>OV281285.1:24367307-24980000 GCA_923062465.1 Acleris sparsana
CATTTGTCGAGCGTGCCGTTGCCCCGGCGAGTCTCTCAGACATATAATTTCCGGTTGTTCGCATTTGGCCAACGGTGAGTACTTGCACAGACATAACCTCGTGGCCAGGATCATCCATCAACAACTTGCCCTTCAATATGATCTTGTTGATTCTGAAGTGCCGTACTATAAGTACACACCGGCGCCAGTTCTCGAAAATGGTCGTGCTACGCTCTATTGGGATCGATCTGTCATCACGGACAGGACTATTGTCGCCAATAAGCCTGATATCGTGTTGGCAGATCGATCTCAACGCCGGGCAGTGCTCGTCGACGTCACCATCCCGCATGACGAGAACCTCGTGAAGGCCGAGAAGGACAAGCTCAGCAAGTACCTTGACTTGGCTCACGAGGTGACCGCCATGTGGGATGTTGACTCGACTATCATTGTCCCGATAGTTGTTTCGGCCAACGGTCTTATAGCGAAGAGTCTCGACCAACACCTCAAGAGACTCTCGCTAGATGGCTGGATCAAGGGCCAGATACAGAAGGCAGTACTCCTCGACACGGCACGCATTGTGAGGAGGTTCCTCTCTCTGCAGCCCTAACCACCGGTAGCTTGAGCCCTGCCCCGCTGCCGGCGGCACCCGTAGGTTAGGTTTTTTATAATGTATATTTTTTTGTATTAGTATTGTTATTTTACTTTTATATTTGAATGTTAATTATAAAAAACCTAATTTATAGAAAATTAAATAAATATCTATGAAATAATAATAATAAATTTATTGCACATAAATACACATCAAGTTCAGTTGACAAAGATACATATGGAATATTGATTATTTTCATACAATAAGAACTATGTAGATGATACTCATGCACTTAAAACATTGTCATAAGAGATAATATAATCAGCTTCCCGATCTCAAGCAGTATAATATAGAAAAAATATTTGAGTGCTGTGGTATTCTATTAACAAATGAAAACTTAATCATCATTTGCATTTATAGTGTACCTAACAAAAGTAGAGAACAAATTGACATATTCTTTAATAAAGTTGACGATATTTTAATTCATTTAATGAAAAATCCTAAACGAAAAATAATAATTTGTGGAGATTTCAATATTAACCTCATAACATCAAACAAGTCGGAGTTACTAATTGCAAATAGTTTTAAATCATTGCTAGCATCCCACAATATGCATCCCAAATTTTTACAGCCAACTAGAATCACAAATAAGTCCCAAACATGTATTGACAATATTTTATGCAATTTTAAAGATGGATCGGCCGAAATTCATGAACTGAACCTTTCAGACCACACAGCTCAAACACTAAATATTAAAGTTAAAAACAAACACACTGTAAACTACTGGTATATATATAAAAGGGTTTATTCTAAAGAAAATATTATAAAGTTTAAAGATAGCTTTCAAAATTTGTCATTTCATGATGTTTTAATACAAAATGATACTAATAAAGCATTTAGTAAATTCATGGACGTGTATAAACTGTTTTATAATCTTTGCTTCCCTATCGAACGGATAAAAATAAACAAACTTAACAAACATACTTGGATAACAAAAGGTATAAAAACAGCGAGTAAGGTTAAAAGGAAGTTGTACATTTCGTTTAGATATAAAGGAGATGAATCGAAACGAAAGATGTATGAAAACTATTCCCATCTATTAAAGAAATGCATACACATGTCGTTAAGGAACACAAACCACAATATTATTCAAAATTCTAATAATAAATGTAAATCAGTTTGGAAAATTATAAACAAAAACACAGGAACAAATAAAGTACCAGAAACAATTAAAAAGGTTACAGACAAACCAAGTTACTACAAATCCGATTGAAATAGCAACCAAGTTCAACAATTTTTTCATTGACTCTTTACCGATATCCAAAATAAAAACACAATATAAAGTCACAAACCAAATCAAAAGTGTTTATTCAACAATTTATTTGGAACCAATTACACCTATGGAAATTCTTAAATAAATTAAAAATCTCAGAAATACTGCCTCGGTTGGACACGACGAAATTTCAACTAAAATAATTAAAGAAACTGCTGTCGAACTAACTCTACCTCTGACACATATTATTAACTTACCGCTACAGAATGGTGTATTCCCAGAAATTTTAAAAAAATCCATTGTTAAGCCGCTTTACAAGAAAGATGAAAAGGATCAACTCAAAAACTATAGGCCGGTAACTTTAATTCCCATTTTCTCAAAGTTGTTTGAGCGTATTATGTTCAAAAGACTTTTGAACTTTTCCAACAAGCATTCTATTATAGTGAATGAACAAAATGGCTTCCGTAAAAACCGTTCAACTAATTTAGCAATCTATCAACTTCTAAAATCTATATACAGTTGCATAGATATGCAATAGAGTTTACGTATCAGCAGTCCTAACCGATATGTCAAAAGCATTTGACTGTGTCAATCATAACATACTCATCAACAAACTTGAACGTTATGATGTAAGAGGCATAGCAATCGACTGGCTAAAATCATACCTACTAAACCGAGAGCAATGTACAGAACTAAATAGCTTATGCACACTTAGTAAGGAAATTAAATCATATAGATCCGAATTCAGAATAAACAATAGAGGAGTCCCACAGGGTAGTATATTAGGACCACTACTTTTTCTCTTTTATATTAATGACCTACCGAATCATATCGAGGACCAAATGGTCCTATTTGCTGATGACAGTACTTCTATAATAAAATGTAACCACTTAGAAAAATACGAAAATAACATTAATAGTACACTTACGAATATTATACGATGGTTAGAACTCAATGATTTAAATATCTATCTATCAAAAACAAATATAATACAGTTTCACACTCCCCATAGACTTCCCGTACCATTAAATATACATCATAATGAGAACAACGTAGAAGAAGTTAAACACACAAAATTTTTAGGTCTTACTCTGGTCAGTAATTGTAACTGGAAACCACATATTGAAGATCTTTGTTGTAAATTATCAAGATATGTATTTCCGCTAAGACGGATTATAAAAAACACCTCAGAAAATGCAGGATTGATGGCTTACTATGGATTTGTTCAATCTAAATTAAGCTACGGTCTAGTGTTCTGGGGAAATTCTACAGATTTTTTGAAAGCGTTTAAAATGCAGAAGCGCTGTGTAAGAGCTCTAGGTGGCATATCCCAAAGGGACTCATGTAAGCCTCTTTTTAAGCGTTATCAAATTCTTCCTCTTCCATGTCTGTACATCAAAGAAGTTGTAATGTTCGTTAAAAAACACCCGTCACTATTTGAAATAGCTACTCATAATATCAACCTTCGTAACAAACATAAATTAGTTTATAATTCTAATCACCGCACCACCCTTTATTCGAAAAGCATGTACTACATGTCCATCCAAATTTTTAATAACATTCCAGATAGTTTTAAATCGTATGAATTGTATAAATTTAAGAATTGTTTGATGAAATGGCTTTTAAAAAAACAATTTTATCATTTAAAAGACTTTTTTGAAAACAGCGGATGCCTATAGACTATTTATTACCTACTATTATTATTACTGTAGACTTTTACTTTATTGTTTTACCCACCTAATTAGATTAGCAATTATTAATATTTTTAGTGATTAGATACTCGTATTTTAATGTAAATAAAAAGCTTAAAAAAAAAAAATATATATTATTATTTTATCATACAAGACAAATTAGTAAATACAAAGGATAACAAGGTGGTGGCGTATGGTATAGTATGTAAGTAGTCTTAGTAACGAGTACAGTTAGGTACTACAGAAAATGTCCTTGTTTTTTTTCTTTTCTATTGAATTATTTCTTTATAATATTAATGTTACCTACTAAATGTAGCTTAATTAAGTAATAATATTGTAATAAATTAATTTTTTTTAAACTACCTATTGTTTATTGACATATGTCAATTATTGTACACCATAATTATGGTAGATTGTAGTGATGCACACACAAATGCATTTAACACCTGTATAATGTTATTATACATGATACCTACAGTCATGCAATAAAAATATTATTATTTTTTTGTTCTCTGTGATCAATAGGCTAAAGACTGGCAGTGATCACCGAATCGTAAGAGGCACATTGAATATCAACACAAGGCTTGAAAGGTCACGACTGATGAAGTCTACGCTCCGTCCAACCCCAGTCCAATGCCAAAACCCCGAAACCTTCCAGCTCGAACTCCAAAATCGCTTCGAATGCCTAGCAGAATGCGAGTCTACGGACGATCTGAACAACGGGTTTGTACAGGCTGTCCAAGCTGCTGGGTCGAAGTTCTTTAAGATCCGCAGCCAGAAAAGAACCCAAAAACTCTCAGACCACACTCTTAAGATCATGGACGAACGGGATGAAATGCGGCTGCAGTCTTCAGTGGACATGCAGAAGTACAGGGGGCTTAACAGACAAGTCTCTAAGTCATTACGGACACACCTGCGCACCTTTAATACTTCGCGTATTAAAGATGCTATCGAGCAAAACAAGGGCTCTAAGGTGTTCGCTAGGGATTTGTCTGTTGGGCAGACCCAGTTGATGAAACTGAAGACAGAAAATGGCACCGTAATTTCGTCCAAGGCCGAGATTTTGAGTGAGGTTGAGAAGTTCTACGGACAGCTGTACAAATCAACTCGACCCGTTGAAAGATTGGCTACAGATCCCAGAGCCAAACTCACCCGACATTACACCGAAGACATCCCGGACATCAGCCTGTACGAGATCAGAATGGCCCTGAAGCAACTGAAGAACAATAAGGCGCCAGGGGACGACGGAGTTACGGCTGAGCTTCTGAGAGCGGGTGGAATGCCAATACTTAAAGTCCTCCAGAAGCTCTTTAACTCTGTTATTCTCGAAGGCGGTGTTCCAGAGGCGTGGACCAGAAGTGTGGTGGTCTTGTTCTTTAAGAAAGGCGATAAAACCTTATTGAAGAACTACAGACCCATCTCACTTCTGAGCCACGCTTATAAGTTGTTTTCAAGGGTCATTACAAATAGACTCTCACGCAGGTTCGACGACTTCCAGCCTCCTGAACAAGCCGGTTTCCGGAAAGGCTTTAGTACCATAGACCACATTCACACGCTGCGCCAGATTATACAGAAGACTGAAGAGTATAATCGGCCCTTATGTCTAGCGTTCGTGGACTATGAGAAGGCCTTCGATTCGGTCGAGACATGGGCGGTGCTCGAGTCACTACAGCGGTGCCACATCGACTATCGATATATCGAAGTGCTGAAGTGTTTGTACAAAAATGCCACTATGTCAGTCCGGCTCCAGAACCAGAGCTCGAAACCGATTCAGTTGCAGAAAGGTGTGAGACAGGGAGATGTCATATCTCCGGAACTGTTCACCGCTGCACTGGAAGATGTCTTCAAGCTTCTGGACTGGGAAGGACTTGGCATCAACATCAACGGCGAGTACATCACTCACCTTCGATTCGCGGAGGACATCGTAGTCATGGCAGAATCGCTAGAAGACTTGAGTAAGATGCTCGGAGACCTCGATAGAGTTTCCCAACGGGTGGGCCTCAAAATGAACTTGGACAAGACGAAAGTCATGTTCGCGTTTTGCCAATACCGGTTCACGTGGGGAATTCTCAACTTGAAGTTATTGATCAGTACGTATACCTGGGACAAACTGTCCAACTAGGTAAATCCAACTTCAAGAAAGAGGTCGATCGCCGAATCCAACTCGGATGGGCAGCGTTCAGAAAGCTAAAGCGGATCTTCTCGTCCAAAATACCGCAGAGCCTTAAGTCGAAAGTCTTCGACCAGTGTGTATTGCCAGTGATGACTTATGGATCAGAGACTTGGCCGCTGAATGTGGGCCTCATAAATAAGCTCAGGGTCACTCAGCGTGCAATGGAAAGAGCTATGCTCGGAGTTTCTTTGCGCGATATGATCCGTAATACGGTAATACGCCAGAGAACCAAGGTCACCGACATAGCTCAGAGAGTTAGCATGCTGAAGTGGCAATGGGCAGGCCACATAGCTCGGAGAACTGATAACCGTTGGGGAAGAAAAGTTCTCGAGTGGCGGCCCCGCACCGGTGGACGGATGGTTGGACGGCCTCCCACCCGGTGGTCTGACGACCTGGTTAGGATCGCGGGGAGTCGCTGGATGCGGGCGGCTCAAGACCGTGACTTGTGGCGCTCTTTGGGGGAGGCCTTTGTCCAGCAGTGGACGCCCCCGGGCTGATGATGAATGATGAATGAATGATTATTAAAAATATATATATATATATATATATATATATATATATATATATATATATTTTCCTACGACAGTGCAAGACAACCACCACATACAAAGTTTCGATACATTCTCCTACAGAAACCGTGTCCCCTAGACAATATACAATATTTACATATTTTTATGCCTATTTTATTAGTCAGTTATTTAGGTGTTTAGTTAAGTTTATGCCAAGTATTTTTATCTGTTAGATAGTCCTCGACCCTATAGTAAGCTTTAGACATCAACGACTTTTTCAAGTAACTTTTAAGTAGGTACTGGAAATGGTAACTTTAAAACTGAGTCAGGTAATTTATTATAGAAAAGAATGCATTGACCTACAAATGATTTGTAAACCTTACGGACACGAAAATTTTTAATAGCAATTTTATTTTTATTTCTTGTATTAAAATTATGTATATCACAATTCTTAACAAAATAGTCTTGATTTTTAATGACATAAATAATTTTCATATAAATAAATTGTGACGCTACTGTCAAGATACTAATTTCTTTAAATACTAAACTTAAGGAATCACGGGAGTTAAGGTTATACAGGGTTATTGGTAAGTCGACCTATTCCCGTTAGGAGGTGATAGGGGTGACTATTTGCGATAATTTTGACCCCCATATGCATTATGCAAAAGTGAACCATTTTTGAGTTATCGCGTTTATTAGTTTTTTTTTTTAAATTAGTCGGAAATTCAACTTGAAAAATTTATTAAAAATAAAGTATCAATTTAAATCTTTTTTTTTCTCCTGATTTACAAAACCGATTAAACACTGGTTATTTCTCAATATTAAAACAATAATTATCGGTCCAAATGTAAAAAAGCGAGACGAAAAACGATTTTTTTTCAATATTTTCTGCCTTAAAAACACAAATAAAAGGTAATAAAACTTGGCTTGCAGATTATTTTAAAAACTTAACTGTTTTCTTCGCTCTCCAAAAACGCATAACAAGTAGAAAATTATTTAAAAAAAAACCTGAAAAAATAATCATCACAAAGGAAGCGGGCGGAAACAAAAGTCACAAATGCAACTTCAAAAATTAAAATTAATAAACATGCCAAATTTAAATCATATATTTTTTATTTGCTTTTGTACAAGATGAATTTGTTGTTCTTATGCAAAATTAAAAAAAAAATTATCTGTACACGTTTGAGAATGCGAGGCCATAAACTAAAAAATACATGTTTTTTTATGAAACTCCAACATAAATTACACGAAACCGAAAAATTTACCAATACATTTGCCGTGCAGATTACACATAAAACATTGACGTTTTTCCAGCTTTCTAACGAGCTATTAAAACTAAAATGAGTTTTGTTAAAGATTGCTGGAAAAAATTGATCACAAAGGAAGCAACAAGGAAGTCACGCCCGAACAAAACTTAAAATTAACTAACTAAATCTATCAAAACTAACTGTTATACTCGTAAATACAAATAACAACATTAACTTATGTAAAAAGTTACAAAATTAAAACTAATAAACAATTAAAATTGAAATAATCAGGATTTTTATAGTTCATTTTCAAAATGGCTACCTCCATTTCTTATTCTCACATAAGTTAATGTTGTTATTTGTGTTTACGAGTATAACAGTTAGTTTTCATTGATTTAGTTAGTTAATTTTAAGTAATGTTCGGACGTGACTTCCTTGTTGCTTCCTTTGTGATCAATTTTATCCAGCAATCTTTAACAAAGTTCATATTAATTTTAATAGCTCGCAAGAAAGCTGGAAAAACGTCAATGTTTTATGTGTAATCTGCACGCCAAATGTATTGGTAATTTTTTCTGTTTTCGTGTAATTTATGTTGGAGCTTAATAAAAAAACATGTATTTTTTAGTTTTCGGCCTCGCATTCTCAAACGTGTACAGATATTATTATTTTTTTAATTTTGCATAGGAACAACAAATTCATCTTGTACAAAAGCAAATAAAAAATGTATTATTTAAATTTGGTATGTTTTTTAGTTTTAATTTTTGAAGTTGCATTTGTGACTTTTGTTTCCGCCCGCTTCCTTTGTGATGATTATTTTTTCAGGTTTTTTTTTAAATAATTTTCTACTTGTTATGCGTTTTTGGAGAGCGAAGAAAACAGTTAAGTTTTTAAAATAATCTGCAAGCCAAGTTTTATTACCTTTTATTTGTGTTTTTAAGGCAGAAAATATTGAAAAAAAATCGTTTTTCGTCTCGCTTTTTTACATTTGGACCGATAATTATTGTTTTAATATTGAGAAATAACCAGTGTTTAATCGGTTTTGTAAATCAGAAGAAAATAAAAGATTTAAATTGATACTTTATTTGTAATAAATTTTTCAAGTTGAATTTCCGACTAATTTAAAAAAAAAAAACTAATAAACGCGATAACTCAAAAATGGTTCACTTTTGCATAATGCATATGGGGGTCAAAATTATCGCAAATAGTCACCCCTATCACCTCCTAACGGGAATAGGTCGACTTACCAATAACCCTGTATATAGAACGAATGGCTCTTTTTTGTAACACGAATATAGTCTGTATGTCAGCAGCCTTTCCCCTAACCAGAATACCGTACGACATAACACTATGAAAATAACTATAATAAACTAAGCGAGCTGTCTCAACTTTGGTAAGTTGCCTGATTTTTCTAACAGCATAAGCTGCCGAACTTAATTTACCTGCTAGTACTGCTATAATGGGGACCCCATTGCAAGTTTTTATCTATAGTTATCCCTAAGAAAAGCGCCTTATCTACCATATCCAAACACTCATCATTTAGAAATAAACTGGATTCTACTGGTCTAACATTAGGCAAAGCGAACCTAACACATTTAGTTTTTTTAGCATTGAGTAGCAAATTGTTACTAGTAAACCAATTAAGTACTTTACCTAGCGTGGCATCTATCCTACTGTAATCGACGGATTTTCGTTCTACCTTGAAAATTAATGATGTATCATCAGCAAATAGCACAATATCACAAAGGTTATCTACCGTGCGTGGTAAGTCATTAATATAAACCAAATCATAATGGGACTTGCATATATGCTTCCTTTTTCTCTTTATCGCACCTTTTGTAGAATTCAATGTCATTGACGCACCGCACTCGTTCCTATTTACTCAACGCCACATAGATGTACCACTTTTATAATTGTTAACAAAAGAGTACTTATGCCCGTCGTATAATTAATTTGGATATCCTTTTTTGTTATCTATAAATACCGTCGCTGTGGTTTAATTCCATTACAAATTGTATTTTCACACTTGAAATAAAATATTTCTGTTGATATCATAGATAGTCACTTGTTTTTATCTTTATAAATGAGTTGCATTGTTAAGTGTAAAGAGAAGTGTATTAAGGTTTGATTACCTACTTATGCATATTATCATGTGATCGTGTGATTCAGTCATTCTGGGATCAGTATATATCAAATTTCAGGAATTACGGGACAAAGCCATTTTGAAATTTGGTGTTACTGGTTTCAGTCATTGTGAGATTGTGTCGTACCGATATCGGCCATTGTGAGATTAAGGTGTAATGGCCCCGAGGGAAAATGCTGACGGCGTTTGACAAAGAGCGGCGTGTCGTAACTTCTCAGGCGTTTTTAGACTTGTGCGGAGATAGTGAAGACGAAATTTGCTCCAGGTTAGTAACCGTTGATGAAACACGGGCCAGAGAGTATGATCCTGAATGTAAGTCGGAGTCCATACAGTAGATTGAGAAGGGTGAAAGGCCGCCGAAATAGTTCAAAGTGCAAAGATCGGCCTCTAAGCGAATGGCGACGGTGTCTTGGGACGTGGATGGATTTTTTTAATAGATTATTTGGCAAAAGGCTCTGCAACTTACTATTCTGAGCTATTGAGACAAGAGCGTCAAGCCATACTTGAAAAAAGAAGGGGCAAAACCAGTAAAGGCGTTTTGTTTTTGCAAGACTACGCCCCCATTCATACAGCGCGTGTTGCAAGACTAGCTCTAAAGGAAATCGGTTTCGAAGAAATTAACCACCCTCCGTATAGTCCAGACTTAGCCCCTAGCGACTATTTTCTGTTCATTAATTTAAAGAAAGACCTAAGAGATAAGCGATTTGGAAGTGATGAAGAAATGAAAGCGGCAGTAGAAGAGCATTTTCAAGGCCAAAGCAATAGTAGATTGTGTCACAAGGGAGCAAAATGACATATTTAAGGCAAGGGCGTACATTGAATCCTGAGCGTAGTGAGGGATTCAAGTGTTAACGCCCAAGGTGGAAATAATTTTGCTACCGTGTGACACATACTGCTTTTCACATCACCTATGAGGAAAATAAAAGATCTTAGTGATGAAACAAATTTAATTATTCACACATTCTAGAAATGCTGAAATTATCAAATTTAACAACAGGAAATTATCGCACTTAACAACAATTATCAAATTTGGCAACAAAATGTCCTTGAACAGAAAAGTGCCACTTTGATCCCTCCTAGTAGAAAAGAAAAGTCCCCTTTCCGAGTAGGTGATATGAAAAGAATATTGTTTTAACGGCATAAAAGCATTGTATAATAAATGTAAGAAATGCATCGAATTAGAGAAAACTAAAAACAACTTGAATTTTCTAAATTGTGTTTTCTACCTTAGGCTTAGAACTTTTCAGCCGCCCCACGTAACTCCAATACGTTGATGGTAGTTAAAATCTATGAAGTGGAATGGCAGCGTTACGTTACTTAACTACGACTTAATTATACCTGCAAATAATTACTTATACAACATACTATCGTTAGTTAAAGCAGAAGCCCTCATGCCGGTAACACCGTATGTAATATCATTGCCTCGAGGTAACAAGTCGTTTAGTTTACTTAGACACGCCCGCCTGTGATGTCGTATCTGTTTCATCGATGTAAACACCCATTTCAACGAAAACTCGTAACTGCAATACTAGTATGACATTACTGTTTTGTTGATATGTCGACTTTTGTAAATTTCCGCCTGTCAATAAAAACAGCGCGTAAAAAATTTATACAGTTCGTCCAAATAGAAAAGTAATAATTTACTATGGAGGAATTATATTAATGTAGTAAATGCCACGGAATTAAGTTCGCCTTTTCTAGTACCTACGACATGGTAGTGTAGTAGTGAATTATGTATTCTTTTTTGCAATAAAGACTAAATAAATAAACAAATGTATATTACAGTTGTGAAAGAACCAATCTTAATACGATATCGATATCTTTATGGATTGTATTAATACCTCAATATCGAATTGGTTACGCCCCTATCAATTAGCGTCACCTATTGTCCAATAGCTGAAATAAGTGCTCTTATTACTTTCATGCGTAGGTATTTTGCTACTAATGCTCGATGGCATTCCTGATGCTTATGATCATCAAATTTTTCTGTGACTCTTCGTATTCGACTCTATTTATTATTTTATTTCCAATCCGATATCACTCCTCATCGTAAGGCTACTCAGTTAACCTCGCTCAGAAAGTCATTGGTTAAGAAGGTACACTTACTGTATTCTTCTGGCGGCACACAGCAATCTCCGCAACATCCCATATTGAAGACTTATAAAACGTCACTTATATCGTATGTTATTGTCATTTTTAATAACTTATAATTTAATAATAAATTGCGATGTTGTCTGAGTGAGGAACACCGCACACTACAGCGCGATGACGCGTCGACGTCCCTTATCGGTTGATAACGCCAGCGCGGCCAAATTTATTGAAACGCTCAGATATTATTACAAATACTTTAAAGCGATAACTTACGAGAGCTGTGGCTTCTAAAATGTCGTAAATAATCTAACTACGGCTGCCGATTCATGCGATGCCCAAACGTAAATTTCCGTAAATCCGTGTATACCGTGTCGATAGAAAAAATATAATAGGTATCATAATAAACCCTCTACGCACTAGCCATCTTGGAGGGACAGCCGCGCACAGCCGCCACGCCCGACGCGTACAGCACACGCACTGCAGTCTCCAATATCCATCATGCTAGACTGGGCCACGGAATCTTACTTCGCACATTTCGTTTCGTCCACACTCATAACATGTTTTCACGGGTTCGGTAAAAAAATGAAAAAACGGTACCTATAAGATTACTCGTCCGTCTGTCTGTCTGTCCGTCCGTCTGTCACAGCCAATTTGATCCGAAACTATACTGGACCAATTGAGCTGAAATTTGGTACCCACATATAAATTGATGACCCAAATACAAATGTGCAAAGTAAATATTTTTTATTTTAAATAAGTGTCATTTTCTGGGGACATACTAAAAAATAAAAAAAAATAGATTTGCAACCCTTACCGTGTTATATTAACATATTAAATAAAAGGGCTCGCTATGAGGATCTCAAATATGTTATTGTTGTTATTGTGAAATAAATTGTTTTGATTTTAATGATAAAAGAAGACGAAAACTTACCACACCCCCCCACCCCCTGATCTCTGAAACTACGGGGCCTAAAATTTGTTTTTAGGGTTCCGTACAAAAAAATAAAAAAACGGAACCTTTATAGGATCACTCGTGCGCCTGTATGTCCGTCCGTCTGTCACAGCCAATTTGTTCCGAATCTACTGGACCAAATCAAGTGAAATTTGGTAGGATGGTGTAATCCTATGACCATAACACAAATGCGCAAAGTATTTTTTTTTTAAAATACGTTTTATTTTCGGGTGACAAATTAGGAAATTTAAAAAAAAGTTTTGCAAACCTTACTGTGTCATTTATCAAATGTAAGAGCTCGTTACGAGGATCTGAAATATATTTTTGTTATTATTGTAAAATAAATAGTTTTGATTTTATTGATAAAAGAAGACGAAAATTTACCATCCCCCCTCCAACCCTGATCTCCAAAAATACGACGCCCAAAATTTAGAAAAACTAAAATTTTGTTCATTGCTTGTATTTTACAGGAAAACCTATACGAATTCAATAAAAAATATAAATACGTATGTACGGACGGAACTGAGTTCATCTCGGACTTGGCCGGTTTTTTTTATTACACAAGCGTAAGCGTATTACTAAAATCCAGTATATTATTTGGGAAAACCAGCAGAGCCGTAGACATCCCAAAAACCAGTAGCTGTCCTGTAAAAACAGGAGATCCGGCAACACTGCGAAGATTAGACTGACGACGCCTGGAGGCCCTAAGCATTACGTCAAGTCTACGCAAGCACGCACGATACACGATTGCCTGTCTGACGTCAGGGCTACGCACCGTCCAGCCGCACGTCGCGCGAGAAGTAGTGCGGGGCTCGTTGGACAAAAAAATCGGTCGTGCAAGTCCATTACAGGAATAATAATAATCATTGACGTCCAGCAAGCCTACCACTCTCGTTTTGCGTCGTGCATCTTGCCAGGACGGGCAGCACGGAGGGCTAGAGCGTAGAGGGCTTAATAAGGTACTTATTAATTCGGGTGAACGACGGATTGTATACCTGTCAACATTACATAGTGAACTGCATCAAAAGGCAACGACCAGCAGCTGCAAACACACAAAGGCATTAACAAACAGTCCCAAACACTAACGAAGTAAGTACGAGTAGGTAGCTAAAAGATGCCCTCGCTAATTGTATCAAGTGGGTCTTCATTTCGTTTGTAGACCTTTAACAATTATAGGTAAGTGTTTCACCTACGCAGGACACAGCTGTAGACAAACATTATTTTACCAACTAAAAATACATTTAGAGAGATCTGCTAAGACTTGTACGCTTATTTTTCCAATAAATATAAGTATGGTATTACGTAATAACTAATTACGTCATGCCAAGATAATAAGATAAAGTGGTAAAAACTCTCCACGCATAGGTATTTTTAAAGTCAAATAAGGCTTACCCGAAGGTTAAGTATTTCAAACTCATAGTAAACATCACACGCGTGAGTACTTGTAACTTAACAACTTGTATAGGTATTTACATTTACAGTTAACTAAATGAGTAAGTAACTTTTTGACCGACATTAATAATTATTGAATTGCTTGAGATAAAACCTACCTAACTACTTGATTTTTTTGTCCTGTATATAATGAATGACTACAGTGGTTCATACCTAGGTATGAGTAGATACAGAATATAAAAATCTAAATAATATATCGAATCTAAAAAAAGACTGGACAGCGAGCGACGTTTTATAATGTTTACCATCTCACTGCCCCTCTCGATGGCCTTTTCATTATGTTAAGGGCCTGTTCCACACACGACGTGTAAATTTATCTGCCATTTCAAGTTTGCTCTCTCCTTTTCCATTTTTAAGACAAGTGTAAGAAAGAGAGAGGGCTAAATTTATCTGTCAAATATGCTTTACTTGTCGATTGTAAAACAGGCGGTTATACTCGTAATGTCGGTAACATACTCGTATCGTGACGTAGATTTAGAAATGCTACAATTCAGGCGGTCATGTTCAGATGAGCGTGCTGGGCCTTGCAACCGGTCGCCCGAGTTATAAACTAGCTCGACGGACCAGATTATACCCAGATATACCTATGCACGCACAGCTTTGCCGCGCGAGTGCATGACGCGGAAAGATAACAATTTGTGATTATCAACACGCGCGATTTTATACCCGTAATTACTAAATTCAAAACGACTAGACACAGCCACTATTCTTTAAGTTACCGAAACTCCAACCAAAAGTTAAATCAACTTTTTTCACTATTTATCACCGATGTTTGGATTTGAAGATGACATGTGCGCGCAATAACGTCACGTAGAATACTGCGGCGCTTGTGTAACTAACTACGTAAGCTGACCGGCGGGACCAAAGAACGCTTCACATGAGTCACGCTGGTTCTAGCGGAGTAGTTCAAAGATTGATGTCACTAGTTACTACCTGTTATTACAAGAATTGCGTCTTCAAAATCATTGATCCGTAGATAACTGGGCCAACTTGGAAGTCATTAATAAACTTTAACTCCCAACATTATTGCGACTCCTTTCAAGGATGGTAACTTTTGAACAGTAAAAAACAACAAAAACAACACGTCAGAATTCCTTTAATCCAAACCGCTAATATTTTAAGTTAGTACCACATTTTCATTTAGTATCCGTCAATTCGCTTTGGCGCCGGTGTCCCGGCGCTGCGACACGTTGCGATGCCACACTCAGACAAGGGGTCAAATCTCTTTTGAAATGGAGTGGTTACTATTAGCTAAGTTCCTTACGAGTAGATATCGCTGCTTAAATACAAAAGCGCCACAAATCAAAAACAAATATAGTTTGATTTAAAACTGAAAGTATATAGCATTCCGATTTCAAATGCAACACAGACACATTTTGTTTTGCGTCGCTTTTGTATTAAAGCAACGATATCTATATTATATATATTTATTTACATATATAAAAGGCAAACCTGACTCATTGACTTACATATCAACACACAGCCGAAACTACTGTACCTAGACACTTGAAATTTGGTACAGGGGTTCCTTTCATGATGTAAGTGAGCACTAAGAAAGTATTTTTTGATATTCACCCCCTAAGGGGTTAAGGTAGGGGGAGTAGCACGAAACTAATTCTACGCGTACGAAGTCGCGGGCGTCCTCTAGTTGTGGTATAAGTGTACCTAAAGCTTGCAAATGATTGCGCATAACAATGAAAAATAATATATATCTACTCGTAACTATAGGTACCACATCACATCACAAACACGTAGGTCTTATCAACATCAGCGTGCGTTAATTGACGGTTTTTTATAGTACAAGTGGGTAAGCGACCTGCCCTACATGTGCTCTGGTGGACAATTATCTAGACTTGACTATATTTGCTGTTTGCAATATACCCCAAACTGGTAGGGGAGGGATAGGAATAGACGAGTTGGTTTAATGACATAATTATATCGGTTAGCTTGTGACTATAATGGTTTGCCCATGCCATGGACTACTTCGTATGTAATTGTCTTAGCCCATCAAGATCAGGCAATCTCGTAGGTACGCTTCTGTTTTTTCTTTTTCTTTTTCTTTTATTTATGCATTAAACTAATAAAATTACTTCTCGTATGCTGCACAAACTCCAAAATCGATAAAACGACGCCATATTTAAGTAATAGTTCGTTCAAAAATATCGTATCGAAATACATATCATCACTACTTTGAAAAAAAGTCGTAACAGATATGACCCATTTTTCTTTTAAACACGCGTTAAAGTAATAAAAATAGATCTAATTTTGTCAACATTACACCATCTGTAAAATTGGGTTTTGCTGCTGTATAATCAATATTAATCTTTAAACAAGCAATAAGTGTATATATATGTATATGTATATATACCTGTAAGCATGAAACATAAGTATCTACTTGCCACTAATAACCATGGCTGTCTGGAACATGACTATTCTACATGAGTATTCTGCACTAAAACCCATTGATCATTCCTATAACACCAAGGCTATGGCGACTGGTAAACTATTTATTCGTTCCTAGGATAAATAATTACTATGGGGACAGAACTCTCAAAAAGCGTATCCCATACCTACTCAATAGTTTGCCTGAAGCCATTAGACGTGAGAAAAATAAGCATAACATTAAGAGACTTTTAAAAAGCATTACCTACTACTTATATAATAATAATATGTATGTTTAGTACTGTTACTGTGTACAGCATAAATAGTTCTACTATTTAATTAATTTAAGCCTTACCTAGAGACTGCCGTTCCCACAGTCAAACTGTTACTCCAGTTTTGTGGGGCAATGTTTAATTTTTAATTCTTTATTAATGTTGTACTTATTAAATAAATAAATAATAAAAATAAAATATATTATATAATCTGAATCTCAAAACGGTTTTAGAGGTAGTAAAAATTAGTATGCAAGGGGTTTCTGGGCGATAAATCGATCTAGCTAGGTTTTTAATCTAAGAAACCACGTTTTACCGGCAAAAAAATATTCATTCGTACTATTATATTATACAGTACCTACTAAATAGGTACCTACTATGATTACTTATTTGTTTCTTGTTTATTATTATTACTTATTTGTTTGTCTATACCATCTATTATCTTCAGTGATGGTTGTACTGTCCTGAAAGGAAATGTAATGCATTACAGGATTACTGTAATTCTGATAATTTTATTTTTTATCATACATAGATGGAATGTGACACTGTGATTTCCTTATTGAAAAAAGTTAAAAAAGTACGCAAGTAGTGCTGCGTGCGTAAGTACCTGCCGATTTTGTAAAAGTATTAATTGGGGAATCTGTTACTAAAAAGTACTATGTAGACTGGAGTTTCTTCAGAAACTATACCACACTCAATCAATAGGTAAAGGTACATCTAGTACACCTGAGAAGAGAGCAGCTTAGGTGACCCATGTGAGGTAGATTTGAGGGCTTTAAAATGTACACCTCACAGTCCGATTGAGTTTAAAGTTGGCTCTGATGTGATCTGGACTATTCTACCTTAAAGATTCAAAGATAGAATATTAGCACTAGAATGAACTTCAACGACATTATAAGCCAAAAACAGAAAAAAGGGACAGCTTTTGCAAGATGGCGGGGAAAGAAATAGAGCTGGAGGGACGAAAATTTTGGGTAACTATTGCTATATTGTCCTTTATAACCTATGAAAAAAAAACATAACAATCGGACCTTATTTATTAGGGTATCGGAACAACGATTTTCAAAATGTACGTCGAAACATTTTGTATGGGCTGCACCTTTTTCGGTATAGCATACCAAATTTCGGGATGGCAACAGGCTGATCTGCAGGGTCAAAACCCTCTGATAACGTTGTCACCCCAACTGTTACATGATTTGCCGCTTGTAATGGTTTAGGGGCGCGTTTTTCAGTTTTGGGCCTAAACTATAAGAATAACAGTATTTACACAAATAAGGTTTGGTTAAGTTATTAAAATATTTGTAAAATCAATGACTCGTTACCAAAGAATTTCATATACTTAACGAACTTGAACTTATTTGATCGATCACAATAATTTACAAAACTAAGTTTGTACGTTCGTTCGTTTGGTATGGTTTGTAAGTGATTCCTGTTAGGTTCTGAAAATGTATGTATTTTCGGGCCTCTTTTCTAACCTAAGACTTTATTCTCTTTAAAAAACCGGGCAAAGACATGTCGGACCATTCTTAGCGTAGGGTTCCGCTACAAACAAAAAAACTATCTCGTAATAGGTGCATAACTTTGTAGTAGCAAGAGTCTCTGAGTTAAACCGCGAACAGACGGCGCGGAGAACGTACATAGATTAGTTGTTGACTACAGAAACTTAAAAACAGCTACAGAGCAAACGGTCGATTGTTCGCATGACTTCGCTCACCCGACGGGCAAAGCGGGTAAGCTGAGAATGCTTGGTTTTAAGTACTGAGACATTCTGTATTCTAAAGGTCAACCGGAAATGGGCATGGAGAAAAACTTCAGTAGATACTCGTATTTGATATAAAAAGTAACAAAG
This sequence comes from Acleris sparsana, assembly GCA_923062465.1. Taxonomy (NCBI): domain Eukaryota; kingdom Metazoa; phylum Arthropoda; class Insecta; order Lepidoptera; family Tortricidae; genus Acleris; species Acleris sparsana. The sequence goes on from OV281285.1 coordinate 24,385,907, forward strand.
ACTGAAAAGAATCAAGCATAATACGAAAGCTTGTCTTTTAGTATGAGATTTACGAGTTACTAAGTATTATGACGTACTCGTACATTTAACCGTCGAAAGACAGTAAGTGTGTACGATGGCCTATGTATATAATGATGAATGTGTGAATGATGGTGGTTGCACAGTGACGGTGTTTTTATTTAGGTACGTCCCGCGCGTACAGTCGTAGGCCGGCGGCCGTGAATGATCATGTTTCGTGGACCCACGCTGCGATCGCGGGCGGGCTCCCGCCCCGCCCGACGCCCGCGCCCGACACACAATATGTAGTATTGTTTTGTAGAGAGGACCCGAGTGACGAGTCTTTACAACGCCCTAGTCTGATATTTAAGGCAGACAATGTACGAGTATATCCGGCCAGTATCGACGTACGATACAACACGATACGATACGATATTATGATAAATTACAAGAATACTTTTTGCAAGATATTCGAAACTTAACTTATAGTCACGAAAACTAAACTGTTGCTTGACTTTTATTTTGCAGATGAAAACGAACTAAATAAAATAAATAATTCATAAATTCTCATCAAAAAATGAATTATTAACTCGGTTGACCTATTTTACTTCTTTGATATACTTAAAACCTTCTAACCTTACAAAAATGTAGCACCTGTGATAATTAAGGTATATGAAGATATACTGATGTGAATTGTAATGATAGTTCTCAGGAATTTCTAGCCATAACATAAACGCATTGCAAATACCTAATGTGAACGAAATATCTAATCCCCGTAAACTCTTTTTTCTTATGTTACTCTTTTTTCATCGGAAATTATGAAATTATAGATGACACATGTGTGTCAAGATCAATCGACTACCTATAAATTAATTGATAATTTATTAATTTGTCTGAAGGATTTCCAGTAAAGGTTTGATAAGTTAAGCTACTAAGCATCGAAATAAATAAATAATTAAATAATTTACCTACATTCTTAGATATTGATTTTGAACAAATAAAAGAAACTTAGGTAATGGTTTAGCACGGATTTAGGTACGGCCAGTTACAGTTTCGAACAGGAACGTAGTTGTAACGAGGCTGTTACAACCTCCTTTTTTACGTTCCTGGCCACTCTTTCATTTCGTTTTAATCTTTCTAAATTCAAAATTGTTTATGATCCATTTTTTATATATCGATCGTGGAGATCACTCTGAGATTATCTTTCTGACGAGACACGGGTCCCATGTCTCCCTATTTCAATACGTTTAATTTATTTTTTATATTAAAATAATTATGTTACAATTCCATCTATTTTACATAATATAATATTTTGACGAATTGCGAGTTATTTAAGTCTCGCAGATAGGTACTTACCATCCTACCGTCAGAAATGGCTCTCCGGTAACGAAGAATCGAACTCGTTTTTCCATACACGACAAACCGGCAACCAAAAATCTCCAGAACCAGCCAGATAAGTTAACCAGTAGCAACATCAGCAGCAGTAACAACAACAGAAGCAGCACCGCCAGCAGCAGCAACTCTAAAAACAACAGCATCAAATAACAACACCGACAGCAGTAACAGCGGCAACAGTGAATAACATCAAGACCAAGACGATATTAGACAAATCCAGTGATAATTTTGTGTTTTGTGTTATTGTAATAATTAACAATTATACCCTACCTACCTTAGCATTGAACAAAAACAAAATTTATCCTCCCGTCCCATTAATCCATTACGTCATCCCTACATTTTCAGTGTGTGTGAGAGTTGAATAGGTAAGTGAGTGTTGATTGCGTAACTTTTCTTTTTCAGGACTATATAATTTATCTTTCAACACCCATAATTCAATCACAACACTAAACAAAACTCTAACAGTACACAATTCAAAAATAAATCACCCCATATTCAGACAGATATACAATCCCGGTTCCATTGGAACTAGCATAACCAGAAGCATACACTTGTGTTAATCTCTATCGAGACACTAGTGCTCTGTGACTGGTAACACTTACGGCAGTACCGCAGGAGCATATCCTCGGTGTATCCATCACCAACACTTGTCTTGAAGGTGACTTTCCTAGGGCAATTACTGCCGCACATCTAGAGGTCACTGGATTTTCAAGGTTGGCCAATCTCTAACATGCATAAATAAATAGTATAAACACTTTATTAATATATTTATTATAAAATAACATTCAAACCTTAAACAATGAATCCCCTCTTATTAAACAAACCAGAGCTTATTTACGAAATAAAATTACGTGGCACACAAGTCACGACTTCTTCAACTGCTGACGAAGTTCGTCGACAGTTATCTTCAATTCTTAAAACCAGCCCCTCAGAATCCCTTCGACGAGATTGAATGCAGTCTGTCTTTAATTTCTTCTCGAATTGCCACATTACATCTAAGCAATTCTCATCGCGAGAAATGTAAAACTTACTTGATTCATTTACAACATCGAATAGATCGTGTTGATATTACAACCGAATGCACTAAAAATACATTAGATGCATTTAAAAATATTACAGATATATTTGTCCAATGTCGAAAAGATTTTGACAATAAAACGTCAAATCTATCCTCTTCTTACCAGTCAGCAGTCTCTGTGCAACCATTATCAGATTTAGACCTCCTTTCTCAAAAATTGACCAATTTAGTAGAAGATAGACCAAAAGACATCAAACGATTTAATTATACAGGCCAAACTTGTCCAAGAGATTTTATCCAAAAAGTCGAGGAATTTGCGATTACTCGCAACATAGATAACAAACGCCTTTATAATTATATCTATGACATTCTTCAAAATACTGCATTAGACTGGTTTCGTACAAAAAAAGATCAAATACCTGATTGGACAACTTTTAAACAAAATTTGATAAATGACTTCGAAATTTACGACTATGACTACAAATTAAAGAAAACTATTGACGGCCGAAAACAGTATCAAAATGAGAGAATCATAAATTATTTTACAGCTATCAAAACTCTTTTCTCAAAATTACAAAATCAACTATCCGAACAAGAAAAAATTGCCATTTTAAGACGAAATATCAATCCGATTTACAGCTGTCGTTTACTTCCAGCTGACTTAGTAGATATGTCAACATTCCTAAAGTCATGTAAGTGGTATGAAAATTGCATTAATATGCAAAATAATGAAGATCATTGCAAAAACTATTTCGAAACTGAACAAACAAAAAAACAAGGTAATTCATGATTCTCTAAACACACCCCCGACTTCAAACACTATTTTCAAACCTACAATACCAGAGTTTCCTTATAATAAATACCCTTCCACTTCTTCATCACCAATATATTCCTTATCTACCCGTAACCCAAACTCTGTTGTTGCACGATTCTCCTGCCCACGTTGTAGAACTGATAGTCATAACTTGGAGAATTGTACGTCAACAGCCATAGTTTGTTTCCGTTGTGGTAAAAAAGGTACAACTTTTCCAAAGTGTTTAAAATGTAATCCTTCTATATTAAATCCAAAAAAACTAGTTAATGATGAAAGTATTTCAATAAAAACAACCGAATCAGAATGGAAATTATGGCTTCAGAAACTTGAACTTTTTATGCAATCTTATAATACAACTTTGTCAGCTATTAACCAATCAAACTCGCAGACACAAATAAATTACGAACGCCCTTACATTAAAGTACAATCAAATAATCTTACTTTATACGGATTGTTGGACAGTGGTAGTGCTATTACTATTTTAGGTAACAATTCTCATAAAGAATTATTACGTCATGGTCTACTATAAACAGACCATTTCAGGTTCAGTAGCCAATGGACATTCCTTCAATAGGAACCATTCAATTACCTATAAATTTCAAAAACCAAGTTCATATTATTACTACTCATGTTATACCGTCGATTAACGAAAATTTTATTTTAGGCATTGACTTTTGGAAATTATTTAACTTAGCTCCTGACATATTAGAAACAATAAACTTTAATTCAACACATCCAAAGACCTTACTCATTGACTCAGACAAAAAACAAATAATACATTACGAGACAATGACCGAGACTCAAAGACTGATTTCAGATTCTATTATAAACCAATTTCGTAACATTTCTACCGAAATTCAACCTTTAGGTAAAACTCATTTAGTTGAACATTTTATTGACACAGGAGACCATCCCCCAATTAAACAACGTTGTTATCGCCTTTCTCCTGAGAAACAAAAAGCATTATGTACAGAAGTAGATAACATGTTAAAATTAAACGTTATCGAACCCTGTGCCAGTCCTTGGTTGAACCCAGTTGTCATAACACCAAAAAAAGACGGAACTTGGCGTTTCTGTATTGATAGCCGTAAACTCAATTCTATAACCTAAAAAAGACGCATACAAATTACCATTTATAAATGACATTATTGACAACCTTAAAAATGCAAAATTTCTCTCATCCATTGATATTGCAAAAGCCTTTTGGGAAGTTCCCCTTCGTCTTGAAGACCGTCCAAAGACTGCATTCTATGTACCAGGTCGCGGTATGTTTCAGTTTAAGGTTATGCCATTCGGCTTAACTCATGCCCCAGCTACCCAACAACGATTCATGGACTCCCTCTTTGTCCCTGAAAACCTTGATAACTCAGTATTTTTCTACTTAGACGATATTATCGTTATAAGCAGTACTTTTGAAGAACACATCTCCCTTCTTAACAAAGTCATAAATAAATTAAAAGGCGCAAACATTACTGTAAATTTTCCAAAATGTTCTTTCTTTAGAAAAGAACTAAAATATTTAGGTTACATCATTAACGAACAAGGTCTTCAAACAGACCCTGATAAAGTTAAAGCTATTTTAGACATCCCATCCCCAACTTCCCCACGTGAAGTTAAGAAATTCCTTGGAACAGCTAGTTGGTATCGTCGTTTTATTCCAAACTTCAGCTCAATAGTAGCTCCTCTAAATAAGCTCACTTCCACTTCAAAGAAATCACCTCCTTTCAAATGGAACTCTGAAGCTAATAAAGCCTTCATATAGAAGCTTTAGTCTCCACTCCAATTCTAGCTTGTCCTGACTACTCCAAACCTTTTGCTGTCCATGCTGACGCGTCCGGATACGGAATCGGCAGTATGCTCACGCAGGAGCTAGATGGCGTTGAAAGACCCATAGCTTATATGAGTAACCAATGCACAAAAAAAAACTATTCTATTACAGAGAGAGAACTCTTGAGCGTTATCTTATCACTTGAACATTGGCGTTGTTACCTGGACAATGGTCAAAAGTTCACCATATATACTGATCACTCAGCTCTTCAGTGGTTTCTTCACCTCGATAATCCAACTGGACGTTTAGCCAGATGGAGTATTCGGTTATCAACTTTTAACTTTGAAATAAAACATAAACGGGGTAAAGACCATTTAATTCCTGACACCCTATCAAGATCAGTTCCAATAAGTTCTATAACTTATTCAAGTTCTCATACAGATGACCCATGGTATATATCTCTTTACTCGAGCTGTAGTTCAAATCCCACCTCCACCCCAGATTATATTATCGTTAATAACAAACTATATAAATACTCTCGTTCTAACACCCCTTTGAGACCAGAATATAATTGGAAACAAGTCATTCCAAAAGAATATAGAATCCCAATAATAACCGAAAATCATTCAACACCAACTTGTGCTCATTTTGGCACCTTCAAAACTTATCAAAGGTTAAAAGAAAAATACTTTTGGCCCGGAATGTATAGTGACGTATCTAATTTCATTTCTAAATGTGAAACTTGTTTGGCTTACAAATATCAAAATCAGCCAAAAATCGGTTTAATGGGTAAACCTAAACAATGCTCCCGTCCTTTTCAATGATTATTCATAGATCTTATAGGTCCTCTACCAAAAACTTTCAAACATAATAGACATATTTTTGTAGTAACATGTTGTTTTTCTAAATATTGCCTTATTTTCCCATTAAAAAACTCCACATCTTCTGCTATAAAGCACATTTTAGAAGACTCAGTTTTCATGACATATGGTACCTATTCCAGAAACCATTATATTAGACAATGGTCCTCAATTCACGAGTCATGAAATAACAGACCCCTTTCAATTTTATAAAATACCCAAGATTCATTATACTCCTCGTTATTGTCCTCAGGTCAATACAGTAGAGCGTTATAATAAAACCATCATTACAGCGATTTCTTCATTTGTATACGATAATCATAGAACATGGGACTTGAACATACACAAGATCCAATTCGCAATTAACACCTCAGTTAATGAATCTACTAAATATACCCCAGCTTTTCTTGTTTTCGGTCGAGAACCAGTTACTTGTGGTTCCATTTATAAGACAAAATACCTTTCATCTGACATTATATTTGCTCCCCGAGACGAATTTGCTGATAATTTAGGTTCCCTTAGCCCAATTCTTTCCGAAGTACAAGACCGTCTTTACCATGCTCACCAAATTAATGCAAAGTCTTACAATAAACATCATCAGAAGATAGACTTTAAAGAAAATGATATAGTTTGGAGACGAAACTATACCATTAGTTCTTCAGATAAATATCATTCGGCTAAACTCGCTCCTAAATTTATTAAATGTATTATTACTAAAAAGATTTCATCCCTTGTTTATGAACTTTCAGATTTGTTTGGTAAACCTCTAGGACGTTGGCACGTTAGAGACATAAAACCAAACTCTAAAAACATTAACCAGTTAATATAAATACCAATCTCTCGAAATACTTTTCTCTTTATCTCTAATTAGGTATAATTTATAATTTAAGGTCTATTATAAGTAGCATTAATTCTTCACGTTCATTCACTAAAGCATTATTTTCATATTTTAAATTTGTTCTATATTTAGAGCAAAATAATTACTTAGCTTAGTGTTTACTTTTCTAATAGAGCGACTGACTACTCTTTAAATAAGCCTTTAGTCATGTTTTCTTTTTAACCCTGAAGTGGTTGATTACTCAAAATGAAACTTTACATTATCGGCATGCTTCTCTAAGTGAGAACTTATTTTTTATAGAATACTTGTATATAAGTACTTTATCATCTTAGAATACATCAGCGGTTGGTGACTGATCCCTAATAAAGCCTTCACTATTACGGGACCTTCTATGGAGTACATCTCTATTTAATTTATAAGAGAATACTCTACATGAATGGTGTTATGAGCTGCGATATATATGCGACCATAACTGTGATTGAATGATGAATGGAAGGAATAGAATGAAAGTGATGGATTGCTTCCCACTGTACATACCCACTATATATTACATCCTCACCTCACTCACCTCATCATTCACCTCAACCACCATCATTTAATTTAAGTTCATTTTTATATACGATTCTAATTATGTAAAAGAAAAATCCTTCACTCCAAGCTCAGGATTTTTCTTTCCAAGCCAGCCCGGGTATTGTAACGAGGCTGTTACAACCTCCTTTTTTACGTTCCTGGCCACTCTTTCATTTCGTTTTAGTCTTTCTAAATTCAAAATTGTTTATGATCCATTTTTTATATATCGATTGTGGAGATCACTCTGAGATTATCTTTCTGACGAGACACGGGTCCCGTGTCTCCCTATTTCAATACGTTTAATTTATTTTTTTATATTAAAATAATTATGTTACAATTCCATCTATTTTACATAATATAATATTTTGACGAATTGCGAGTTATTTAAGTCTCCCAGATAGGTACTTACCATCCTACCGTCAGATAGTTACCGAAGTAGAAGCCGTAACTGGCCATACCTAAATCCGAGCTAAATTATTTTGACCTCAATAATAATGAAAACATACTACGCCGCAGTCTTATTTTGGGCGAGTTCAAAATTGGTAATACAAAATCAATGTTTTACACACATCTTGCCTAAACTACCCTCTGCTAAGTATTTCTTTTTCCTAGTTTTAATATATTTTTCACTTCTCATGCTCTTAAACTGCTACTTAAATCTCTGCGAATCGGGACTAAAGCTCCTTATAGCTCTAGGGATTAAAGTATTTTTTTTTAAATTTACTTTGGAAACCCCTAAACCACCAATCACGGTGTTTGTGAATGGAGGATTATCGCCATTTTCAGTGATTGTGTATGGACCATATTTTTGGGTGTCGAAATAACCTCAAAATGACAACTGTGCAAATATATAAAAAAAAGGATTTAATTTCGTGAAACACGATTAATTATTACGAATATGAATCTATTTAATCATATTAAGGCCGAACTCTTTTATTATGCGTGGTCCAATTACTTTTAAAATGGTTTCCAAGTTTGAATCTGTTGGCTAAATATGCAAGCATTTAAAACATCACTTTACAAAAAAACCGCGGAACTTATTTTTCCTATTTGTATTTTGAATAGATGTTAATAACTTGTATTGAGCGTACGTTGCTAATTGTTACTTTTAATTGTTAGAAACTTTTTTATAATAAATGTTGTAATTTTGTTTAGAACGTCGTTTTTTTCCTCGCATTCAAAGTGAAAATTAGAGTGTTTAACGCGAGACTAAACAACCATAATGACACTCGAACTACAACCACCCTCGCTCGCAAGCTCGCTCGCGTGGCTAAACATCTCGTGTCATTATGGCTTGTTTTAGTCCCTTGTTGAAAAATCTACTATTAAAGATTTGTGTTTATCCAGGCCAGGCCAGCGGAGACAGCTGCAACTAGAACTTTTGTTCCATGGCAACAATACTGTGCTGTCAACTACCTACTAGTACTTATTGAGTCACCACGAGTCGATTTTTGAGATTACTACCTACCTAATAATTATATTTTTAAAGCATTGTGTTCCATCTAGTAACTACAAAATGAGTAGTCAATTCAAAGTGGTGCGAGAGCATAATTTTTTACAGTTTTAGGGAGTTGGATGTGATAGGGCACGGTTACGATTGCTTGCACAACCGAAAGACTAATACCTAATTGTAACTGTGAACCGTTAGAATACGTAAACACTTATAAGTATCTAGGTATGCAGATTGATCACAACTTTAATTGGAAAACACACATTAATGTGGTTTGTTCAAAACTACGCTCAGTATTAAGCAAAATGTACCACTTACGTAAATTAATCAGCAAAAAAACCATGCTTATAGTGTATTATGCTCTGGCGGACTCAGTGATAGGTTATGGGCTCAATGTTTATGGTAGAACCTTCCAAACTTATATGGATGAAATTAAGAAGCTGCAGATAAGATCATTGAAATACTTAGTGGATAACAAAACTAAAAAGAAACTTAAGGGCGACTACGAAAAACTTTATAAAATGTGTAAAATACTGCCATTGACTCACAGAGTACAATATTTGATAGCTGTAGATAATTACTGTGATAATAAACATAAGGTGCTTAAGCAGAGCAGATATGTAACAAAGAATATTAGAATGAGGAAATATGTGCAACATTTTGTCAAAAACTATTATGGTAGAAGAGCAGATAGGGTTTTGGTCCCAAAAATATATAATAAAATAGATTGGTTAAGGGAGGATAAGAAATTTGGCTTAATGGAAGTTAAGAATAAATTAAAGAAAACGTTTTTAGATAACTTGCCTTGATTTCAGCTACTGTGAGTGGCAACTTAATTTTGGATCTATTCTATTCTATCTACTCTAGTGTATGGTACCTTCTTGACTAATTTAGGTGCATAGTAATTAAGGAATGAGCGCTGCCTCGCCAACAAACTGCGTAAGCAGTTTGGCGAGTAACTTTAGTATTAGCTATGTATATGTGCCTTTGAAAAAAAAATTAAAAAAAAAAAAACAAAATATTTGGCCGAAAATGAGGCTGGACAGACTTTGTCTGAACTTGACGATGTTTACCGACGTAATGCTGAATAAACAGGTATTTATCCATATAAAACATGTTTTTTGTATAGAATATTCCCCTTTATGATTAGAGTTCTTATGATCAATAGTAGCATTTTACCATAAAATATATGAATTTAAAATGTTATTTCTTAAATGCATGTTCGTGGATATTCATAATTTTACGTGACTCTTTAATACGGGGACTGAATGTCATTGATGCAGTATTTTTTTTACAAGTGGCTTACGCTTTCATATTATTTATTTTAGGTGTAAGCGTGGAGACGGTACGAAGAATTGAAAATGAAGGCGAAAATAATCGTGGAGTATTTTCTACGCCAGAAAAGCACCGAAAGGTCGTCGAAGGAAAGATTTAGCCAATTTTAACTTATTACCATTAGACAAAAGGTTCATATCTTCTATGCGGTGATTAAAAAGGCAAGTATACTTGTTATTTGTTTTACCTCTTGATTTAAGTTTGAAATAATAAGTTGATTACAAGAGTAATGTTATTTATTATATTATGACATACTTTTTGATATACATGGTGGCATGTTTGGTTATAATATGTAGATAGATATAATTATTAAATATTTCATAATTCTATTATACTGATTTAATTTGTTTAAATACTTTATACTGAGTTTAGTTCTTCGTATAATTCTCCCTATTAAAAGCAATCCTTAAATTTATTACCATATGATGATGAGTGGGGACGCCCGGTCGGATCAGGCGGGCGGTCGATCAGTCTCCCTGTCATTCCGCGCAAGATTACCATATGCCATCCTAAATAAAACTCATTTATTTTAGGTTCCTACTTTTCAAAGTCTGCTGCTTACAGTAAGGGATTAGGGAAGGGAAAGCTTTAGGTTGTGACGGAAGCAGAGAACACTTCTGGAAGGTTCTAAAAGGATTTGGTTTTTCTTATAAAAAGTGGCAGTCTCATAGAGCTGCATTAATGGAGATGACTCATAATGCTGCAAAACGGGAGAAATACCTCAAGATTATTTTCGAGAACAGAAGTTTGCCACAGGAGTTGCAAAAAGATATAATTTATTGTGTATTCGTGCATTTCTATCAGCTACCTACCCCTACGTACATAACAATAATAAATACTTGGGTTCAGATATTACGTGTTTCAATTCATATTTATTTTATTTCTTCTCTTTCCTCAGTAAAGTTGCCTTCTGACGAAAGCGGTCAAAATAATAAAAAAAAAGATTTATTGTCACGTAAATCTCTCATTATCACACAGTTTAACAGCTAGAGGTTAGAGAGATTTTTTTTTTATCAATGTGTATGGATGGATAAAGTGAAAGACGTAAGTGCACAGTGCAGTACTAACAATGTATAAAAAAATTAAAATCATTTCGAGAAATAGGCTGCTCGAATCTATCCCTGTAGTTAGATCGAAAAATATATATTACAATTAATTAGTTATAATAAAATAAAGAAATGACCTTCATTTGACCCATAAATGCCGGTCCGAATTTCGGTATATGTAGCTCTTTCGTGGTTTTACATCACAAAACATGTAAAACCTCTTTTGATTTAAATGTGATGAATATTAATAATTTGTGTGGTAGGTAAGGTTTTCCAAGAGGTTCAGAACGACGGCATCAACATTTATTGTAGAAACTCATGATTGGAAGTATGGAATCCGCGTTTTCAATGTGATTGTTTTAAGTAAATCCAGTCTAGAAACAAGGGTCATGCAGGAAGTGTTGTATCAATTTAGGTCTAGGTAATAAGCAATGGTTTAATTCTATAATACTCTAAATAATAAATTATATCTATTGTTATTATTTGTTTACACCATGTTTAAATGATGTATTTCTATTATAAGTTGAAAACTGATCACGACATATAATAAAAAATCGTCTTTATTTATCTTAGACGAAGAATATCCATGTTTCTAAATAGCTTCGCAATTTTGTCACAGTAAGTAGGTTAAGTTACTTTTATTTAAGACATTATTTTAAATAGCAATAACAATTTTAATCATGAAATGCTTTAAATTAGTTGCTTATAAAAGGCTATACTTTCGAATAAAAATGTAAAAACATGCAATTATGTTTTGGCATATCCCAATTATCACTCGTGTGGTCTTATCGTATGCTTAGCAGTCGCGGGCACGATCTAGTAATTATTATAACTGTTAAAGTGAGAGAGAAGGCACGAATGCCGCGCAGCCTTTACAACTATTACTAACACAGAGTGATGATATAAAAACCTTAATGTTAAAGAGAAATTTAGTAATAATGTATCAATATCGTTTCAGTCGTAGTATATTGGGTGGCTATATGAACGACAGTGCTGCCTCATTTCTTGACTCGACATTTTTGCCAGGCTATAGGTATACTCTTTACTTATAACTGCATTAGCCCTCCCGACGAAGATCAAATACTACCTATCAGGGGAATTAACTCGCGTATAAGCGAATTTTAGCATAATTGTAGTGAATGCTGTTTTAACCCACATACTAAAAGTACTGACGGGTGGGAGTGGAGCTAACGGGTGATTGTAAAGTTCCCTGTTTTAGTTATTCGTAAACTCTAAGATATAACTCGTAAACGGTGGCCCATAGCAAAAATTATCCATTTCCATTACATGATTAATCTGCATAAAATCAGTACTAAAATTATCTTGTATATTTTTTCTCTCGGATAACGAGTTAAGGGCATAGTCGGGTTTCTATTGTAAGTCGGCCCTTACTATCAAATGGGCCCGGGTTTTTTTGTGAGTACCTCTTATAGTGAAGAATATTTATGCTGTGTATCAACATAATAATTGTGACAGTTGAGTGATGATTTTTTTTAGCGATTTTTTTAATGTACCTACTTACTTGTGTATATAATGTATGTGTGATAATGTGTTTCAGGATGTATTCAAGCGATTCCCTTCAAATATAGTGATAATGTTCTTTAATGAGATTTGCATAGCCTCTCAAATAACGCATTCCTACTAGTTCGCTTTGACACGACTTTTTTCCCCCGATTTGGCTTCGTTGCTTAGGCAGTAGTTTCCTTTGGAATAATAATGTTCTACTTAAGTACGTCAATATTTAATTATAAAGTTTGAATTAAATGCATAATTGTCCTTATCGCTTATCGCATCAAGTGCATACTTATTTAGATTTACACGATAGCGCGTAGTGAAGCACATTAGAATCGTGACATTGAGAGTGAAGGCCCGGTCGCTGTCGCATATTAAATAAGAGTTAATACGTAACTGCTGTCCTCGCACTCTGAGATGACTACCTTGCTTGTTGGTTTTCCTCTTGCAACGCTGCTGTGCTGGCAACGTCCCATATATTCATTTTAGTAGGGTTCCGTACCAAAATGTAAAAGGAACCCTTATGGCGAGACTCGGTGTCTATCGGTGTCTGTCTGTCTGTTTGTCTGTATGTATATCATAGCAGTTTTTCTCTGAAAGTATGGAAGCTATCTACTCGAATTTTGGCATATTTGTATAACTTGCCTGCCCGCATCTGTTTTTGCAAAGTGTTACTTTAAAAATTACATATGCCGTGTAAAAAATATTCTCCCATTGCCTGCGCAATTTCCCCACAAAACTACCACAGCGAAGTATAGAATCAACATAGCCGTTGTACGCGATTATAGCGGCTTGTGTTGATACTGTCTGTCTTATTTATCCGAGGGAAATTTCGAAACCGTTGACTTTAGAACAGATGAAGTCCAGGTGGGCCTTCCAGTTGCAGTTGCAGTCAAGCATCACTGCTAGAAATTTGGTTTGTGACACCTCCTCTACTAATTCCTTATTAAATCTTACAGTTAACACTTGAGGTTGGCTCTTATAAGTGCGAAACTGGATTAGCTTAGTCTTGTCTACATTTACTTTTAAGTTGTTTTTCTTTAACCATTTTATTGATTGCTCCAGTGCATTATTTATTTCTTTATTGTATGTTGCTACATTATTGCCTTTTATAATAATGGAGGTGTCAATAAAATGCACTCATGAGTGAGACTATTAGGTAGGTCATTTATGTAAATAAATAACAACAGGGGACCTAAAATGCTAGCCTGAGGTACCCCAAAGCTATTTTCAGTATAGGGAGTTCTATATGTTTGAAATGATTTTGAATTAAAGCAGTATCCATCGGACTCTACACATTGTGTGCGATTAAAAAGGTACGATCTTATCTAATCAAGAGCTAATTGATGTCAAATTGAGTTAAATCTTTAGCTCTGTGCTTTTAGTGTATTTAAACGTGTTATTCAATGTTTTGTCGTAATTGAGGTTCTTTTCAAATAATTAAAAACCAATGATTTTATCTCCTTGCATATGTTTACAATCACCAGCCATATCATGACCAAATATTACATTACACACATTTAAATACACCAAAAGCACGAAGTGAATACATTTCATGGTAGAATTAATCAAAATTGAATATAATTCATCGACTGCAACGTGCTCGGCTTGGATTTGTAAGACACCTCTTAATACGACACAACGTATTCGTTCTCATCAAGGAAAGGATATAAAACCCATTTAATAGTTAATGACCAGCTCACATTGTGCCACGGTATGGAATAGCTAACGTGAATACTTAATTAACACACTGAATGCGCACTAACAGTACGTGGACAGTACTGATCTTCTACTCGTACGTAGCTGGTCTACGTTACAGTACAGGGGCACACGTAACATGAGGGGGTAACACTAAAGCAGGCTTTCTACAACGGCGAACTAGTTTGACAGATAAAGAAACTGGTTCACCTAAATATAAGTATAAAAAAACCGGTCAAGTGCGAGTTCGGAGTCGACAAGATTGAAAAACAAATTTGTAAAGTACCTACAACTACCTACTCTAATTTTTTTGTACAGTTTTAGCTGAATGAATATGAATTCGGGCGTTTCAACCGCCGTCATTGTTGTCTTCAATATATTGACGGAAATAATGATAACTACCAGCAACTCTTAATTTCAAAATCAACGGACCCGGTGGTAGTATCCATTTAACTTAAATGAACAAAAAATGTATAAGGTTTATCTTGAATAATATGCAAAGACAATAATGACGGCGGTTAAAACGCCGAGTAATCGCCCGTCTATATCCGCAATGTCATCCTGAAGGGCTATGATAAAGATAAAAAAAAAGATAAAAGATGTTTATTCAGTAAGTAGGCCGCACGGGCACTTTGACACGTCAAAATCTACCGGCGCTTCGCAAGAGACCACTGCTGAGAAGAAACGCCGTAAGAAACTCAACAGTCAGTCGTGTTTTAAAATAGGTACTACTTATGATATTATACAATTATAAAGCTTAACTCAGCATGATATAAAACAATGAATTTAACATAAAATTAAAATTAAAATTAAAATTTTCATAGGGAGTAATAAGTAGTAGTAATAAAAAAATATTTATATAAAATATGTAAATATATTTAAAAAAAAAATGTATACTTTCTGATGACAGTGCAAGACAACCACCACATACAAAGTTTCGATACATTCTCCTACAGAAACCGTGTCCCCTAGACAATATGAAGGGTCCACGGAAAGAACATGTCTAGTCACGTTAGTCATTGACATCGGAAACTGACCATTTATTACTTGTTTATCATTGTTGTTTTTGATTATTTGAGTGTTATTATATTATTGTATTATTTTAATATTATTTTATCAATTTGTATTAATGTTTTGTTGACGATATCAATGTAATTTCATATTTTTTGACATGCAATGCAATCTATATTGTAACATTACATTGATAAATAAATAAACTAAACTAAACTAACTAAACTAACTTTTTGAGATATCGCGATTTGAAAGTTAGGATTTTGTACGTAAATTTCGTGTAGAGGTTTTTTTTTAAGAGTGAAAAATACAAGTTATATGAAAATTCATATCTGAAACTGAGGTTCATTTCGTCCTCTACATTTCGAGATTCAAAACTCATTATCAAAAAAAAGTGACTAGACATGTTTATTCCGTGGACCCTTCATATACAATATTTACATATTTTTATGCCTATTTTATTAGTCAGTTATTTAGGTGTTTAGTTAAGTTTAGGCCAAGCATTTTTATCTGTTAGATAGTCCTCGACCCTATAGTAAGCCTTAGACATAAACGACTTTTTCAAGTAACTTTTAAGTACTGGAAATGGTAACTTTAAAACTGAGTCAGGTAATTTATTATAGAAAATAACGCATTGACCTACAAACCTTATTGACCTATAAACCTTACGGACACGAATTTTTTTAATAGCAATTTTATTTTTATTTTTTGTATTCAAATTATGTATATCACAATTCTTTATAAAAGAGTCTTGATTTTTAATGACATAAATAATATTCTCATAAATAAATTGTGACGCTACTGTCAAGATACTAATTTCTTTAAATACTAATCTTAAGGAATCACGGGAGTTAAGGTTATATATAGAACGAATGGCTCTTTTTTGTAACACGAATATAGTCTGTATGTCAGCAGCTTTTCCCCAAACCAGAATACCGTACGACATAACACTATGAAAATAACTATAATAAACTAAGCGAGCTGTCTCAACATTGGTAAGTTGCCTGATTTTTCTAACAGCATAAGCTGCCGAACTTAATTTACCTGCTAGTACTGCTATATGGGGACTCCATTGTAAGTTTTTATCTATAGTTATCCCTAAGAAAAGCGCCTTATCTACCATTTCCAAACACTCATCATTTAGAAATAAACTGGATTCTACTGGTCTAACATTAGGCAAAGCGAACCTAACACATTTAGTTTTTTTAGCATTGAGTAACAAATTGTTACTAGAAAACCAATTAAATACTTTACCCAGCGTGGCATTTATCCTACTGTAATCGACGGATTTTCGTTCTACCTTGAAAATTAATGATGTATCATCAGCAAATAGCACAATACCACAAAGGTTATCTACCGTGCGTGGTAAGTCATTAATATAAACCAAAAATAAGAAAGGACCTAATATAGAGCCCTGAGGCACACCTAGTTTAATAGCTGCTCCCATGGACTGTGTTTTGTTTACCACAACCGTTTGTGTTCTATCACTAAGATATGAAGACATAAGATTTAGAGAATTAATTGACAGACCATAATGTTCTAATTTTAATATAAGAGTCTCATGATCTACGCAATCGAAAGCTTTGGAAAGGTCACAAAAAAATCCTATTACATCACAAGATTTGTCCCAAATATTATATATATATTTAATGAGTAACAGATGCTGCGTCAGTTGTGGATCATCCTCTGGTGAAGCCGAACTGATTAACTGTTAAGCAGTTTATTTCTATTGAAGTGACCTAACATATCTTTTAACATTAACTTTACTTAAAACAGGTAGAATAGATATGGGACGGAAATTCGTTAAATCACTCATCTCGCCCGATTTAAAAAATGGTATGACTTTACTATATTTCATAAGATTTGGAAAGACCCCCTCTGAAATGCAATTATTGTAGATTAAAGCTAAGTGAGGTGCAATTATATCTATGATATGATGGATGACTTTAACTGACGTTCCCCATAAATCCTCGGTTTTTTTTAACTGAGTGATTTAAATACCTTTACGACTGAAAATGAGTCTACATGGCTGAAATCAAAACTTAAATTACATTTAGTAACATTACCACAAAGTAATTTTTGAGCTCCAATCGCAGATGATTGAAGACATTTCGTGGTATTAATGGCTATGGTGGAGAAATAATCTTCGAACGCTAAGGCCACGTCTTTGTTTGATATGATTTGTTTGTCACCCTTGTTTATGGTGATTTGATTATCGCGAGCTTTAGATTTACCCGTTTCTCTATTTATTATTTACCACAGTTTTTACCTTATTGTCAGAAGCTTTGAGCTTAAGACCTAAAAATTTTGACTTAGCAGTCAAGCAAACTTGCTTGAAGGTCCTAGAGTAATACTTAACATAAACTAAGAAGTCAGCGTTCTTGTTCTCCTCCCTCTCTTTATATAGTTCATATAGCCTATTTCTACTTCTATGAATGCCTACAGTAGCCCATTCACTAAACTTAGTTTTTGACCCAGAAATAGATTTCATCTTAAAATTATTATTAAATTGATGAAGAATTACACAAAACAAATCATTATAAATACTATTAGAATCATTATGTGAAAAGGATAACCCACAAAGGTTACTCTGAACTTCATTTTTGAATAAATCCAAACGATTGCTAGTTATGGGCCTGTATGTTATTGTCTGTGGTTCTTGATGAAAATCATTTAAAAAAGAAGTCTTTTGACTACTGTGGTCAGAATTAAAGCAGTTAAATATTTTCTTATCCAACCATTCGCAATTACAAAAAATATTGTCTAAACAAGTAGCACTTGAAACACCTATCCGTGTAGGTTCAAGGAATAAATTATCTAAATTAAAAGATTTAAATAAACTTAAGATCTTAATAGTATTATTTGACGGTTCCAGTAAGTTGACATTAAAGTCTCCACAGAAAATAACATGCTTTTGAGTTTTACATGCTAACTTTAACACATTTTCCATTGTAGATTCAAACATGCTGAAATCAGCCGATGGTGGTCTGTAAACGCAAATGATTATGTAATTTTCTAGTTCTATGCAAGAGATTTCTACAAGCCTCTCTATAGATAGCCTGACAATATCTTTCCTTTCTTTGGATTTTATGTTATTTTTAACTATTATTAAAGAACCACCATGAATGGCGGATTTTCTGGCAAAAAACTAACTAATTAAAAAATTTATAAAATCAAAAATTTATTGATCTGGTCTAAGCCAATGTTCAGTAACACACATAATTTGTACATTTTCAGAATCTAAAAATAATCCAATTTCTAATTATTTGCTGGAAAATTATATATGTAAGTTTATATATTAGTTTATTTGTTTTATATTTATTTATTTATAGTATCATCATCTCTTTTTGCTACTTTCGTGCAAAACTTGTATGTGTCCAACCCTATGCATTGTCCTTACTCATCTACTTCAGGGTTAGCTGGAAGAGATCCCATTTAGGGATAAGTTCGCCTTTGTACATTAGTTTAGTAACAATATTGGAATATTTATATTTTTGTACAATAAAGAGTTTACATACATACATACGCCCCGTTAATGTATATATTAAGGATAACTCAAAACAATATTAACTAATCTAACTAACAGGCAATACCTAGGCCCGCCATACAAAAACTATGTTTCATTTAAGGCAACACCTTGGTTACTTTGTTTTTTTTTTCTAGCTGGTTTTTGTGTCCCACTGCTGGGCACAGGCCTCCCCTCTTTTTCGCCACTTGTACCTATCCAAAGCGCAATCTTGCCAATCCTTCGCAAACGGCTCTAAATCGTCTCGCCATCTCCCTCTGGGTCTACCTCTGCTGCGATGTCCGACGCGACGCGAAGGAAGCGGCATATAAACTGACTAATGAGTTTAACTATTTGGATCTTCACCAATATAACACCATTACTAACACCAGTGGCAACACTTTGGACCTTACTTACAGTAAACCTGTAAATCCTGAACAATAATCCTACCTTTTTTTATAATAAAATAGCGAGGGTTTAATTTTTTATTTTTAGTTGGTTCGATTCCCGGGTGAGACAAGCAAAATTTTAAAAATCGTTAAATGCAGTTTTGTTTCTTTTTAAAAATAAAGGAATGTGTCCTTTCAGTAAAATGAGCTAACTAAAGGATTTAAGGTAGTTCCCCTCCAGGGCCCATAGATTTTTTCCATCCTGTATATTAATAACAAAAAAAATAGGTATCCTGCACGGTATAGTAGAGCTCTCATCAAAATTATTGAAGAAAAAGCTAATGCCCATTCCAAGTGGAAGCTTTATCATAATCCACGTGATTATGCAGAGTTTTCCTTGTTGCGCAAGCGACAAATATTAAAAGAAAATGAATGTTATAAAAATTATGTTGTGAATATCCAAACTAGTATTAAGTCGGATCCCAGCCGCCTCTGGACTTTCGTTAAGGCTCGACGCAAGGCGTCCGCGTATCCTCGGTCTCTTGAGCATGATGGTGTTATTTTCTCACATGGTCCCGGCATTTGTGATGCATTTAGTAACTTTTTTGAATCTATGTTTCAATCTCCAGCTCCCTCTTATCCGGATGAACCTTTGGCACCGCCTTTTTGTGATGACGGAAGCATAATTAGCTCAACTCAAATTAGACCAGATACTGTCCTAAAGTGCATCAAAAGCTTAGATGTTAACGGTGGAGCAGGCAGTGACGGCTTACCGTCGTTATTCGTTATACACTGCGCAAAAAGTCTCTGCATCCCTCTTAGTAGGTATATTGTACAATAAATCTTTGTCTTTAGGATTATTTCCCGATAAATGGAAGGAGGCACACATTTTACCAATACACAAAAAGGGCACCAAAACGAAAGTTTATAACTACCGGCCTAATTCGATTTTAAATGTGTTTGCTAAGGTTTTTGAAAAGACGGTGCATGAGGTGATATATCCGGTCTTATCTAAAGGTATTCCTCCTCAACAGCATGGATTTTACAAGCGTCGTTCCACGACTACCAATCTAGTAGAATTCATTAATTTTGTTCTCCGCAAAATGGATCAGCGCAAGAAGGTTAACGTGATCTACACTGACTTTTAGAAGGCTTTTGATAGGGTGGATCACGTCATCCTGCTTCGCAAATTATATCGGTTTGGGCTAAGAGGTGATTTGTTCAGATGGATTAAGTCTTATATTTCCAATAGGCAACAAGCAGTTATTCTGGGAGGTTACAAATCCAACTTCATATCTATTCTGTCAGGAGTTCCCCAAGGGTCAATTTTAGGACGTTGCAGCGTGAAGGAGTGACAAACGAACACACTCAGCCACTTTAGCATTTATTTTATCCGTGATATCGGGACGAGAAATGGTATGGTCGGCCTGCACAAATCCATTATTTACAAAGCTTTGTATCCAACAGGTGTACCTGTTGAACAAAGACGAAGGAAAGGATAAATTCGCTCCACGCAGTGTGCAAGGTATATTCGTAGGTTATCCAAGAGATAGAAAAAGCTACAAAATTCAAGAACGAAAATATATCGAATCGAGAGATGTAAGAGTGATGTGGATGAAAAGGAGGTTTCTAAAATCGATCCGGTTGATATTAAAAATAAAGAGATAGAGGCCGATGCCAATCGAAAGTCCGAACCAAGATTAGTCGAACTAGATTTTTTCCCTAAAAAGATTGTCGAAAATCCAATCCATGACGTTGATGCAAGCCTTGACTGAGGACGCTATTATTTCAGAAAATTGATAAAGAATGACACTTGGGATATCACAAAAAGGCCTGAGGGTCGCGATGTTGTTGGTTGTCGTTATGTTTTATCGACTAAATGGAACATCGATAAAACAGAAAAGAAAAAGGCCAGACTCGTTGCAAAGAGTTACAGTCAACGACCGCCGATACAAGTTGATCGCCAGTGGAATACACGACTCGATAGTCAGCTCCGACGAATGAGGTTCCAACCATCGTTGAAAGAAACTTGTCTATATTTTCAAGACATAGACAATAATACCAAACTCTTTGTCAGCGTCTATGTGGATGACATTTTGGTTGCGTCTCAGAAAAGAGTTTGCATTGCATAGAGAATTTCAAAAGAAAACTGGCCAGTGAGTTTGACTTAAAAGGTTACGGCATATTTTAGGAATTGACATGGAGCGACCTGTCAAAGGGAAAATTAAGCTGTCACAACAAAAACATATTGAAGATTTGTTACATAAAGGCCACAAAAACTTTCGAGATTCGGTGTGTACACCAATGGAAACGAATTTGAAATTAAAATCGTCAAAGGATACGGATAAGGTAATTCCATACCGCGAATTGATCAGTAGTTTAATGTATTTATCGGTCGGAACCATTGATTTAAACAACTAGATAGGAACGTGTGAACAAAAATGTCAGATATGGCCAAGAAACAGTAGCGACATTTATCAGATTACTTATAAACTACGTCGAACTACATCTGAAAAAATAATAATTCTGTGTTTAAAACAGACTCCAACATAGGTACTTTGTTATTGAGCGGTCAACGTAACCTTGTAAAGACGTTTGGGCTATTTTATGGGGAACTGTTAAAAAAAGCTTAGCATACCAAATTTATTGAACTATTTGTTACTGCGATTACTATTTAAATAATTTTTTGTTTACCATTACTGTATAATATGCAATTTTCTATACTTATAAACATTAGTAGTAGGTATTTTATTACGCTTACGTGTTACGATTAAATTAAATACATATCGAGCAACACTTTTTGTGTATTAGATTTTATATACAGTTGGCCAAAATTATTTAATTATAATATTATTTTAGAGATCCGTACCAAATACTGAAAAACGGAACCCTTAGAAGGTGACTTTTTTTGTCCTTCTTTCTGTCCGTCGGATTGTGAAGTGAAGATGCTTTTTCTTTTAAATGGCTGTAGCTATCGGCCTGGAATTAGTTGTAGTATTCAGTAGTCTGCATAAGGTCTCATAATAAGAAATAAACAGTCACAAAGCAGACTTTATGTTGCGGTTGTTAAAACAGCTAATCGGAAATCAAGCAATAAGTATATAGGTAAGAACAGAAATCGCAGATGCGGTTTAAGTGCTTTCATTACTATATATATTTTATACCTTCCAATTATTTAGTAAAATCGATTTGTAGTAAGTACCTATTAGGTTTCTAATATTTTAAATAAGAATTAGGCGCGGAACCCTCTTTGCTACGCAATTATGCCAAGTCTAATTTAGTGTTGGGGCGCGAGGGCGCGACTTCGTAGTGTAACCTACTATGATCGTATTAGACTTACGATTAAAAGATGAAGATAAAGATAAAGAGACATTTATTCGCAACAAAACAAAACCACATTACACAGATAAAACAATATCAAGACACAGAAAAATTGTTACGAAACGGTCCCAACTCAGCATTCGCTAGCCGTAAAGCCAGCACTGGTCTTCCGTTGGAACCGCTTGGTGAAAAAACGGAAAGTGACACATTTAACACAAAACAACGCTAAAAGAAAAACATTGACAAGGATCAAACACAATAATTTGTTCGAGATTATCTCGAACGTCTCAAATGACCATAAAAATTTATGGCCTGGTAAAGTTGGCAACACAAAGGAAACAGAATCAATAAAATAATACCAAAGATAAAGAACTATAGTCTATGGAAACGTAAACAAAGCAAGCATATAGGTTACGCAACAATAACAAAATTATAGACTTTCAATTCAAGAAATAAAATAAATAATCTTCGTTTAAATAAACTAACCAGACTGCTTAATAAATACGAGTAATTCTTATACATTAATTTATATACCTTCCAACTCAGAAATATTGGACACTATACCTTGTCTATCGTATACCTAACAAGGTTATATCGTGCGGATGTTAATGCGGTATTGTTAATACAAAGTTAACCAGCCAAACTAGAAGTGCGTTGATTTAGTGCGCTAGACTCGCGTCACCATACTACGTAACGCGGTCGGGTAACCAAGCAACAGCCGTATTTACAATAATACTAAGAATGCTTGAAAAAATGGCTTACTCGAGTAATACTAAGTACTACTTCATATGCTTATAGGAAAAAATAAACTCCATCCTTGAATTTCTATACATTTGTGGTGTAATTCCTGCACTCAATTAAGACACAAGATGACATTTTAAATTTTTAATGGTATTGCCGACTGAGTGCGAGGTTGAAACGTCACAGTCACGATTTGGTGCTAGAGCCTTAGATTTAGCACCAATCTAATCGCCGGATTTTTTGTACTAGAGGCCAGTCCATAGTATGTAATATACAGGGCGTCCCACGGCTATGCCACTTGGAAGGAAAGTACCTTGAATATTGCAGACGGAACGTTTTACTGAAAGAGGACATTATTTGAATTAAAAAAAACAATTTAAATTGCATTCATAGATATTTTTATTCTTTGCTAAATAACATAGTGGCAGAAATAAAAGGAAGACCATGAATTTTAACATTTTTACTACAAAATTTATCAATTTATCAAATGCTCAAAATGAGAGAGTGAGAGAATGAATTTAAAGTAGCACTCTTTTCATTATTTCGCTCCATGTCGATTTTGTTGTGGTGGATATTTTGAACAATACGTTTAAGTTATTTTTACTACAGTACATTTAATAGTAATAGGTACTTATGATTATGTCAGTTGTATGGCAACGGCAACGTCAGCTTTTAATTTTTCTGAACAATATTCACATCAAATGTTACAATTCATGGTCTTCCTTTTATTTCGGACACTATGTTATTTAGCAAAGAATAATCCTTATGATGAAGCCTTTCGATCGGTATGATAAGGCTACAGGGTGATTATTTTTCTCGTGTAACGGGTTCGATTCCCGGTTCAACCATGTAATTATTTAATTATCTATAAATGCAGTTTAAATTGTTATTTAAATTCAAATAATGTTCTCTTTCAGTAAAATGTTCCATCTACAATACTTAAGGTACTTTCCTTCCATGTGGCATGGCCGTGGGACGCCCTGTATATAACTCTATGGTCGGATCTAGATTAGATATTTCTGACAGTGTTTCGGAATTAGCGCAGTTTGTAAAAGGAAACCTGGAGTGTCGCAAAACGCATATTTCGTTATTTAAAGAAAACAAAGGATCACAGAATAATTCATAACAAAACAGGCAAATCGTTGAAGTATTATTCGGATTGGGGTGGTTATTTGTTAGGCAGACGTTCTTACTCTGGATATGTTTTGAACTAGGAGGAGCATGCGTGTCATGGAAGTTCCAAAACCAAAAATGTGTCGCAACATCCACGTGCGAGGCCGAACATTTAGCTTTAACTTCGGCCATGAAGGAAGCTATGTATCTGAATAGCTCGCTAATTGAAATTGGATTACGTAAGTTTGCACAAATAACTTTACACGTACACAATCAAGGAGCTATTTGTTTAGCCAGTGATCCATTTTTTCATTCCCGGTGTATTGGGCCATTGTTGGACCATTTAACGCACGGTAAATTGAAATCACCGGCAACCAGATAATGGGCTTCACCTTCAACAGTGCTGGCTAAAGATACGCAGGATATTATAATGTTGGTTATGTCCGTAGGTATGTTTCTACCAGGCGGGGCGTACACTGCAGCAATATTTAAGTTTAATGAAGAGACTTGCAATGAAAGACAAGGTACACGTTCAGTCACCCAAAGGCACTCAGTGCCTGGGACAGAAAATTCGGGGCTTGAGAACGCACCAAGCGAGCGCAGAACAAGAATCATGACTCCGCCTCCATCAGCCTTACCTGACGTCAATCTATCGCGGTCGAGTCTAAAAATTACATACCAATCGTCACATAATTCAGAGTCCAGAACGCTATCATATTGCACAACCAACTTTCAGTGATAATAATGATATCAAAACTTGAATTAGAAATACTATACGATGTAGATCATGAGTTTTCGATCTAAGGCCGCGAGTATTTTGATAATAAACCATAATAGGCATAAAAAATATGTAAATATTGTATATTGTCTAGGGGACACGATTTCTGTAGGAGAATGTATCGAAACTTTGTATGTGGTGGTTGTATTGCACTGTCATATTAAATTATTATTTTTTCACGCCACTGCTCGGAAATTTAATGATGGTCTGTTCTTGGTCCCCAAAACAATCGATAGTTGTACATTGAATGAGCAGGCCTACTATGAACTTAAACAGACCAACTATGTTAACATTGTTGGTCTGTTCCATTGACCAATAACATCGGTCCGCTGATCACTAATTCGACCAATTAGAACACATTTTGTGCTGCATATGAAATTAAATTGGCCAATGAGAAGTCGTTTTATTTTTTTAATAATATTCATCCCTTCACGGATAGGCAAAGGAATCAGATTCCATACAGCCATATATGTCTGCTTTTAATTATCTGAAATAAAGTTTTTGTCACGGTGAGAGTCGTCAGTTTAAAAAAATATTAATGCTCCCGGCAAGAATATTTCGTTATCCTTTAATAATTTTCCTAACGCTAATATTAATATCTCGTTTAATTAAAGAAAAATGTATTATAAGAAATTTTTTTCATTTCCTCGCAGTAGTCGTGAAAAGCACTGTGTTAAGCCTCGGCCGAAAGTGCAATAGATGGACTCGTAGTTTCGAGGGCCTCTGCTACGCGTCGGCCCTCGAACTAACTCGTCCATCTATTGCTTACTTTCTAACCTCTACAACAATGTACTATTTATTACTACTACTTATTACTTTACTACCCTATGAAAATTCTTAGTTTTGACACATTTTCCTGCTCAAGCTACGCTTGAATGATTTTTATTTTTATTTTATATTAAATTCATTGTTTTATATCATGCTAGGTTAAGCTTTATAATTGTATAATATCTTAAGTAGTATTTAAAAAAAACGACTGTCTGTTGAGTTTCTTGCGGCGTTTCGTCTCAGCAGTGGTCTCTTGCGAAGCGCTGGTAGATTTTGACGTGTAAAAGTGCCCGTGCGGCCTATTTACTGAATAAACATCTTTTATCTTTTATCTTTTATCTTTATCTTCAAAACATACTTCCCCATTTCAACCCCTAAGGAATATTTTTTCAAAATCACCAAAACTACTTTTTTGTACTCGTCGATTAAAATCTGTGTATTAAGATTTCATAGAGAATACTGCAACGTCACTCTTTTCATCGTTGACACTTCCGAAACAACCGAAATAACCATTTCGATACGCTCAAGACAACTGAAAAAAAATTGAAAATAGAACTTCGTATTTCAATAATATGTGTCCTTGTTGAAGGAGACTCGATCCAATAAAAAATTGCCAATCTATGGCGTTTCGGAACGTAGCAGCGTCGCGTCATCTGTCAAAAATCTATTTAAACCTGCTTCTGTATCCAGGGCATAAAAAAAATAAAAAAAATACGGTTTGTGATTGGCTAGTTTTTAGCCAACAGAACAGCACAGTACTGGAACAATTACGGAAGCCGTGGTTTGATACAAATGTCGATGTGGTGGTGATTGTATTAATGACTTAAATTATTAATTTTAATGAACTTGTGCAAAAAGTATTGTTCACAATAGTGTCATAATCAAGCTTTTCAATCTCGTACCTTACTTAGGCCACTCAGCAAGCTTCGTGGCCTAAACACGGTACTCGACTAAAAAGCTCTGTATTAAATATAACACGATTATGAAAATAACTAGTATTTTGTTATTTATAACTCGTAATACCAATTTTAATGTTACTGAATAAATATCTTTTATCTCTTTTTTTAAACCTTAGACTATTATTCATAAAAAGTATTAACGTACATATTGAGCCAAGTATGTGATAGTAAGATACTTAAGGTAAGAAAGTCCTCATAAATAAATAAAATTGGAAAAAATTGGAAAGAATCGGCAGTGTAAATAAGATAATTAAAATAAATTAAAAAAGTTTTTGTGAGTGTGTAGGTAGTGAGTGAATGAGTGTGTACAATGCAAAAAGCAAAAGCTAGGTTTGAAGATGTGTAGAGTAACATAATGTAACATGGAAAATTATAGACTTAATTTCTCTATTTAAGGCGTTGGAAACGAAAGATTTAGATTTAAATACAAATAGATATTTTATATATTTTTTTGGAGATCTAATTGTGTTTTTATTAGAATGAAAGGACTCGTGTCGTCTTTTCGAGCGTAGAGATTGCATTTTTTTACCGAACAATATTTGAAGTTTTTTGTTTTACACTCTTTACATTCCTTTAGAAGTTTCTTATTTTTAGGCGTTAAGTGATCGTTTACATAGATTCTCCTCGCCACGCCGCTTATACCGATGTCATGGGACGAGATTCCTCTACGCTTGCGGATGTCAGCAATGATGTTATCTTTCAGGTTACGTTGCTTTAACTTGACGATGATGTTCTTTGGGAGGCCACCGATGGATTGGACTGGCTTCACTCGATTGGCAAATTCTATGTCGGCCTCGCGCAAGCTGACGCCAGCTCCCTCTGCAACGCGAAGCACTACGTTGGTAAGAGACTCGTTTTTTAGTTCAGGGATGCCCGAAATCTCCAAATTATTCATTCTAAGCCACTGCTGATGTGATTCATACTGAGATTCGAGCTCCGTTATACGCGCTTTAGACTCCGCCAGATCACTTTCAAGTTGGTTGATTTTTTCAACTTTACACTCCAACAGGGCGAAATTTTGTGCTATCCGCTCCTGAAACAAAGTTAACGCTAGTCCTATCTCAGATCGTATCAACTGTGTTAGCTCTTGTTTTAAAGTCTCATTACACTTGATAATCAGTGAGTGAAACTTAGTTTCGCTATCGTTTGCGGGGGCAGCGGCCCGGGAGTCTTAGAGGAGGCAACCAATGGGTTGGGGGGCGTAGACTGTTGAAGCGTCTTCGCAGGCAACACTGTTTTTTTGCCAGCGTCATTAGTGGCTTTTACGGGTGTGTCACTATTATCGCCTCGCGGTAGCTTTGCCATGCAATTCGGGCATTTCCCACCTGCTGGTGTAGCCAGGTTAACATCCAGGTTAGCGCATAAGTGATGAAATATGCACCACAGAAATCAGTGACAAAACTCGGACAAATCCACTGTGAAAGCTTCTTACTAGAACGCAATCCTGCGCATTTATAGTGATAACGAATAGAGCATGGTTAACGTGAACATAATAAACCGCTGGAGTCAGACACCGATCTATTGCAAACCTTGCAAGCACTCATTTTGCTTAATTCGTGTGGCAAAGCTATTCTTACCCGCGCTGCTCGCAAATTCGAAGCAAGAGCAAGCTAGCGCAATCAATGTGCATGCGAGTGCAAGAGGGACGGGGCAACTGATAAGCGGCCCAGGCGGTGACTCATACGGTAGCGAGCGGCGATTCACTCGTTGATATTGACTAGTTATGATTTAAATTAATATTTCACTTGTAACACATGAACGACGCGAAGTTTCACCGATCCGCACTCACAAGAACAAGGCACACATACTAGGGCACCGAATTGTCACTAAGTTAAGCAGAAGAACTACCTAGCCAGGACTTCATTTATATACCTAGTCGGTTCATAAGTTCTGTCATTGAGATTTATTACAATTTGAAAAATAAATAGAAGAGCTTCATAAACCTGTAGTACATCAATCAAAACCTTATTTTATATAGAATAAAAAGAAGTGTAATTGATATTCTTTACTATTGCAATATACATTGCTCGTAGAACTGATGGCCGTTGGAGCGGAAAGGTTCTAGAGTGGCGACCGCGAACCGGGAGACGAAGTGTTGGCAGACCTTCCACAAGGTGGACTGACGATCTGATAAAGGTCGCGGGAAACCGCTGGATGACAGCAGCAGAGGACCGATCGTTGTGGAAAACCTTGGGGAAGGCCTTTGTCCAGCAGTGGACGTCTTGCGGCTGATAATGATGATGACTATTGCAATCATTTGATGAACGAGCTAAGCATTCCATTCGGGGCCAGAAATCATGGGTCAAAACACGCACGACCACGATACTGATAATGGCTATAACTTTCGTAAAAGTCCTCGTATTGAGTCGAAATTTGCGTGACATATTCAGTCAGGTGTGCGCACTCGCGACGGTCGCACTTATGCGCTGCTTGAGTTATTATTAGTTTACTTTACTTTTTCCAGTGACTCTCAAACTTTGGTTGCGTCTTAATTACTTGCTATGAAGTGCGCTATTTGTAATAACATTGTTAGTGACGGTGCTGAGTGTACGGCATGTAGGAGGGAATTAGGTTTCTGCTGTGCGAATATCACCGAGCAAGGTTTTAGGAAGCTTGGACCGGAACGCAGGGCGAATTGGAAGTGTCCTAAATGCAAAAGGGATGCATCGCCTGCCCAGGCGAAACGTACAGATCCTGATCCTTGCAGGCGGGAGGCTCCGTCAGCCCAGGCAAAACGCGTAGATCCGGATACATGCAGAAGAGAGGCTCCATCGGCCCATGCCAAACCTACAGATCTTGACGCTATCATGAACGAACTACGGGATATGAGACATCATCTTTCGTGCCTGCCGGGGCTAGTAAAAGACATGGAAATCCTCAGGTCCGAAATATCCGAAGTTAAAGATTCCTGCAGTTTCACGAGTACCAAGCTGGACGAGTGCTCGTCACGCTTGGCTGTAATGGAGCAGAAAATTCCAGAGATTGATGCGGTGCAGAGCAAAGTCCAAGCACTGACCAACGAGGTCACCTTTCTTAAGAATGAACTCGCGCGAAACGATCAAATGGTACGCCTCAACAATGTTGAAATAAAAGGAATTCCTCTTAAGAAAAATGAAAACTTATACACAATCCTGGACAGCGTTTGTGCTGCAGTGGGTTTTAGGGTGGATAGGAATCAAGTCAACTACATATCAAGAGTGCCAATCCATAACTCGAAAGAAAAACTGATCATTGTTCAGTTTGTAAATCGATATATGAAGGAGGACTTCATAGCCTACGCAAGAATCAAGAAAACACTCACAGCGGAGGAAAGTGGTTTCCATGGCGTTACTCAAAGGGTCTTTATAAACGACCACCTGACCCCCGAAAATAAGAAACTCTTGACGCTTACTAAATCCTCACTGAGACAGAAAGGTTTCCTTTATGTGTGGGTCAAGTACTGCAAGATCCATGTTCGCAGGGACGATACCTCTAAAGTTCACATTATAAACACGGAACAGGATTTAAACAAATTCCTCTAAAATGGCGTATTTGCTATTTTATTACGCACTTACTTGCATTGTGCTTTATATTTTTGCTCTTTATAATTATTATTGTAACTTTAACTATAATTTGTGTACTTAATATTATTATTGTAATTAACCAGAATCACATATGTTTGAGTACCGCTGACGACCGCATCTCGTCAATCCACTTTTTTTGTTCACTGCCCGGCCTTATCGCTGCTTGCAGTCGCTGTGATGTACCCGTTAACTCACCGAAGTCATGCTTACTGATATGTATTTATCTCTTTTCTTCGCACTTACTTAATACTATGCTTAATTGCCAGTTCCTTCGCACGCGTGTTATTTGTTCTATGTGTTATTTGGAGTTAAATTCAAACGCACGTATTCTGTCCATTATTAAAGTGTTTTGGTCGTGTTATTGGATTATGCAACGTTTTATTTGCTTAGGTAATCGGATATTATTCAATTTTACTTGTCGAATTACATTTAAATGGATGATCAAATAGCAGCAGATAATTACACATCTATCTATTACCAAAATGTACGCGGACTTCGTTCTAAAACATTTTTATTTTACCGTAATCTTAGCTTGGCTACGTTTGACATAATTGTTTTAACAGAGACCTGGGGCCTATTGCATAATTAGACTAATAAAATTAGAAAATAATACAAGTTACTAGTTAAAAATTTACAAGCTGCGTTATTTTGTGTTGCATAATTATTTTGTGTTTTCACTAATTATATTAGAAAATTGTGTTGCATAAATTTCTAATAATATCGTGAAAGTTACAAGTAAATTCATCATTATTTACAAGTACTAATAAATTTTGTTGCATAATGTATTTTTACTAACTTGTAATAAGTGTACTAATATTATCAGCAAAACACAAAATTACAAGTAAACAAGTTGGCTGAGTGAGGTAAACCTTTGCCCATCTGTGGACTTTGCAATTAAAAAAGAAATATTGGCGGGAACAGTAAACGTCAACGTAAAACTTTATCTGAAATTTCTAACTTCGAAAATGGGTGGTAAGCGAGAAGAACAAAGAAAATTGAAAATGTGCATCTTAAGTAAAATTAAGGAGCAGAAAGATGTCTTGTTCGGTCCCTTTTCAACAAAGGTCACTAAAGATATTCGCAGTAACGCCTGGAGAAATATCGGTGCATATGCCCAAAGCTTGGGGATTATCAGAGAAAATAAGAATTGGGCGTATGTTCGTGATGTTTGGTGGGCAAATGTGAGAAAATTATCCGTGGTAAGTACCTACAACTTGTCTTCTAAGCGTGCAACTACCATTATTACTTATTATTCAACAATAGGTGTAGGTATGTAGGTGTATATTATACATATAAGTTTTGTTTAGCCTGTATGTTAATTTATAAACAATATACATTTTTTACAACAACTATATCTATATCATATCATATTTTTACTCGACTTCTAAAAGAGGAGTGTAATGTTTTATTGATTTAATGAGGTAGTTTTTTAAGGTTCTTAGTTCACTCGTAGAGGCTGGTCTGGTGGTACGATTTCGATGCAAATAGGGTCGTTAAATTCGGCAAAGCGTCGCAAGGGATACTTTGATTAAAAAAACTAACATATACAGGCTATATCATAAAAACTGTTATGCAATTGTCGTCTAGGTATATAAAAATAAGCAGCCGGGTTTTTAAAGTTGACTAATCTTTTGTTATAGGAGAAACGAGATAATGCTAAAAAAACAGGCTCTGGAGGAGGGCCCGACTGTAAAGAAAATGAAATTGATGTTCTCGTTTATGATATACTCGGAAAAGAGTCAGCAGTTTTAGAAGGTCTAGGCGTGGATGAGCATCTGCAAATTGAATTGAACCTAGATTCTGAGCAAAAGATACAAGAAACCCTACAAGAGACAGTAGATAATACGTTCGAGACATTAATCAATTCCGAACTTAAACAAAATAATAACAACATTTTAAAAAGGGACTGGAAAGGAAGAGAAGGAATAAACGAAAACAAAGATTTATTACAAAAAAAAATGAAATTAACGTTAGATATTTTGGAGAAAGAAAACATATTAAAAGATCTACAAATAAAAAATGTTGAACGAGATAATTACCTAAAAGATTTAAAAATTTTGGATTTGGAATTACGGTATGGGCTCCCAAGATCCAAGTTTACAAGTAATTTGGAGCAATTTACACTAGCTGTGTTTATTCCAGAATCTACATCCGATAATCAAAATAATACGGATACCGCGTATACAGATCAGGAATAGTCACAATATTGACGTTTGTAATAATTAATTTGTGTACTTTAGCAATAAAAACAATGAATTTCATCGATTGTTCAAATTTCTTTATTAATAAAAGTTAAGAAAATAAATGTTTTTTCCTTAAAAAGTTAGTTAATAGTACATTGATGGATGACATATAGCTAGACATCAACAAATTAAAAGCCTGACTCACTAGAAAATCGTACAATTAGTTGTAAGTCAAATTTTTGAAACTTCATAATGATTGGATTTAATTTATGTATTTAAGAGCTAATTTAGGTATTTTCTTACGATGTCATGTTAGCCATGTAGTAAATCCAATCGTATGACGACGTAGTTAGCCTAGTCTATCATGACCCTGCCTGCAAAGCTAGTGGTCCCGGGTTCGATCCCCGGTAAGGTCAAATATTTGTTTGATGAGAATGATGAGCATGAATTTTTTATCTATATAAGTATGTTTGTCATTGTATAGTAGGGTGACGATACCAATGATGGACACTTTTATCTGACAGGCACCAGTAATGGACACTTCACTCTTAATTCAAATTTCATATGGTCCTAAATTGATTGTTGCAAAACAAATGAATAACCCTTATGTTCCGTAAAATAAGAATCAAGTGTCCATCATTGGTCCTCGTCCATTACTGGTTCCATCACCCTAGCTACCCATAGTATAAGCCATAATGATTATTTATATATTTAATAAGTTTCAAACAACTTGACCTACATCTTCATTTTAACAAGATTTAATACTAAGTATTTATGATGACATAGACTGTATTATTTCTTGTTGGCGTCGAAGTGCACTCAATGCAGGAGCCTCATCATTTACATTTCGATGATTTTCTTGTTCCACTGGTGGAGTGAATGATTCCAAATCTTCACCTTCCCGGGCAATGTTGCACAAAGTTGCACAGCAGACAACGATATTTGCTGCAAATTTTGGGTTGACTCTTAGATGATTCAGGCAGGGAAATTTTTCCTTTAATATTCCAAAGGAACACTCTATAATCTGCCTTGTTGCTTTGAGTCTTCGGTTGTAGCGTCTTTCACCCTCGCTATTTGGGTCGTTGTGTAACGGTGTCATTAGCCACGTTTTTAGAGGGTAACCCGAGTCTCCAAGTATAACGCCATTTGGAAATATGTTTTCTTGTTCCATTGCACTGTAGAGACTACTCCTTCTAAGAACTCGTGCATCGTGCACACTACCCGGCCAATTGGCACTTACATAAAAAAATTGATATTGTGGTCCACATACCATCATACAATTTATCGAATGGCCTCCTTTTCTGTCTACGAATGCTGGTTCGTTAGTAGTTGGTGCGTCTATTGGTATGAGTGTTCCATCAATTATACCAATTACATTCGGGAAATTATATAATTCATAGAACTCTTGCACTACGTCTCCCATTCGGTGTGGCCATATAATTATCGATGGAAATAACCTTCTATTAATAGCGTTAATAACGCGATGAACAGTTCGACAAACTGTAGACTTGTCAACGCCATGACCTGCACCAACAGAATAATATTGGCATCCAGTTCCAAGCCAATGAAGTGTATAGTCTATTTTTCCTTACTTGAGCTAAGTAGTAAACAAATATGGCGTCTCCATAAAGTTTGACAATTCATAGTGTTGGGAATCGTAGAGTGAATGTGTGAATTTATTTAGTGAATGAATGAAATGAGCGTAATACATATATAGGTTGGGTTCTTCAGTACGATTGTTATAGTGAATTTCACAGACTACTATTGCATGTGAATACCTACTTAAGGCAATATAATGTAAGTACTCAATAACACAACACGCTTTATTATAAATATTTTATTCATTCATCCGTAGATACAACATCATCATCATTATCTGTTGAAGTAATTTAAATAGACTACCTTATACACATATTAACACTTACTAACTACCTATATAGTTTCAAAAAGATAATTATATTAATTTATGTTCGGAATATTGTATACTAAAACTGCCAAACAATTGAACCGTTACAAATCATTAATTCATTCACTTCATCCCATCCCTACAATGAAATGCCAAACTGACATTCAGTTTTGATAATCTGTGACCGGGAGTTTTATGGAAATTATTATTTGGCTAAAATATGTTACTTGCAAGGATAATTTAAAGCTATTATTAGTGCAAATGAATGCGTTTGTGTTTAAAATAATGTCTATCACTTATTGTGGTAACTTTTATTGAGATTCTTACGGAATTTCGTGATATGCGATCGAGTGATGTTTGTTTACTACTTAGCTCAAGTAAGGAAAAATAGACTATAGTACATAATTGCTGTTTCGGAGAAAGAGCACCACCTTTTTTTTTCAACTTAATGTCGCTTGAAATTGCTTGCAGCACACGTTCGGCTTTAATAGGTTTCATTCGAAACATTTCGTAAAAGTGTGCACTATTTTCAAAAGTGAAGTTGATCCTGTCCTTATATACCTTTTGGTGTCGGGTTACTAGATATTGATCATCGTCATCGTCGGATAAATGCAAAATATTAAACATTTTTCGTTGATTAGGCTTTAACTAAATCACTTGTAATTCAAAATTACCGTGGTCCTAAGGTAAGTAGTAATAAATACAAGTTACAACTAATAATTGGAATTTTTAGACTCGTATTGCAACCAAAACTAATAAAATTTACATATAATATTAGTTATTAGGGCTAATACTTTTTGACTTGTATTTTATAACTTGTATTTTATTATGCAACAATAATTTACAAGTTACAACCAAAATCACTAATATTATTAGCTTGTACTTATTCACTTGTATATTTATCCCTCGTATTTTATTATGCAACATAAAAGTACAAGTTACAACCAAAATCACTAATAGTATTAGCTTGTACTTTATTATGCAATAGGCCCCTGGTTGGTTGATGGAGTGTTGGATTCCGAATTGTTTGATGACCGGTACGTCGTGTGGAGGAGGGACCGCGATCTCGCCTTAACTAAACAGAGCCGTGGCGGGGGTGTGGTTATTGCTACTCGTCGTGAGCTATCCGTAACTCCGCAGCCGACCTATCAGTCATCAGCGGAAGATCTGTGGGTTACGCTGTCACTAAATGATAAGTCCAACAAGCCGGTTAAAGTCCACTTATGCGTGTTGTATTTATGCAAACAAAATAATGGTAAGACTTTTTCGGAGCAATTAACTAATTTCCTAAGTAGTTTAAGCAGCGCTATGTTGAGTTCTCCAAATGATAAATTTTTGTTGATTGGTGATTTCAATATGAGTGGCATTGCATGGATGCCCCGTGACTCGGCAATGGTTCCGTCTGACTATGCTAGCGATGATGAGTGCAATCTCGTTGACGAACTATTTACGTTTAATCTTGCTCAATATAACGGGGTCTTGAATCAGTTTGGCAAGTTGTTGGATCTGGTTATATCTAATGATGTTGTTAGTGTCAGTAAATGTGGTAATCCCTTAGTACCTATTGATCCCTATCACATGCCTTTAATTGTACGTATTAACTATACTAGACTTGATCCTCTGCAGTCAGCCCCTCAGCTAAAATACTTTTACAATAAAGGTGATTATGTTTCCATTAATGGTGAGCTATCGGCTATAAATTGGGATCAGGAATTTTCTAATCGAACATTAGACCAGTCCCTTGATTATTTTTACATGACTTTTAAAAACTTGAGATCCAAATTCATACCCAGTAAAAAGATAACATTCGATTCATACCCTGCCTGGTACTCATGCTCCTTAAAGAAAGCTTTGAAAGAAAAACACAAATATTTGAAAAAATATAAAACTTATAATAACAAGTCTGACTACATTTCATATAACTTGTTACGGTGTAGGGTACGGAAATTAGAGCAGATTTGTTTCACTACGTATATAAATAGTGTGGAGAATAATATCGCTAAAAACCCAAGGCAATTTTGGTCATTTATGAAATCGCGCTCAACCTCTCGTGGTTTGCCCAGCAGCTTAAAATATGACTGTAGGTTGGTCAATACCGGTCAAGATATATGTGATGCTTTCTCGGACTATTTCTCTACGACCTTCTCGACGTCGAACAGCACTAACGCAAATCAATTAAACGGTTCTAATGTCAACTCTACAGCTAATTTAAACAGTGTTGAGGTTGACCCAGATGTTATCATGAATATATTGTTAAAATTGGACCCCTCTAAGTCTGCCGGCCCTGATGAACTGCCTGTCCAGTTCCTAATACATTGCGCGAGAAGCCTAGTTAAGCCAATCTTATTGTTGTTTAGGCGTTCTCTTTCCGAGTGTTATATACCATCCATATGGAAATCTGCGTACATCACTCCAGTACATAAAAAGGGATCTAAAACTGACGTAACGAACTACAGGCCCATCTCTAAATTATGCATACTGTCCAAAGTACTAGAAAAAGTCGTTTATAATCAAGTTTATAGGACTTTTAGAAATTCCTTTAGTCTCAACCAACATGGTTTTCTGCAACGCAGATCTACAGTGTCGAATTTGGCACTATTTAATGAATATGTTACTGAAGCTATGGATAGTGGGTACCAGGTGGATGTAGTCTTCACGGACTATAGTAAGGCATTCGATAGAATTGACCACGGAATATTGATTTCCAAATTGTGTGACATAGGAATTCATGGAGATTTGCTGCGATGGTTTTCTTCATACATCGATAACAGGTCTCAAGCTGTTGTCCTTAATAATTATATGTCCGGGTGGGTAGCGGTACCGAGTGGAGTCCCTCAAGGATCCTTACTCGGGCCCCTATTGTTAAATGTATTTGTTAATGACATCAGTAATTGTTTGATTCACTCTAAACTTCTTTGTTTTGCTGACGACATGAAGATTTTTGTTAAAGTAAACTCTAACCATAATTCAACATTATTGCAATCAGATCTCGCACGCCTTGATGAGTACTGTCTCGTTAATAAATTGGAGCTTAACCCGTCCAAGTGCTTTGCTATGACTTTTTCGCGCCAACGTAATGTAATCTCTACATCTTATATGTTGAAGGGCCAAATCCTCCAGAATGTTTCAGTTATGAGAGATTTGGGTGTAATATACGACGGCAAACTAATTTTTGACAAACATATTGACAGCATTGTTAAAGGTGCCCTTAAAGCACTGGGTTTCATTATGCGGAATTCTACCAATTTCACTCAGGCTAAAACTTTGAAAGTTCTCTACTGTACCTACGTTAGGAGTAGGCTGGAATATGCTTCTCAAATCTGGAACCCATGTTACAATAAGTATATAGATCGAATTGAACGCGTACAGCAAAAATTCGTGAAGTATCTGTGTTTTAAACTAAAAAGCCCTTATAGTACGAAATCTTATATCGATGTGTGTAAGAAGCATCATCTTATTCCGCTAAAAAAGCGACGTGAAATAGCTGATGCTGTCTATATGTTAAACATCACCAATGGTGTTACCGATTGTTCCGAGCTGCTTAGCAGCCTCTCTTTCAGTGCCCCCGTCCGCTCTAGAAGACATTACTCCCCAATTTCTGTGAAACCTGCATCATCCAATTACAGGCGGAATAGTTTTCTAAATCGTGCTAGCCGTAACTTAAATATTTTAGCGAATGAACTGGATATTGATATTTTTAATTCTAAAATACCTTCGGTGAGGCGGATTTTAGCTGAGAGGTGTTTTGACTGAGTGCGCCTTAAGCGAATTAACTCTCGGTGTAGGTAGGTTAGCGTTGTTTTTGCTTTAGGTATATGTAAGTATCTTCTTTTCACTTGTATTCTGTCAAGTCGCAACTAAAATATTAATTTATAAATTATTAATTTGTAAGTACTTTAACTGTAACTACTTTATCAATTTAACTCAATCTCTGGCATGAGTCGTGGTGTCTGTGTGGCACCTTGTTTGGTGGTTAATTTTGTTTCCATAAGCGAGATCCTGTTACTGGCTTAGTTGATGCTATCTTATGTTTTTATATTGTTTTGTAAAGCTGTTGGTTCTCCTCGAATAAATAAATAAATAAATAAATAAATAAATAAATATTGATCAGACTTTTACATTTAAATTCTGATGCAAATGTTTTACCAAGCAAATAAGATCCGCTTGTACACCGGTCAATCTTTACGACTCATTAAATCGACCCTACGATTTCACATCAATTTGCAGCAATACGAAAACAAACCAAACATCGAGCTTCATAAACTGGTTTTTGAGGGTCGTTAAGAAAATAATGCTGATCTCTAAACATAGCCACAGATGAGAGGCTTCACAATATTAAACAAAAAAGATTGTTACTTAACAAAAACTAACCTTTAAAGCGTTTTCAATAAGTGTTATTTCCAGAAAACTGGTGCGTATTTTAATCGGTTTCGGCCGTGAATGTTAGAAGATCGTATCGGAAATTGCGGAAACTATGTGGGATGATTATTAATTCTTAAAAATGTATTTTTGTTAAGCTTTTAACTTTTATATATTTTGAAATTAAAAAATAAACAAATGTTAGTTTTATTTGACCTTTGTGACAGAACTTAAGGACCGACTAAGTAATTATTAACACGGAGTAATATTAAACTGTGTTGTCGTTCGTCAACGAGACCCGTTATATACTCTACTAATATTTTAAATGCGAAAGTTTGTGTGTATGTGTGTGTGTGTGTTTGTTACTTCTTCATGCTGCAACGGCTGGACGGATTTGGATTAAATTTAAAATGGAGATAGCTTATACCGTGGATTAATTAACACATAGGCTTACTTTTTATCCCGGAAAATAACGATAATCGATATCTACCCGGACGAAGTCGCGGAAGTTGATAATAGTCTATTTGAATATTGAGAATATTAATGATTGTTGCTAAACTTAGGTTGATGTTTTATATATTTTATGTGAGTAAATTCCAGTATTGTATATACTCTATGTGAAAATACGAACCTTTACGATTAAAACCGTGATGTCCCGAGGGTCAAAGTGGAAATAATCGTACTGTATTCATATTGAACGTAACTATGGTAACCAAATAACAAATCGTTGCATATTATATTACCCATCTATTTTCAGTTTTTTTTTATTTAACTAGCACCAAATTAGTTTCAAAATTTATTTTTGTTTTTAATATGCGTCATTTTAATTCGTATTAAAATACTTTTAAGGGTTTATTATTATTATACAAATTAAGATTTCAAGAATTCACTAAACGCCAACACTGATATTGAAACAATAAAACCATGGCAATAAAAATGATATCGTAATTATTATAAAACTGTTATTACCATGGCGACTCATTATAGAATTGTTTTCCAGCTTTGGTTACGCAATAGGTGGTATTCTGATACCGTTATCGATATCAATATACCTAAGTAGTACGCGAGTAGAAAAACTTCATTTTTGCCTACCTGCCACTAATTGTTAAGTCGTTCACGACCCACCCATGGTAAAATAACAATGCTGTAATAACCATCATAGCATTGTTATTACTATTCTTATGTTGATTAGAGAATATCAGCCAGTTTAGATATTTGGTTTAGAGTATTCTTCAATAAAAATAATAAATAGCTGTATTTTTTTATTGCCATTCGTCAAATAGTTCAGTAGTTGACATATTGAATTTTAAACTTCGTAGGCGGCGCTCGGAACTCGGCGGCGACCGCTCACGGATCACGTCATCGTTTAACCGCGGTGCGCGCCCTTATATGTTTGAGTAAGTTTACCGGGTTATATCTTCTTAACCGTAATAATTAACTAATTGAAATTTTCACAGAATACGTCTTATTATAGAATCTATCGTTTAAAACTATTAAATGAACAATAAGTAAAATGCCAAGAGGGGACCCCATATAAGAAACATGAAAAAATTATATTTTATTTAGCATTTTTATATGATTTGTATTTTTATAATGGCTTTTTCTATAGATATTTCATATTTTACGACTAAATAAAATAGCAATCTCAAGTAAAATTGCTACAAATAAGTGACTAAACTGATTTTATCAACATGATGTTTAAAGCGGTCACCCATCCTGGGGGTCAATTCTACTAACAAAATTATGTTATGATCGTAATAGAAACTCAGTTGGACGGCAATTTTAACGCTCTTTATTATTCTACTATCAAGTAACGATTCAATTGTAGTTCGACTGCAACTCAAAGTTAACGATCGATCGAAGTTATGACACGTCGTATTCTCCTAACACAATAGAACTTGAACGGAACGTTAAACACTATTCTACTAAAATTTTGACACATGTGTCAATCGCACTTCGATCGGAACACAACCGAACCCCAGCGTCTCATCTGTCATAATTAGCGGTTGGGATAAAGTTCGTGATTGACTACTTTTTGAGGATCGCTCGTTCAATAAAATTGTTATTTTCCGTGGCATCATGATGTACTATTACGAATACCTTGATATGGCTAATGCTGTGGACCGTGGTAAAGTTCGAAGCAGAAATTTATCCACATGGACACGAAATTCCGCTTTCAATCTTACGGATCGTGAGTTCATTAAAACTTACAGGCTGTCCAAAGACCTGGCGACATCATTTATTGATGAACTGAGTGTTAATATGCCTGTCAGTCTTCGATCAGATGGCATCGATACTGAGACTAAGGTAAGTAAACAGTTTAAGATGTAAAGTCCATACCAACTGACTTGTCTTATTTAGTAAATGCATAGTTTTTGGCAAAAACGGCCCTTTTCTGGTGAATAAAGCAACTAGAGACCACATTTTAAACAATATTTCCCTGATTTTGCATCATTGATGGTTTTCTTATGACAAAATTATAATTTTAGGGGAAAAGAAGCATTTTGAGGTTATAAAAGTGTTTAGATGGAATGAAGTATAGAGGAATTCATTTCACTAGCTTTGTCTGTCTTTATTAATCAACAAATTAATTAACCACTTACCACGTGTTATCGCGTGTTATGGTAGCGCCAACTCAATTTTGAAATTTGACACGAGACATTGACATTTCATTTGGTGTTTTTTCCCGCTCGATAGAGGTTTTGCGGTATTTTTCGCAACAATTTTTAAAGATTAACGAAGTATATCAAATAATATATAATAATGAATGTGAAATAATGTAAACTTCTCAAATTTATTATAAAAATGACACAATTTAATGTGGCAGTAATTTTTTTTGCGTTCTAGTAACACTCAAACATGTTTGTTTACTCTTTGGCCTTATCGTTACGTTTCTATTGTGGTTCAATTGCGTTTCTATTTAGATTAAGGTATTGTTTTGTTTATAAGATAGTAGAATGGCTTATTTGTCCACAGTAGAAACTTAATGGGAATAGTATCTTTATCGAAACTTAATAGATTCTTGAAATATGCACATTAGTAGAATTGAACCCCTGTTTTAGACTACGATTGTAGTCGCTTAACTTTGGAAACTGAAGTAAGTACGTTTTGTATATTTACGAAAGCTTTTTATTTTGATGTCACATTCTGTCTTCATAGTTTACGACTAAACAGTAATCTGAAAATTAAATCTGTAAAGAACCCTATTTCTAACGCAGTCTGATATAAAATAGTTAGTAGGTAGGTACACGATGTAAGAATAACCTAAAAAAAACATGTATTTTTTTATGAATCAGTATTTCCGGTATTGCGTGTAAGTACTTATTCAATTCATCGATTTCAATACGCGCGATACTTACCTACATACAACTCTCGCTTAGCTAGGTCTAGGCATTGCCGGTAGGTAGTAGCAAGTAGATAGATAGATAAACAAGTAAGATCACTCCAATGTCCTGTCCTGTCCTGTTACGGGTACGCTGTAGTACTACGAGATACCAAGACCTACGCTGCGGGCGTCTAGTGCTTTGATTTTAATTTTTGGGATGATCCACTTTAGCTATCAACATACTTTTTTACTAATGTTTTTATGCAGAATAGGTACGGTGAACCCAAAATTAAAAGTGCTTGATTACTATCCTAATTCCATTTAACCAACTTATTCGACAAACATTTCAAACCAAAAACCGGGCAAGAGCGTGTCGGACCATGCTCAGTGAAGGGTTCCGAAGCCGTTAACTATGCCGTTGGAAAACTGTTATCCCCATACATCAACATAGGTCCGGTCAGTTTACCAACACCGCAATTAAGTTTTCGGTAGGTATAAACATTTAAACCGTTTATAACTCAAGAACCAATGAAGTCTACTTAGTAGGTAGTGATAGTTTTCCTATTAAATTGATTATATGTGCTTTCATTTAAGA
Source organism: Acleris sparsana (assembly GCA_923062465.1). Taxonomy (NCBI): domain Eukaryota; kingdom Metazoa; phylum Arthropoda; class Insecta; order Lepidoptera; family Tortricidae; genus Acleris; species Acleris sparsana. Next base: position 24,428,724 of record OV281285.1, read on the forward strand.
TATTTTTTAGATTTTTAGTTTTTTCACAAATATCTTACGAAGATAAAATTGTAAAAAGGAGATCGCTCGAGAATTTAATTGCTATTATATCGACCTAATTAATCTTAATTCTAACAATACTCATACTGATGACATTCCTACTAATAATTAATAATAATTACAATAGATTAAAATATAACAAATCAATGACTTGCAATTTACCTATTTTTTATAAAAGCGACAAATTCAAATAACATTCAAAACATAATTTGCTAATTAAAAAATAATTATAGTAACTGTCTACAATGGCATAAGCACTAAAGTGATGGAAACAGTTTGTCCCATTATTTCGCCCTGATCAGTCATATAGTTAATTTATCTATTGAGCATGGTGAGTTTCCGGAATACCTAAAAATTGGTATCGTAAAACCGCTTTAAAAAAGGTTATTACCTATTTTAGGGAAGAAATGGCTAAAACAGGCCAATAGCACTACTCCCTGTTTTCTCAAAAGTGATTGAAAAAAATATTCACACATGCATTTACGACTACTTTGAGGTTAACGACATTTTTGCTAAAGAACAAAAAGGATTACGCAAAGGTAAATCAATAAATTTAGCAATTTTGACTTAATGCGAATTATTTTAATGAATGTTGATAGACTGGTTCCAGTTTCGGCTCTATACCTATATGAACATGACAAAAGCATTTGATTTTGTGGATAACGATATACCTTTGAACAAATTATATAGGTACATATGGAGTGGGTGATTCTTCAAGGTCGTAATTTTTGTCTTATTCCTCTGTCGTATTTTGAGTAATAAATATATACTCCCATGAAAGTAGATTTATTTAGAAACATAAATATGGTTTTGGTACTCATTTTTATGAACTCGTTAAGAAAATAATTAGCTTTTTATTTTTTGTGTCCAGCGGAATAAGAAGTTGGCGACAAAGGAATAAGAATAGGTTTAAAGTATACAAAATATGTGATTTTCTCGGTATTTAAATTACTTAAAAATAAAACAATGTGCAATTATTCATTGTTGTTTCAATCAATTCAATAAATCACAAAATTCATATAATCAGCCCTATTTATTAAAAATATATGAATTTATATAAAAAATGTAAGTTCACAAGACCGCATGATACGAGTCTGTGTATGTATTCTTAAAACGGTAAGTTTCCAAAACTTAAAAAACATAAAAATAAAGAAAAATGTTGTTCTACGAGCCATTAAAATGTAAACAATAGGAACAACCTTTTTGGTTTCAATCACAACATCATTATAATCATGGCACTTATAATAAGACTTTGATTAAATAATCATTTAAAACTATCACTAGCTTTTTAATTATTGTTCATTTTAATGAAATATTTTAATTTAAGCATACCCATTTACATATATCTAAGCTAATAAAAAATAATGGTCATAGTCCGACTGATAGTTTCTGGGACATGCTTGAAAAAACACATAGGTACATACAAATTTACAAATAAACATACAAACATACACCTATATTTTTTTGTATATTTGTTTGGAAGCCTGAGAATAAATTGCAATCTCAATAATATTACATACCTAAATACGTATTGGGTTGATAACATAATTTGAAGCAGGTTAAAACGACTGCATGAGTCTCTAATTAATTACCTCCTATCTTTGACAAAATACATAAATTAATAACAACATCGAAAGTGAAAAAAAACTATGAAAACTGACTATTGTCCATAAATCCAAAGCAATAAGGGACAGAGGAGTAAGAAAAAAATGAAAACAAGGTGATGGTTCATAATACAAACATACTGGAAGGCTACCGTTAATGATACGGTAAGATAGCACGTAAAGCAGTTAATCAAGCACAACTTATTTTTTTTAAATATTACACACGCGTTAAAAAAACAAACAGAGTAATAAGAATGTTTCGTGAACCAAGGACAGAGTAATGATATATTTACCTTCGTAACTCCGGAGCGATGAGCATCAGCCGACACGTCCACTACCAGACACGTTCAGAACGCGACTAAAAACCGGCCCACGTGGGAGTTTTTGCTAGGTTCTTAAACGTCTTTATGATAAAGCTGATTGAAGCCCGCTCCAGAGTAATGAGAATTTAACGTCGGACAAATGTTATATCCCCAGTTATAATAATAATATTGCATGTAAAAAATATTTGTCGAATTTTGTTAATGTAACAACTAATCTTCTTTGTATGTGGTCAGTCAAAATATTGATAAAGTTGACTAAATTTCAGTTATTATCATATGTTTTCAAGAAAATGGAGAACGGACACGACAGAGTAGTAAGAATAATGGGTTTTTTTATTTTTTTCGTTAATGTTTAGTATCAATTACACAAAAATTGACCGATGTCCCAGTTAAATATGAATAACAGTAACCTCTGAAAAAAAAAACAACCTTCTAAACTAAGAGTTAATTGAACTAAGCCCCCGGACGTCAAAAATCAGGGCCCCGAAGAAGCACCCGAGTACGAGGCAATCACAAAATCACATCTAAGTAAACGCAAACAAATGATAAAAATAAATGGAATATTCGTCAAAACTAAAACTGACATTACTTACTCATCGAAATTTAAACAGATTAAATACGGCGTGCCGCAGGGAAGTGTTGTAGGCCCTTTATTATTCCTCATTTATATAAACGAGAGTTCCCCATGGTTCTCTTCGCCGACGACAGTACTGTAATTTTTACTGGTAAAGACCCAGAAACTTATGAAACTGACATAAATACAACATTAGGAATTATAATTGAATGGCTTTACAGGCAATAATCTAAAAAAACTATTTAGGGAAGACTAAATTTATGGCCTTTTAACGAAGAACAAATCATATGCACAATTTAAAAATTACCTGCTTATAAAGAATACAGATCGATGAAACGGATTCTACAAGATTTTAATGATTTAATTTAGATAATAAGTTGACATGGATGAATAAAATGGACACTGTACATTTTTATATGCTATATATAATTTAAGAAAGATTGTTTATGAGTCAGTGATTTTAACTGCTTATCACGCCTATGTATCATCAACTTAGATATGGTATCATATTCCGGGCAAATTCGACATACAGAGAAACGGCACTTAACACGTTCGCTGCGGGTCTCAACTTGAAGGACTTTTGGCTGGTGCGGTTGAGATCGAATCAGCCCAAACCGGAACTCTTTTACAGTGCGGGTGAGGCCGAATCGCTCTCAAATTTCAGGAGTTACTTAAATACTTCATAACTTTGCCAAGAATAGGACCAGGGGTTTTTTTTGTGTTGTAGTCATTGCTCAGTAAATGTTTTAATATACACTTAGTTTCGCCCTTGGTTCTGACCTCTGCCTTAAGAAAAAATACCTAAAGAATTTTCGAGGTCTTTTAGCTCTCAAAACGCACTAAATTTTATCTGAGACTAGAGCAGGGAATGGCACTTATAGCTAAATTATCGATGAAAGAATGATCATCTTATCGAGCCTCTTTAAAGGCGTTTAATTGTGTGTTATCGCAAATACGTATGTGTTCCTGGGTCATGGTTGCTTATCTATTTAAGTATTTATTTATCTATACATACGTTTGTTAATTGCCGTTAAGTAGCAATAGTACAAGCTTTGCTTAGTTTAGAGGTAGGTTTGTATAAATGCTCTAACAGGAAGAAAATAAATTTTGGTTTATGTAAATAAAACCCATTCATTTATAACATTATATTATATAACATCGATAACTACCACCGCACTGACGTCAAGCGGTCGACTCCCGCGTCGCCCGCGCCCCGCTCCGTGCGGCCTTGAGGTCAACTTTCTTGAGGCTAAATTAACCTCAACCCGCACTGTGTGAAAAAAAAATATACCCAGTGCGTTCGAGGCTTATTTAGACCTCCAACCTTTTTTCTGTATAAAAGAGTCAGCGTTTGAGAAACATACAGAAATGTATATTTGTCTTTATCATACGCCTTGTAAGTAAAAGGCGACAGCTCCCGCACGAGAGAGATATCACAACTTTTTGCCCCGCACCGACGTATCGTCGAGCTTGAGGCGGTTTTGCCTCAACCCGCAGTGAACGTGTTAAAGCGTTGAAAAAATGTATAAGAGCCTTATGTGGCATTCATCACATGGATTCCTGTAAACCATATTGCCAAGAATAGCAATTTTGGTGAAATACAAAGTAGTAATTTTGGTGAAAAGTAATCTAACCTTATTTAATAATTTTAAGAGTACGCGTCTCAAGAATAAAATGAGAGCGATGTCTTCTAAGACTGTCCTTTTTCGAAAAAGTATACTTGGGATGGCCTCAAAAATACATAATAAAATACCGGCAGATATTGTAAGTAAAGAAAATAATGGCTTGTTTTAGTCCCTTGTTGAACAATCTACTATTCAGTACATGTTTAAAGGTCGATGGGCAAAAATGTCCCCACCCACCAACAGAGATGAAACATGTGCCAGTTTATAGATCTTGGCAACATGATGTATTTTTGCAATGGCGACGATCATATGGGGTTTTCTTGGAAAATCATAATCAGAATTTGTTTGAAAATGAACACATATATGCATGATGTGCCTTGCTTGCACGGATGATTTTGCTACTAAAATAAGTATTTTGTCTTTTTTTCTCTTGTCGCGAGCGAGCTTGCGAGCTTGCCTATCAGTAGGAACAACTATTTGATAACTATGCCTAATTTTGAGGAATTTTATGATCCGCAAGACGTCATCTTTTCTCGTTTATTAATTCCACAATCGGTCTTATTGCATAAATTTGAGGCTACAATTGACTTCAATAACAAGTCATTTAACATTAGATACGCATCAAATCCAATAAAATTACAAACAAAATTACAAATTATAATAAAATTTGTGTGAAGTAATTATCCCGGCAGGCTCTTCCAAACTAGTTCAAATTCCAATCAACGTTTACGATGGTGATACAATGGTTTCAAAACAGACCATTTTTAATTTTATTATAAGAGAATGTCTGACAAAGTTAAAACAGAATAGAGGTATAGTAGAAGTATTTAATCCTAGCCATAACGATAACATATTTTTAATTCATAATTCATTTATTGCATTTATGGGTTTTACAAGGTATTAAGGCTAAACATGGTTCCAACATAAACCATGTTAGGGCACAGCAATAACAGTTAAACTAATTTAAACTTATTCTTTATAGTATCGATATAAACACATCATAAATTATTCCTTATAACTAAAAAACTTGTAGGCTATAAAAACATTTATTTATTAGGAATTTCTTTAATTTATTAAAAAACAAAGCCTATTGCTTTTAAATCTCCAGGAATATGATTGTACACTTTTACAGCCATATGGCGTGTATCCGTATTTACCATTTGAAAATTTTGTAAAAGAACTGACCAGTTTGTTTCTTTTCCTCAGTTTTTGAGATCTAGGGCAATTGTCCCTTGTCTGTTTAAATAGATCGTTCTGTTTTTTACAAACTTGCACATTTCAAAAATATACTGTGAAGCCAGCGTAAGTATTTTAAGTTTTGTAAAGTATGGTGTACAACTGTCCCTGTCAGAGATATTGACCAGTATTCTTATACACTTTTTTTGTAGGGTAAATAGTTTGCCAGAATCCGTGCTATTTCCCCACAAATTAAAATAGATCATGCGGTAATGGCCAAGGTAAGCATGTATATGATATCCATTGCAGGCGCACCGAACCCGTGTCTGCCCGCACAAAATAATTACTTTCACTCTTGTGAACTGAGCACCTTAATACGAAAGAAAATAATAATTTAGTGACTACACAAAATACGCCTACTTATTCTATGTCGACGAAGAGGCCCAAACATTCACTAATAAAATTAAGTGCTCTATAAAAATTTGTGATAACATTCCAATCTATACTAAAAGTTATAAGTACCCTACCCATTCGTTCATAGGCACGAGGTCCCCCATCTGGGTCGTTCCCTAAGAAGCCGACGCCTCGGGTAAAACTAAGTGGACACTAATAGATTTTAGGAAACTCAACGAGAAGACCATTGAGGATAGTTACCAAATACCAAATGTTGCTGATGTATTAGACAAGTTGGGTAACTGCCATTATTTTACAACACTTAGTCTGGGTAGTGGATACTATCAGGTTGAGATGAATTCCGATGATACCTATATCGAAAATTGCGTTCAGATCGAATTTAAATTCTTGAGGATGCCCACTGGCCTCAAAAATAGCCCATCTACATTTCAGCGTGTGATGGACAATGAACTTAGAGAATAAAATTACAGAACGCTATTTGTCTTCTGTACCTAGACGATATTATTGTTTTTAGTACATTATGAAAAGAGCATATGGTTCACTTAGATAAGGTTTTTCCAAAAGTTGCGTGAGTCTAATTTCAAGATACAAATGGACAAATCAGTTTCTAAAATTGGAGAGCTATCTAGGACACATTATTAGCAAAGACGGTATAAGGCCCAATCCGGACAAGATGTCAGCAATACAAAAGTACCCTTTACCCAGAAGGCCGACCGAAAAAAAGAGGTGTTTAGGTTTATTACTATAATATACTACAGGAAACTTATCTCACACCATATTTAAAAAAGGATCCAAAATAGGCCTGGATCACCGTAGAATATTTTAAAAATGTAAGACTTTGCTCATTAATGACCAATACTCCAGTACCCCGACTTCTCGAAAGATTTTATCCTCACAACTGATACTGTCCTTCCCCCGGGATCAGACAAACCTATAGCATATGCATTACATGTATTACAATTAGTACAAATGAAAAGGAATTGTTAGAGAGGTCGTGGTCATCATATCAGGCGCTGGTGGCAAGCTTCACAACCCGCCGCCACTCCTCTCTGACAGCCGCCTTCCTGATAAAACTCGTGCAAGCTATTTAGGGGGCTGTTTTTTCAGATGATATACTCGTATATACAAGTTAGAGAAAAATGTAACACAAAAAAGGAGGGTCAGAAATACATTTCTGAAAATCGGCCGTTTTTTGGAGCTCATATCTGGACAACGATTGAAATTATCTAAAAAATGTAAAGTATCAAAGTTGTAGAGAATTTTACTACCTGTAATAATGCGATACAACAAAATTTCGTAGGACGCATCGTTTACAAGACGTTTTTAAAAAAACAAAAAATGGGACCTTTTTTGTGTCCCCTACCGAGGGCTCACCTCCGTGGGGGTGGGACTTTTAGTATGTTTATCTCCTAACTAGTACAAACAAGGTTCCGGAGTTAAACTTTCTGCTTTCAAGTTTTCCATCCACAATTACTCATTGCCAGGACTAATAGTGCCGTGCTGTTTAGGAATAACCAAGTTCCATTAGCTCATTTTTTCTCAGTGTTTCTTTAAGGGTTTTTGGACTTCCGTAGTCAAACTAGGAACCCTTATAGTTTCGCCATGTCCATCCATCCGTCTGTAAGCACAGAGACTTAGTTCTAGAAAGCTGTTATTTGGTATGAAAGTACTTTCATATTAGTCACGCCAACAAAGTACTACTTAAAATAATATATACGAGTATGATGATGGATGTGGCATGTCGTTATCGACCATTTTTTCGAATAAGGGATCCGTTAGTGAAAGGTTAAGATTTAGGAGTCAAGTGTCCCCACCCCATATAGCCATATACTTAGTAAAAAGCTGATAAATAGCTTACTTAAATGAAAGCACATACTTAAGTATAACGAATTTAAAAGAAAAACTGTTCCGATTATGTAGATATCCTTGGTTCTTGGGTTACCGGCGCCTAAAATGTTTATAAATCAATCCTTCAAAAAAGGCATGTTTCCAGATCGACTTAAAAGCGCCATAATTAAACCAATATTAAAACCAGGTGGTAACCAACATGATCCTAGCCATTATAGACGTATTGCAATTTTGCCATTCATATCCAAAGTATTCGAAAAAGCAATCTCAAATCGAATCTATGGCTAAAATGAAAAAAAAAATTTTTTGATAAAAGTCAATACGGTTTTAGGACACATCACTCGACTACACTGGCAGTTTACAAATACATCAACAAAATTCGCAAACCGCAATTCGCAATTAATTTACAAATACATTGACGATAAAAAATATGGTATCGGATTATTACTGGACATAACAAGAGCCTACGACAGGGCGTCCCGTAAATTACTGCTGCAGAAGCTGTTTGGGACGGTCATATTAATAAAATCGCCAGCTATATGTACAAATTGCCCACCCCAACCAATCCACAGGGGGAGTGCAGGTCATAACATCTAAAATGCGACGAATTACGTGCTCAATTCCGCAGGGAAGTGAGATAGGATGTATTCTATTTCTAACTTATATCAATGATCTGCCCAAAACCCTGGATTGTAGTTGTGTCTTTTTGTCGGACGATATCTCGTTACCGTGTACCTGCTCTAGTGATCTCGAATGCAACATACATTTAAACACTGTTACAAAATGGTTAAATGATCACGACCTTGATATTAATTATAAAAAGACAAACATATTAAACATTTCCAAAAAAAAATACCTGTCCTGGAAATAATCGGCAAAAGTATTGAACATGTAAAAGAATTCGCATTATTAGGACTACCGATTGACAGCCATATAAATTGGAAAACCCACATACAAAACATAAAAAACAAACTTTAAAAACTCGTGTACACTTTATGCTGCTAAACAGCGCACTGTCGGCATACTGCGCGTACGCATACTCGTGGCTGCGATATGGCGTAGCGCTGTGGGGCGCCAGCACCGATGCGAACGACCTGTTCGTCATGCAGAACAAGTGCGTACGCATCCTGGCCAACATACGCGTGCCGAACAGCTGTCGTCCCCACTTTATAAAATTCAAGCTTCTTTCACTACCTTGCCTTTATATTCTAGAAATTGCACTATTCACATTGACCTATTCAAAAGGAATAAACAAACGTTTAACACGCGATCGTACTTTCGGCTAGCCCTTCCGCAACCCAAATTAGCCATGTAAGGAAACGGTCCATACTTCAGAGCAATAAAAGTATAGAATAAGCTGCCTAAGAATTTATTAATTAAGAAGAAAATTATAGTAAAAGGTGATGGGCAATTTTGTATGAACCCCGTCCCCACCCTCCAACAGTAACGGGATGCATGTCTGTATGTTCATTAGGACTAGGGTTTGCAATCCGAATAATCCGAATATTCAACTATCCGAATATCCTCCGAAAATAATATTCAAAATTATCCGAATACTAAACCGCGAATTATCCGAATAAACGGATATTTTGAAAACACTAACAAAATTTATAAGCAAGAAAAATTCAAAAAAAATGTCCATCTGTATTGCCCAAATAAGGTGTTTAGACAAATGTTCCATATTAAGTATTATATTTTATTAAATAAGTATCTGAATACCAACTTACATAAATTACATAATATATTGATTAAATCTAGCAGACACGAATTGTTACTAATGTTACTATTATTAGGTATTTATATGAGCAACGAAAACACTTGCAGATAAGGCGGATTTTCTACCTGTCACTAAAATAATTGTTGGTATTACCTACCTACTCTGAACCGACCGACCACCGAACCCATTCGCTCAGTCAGTCAGTCAGTCTGTATCTATTACGTACGAAGGTAGGTTGTCTGTTCTTGATTCGCGTCGCGTCACGCGTGGTATTTAAAAAAATATTTGCATTTTTATTTTATTATAAAAATTACAAATTACGTGGTGCAATAATGACAACTCATAAAAATGATTATAAAAGCATGTTGTATTTTTAATTTTCAGGGTTTTTTGTTACTTGACTTGTTGATTTTATGCATTACACACCTTTAAATACGCTAATTTTGTTTTATTAATAAAATACCAAAATTATCCGAAATTATTCAAATATCCGAATATTCGGATAATAAATATTGAAGTATTCAATTATCCGAATATTAAAAAACTGGGCGGATATTGCAAACCCTAATTAGGACCCAAAAAAAGACAAAATACTTATTTTAGTAGCAAAATCATCCGTGCAAGCAAGGCAAATCATGCATATATGTGTTGATTTTCAAACAAATTCCATACGATACGATTATGATTTTCCAAGAAAACCCCATATGATCGTCGCCATTGCAAAAATACATCATGTTGGCAAGATCTATAAACTGGCACATGTTTCATCTCTGTTGGTGGGTGGGGACATTTTTGCCCATCGGCCTTTAAACATGTACTGAATAGTAGATTGTTCAACAAGGGACTAAAACAAGCCATTATGACACGAGATGTTTAGCCACGCGAGCGAGCTTGCGAGCGAGGGTGGCTGTAGTTCGAGTGTCATTATGGTTGTTTAGTCTCGCGTTAAACACTCTACTTTTCACTTTGAATGCGAGGAAAAAAAAACGTTCTAAACAAAATTACAACATTTATTATAAAAAAAGTTTCTAACAATTAAAACTAACAATTAGGTATCTTAACAACGTACGCTCAATACAAGTTATGAACATCTATTCAAAATACAAATAGGAAAAAAAGTTCCGCGGTTTTTTTGTAAAGTGATGTTTTAAATGCTTGCATATTTAGCCAACAGATTCAAACTTGGAAACCGTTTTAAAAGTAATTGGACCAAGCATAATAAAAGAGTTCGGCCTTAGTATGATTAAATAGATTCATATTCGTAATAATTAATCTTGTTTCACGAAATTAAATCCTTTTTTATATATTTGCACAGTTTTCATTTTGAGGTTATTTCGACACCCAAAAATATGGTCCATACACAATCACTGAAAATGGCGATAATCCTCCATTCACAAACACCGTGATTGGTTGTTTAGGGGTTTCCAAAGTAAATTTAAAAAAAAACCTTTAATCCCTAGAGATTAATAAGGAGCTTTAGTCCCGATTCGCAGAGATTTAAGTAGCATTTTAAGAGCATGAGAAGTGAAAAATATATTATTTGACAGTTGCATTTGTAATTTCTTACAGTTATCATATCAACTTAGAAGTGACACTATATAACAGCTTATTATGATCACTAAAAAGTATTAACTAAAATGAATATTTAAAAAAATAAAACACACACACAATAACTTTTTTTTACTTGACTGTGGCAAAGCCCAAAGGAGGGTTATGTGTTTGGGTTGTATACAGGGTTATTGGTAAGTCGACCTATTCCCGTTAGGAGGTGATAGGGGTGACTATTTGCGATAATTTTGACTCCTATATGCATTATGCAAAAGTGAACCATTTTTGAGTTATCGCGTTTATTCGTTTTTTTTTAACTTAGTCGGAAATTCAACTTGAAAAATTTATTACAAAAAATCAATCAATCTAATAATATATCAATTTAAATCTTTTTTAAACACTGGTTATTTCTCAATATTAAAACAATAATTATCGGTCCAAATTTAAAAGAGCGAGACGGAAAACGAAATTTTTTCAATATTTTTTGCGAACGCTTTCCACTAAAATGCCTTAAAAACAAAAAAAAACGTTATGAAACTTGGCTTGCAGATTATTTTAAAAACTTAACTGTTTTCTTAGCTCTCCAAAAACGCATGACAATAAAAAAATTATTTTAAAAAAACCTGAAAAAATAATCATCACAAAGGAAGCGGGCGGAAACAAAAGTCACAAATGCAACTTCAAAAATTAAAATTAAAAACATACCAAATTTAAATCATACATTTTTTATTTGCTTTTGTACAAGATGAATTTGTTGTTCATATGCAAAATTAAAAAAATATATTATCTGTACACGTTTGAGAATGCCAGGCCGAAAACTAAAAAATACATGTTTTTTTATCAAACTCCAACATAAACTACACGAAAACAGAAAAATTTACCAATACATTTGGCGTGCAGATTACACATAAAACTTTGACGTTTTTCCAGCTTTCTATACAGAACATAACTTAAAATTAACTAACTAAATGAATGAAAACTAACTGTTATTTGAAAATGAACTATAAAAATCCTGATTATTTCAATTTTAATTGTTTATTAGTTTTAATTTTGTAACTTTTTACATAAGTTAATGTTGTTATTTGTGTTTACGAGTATAACAGTTAGTTTTGATAGATTTAGTTAGTTAATTTTAAGTTTTGTTCGGACGTGACTTCCGTGTTGCTTCGTTTGTGATATTTTTTTTCCAGCAATCTTTAACAAAACTCATTTTAGTTTTAATAGCTCGTTAGAAAGCTGGAAAATCGTCAATGTTTTATGTGTAATATGCACGCCAAATGTATTGGTAAACTTTTTCTGTTTTCGTGTAATTTATGTTGGAGTTTGATAAAAAAAACATGTATTTTTTAGTTTTCGGTCTCGCATTCTCAAACGTGTACAGATAATATTTTTTTAATTTTGCATAGGACAACAAATTTATCTTGTACAAAAGCAAATAAAAAATGTATGATTAAAATTTTTTAATTTTAATTTTTGAAGTTGCATTTGTGACTTTTGTTTCCGCCCGCTTCCTTTGTGATGATTATTTTTTCAGGTTTTTTTTAAATAATTTTCTACTTGTTATGCGTTTTTGGAGAGCTAAGAAAACAGTTAAGTTTTTAAAATAATCTGCAAGCCAAGTTTCATAACGTTTTTTTTTTGTTTTTAAGGCATTTTAGTGGAAGGCGATCGCAAAAAATATTGAAACAATTTCGTTTTCCGTCTCGCTCTTTTAAATTTGGACCGATAATTATTGTTTTAATATTGAGAAATAACCAGTGTTTAATCGGTTTTGTAAATCAAAAGAAAAAAAAGATTTAAATTGATACTTTTTTTGTAATAAACAGTGATCGGATCTCGGATGCAATTTCCCGGGATTTAAGTCCGTTATCTTAACATGGATATGACTTACAATCCCGCGAGTCTCTTTGATACCTACATTTATAAAAAGGTGAATAACTTTTAATTGTAAGTAGTTTACATTATAAAAGTAATAAAATAATATGTAGTTAATAAGTTAATAACAACATTTTTACAGTACTGAATAGAAGAACTGAACGTAACGTGTACGTCTTATCTTAATAGTCTTTTCATAAACAATTACCACTTATCAACCTCTTTTATTAAATGATGTGGCTACTTGAAATAAGCACTCGATCTGAATGACAATATCTGGACTGACATTGTCATTCAGATCGAGCTCTGCTTATCATATCACATTCTCATTAACGACAAATAATAATAATTTCAGGTATAAATAACCATTACTAATAGACAATTCTAGTGTTCGTTAAGTGTGCACATTGGATTGTGGTGGTTTCTTAGAAAAAACGTACCTAGACAAGTAGAAATTAAAATATGGCGTGGCAACCTAAGGAAGAAACTATTCTAAGTTGGATTAAATCGTATCCTGACTTAATGTTCGAATCAACTAAGCGTAGTATATATTGTACAAAATGTGAAATTTATATTGGGTGTCGAAAGAGTACGATTCAGAAACACGTCGAAGGAGCTATACACAGAGGAAGGTGTTCAAAGAAAAATGAAATTGAAGACTTTTACTTTGATCTTATAGAGTTTCTGATACTATGCAACATTCCATGGTTGCAAATTGAGAATCCAGCATTCATGCTTTGCATCGAGTAGCTGAAAATATTCGATCTCAATACCCTGATGTAGACACTATGATCGCAAACTTGAAAAAAATATTCTTGAAATCTCCCAGTCGTGTGAAACTGTTAAAAGGAAAATACCCGAATTTGCCTTTACCTCCTCAGCCAGTGATAACTAGGTGGGGTACTTGGCTCTCTGCCGTTTCTTACTACGTAAAATACTTTAATGAAATTAGTTCGGTTTTATCATGTTTAAGAGATTCAGATTCAGTGGCGATTAGAAAAGCTAAGCAAGTGTTACAGAAACCCGACCTTAAAAAAGATTTAGACTTCATAGATGAAAACTTTAAAATCATCGAGGTAGTTTTGATTCGCCTACAAGAACGCAACACATCAATAGTTGATGCATTGGTAGAATTTGATCAAGTGAGGATAGTTGTTAATTGGTGTTCTAGTTTACCTATCATAAACAAATTAGAAGCAGTTATTAATCGAAATCCTGACCTTGACACTGTGCGGGAATACGCAGATCAGATGTCAAATGAATCTACAAGTGACGAAAATTCTATTTACAAATTCGCTTCGCTTACATCAGTAGAAGTCGAAAGGTCTTTTTCCACTTACAAATGGATCTTAGATGTTAAAAGAAATCGATTAACGACTGAAAATATTGAAAAAATAATAGTATGTTACTTTAATTGTATAAACACGACTAAAACATAGTAGTTTTAATTTCATTTTATTTTTAGGTTAAGTTTTTGTCATGTTACTGATTCTTTTGTCTATTATGTGGTATTATTGTAAGGGATATAATTAGTATGCTATTGTGTTGCATGTTATTAAGATGTTTGTTTTTAAATTTTGTTTCATAAAGTAGAGTTATTTTATATCTAAAATATGTTTTAAAAGTATGTGTCAAATAAATGACCTATTATAGATAGATAGCGAACATTTTCATTTTGTTTATTTAGTTTAACCCTCGACAAAAGTTATTAATTATTAATAATAAAATAACCCATTTCCCAAAATCCCGGGAAATCCCGTGTCACATCCATGTTAAGCATAACGTTTGAGGTCGTTCACCCCAAATTGCATCCGAGATACGATCACTGGTAATAAAATTTTCAAGTTGAATTTCCGACTAAGTTAAAAAAAACGAATAAACGCGATAACTCAAAAATGGTTCACTTTTGCATAATGCATATGGGGGTCAAACTTATCGCAAATAGTCACCCCTATCACCTCCTAACGGGAATAGGTCGACTTACCAATAACACTGTATATGTCCGACTCAATCCTCGCGTAACTACTAAACGGCTGTACCGATTTTAATAAATGCACGTGGTTAGATTCATCTTAACCAACTAGAGCGTCATAGGCTATATTAAAATTATTTAAATGTGAAATTGGTGAAATAAAAAATATAAACGTGATAAGTAACATTACCTACTTTGACGACATTATCGAAACAGCAGTTGGGGTTTTTTTTAAAGCTTGCTTTTCGTTAGACTGGTATCTTTCCAAATACACCATAAAATAGACTGTTTTGTTAGAACAAACTTCTTATCTGTAAAAAAGTTATTATTGCTAAATAATAACATCGATTACTATAGTATTATTTCATTAAAATTTTGAACATCTCTGAAAAACAAAGAAATTTGGTTTGACCTATATTCTAATGGCGTCAGCGACGTTTGTTTACTTCTTAATTAGTCATAACTTTAATTTACCTACTTCGTTATTGGGCGAGTATAGTTTTTGAAGTGGGGTTGTTTATATTTTGTTTCGATAGTAATTATTATATAGATCTGAGAATAAAAATCCGTTTATTTTTATCTTCCTGGACTCTAGCTTTACTACTTACTTCTCTCGACGACCCTGGCACGGATTTCGGACACCAATCGATTCTTATGTCGATGATTTACGGCACTTTGATAACGATTTTCTTTTTTGACTAAATAAACAAATTGGTTTGTTCAAACCTCTTGGACGATTCAGCGACTGTTGTAGCATTAGGTATAGGTATCGAATTCTTCAACTCCAATCCACACAAACTTCTCTCAAAGTCGCAATATCGCCCAAGAGGTTTGTTTAGTCCAAAAAGAAAGTCGTTATTAAAGTGCCGCAAATCGTCGAGATAAGACTCGATTGGTGGGCGAAATCCGTGCCAGGGTCGTCAAGAGAAGTAGAAAAGCCAGAGTTCAGGTGTCGTTAAAATACAGTCGAAACAAATTTGCAAACGAAATCAAAACAATCAATACAGGTGTAAGTGTAACGGATTGTTTGACAAACAAGAACTGTCAACGATAACTTTTTATCATTTCTTTTTTTTTTCATTGGAGACAAAAAGAAATGGAGAAATGAAAGGATTTTTATTATCAGATCTATATAATAATTCCTGTCGAAATAAAATATAAAATAGACCACTTCAAAAAACTATACTCACCCAATTGGTCTATATCAGTCGAGATGACGTTTAGTCCAAATCAATTGTGAATTTGCGTACAAATTTGACAAATGTCGCACGTAAATAAGATATCGAACGATATGATAGTTGGAGCCGACTCTAGTTTGTCCCTGAATAAGAAAAAACTATGACAGGTGCCAGAAAACTTTTCAATCTCTTCATTACCGCCACTACCGGTTAAATATGGTTTTGTTGCATAAAATTGTTCGATTTGTTGAATTTAAACCTTAAAGTTAGCTTAGCGATCAAAATGATTTAGATATTTCGGTGACGCCTCCTGGCCCCTATTTCACCAAGCTTGACAAGTTGGACAATTGTCTAAATTACGTGACAATTGTATTTCATGAAACAGCAATTATAATAATCAGGTGACAATTGGGTAAGTAAAGTTTTTGGAAGAGATGTAATTTTTTTTTTTCGATAGTCGTCATCCTGAAGGTCATGGAACTGCGGCTCTTTTATTTTTATTTCCTCTAATATTTTAGAAATATTTTTTTTAGTTATGAAGTTGACATTTGTAAACTTTAATGACCGACAAACTTGTTGCCTTCGTACTTAATGAAAAAGAAAAAAAAACTGTCACATTATCTGTCCTCTCATTGTCAGTTTCGATGGAGCCGTAACCCAAAGTAACTTGCGTTTTGGGCAATTCATCCCCACGGCATGGCACCAAGTCGCTTGCAAAGACGGTGGTATGCTCAAGTATGCCGAGTTCGGAAAGTCTCGTCTGTATTTTTTACAAGAAGGTACGAAGCATCTGAGTAAATCTTTGTAATACTCCATTTCCAAAGTGGGATAGCCGGAATTCATCGCGTGGATTGTACGATTCAAACGTGCTCTCGTGGCTATTTATTTCTCAAACACTGATCACAAGGAACGCAAGCAAACAGAAAAGAGCCGTTGAATTCAATCGTTTGTTTACTTTGATTTGACTACAGATTATACTCGTAGGATAGATTTGACTTGACAATGGCAGAATCATAGAAGTGACAGTTTTTCTTTATTTTTCATTAAGTAAGTACGAACGCCACAAGTTTGTCGGTCATTAAAGTTTACAAATATCAACTTCATAACTAAAAAAAAGATTTCTAAAATATTAGAGGAAATAAAAATAAAAGAGCCGCAGTTCCATGACCTTCAGGCCCCTATTTCACCAAGCTTGACAAGTTCGACAATTGTCTAAATTACGTGACAATTGTATTTCATGAAACAGCAATTGTAATAATCAGGTGACAATTGTCGAGTAGTCACGATAAGTGTTGTTTCACAAATCTCTACATTATTAAACGACGCTGACAGGTGCGAAAATAATAATAAAAAATGACATTTTTATATCGTGAAATGGCAGTTGTCAAAATTCTGATACAATTGTCACGTTGTCATGACAAACGATAGTCTTTATATTTTTAAATGTGTAAATCAACCGTATGTTGATTGTTGAAAGTCGTCCACCATTACCGCGTACTTAGTCCACAATTATACAACAATAATTATTATATTAGTTTGGAGTGTACAAACTAATTTTTATTTCTTTTTATCAATCACTCAACAAATGAAACACACACATGACTATACACACTTTTTTTCAGTAAACGACAGCGAGAGCTTGGCTGTGTGGATAGTTTCCTCAGTCTTGTCGACTATATGCAATTATTCTCACTTTAAAAAAAACTGTAGTAAGAAACAAGGTTACTATTTTTTTAATTTTGATGGATGAATATGAGACACTACCCGTGTTCGTTGTTTAAAAGTAAGTTTTCCGATCATGTTTGGGTAAATGTATTTTTATTGATACTAGCCAGTGTTAATTTTTTAATTTCGAAGTACGTGTGTTTTGGAAGCGAGCGTTTTCGAGTTTGTCCGACTAAATATAATTACCAATTACAAAACTTAATACTTAATTAAGTACACCGATGGTTTATTATAAATTGGCTTTTTATTTTTTAACGTACGCTCGAGAACCGCTTAAATTTTAAATACATATATAGTTGTGGATATAAACTGACACTAGCTGAATACGAATACCTTTGATCACTTTGCATGAAACTTATTTAAAACTATTAAACTATTTCCCGCGATTTTAGCCACAAATAAGTAAATCATTTGCAATTTGCAATTCCTTTCGTGCACAATTTTTTAAAGTGCCTTGATTAAAACCATTGCAATATGGATATAACAATTTAACATTCGACATGAAAATCAAGAAATGGAAAGAAATAGCTGACGTGGTATTGTGACCCTGAAACCATCCAATGCGGTGTGCAAAGAATGTGTTGACAAGGCGTTAAGCTTTATTTTTTGTAGTTGGGTGATCTATAACTGCACCGATTTTATTTATTAAATATTCTACACTGGTTTTACTAATACGAATTTTTTTCTTGAACGCAAAGGCAGTGACGTCAAAGGAGAAATTTATTCGTTCTTTATATATTCTCCTATATGCGAACTCATCTAAATCACTGTCACTACTGCTCCTTTAGCCATTTTGTAACAAACAATGAAAACACTACAATTATAACGCAAGCCTGACACAGCTCTAATCTCATGTCAATAATTACCGACAAATTTGCAAATATGTCGATATGGAAAAATTTACAATTGTTTCTCAACACAATTGTCCTTAAAATAAATTATGGACAATTGTCACGCGTTGCACACTGTAATTGTAGACAATTATGTATGTCCATAGAAATAAAATTAGATTTGTCTACTTGTCACCTGTTACTGGACAATTGTCCGAGACACTTGTCGATACTTGTCAGCAGACATATGTCATTGACAATTGTAACTTGGTGAAATAGGGGCCAGGATGACGACTATCGAAAAAAAATATAATTTACATCTCTTCCAAAAACTTTACTTACCCAATTGTAGAGTAGTCGCGATAAGTGTTGTTTCACAAATCACTACATTATTAAACCACGCTGACAGGTGCGAATATAATTTTAAAAAATGACTTTGTTATATCGTGAAATGGCTGATATCAAAATCCTGTTACAATTGTCACGTTGTCATGACAAACAATAATCTTTATATTTTTAAATGTTTAAATCAACCGTATGTTCATTGTTGAAAGGCGTCCACCATTCCCGCGTAGTTAGTCCACAATTATACAACAACAATTATTATATTAGTTTGGAGTGTCCAAACTAATTTTTATTTCTTTTAATCAATCGCTCAACAAATGAAACACACTACTTATGACTATACACACTTTTTTTCAATAAACGAGAGCGGTTAGCCTGGCTATATGGATAGTTTCCTCAGTCTTGTCGACTATTATGCAATTATTCTCACTTTAAAAAAACTGTAGCAAGAAACAGGGTTACTATTTTTTTAATTTTGATGGAAGTATATGAGACACTGCCCGTGTTCGTTTTTCAAAAGTAACGAAGTACACAACGATGAACGGTTGCTTTCGAGTTTTCGACACTCCGTGGTTATCCCCACTGACGTGGTATTGTAACCCTGAACCCATCCAATGCAGTGTGCAAAGAATTGGTTGACAAGGCGTTAAAGCTTTATTTTTTGTAGTGAGGTGATCTATAACTGCACCGATTTTATTTATTAAATATTCGAGACTGGTTTTACTAATATGAAATTTTTCCTTGAACGCAAAGGCAGTGACGTCAAAGGAGAAATTTATACTTTATATATTCTCCTATATGCGAACTCATCTAAATCGCTTTCACTGTCACTACTACTACTTTCGCGGAGAGCCATTTTGTAACAAACAATGAAAACACTACAATTGTAACGCAAGCCTGACACAGCTCTAATCTCATGTCAATAATTACCGACAAATTTGCAAATATGTCGATATGGAAAAATGTAAAATTGTTTCACAACATAATTGTCCTGATATTAAATTATGTACAATTGTCACGCGTTGCACGTTGTCAGCAGACATATGTCATTGACATTGTAAATAGGGGCCTGATATCCGTGACAAAGCAACAACTAGCTGCAGAAAATATGAATTTAAATGTTATATTGTGTTTGAATTCTGGACAGGCATGCGAAAATGCATTAGAAATTGAAGTAGGGACCGAGGATAATAATGACGAGATTTCACAATGCAAGGGGTCGGAAAATGCCAGCGCGGATGAAGTTATCGACGTTATCCTACCGGGAACCTCAACGGTTTAAAAATAATAGATTAAAAACATTTAGTTGAAAAAAAAATATCTTAACAATATAGATGATTTTTTGTAAATATAAAATATTCTCCCTCTTGTAACTTTGTATCTATAAGACGTACCTACAGAATAAATACAAATGCAAAGAATAATTGAAATTTTATTGTCTTTATTCTTCTCATAGACATTTTTGTCATAAAGTCGACTTTTGAAGCGTTATATAAAAAGAACCAATTTTGGCCGCTTTAATTCAAGATGGCGGCTAACGCTGTGACACCTAAAGGTCGAAACTTAAATTTTTCATGACTAGCCTATACTTAAGCAGTACCAATTAAAACATTTTGTACACCACCTTTTGTAGAGCGAAGCCTATTTTTTGTCCCCACTGATCAGATTATCGTATTTTAAGTTTTTTTGTCTGTTCAGGCTTTATGTATGTACGTACTTGCTTAACTGATAGGTACATAATGAGAAGTCATAATGTTTTTTTAAATCTTCTATCCCAATTGCATAATCTAATACAAAAACAGAAATCTTTCCTCTTATTACCTATTAGTATAGATAGGAAATATAACGACGTTTTGCCCGTTGATGTCTTTTGGTTCCAAAGCCTTAAAGTCAAATGTCAAAAACAATAATTACGAAAAGAGAATTCATTACCTACATACTATTAGCTCATCGGAACCCTGACCCACCATAGAACTGTGTCTCAGTGACGTTATGATTCAAGTCGTGAGAAGGGCCAAACCGATTGTTTTATAATGTCACTGTGACAACGTTCTATGGTGGGTCAGGGGAATTATGGGATAACTCGTCAATTTCTTTAATACGAGGGTGCATTGAAAAGTTCTGAGCCTAAGGTTGAATATAATAAAAAAAAACAAATCAATACTGGCAGGAAAAAGTGCCATATTTAGTCGCCATTATGCATTATCTTTTGTTTTTTTCCTGTCACAATTTTGCCTTTTATGCTGGAACTGCTACATACGGTTACTGATTTTTCAAGTAATGGATAAAATTGAGCACCGTTCTGTCATAAAATATTTGCAAAAGAAGGGGTTAACACCAAAACAAATATTTGAAGATATGAACAAAACATTAGGGCAATCTGCTCCATCGTATGCTACCATAAAAAAATGGGTAGGTAGCTGATTTCAAACGTGGCCGGGAGACTGTTCAAGACGAGCCTAGGAGTGGGCGGCCGTTGACGGCTACTACGGATGAAAATGTCAATAAAATATTAAAAAAGAAAAGAAAAGAAAAAGAAAAATACATTTATTCACTACACACACAAGACACACAGAAAAATAAATAATTGAAAACAGTAACAACAATAAACAAGTAGTGAGTGTGTCTTCGCGGCAGTGAATCGGACACTGGCTCAGCATAATGCTGAGGTGTTAAACACCTGCAGCGCTGATTTTCAGCCAGCTCCGAGTATGACAGGCGGACAGTACGCTAAACGAATAAAGTGTAATTGAAAGGAAATATATATATACATACATAAAGATACCATTAAACAAATACTTACAGTTGGTGGCAAAATATATACAAAATCTACATGCAAATACCTTACATAAACATATTTAAAGTAGAAATACGAGTACGTACTTAGCAAGTATACAGCATCGACAATTTGGCACAAATAACAAAAACAAAAGAAAACTAAAATCTGATTTACAAAGTGTTGGTTGGGAAATAGGACTTTTGGAGCGTCAACAAATAACCCTTAAGCTTACGCTTAAAGGTGTACTTACTAGGCGCTCCTTGGATGGGAGGGGGTAGATCATTCCAGCACTTGGACGCCGCGAACTTGAAACTACCCCGAAACGCCGCGGTTTATTAGATGCGATAATGAAGGATAGGCGATTGAAGATTGTGGAGATAGCGGATGCAATGGGTGTTTCTTATGAGCGGGCACAGTACATAATCACCGATGTTCTTGGATTTTCTAAGGTGTCAGCCAGGTGGGTGCCTAGACTGCTTTCAGTCGAGAACAAACGAGTACGTGTTACAATTTCCCAAGATTGTTTGGACATGTTTCAACGTGACCCCGAAGATTTTCTCAATCGTTTTATAACTATGGACGAGACATGGATCCACCACAGTACACCAGAATCGAAAGAACAATCCAGGCAATGGAAAAGACCAGGTTCACCACCACCCAAAAAAGCCAAGGTCATTTCGTCAGCTAATAAGGTAATGGCCTCAGTTTTCTGCGATTGCAGGGGGTTATCATGATAGAGTATCTCGAAAAGGGCAAAACAATAAATTCGGACTAATATTGTGCTCTTTTACGTCGTCTGCGAGATGAAGAAAGTACTGTTTCACCAAGACAACGCTCGCGTTCACACTTCGGCGAAATCAATGGCACAAATACATGATTGTGGATTTGAAGTGCTGCCGCATCCCCCTTACTCGCCGGATCTAGCTCCTTCCGATTATCATCTCTTCCCAAACCTCAAAAAACACTTGGGAGGACAAAGATTTTCGACAAATATGGAGATACAAGAAGCAGTAGACTCATATTTTAACGACCTCAAAGATTCTTTTTTTTGATGGGATAATGAAGTTGGAGGCGAGGCGGACTAAGTGCATTGACCTTTATGGAGACTATGTCGAAAAATAAAACTGTTATAAAAAGTGAGCCAGTTAGTTTTTTTTACCCGGCTCAGAACTTTTCAATCCACCCTCGTACGTCATTTTCGTCAACCATTAAATTTCTGTGATTCGTCAATGGCCTGATTGTACCTATTATACCCCCAAAGTTGTACTTATAAAGCTGACAGTTTGATTTAGGCGAGGACCTACCTGAGCCTATTTCTATACCTAAATACTTCTTGAATTACCATACCTCGGTGTAACGAGGTGTATCTACCTTTTCTTTTATATTTCACCTCGTTCAGTTAAAAAGATTCTGGCATTCACCTATATGGCTATTTTTAATCAAAATTCTAAATTTGAGTTCATTCAAAATCTACGTTCGCTTGGACACAACGACTGATCAGTTGCTCACGAGTTTCCAAGCTATGAACAAGTTCCAATCATAATTAAAATGTTATAAATCAAGTCAATTACATAAATATTTAAAAAGTGAAGTAAATTATATAAAGTTCCTTCATCTGAATAACCCTGATAACCCTGTTTATGGCACTTATTGTAAGTTTATACCTTTTATATCTAAGACCATTTTAAATTCATCTTACCACAGTTTTATTTTATTCTAAGTTTTCCTTTGTTGTTGTCCTCAGGTGCCTTATTTTTTATTATAATTACTAGAGGCCTTTTTAATAAATAACCCTGCCCTGCACTCCTGGTGTTCCTTATTACCATCCCCGTTCCTGTACCTGATCCAGGATCCCGCGTCATTACCTGATCCGGCATCCTGTGACATTGGCGCCCAACGTTCCCGAACCCCACCCAGATCCACCACCAGCGACGCCGAAACCGAACAAAAATGAATATAATTTTTTTTAAATAATTTTATACTCCTATTGTAATAGTTAGATATAATTATTTTATTTTATTTTCTAAATTCAAATTGGTTATAGTCAACCGATCCAAATTTCGATCATCCCTCTCGGCCTAACTATTTTTATTTAATAATATATTTTTTTTTATTTTTTACCACTCCCTAACCACCCCAAGTATATTATTTACAATAATAATTAATTTTAATTAAGTTCTATTACATTATTAGTAATCGCGTTATAGGGCCAACACTGATAAGTACACTTACAATAAATATTAAACACACTTTATCACAGACAATAACACATACAAGATTTCTTCGGAAATCTAAACATTTCCTCGTCTCAACCTGAAGTGTTTTTAAAACTCCTCGGAGTCACTGACGGAAGAGTCTGGAAATAAATACGGGCAGTGCTGTTGGGGAATACCCTCAGTGTATCCCATTTCTTTCACCCGACATTTAAAACTTACCTTCCAAATTATATTTAAAACCAAAATAAACGCAAATATTTATATATAATATTTAATAAGAACAATAATATCACTATTATAACTTATTTAAACATTAATACCACTAAATCCACTTTATCACTTTTACTATTTAACAACTTTTACCACTTTCCAACAATCTAATAGTGATTTTATAATGAATCCAATTCTACTAAATAAGCCTGAACTCATCTATGAGCTCAAACTTCGTGGAGTCCACTATCCAAATACAGCACAAGCCGATGACTTGCGACAATTGCTCACTCCTCTGATCAATACGAGTAATTCTTGTTTAGATCAAGCGAGTCCATATCCCCTTGAGCAAGACTTCGAGGACATCAAGAAATGCCTCACTCTTGTCACTTCTCGCATTCTCCTATCCGCGACTAGCACAGCTCATAACGATAAAATACAAACGTATTTGAAACATTTAACAGCCCGAATTAATCGTTTGCAAATAAATACGGAACATTCTTCCGAAATTTTATTGACATACAAAGACATTTGTGAGCAGTTGATAGAATGTCAAAGAAAAATAAATTTTTCACAAACGTCAACCACCACATCGACTTACGAATCTGCGACCTCTTTACTTCGCCTACAGATTTCGACCTACTCGCGCATAAATTATCTAACCTAGCCGAAAATAAACCAACCGATTTAAAAAGGTTTAATTTCAAAGGAGACGGCTGTCCACACGATTTTATACGGAGAGTGGAAGAGTTCGCAATCGCTCGTAATATAGACCACAAACGATTACATAATTATTTATATGATTTATTATCGGGCACAGCTTTAGATTGGTATAGAGCCAAAAAATTAAACCTGACAGATTGGCAAAGTTTTAAAAAACAATTTCTTGAAGATTTTGAACTCCATGACCATGACTATAATCTCTTGCAAACAATAAACTCTCGAAAACAAAATAATAAAGAGAGAGTCATAATGTATTTCTCCTCCATGGAAGCACTCTTTTCAAAATTACATGAACCATTATCAGAAACAACAAAAATAACAATTTTACGTAGAAATATCAACCCGATTTATAGTTCCAAATTATTACCCACTGATTTAATATCAGTTGACCAATTATTTAAATCTTGCAAATGGTACGAAAGTTGCAATCCCACACTTACTTACCATAGTCATGTCAATGACCAACAATCATTCAGAACAATTAACAACCCAAGAAGCCATACACATTCCAGTATGCCCCAGATTCCCCCATTCCCATATACATCAACGGTTAATGCCGAAACTCCTTCCTAAAATCCAACGATTCGTTACACCTGTCCACGTTGTCGGACAAACGCTCATTTGTTGGAAAATTGTACTAATAAAAATATAGTTTGTTTTCGCTGCGGCAAACAAAATGTAACTTATTCCAAATGTACCAACTGTCATAAACATTTAAAAAACGAGTAAAGGAGAAAAATAACATTAATAAAACTAATACTACAGAATGGAATCAATGGTTAGACACAATTAAAATATTTTTCACATCTTATAAATCGACATCAATACTCTTTACCAAAAATCCTAATGACGAACGTCCCTATGTTAACATACAGTCCAAAAACTTAATTCTATGTGGCCTGCTAGATAGTGGTAGCGCTATAACTATTCTAGGCAACAATTGCCATAAAGAATTAATACCCCACGATTTCAGTCTCAACACAAAATATACAATTACAGGATCGGTAGCAAATGGACAACCAATACGCTCCATTGGTACCATTGAAATACCAATACTCTTCAAAGAAAAGGTAGCTATTATTACCGCTCATGTTATACCCTCTATTAATCAACCCTTGATTTTAGGAAACGACTTTTGGAAAATGTTCAATCTAGCCCCAGATATTCTTCAGACGTTAACGTCTTTTTCAAATAAACATATCAATACTTTAGTCATAGATACCCCCTCTAAGCAAGTCACACATTATAACACACTTACAGACACTCAACGTCTAATTTCGGATACTATTATCCAACAATTTAAAAATATTTCAACGGAATCCCAACCATTAGGAAAAACACATTTAATAGAACACCATATCGATACTGGCGAACACCAGCCGATCAGACAACGCTGCTACCGTCTTTCACCAGAAAAACAAAAAGCTTTATGCAACGAAGTTGATATTATGCTAAAGCTTAATGTAATTCAACCCTGTGAAAGCCCATGGCTAAACCCCGTATTAATAACTCCTAAAAAAGATGGCACATGGCGCTTTTGCATAGATAGTCGCAAATTAAATTCAATAACGTGTAAAGATGCCTACAAGCTTCCTTTCATTTCAGATATTATTGACAAACTCAAAAATGCCAAATTCCTATCATCAATTGATATAGCAAAGGCTTTTTGGGAAATACCTTTACGTCCATCAGATAGACCTAAGACTGCCTTCTATGTACCCGGTCGTGGTATGTTCATGTTTCGTGTAATGCCTTTCGGCCTCACAAACGCCCCCGCAACCCAACAACGCTTCATGGACACTCTTTTTCCTTCTGAAAACCTAGATAACTCCGTATTTACTTACCTCGATGATATAATTATCATTAGTAACACTTTCGATGAACACATTGCATTATTAAACAAGGTTCAACAAAAGCTCGCTCAAGCAAATATTACAATTAACTTCCCCAAATGTTCATTCTTTAAGAAAGAGTTAAAATACTTAGGCTATATAGTTAATGAATTTGGCTTACAAACTGACCCTGATAAGGTTAAAGCCATCCTCGATATTCCCATTCCCACTAATCCCCGAGAAGTAAAAAAATTTTTAGGAACAGCAAGCTGGTACAGACGATTTATCCCTGAATTTAGTACAAAAGTCGCACCCCTCACTAAACTCACATCCACTTCTAAGAAAGCTCCCCCATTCAAATGGACTACAGAAACTGATAAAGCTTTCAAAACCATTAAAGAGGCTCTTGTGACCACTCCCATACTTACATGCCCAGACTTCACCAAGCCTTTCGCAGTCCATTGTGACGCTTCCAGTTACGGAATCGGTGCTATGTTGACCCAGGAAATTAATGGCGTTGAAAAACCCATAGCTTACATGAGCAAATCCCTAACTGGTCCACAAAAAAATTATTCAATCACCGAAAGAGAACTATTAAGCGTAATATTATCCCTAGAGCATTGGCGCTGTTACCTAGATAACGGCCAAAAATTCACCATTTATACAGACCATTCAGCATTACAATGGTTCCTCCATCTCGACAATCCTAGTGGACGTCTAGCTCGTTGGAGCATCCGTCTCTCAGCATTCAACTTTGAAATTAAACATAAACGCGGCAAAGATCATTTAATCCCAGACGCTTTGTCACGTTCTCTACCTATTAGTATTATTAATTACAACAGTTCCCATACAAGTGATGACTGGTATAATAATATTTACTCCAAGTGTAGCACTAACCCGAATACTACTCCAGATTACATTATAAATAATAATAAACTTTATAGATATTCACGAGCAACTTCATTACTCCACTCCGATTATAATTGGAAAGAAGTAATACCGCAGGAATATAGAATCCCTCTCATCATAGAAAACCATTCTATCCCTACTTGCGCACATTTTGGAATTTTTAAAACATACCAAAGACTAAAATTAAAATATTATTGGCCTGGTATGTACAAAGATGTTTCTAATTTTGTTGCAAAATGCGAAACTTGTTTAGCATACAAACACCAAAATCAACTCAAGATTGGTCTCATGGGGAAACCAAAACAATGTGTCCGTCCATTTCAATGCATATCGATAGATTTAATTGGTCCCTTACCCACAACCCTAAAACATAACAAATATATTTTTGTAGTTACATGTTGTTTTACAAAGTACTGCCTTCTTTTTGCAATCAAACGTGCAACCTCCTCCGTTATAGTACATATTTTAGAAAACTTAGTTTTTCTCGTCTACGGTATACCACAAACTGTCATTCTTGATAATGGTCCACAGTTCACAAGTCAAGAAACGACTGACTTATTACGTTATTATCAAATACCCAAAGTTCAGTATATTCCATTATATTGCCCTCAAGTTAATCCCGTAGAAAGATATAACAAAGTTATAATCACAGCTGTGTCTTCTTTCATAGAAGATGACCACAGGACATGGGATATTAATTTACACAAAATACAGTTCGCAATGAATACAGCAGTAAATGAAACCACCAAATATACTCCAGCATTCCTTGTATTCGGCCGCGAATTAGTCACATGTGGATCGGTGTACAACACTACTGACCTCACAGATGACATTATCTTCGCACCAAGAGACGAATACGCAGAAAATTTAGGACTTCTTCACCCAATTTTCTCCGAAGTGCAAACTCGTCTTTGGAAAGCACACCAAATTAACACATCTTCTTACAATAAACATCACCAATATTACGAATTTAAAGAAGGAGATTTCGTCTGGAAACACAATTATTCACTAAGCAATGCAAATAAATATTATTCTGCAAAACTTGCCCCAAAGTTTATAAAATGTAAAATAACTAAACAAATAACACCACTTATATATGACTTATCAGATATGTCCAACAAACCTTTAGGACGTTGGCATATTAGGGATCTAAAACCATATCCTAAAATACATAACTAACATTATCTTTTTACCCAACACACGGACATAACTCGTTATTTTTCTCCTATATCTTATCTCGTTACTTAATTAATTTTGTACATATATATAAATACTTAATAATAATATCGTAAATTTAATTTAAAAATATTAAGATCATAACTCGCCTCATTAGTACTTTTTGCATAATAATCACATTAAATTACAAATTCTTCAACTTATAACATTATATTATATATAACATAATACCGTAATATGTTATAATATAATTAAACATTATTTTCATAGTTCTCTAACTATACAACGTTCTATTTCTCAATTGTGTTATGTAGTAATTCTACAACACGTCTTATCAAATATACTTCGATTATAATATACATGAAGTATGTATTAACATACCACATCATTTAATAGGTATGTAGTACTCCTACATATTAATCTGTATATATGTTTTAGGTTAAGCATTCATCATTTAATTAATATACCAGCGGGTGGTTACTGTAACAAGCCTTAATACCAACTGGGAACGACTTTACGAGTATCTTCTTTATAACCAAAGTCAATACTCTAATGAAAGATATTTTGGTTATACTTACGTATTATGGTTAACCAAAATAATGAAAGATTGATGTATAAATGATAGATGTATGTGTGAACTAATTTCGTTTCCCGTGTAAATACTCATCCCATTTCAAAATGATCATTCCTCATCTTACATTAATATTTAGGAAAAATCCATCAAGACTAATAATAGTCCCTCAGGATTTTCCCTTCCAGGGCAGCCCCGGTATTGTAACGAGGTGTATCTACCTTTTCTTTTATATTTCACCTCGTTCAGTTAAAAAGATTCTGGCATTCACCTATATGTCTATTTTTAATCAAAATTCTAAATTTGAGTTCATTCAAAATCTACGTTCGCTTGGACACAACGACTGATCAGTTGCTCACGAGTTTCCAAGCTATGAACAAGTTCCAATCATAATTAAAATGTTATAAATCAAGTCAATTACATAAATATTTAAAAAGTGAAGTAAATTATATAAAGTTCCTTCATCTGAATAACCCTGATAACCCTGTTTATGGCACTTATTGTAAGTTTATACCTTTTATATCTAAGACCATTTTAAATTCATCTTACCACAGTTTTATTTTATTCTAAGTTTTCCTTTGTTGTTGTCCTCAGGTGCCTTATTTTTTATTATAATTACTAGAGGCCTTTTTAATAAATAACCCTGCCCTGGACTCCTGGTGTTCCTTATTACCATCCCCGTTCCTGTACCTGATCCAGGATCCCGCGTCATTACCTGATCCGGCATCCTGTGACATCGGTACATTATTCAAATGTGATCAAAGCTATTCGCATTAGTTATACCTAATTACAACCGTGTATATACATATTTGTCAGTACAAAAATGCATAGGTACAATTTCATTCCTTTGTTGCGCAGTAAGCCCTTTGTTGTCTGCTCCTGAATTATAGAATTGATATACCTAACTAGGTACAGTCAAGAGCATAAATATATATACGTTCCCGAGACGTCAAAATTATCTATACTTATGCCACTGGCAATAAGGTCCGTGTATACATATATTTGACGCGATGGCTGTATGGATATTAATGCCCTTCACTGTACATTAGAAATTAGAGAATTTCATGGTTCATACTAAAACCATCAGATTTACCTAGTTGTTTACTTCACTACACTTTCTACTACATTTTATGTATATTTTTCTGACCAAAGATACAGTATCAATGTTTTTTTTAAAATATGTGTTTGGACCGATAAAACAAAAAACATTCTTTTTTCATGTAATCAAACCAAAGATTGACAATGAGTGTAGCGCTGCAAAAAAATACAAATACAGTCCTCCCGGTCCCGGATAGCGTAGCTATGGATTGCTAGCTCTTAGATACTAACAAACAATATTTTATAATCAAAATATACCTTATTTCATGGATTCGAGCAATACCAACCTGTTATGTTTTACGGAAAATATCTATAGATATAGGAATATAGATAGTAGGTTGTCAGTTGAAAAGCAATGGAGCACCGCGCATAAGTACTAAATACCTAGGTACATATATTTATAGTTTTTAATGACTGAATGAATAAATGAATAAACTGAAGATAATGCTTACCGTAATCTTTTCCCATCGTCGTTAGCTGACCACGAGCGATGCTGGCACTGGCTTTTCAACTTTCAAGCATTGTTAAGAAATAGTTCGAACGCAATTGTCACTTCACCGCGCAGTTAGGTAAGTACTTTAAATCAAGGAGAATATACACTATTTAGAAGTTTTAAATTACTTAATAGTGTCATACGGATCAATAACATAGAACGGTGGAATGGAACCAATATTTTTATTTGGATTTGTTTGTTTACTTTCAGAAGTGAAAGTTTGTTGTTAGTAGTGTTAGGTAGCGGATAGTTCCTGATACGGGCGACGGAGCTCGGGCGCCGCGGCAGACTGAGCCACAAGCCGCAGATTACACATACGGTCGTCTGTTGTTGTGAGTTGCGAGTGAGACAGCCACGCCGCGGCGCCCCGGGCGGCGGGGAGCTCGCGGCTAATCACCGCCGTCTGCTTCGTTAGTTGAGCACTTGAGGGAAACAAAACCGTGCATTCTTTGTGAACTTACAATTAGTAGGTACTTAGGTACACCTCGACAAGGTAGTTGTTTCTTATTTCAGTTGGTACAGTTGCTATGGTTAGCATATATGTAAGTTGGTAGGTACACTAGGTATATTGTACCGCGCAAACATGAGATTATCAATTAGGTGCCTACCTACCCAGGCTCATTTTTTTTAAATCCCTTAGGTATATTTACACTTACAGAACTATGAGGGAACTATTAACGGACCACGCACAAACACACTAACACAAATTTAAATCAAATCAAATTAAATCCTTTATTTGCTACCATATACCTACAGTCGACTACAATGAGATATATCCATTTTTGGATTTTGTTGCTGTACAATAAGGTGAAAAAGTGGACACATCTCGTAGTAATCCACTGTACATATACCTAAAGTACTTAATACTTAGGCACCCTCATACCTACGTCATGTTCGTCTACGGCCCCTGCCCCTAAAAACCCTTTATGAAGAAACTACAGGGTGTCACAATTGTTGTGATCCAAATAAAAAAAATTAAATAGATCATTTTGGAGGAACTCAAAACACCCCTCTCTATGTATGTTCAGCGATATTTTATAGTTTAGGTGATAACTGATAAATGCATTTAAGTTTTAAAAAGAACTTCCATTCGTTCCACGTACAAATACAAGGGTATTTAAAAAAAAAACATGGTTATATTTTGATGTGACCTATCATGTCAGCCGAAAGACGTCCACTGCTGGGCATAGGCCTCCCCCAAGGCTTTCCACTCAGACCGGTCTTTCGCATCCACCGCGGTCCCGCGATCCAGACGAGGTCGTCACTCCATCTTGTTGGAGGCCTACCTACAGCTCGTCTTCCGGTCCGCGGACGCCACTCCAGAACCTTCTGACCCATCGGCCATCACTCCTGCGAGCAATGTGCCGCGCCCACTGCCACTTCAGTTTAGCTATTCTTCGGGCTATCTCGGTAACCTTAGTTCCACTGCGGATATCATCATTTCTGATGCTATCACGCAGAGAAACCCCGAGCATAGCCCTGAGTGACTTTGAACTTCCTTATGAGGCCCATTGTTAGCGCCCACGTCTCAGATCCGTAAGTCATCACTGGCAACACACACTGGTCAAAGACTTTTGACTTCAAACACTGCGGTAATTTGGAGTAAAAAGGTGCTGCGATGCTTCCCGAAAGCTGCCCAGCCGAGTCGGGTTCAACGAGTGACCTCTTTCTCAAAGTTGGACCTACCTAACTGGACCGTTGGTCCCTTCGAGCGCAGAGCCTCCGACTATCACGGGAGTTGGCGTGACATGGACATTGGACATGACTTTCGTCTTGTCCATGTTCATTCTCAAGCCAACTCGGTCGGAAGCTCTACTGAGGTCAGCGATCATTGCACTGAGGTCCTCCATGGTCTCAGCCATGACAACGATATGGTCAGCGAATCGAAGGTGAGTGATGTACTCACCATTTTTTACGGCGGATCTTGAAGAACGTAGACCCGACCGTTTGGACAGCTTCCAAAAACCCGTCGTTGTAATCGTCCACGTCGCTACCAAGGCACTCGAAACGATTTTGAAATTCGAGCTGAAAGCTCTCGGGGTTAGAGCTGAGCGGGTGCCGGGCGGAGCATAGACTTCATCAGTCGAGATCTTTCAAGCTTGAACTGGATATTCAATGAGCCTCGTACCATACGGTGATCACTCCCGGTTTTAACCGCACTGATCATGGAGACATCATTGAATATGTGCCTTTTTGTCGACATGATAAAGTCTATCTCATTCCTCGTTACACCATCAGGGCTCATCCAGGTCCGCTTCCTATGCTCGCGTTTTCTGAAGAAGGATTTCATCATATAGAGTCCCTCCTTCTCCATAAAACTGGCCAGTAGGTGGCCCCGGTGATTCCTACGCCCTACTCCAAAATTCCCTACTCTGCTCTTCACCGTCTCGTTTGCCCAGCTTTGCGTTGAAGGGCCCCATAACAACCGTGACGTGAGTTTTGGAACTATGCATGGCTCTGTACACATCCTCATACATAGCCTCCACCTCATCGTCGGAGTGCGTCGCGGTCGGAGCATATACCTGTATGACCTTCAACGAATATCGTTGGGTCATTCTGAGTACAAGGTACCCTGCTCGACACACTCTCGATCTTCACCACGTTGTTCACAAGGGACTTGTGGACGATAAACCCGACACCTCCCTGGGACTGGTGGTCGCCCTCCCGGAAATAGAGCCAGTTACTTCAGGGTTATCATGTCCTCCCCCACTCACGGACTTCTGATATTCCTGTGATTCCCCATCGTAACCTGCTCACTTCCTCCTCCAGTTTCAGCAAATTATAGTCGGTCCGCAGGTCCGTCGGTTCGGTGTTACCA
Organism: Acleris sparsana; assembly: GCA_923062465.1. Lineage (NCBI taxonomy): Eukaryota > Metazoa > Arthropoda > Insecta > Lepidoptera > Tortricidae > Acleris > Acleris sparsana. The sequence goes on from OV281285.1 coordinate 24,462,342, forward strand.
GGGCCAAAGGTCGTCATTTCTGGTAGCCGGGTCTCTGCCGGAGATTACCTAAAGCACCCCCCGCCCCGCCGTTACCATGGCCGCTACCGGAGCCAGGAATAGCGGGGCCGCCGGGGACTAGGGGTCTGGGCTGTTTTTATATATTCATACCGTTGGGGAGAAAATGCCGTAGTCGCCACGCTGAGCAGGCGGGTTGACGACCGCAGTTGTACCATGTAGTCCGCGGAGGATGCTGCTGCCCATCCTCCGGTTTATCCCTTAGTCGCCTCTTACGACACCCACGGGAAGAGATGGGGTGGTGCTATTCTCAGCCGGCACCAACACAGCAATAAAGAAAACTAAACCTAATTAACTGTAAAAACCGTACATTTTCTATCCACACTATATTATTAAAACTATCGTTTTAATTTACTCGTCAACTCTTATAGAGTCGCGGTAGAGCTGTTCTGACGTAGCAGTGGTAAGTATCTCGGTGACCCGTAGAGGAAGAATATTAAAGGTGGTAAATTAGTAAATGAAACAATCTTTAAAATAGAATTGTTGTTTTAAATAAAAGAAATTGAAAAATAATATAGCAAGACACGGGACCCCGTGTCTGGTGTTAACGAAAGATAATCCGAGAGTGATCTCTTGGATCGATATAAAAAATGGGTCATAAACAATTTTGAATTTAGAAAGATTAAAACGAAATGAAAGAGTGGCCGGGAATGTAAAAAAGGGGGTTGTAACAACCTCGTTACAATACCCGGGCTGGCTTGGAAAAAAAAATCCTGAGCTTGGAGTGAAGGATTTTTCTTTTACATACTTAGAATCGTATATAAAAAAAATGAACTTAATTTAATTGATGGTGGTTGAGTTGGATGATGAGGTGAGTGAGGTGAGAATCTTAAATATATAAAAGGAGAAACTGACTGACTGACTGACTGACATATCAACGCACAGCCTAAACGGCTAAACGTGGGCACTTGAAATTTGGAAGGGACGTAGCTTAGGTACCGTAGAGGTAGAGGCTTAGGTACCGGGAATTAGCGGGAAAATCCTTTTGTATGAAAAATCTAAACCGCGTAAGATAGATGATTGAAATTTGGCATGCAAGTACCCTTATAAACGTAAAGCTTACTTGCAACGCGATATTGCAAAATTCCCACGGGAACGGGAGTTATTGGGAAAAAACTTTTGTATGTAAAAATCTAAATCACGTAAGATAGATGTTTTCAATCTAGCATGCATGCATGCATACCTTAGTAAATATAAAGTTTAGTTATGGCTGTATTTTGAAAAATTTAGTTAGCGGGAAAAAAATGTTGTATGAAACTTTCGAATTTCGGAGACTACAATTTCCATTGAAGGTATGTTTCGCCATGACCATTAATAAGTCGCAGGGTCAAACACTCGCGCTAGCATGAGTTGATTTAAGACAGCCCTGCTTCTCCCATGGTCAGTTATATGTGGCGTGCTCCCGCGTAAGTTCGCCATCCAGTCTGGTCATTCTCGCACCACCCTCCAGAAAGACCAGAAACGTTGTTTATAAGGATTTTTTTATAAATAATATGTTTCCTAAATACATTTCCCATATCCCGGTTGCACCAGCCACCCACCAACCGAACCACTCTTCCATGCTACTCTTTTTAGGGTTCCGTATCCAAAGGGTGAAAACGGGACCCTATTACTGAGACTTCGTTGTCTGTCTGTCAGTTGAAATTTTCACAGAATATGTATATCTATTGTCGCTATAACAACCAATACTGAAAATAAGAATAAAATAAAAAATAGGGGTGTCCCCATACAACAAACGAGATTTTTTTTGTTAATTTTGTACGGAACTCTTCTCGCGCGAGTCCGACTCGCACTTGGCCGGTTTTTAGTTTTCATGTGGTCAAACTTTTACTTTCATACCGACTGACATCCACATTCTCACCTCTGAATTCCAGACGAAAGCCTATAGGTACTTTAGGATTAGCCTCCACTGATCGTATTTTCCTAAATTTATATCAAACCAAATTATCATAAACTAATAATTTAAAAATTAATAACAATTCATTTTTCAACTGAGCTACTTATACTATAACCTCATTTAAAAATAATAAAATTAAGCATTTTTTAATCTTTCTCCCACACACACAAAGATCTCTGTTTTATAACACGCCACGCGGACGAAGTCGCGGGCAAAAGCTAGTGTAATATATAGTGGGTATGTTCAGTGGGAAGCAATCTATTACTTTCATTCTATTCCTTTCATTAATCATTCAATCAAAGTTATGGTCGCATAAGTCGCAACTCATAACACTATTCATGTAGAGTATTCTCTTATAAATTAGGTAAAGATATACTCCATAGAAGGTCCCGTAATAGTGTAGGCTTTTTAAAAGATCAGTCACCAACCGCTGATGTAATTTAAGATGATAAAGTACCTATATTTCCTATTTTATTATATTTTATTACAATTTGAATATACATACAATTTAAAAATATTATGAAACTAAATAAACAAATATATCGTGCGAGTACACAACAAAATCGACTAAGTATGTGGAGTAAGGAAGGGCAGCTCCATCATCAAAACCAAACAGTTTCGCTAAACAAGTATTCTATAAAATAAAATAAATTATCACTAAGAGAACCATGACGATGTAAAGTTTTAAATATGAGTAATCAACCGCTTCAGGGTTAAAAAGAAAACACGACTAACGTAACGACTTATTTAGAGAGTAGTCAGCCGCTCTAACAGAAAAGTACACACTAAGCTAAGTAACTATTTTGCTAAGTAATAATGCTTTAGTGAATGAACGTGAAGAATTAATGCTACTTATAATAGACCTTAAATTATAAATTATACCTAATTAGAGATAAAGAGAAAAGTATTTCGAGAGATTGGTATTTATATTAACTGGTTAATGTTTTTAGAGTTTGGTTTTATGTCTCTAACGTGCCAACGTCCTAGCGGTTTACCAAACAAATCTGAAAGCGAGTTTAGCCGAATGGTATTTATCTGAAGAACTAATGGTATAGTTTCGTCTCCAAACTAGGTATATCATTTTCTTTAAAGTCTATCTTCTGATGATGTTTATTGTAAGGCTTTGCATTAATTTGGTGAGCATGGTGAAGACGGTCTTGTATTGGGCTAAGGGAACCTAAATTATAAGCAAATTCGTCTCGGGGAGCAAATATAATGTCAGATGAAAGGTCTTTTGTCTTATAAATGGAACCACAAGTAACTGGTTCTCGACCGAAAACAAGAAAAGCTGGGGTATATTTAGTAGATTCATTAACTGAGGTGTTAGTTGCGAATTGGATCTTGTGTATGTTCAAGTCCCATGTTCTATGATTATCGTATACAAATGAAGAAATCGCTGTAATGATGGTTTTATTATAACGCTCTACTGTATTGACCTGAGGACAATAACGAGGAGTATAATGAATCTTGGGTATTTTATAAAATTGAAAGGGGTCTGTTATTTAATGACTCGTAAATTGAGGTCCATTGTCTAATATAATGGTTTCTGGAATACAATATGTCATGAAAACTGAGTCTTCTAAAATGTGCTTTATAGCAGAAGATGTGGAGTTTTTTAATGGGAAAATAAGGCAATGTTTAGAAAAACAACATGTTACTACAAAAATATATCTATTATGTTTGAAATTTTTTGGTAGAGGACCTATAAGATCTATAGATAAACATTGAAAAGGACGGGAGCATTGTTTAGGTTTACCCATTAAACCGATTTTTGGCTGATTTTGATATTTGTAAGCCAAACATCGAAATATAATAAGTATGGAAGAGTAACACCGAACAAACTTGACGTTGAAATACGTCCCATTTCCTCTACGCCTGAAACGTTTGAGTAGACGCCATTAGTGTAGAGGTTGTATATATTTTCACCCATAAGAAAACTTTGATTAGTTAAACTGCTATGACAAGAGATTTGATTGGTCTATATTTTTTCTCGTTATGGCTACTCAAACACGCTATAAAATGACACATCTGGCATTTTGCTGAACTTGGATGGTTTAATGCAGAAGTGATCCGTAATTTAAATAAGTTAAGGTGTATACTTTATTTATACAGCAATAAATAATGTTTTAGTAAATATTTATTCTTATAAATATAATATTTAGTAGGCAATAAATAACGATATTATATACGGATTTTTTAAGATGAGGCATGGCGGTATTTGATCGTACCTAATTTAAATAAAACAAGTTGCAGTACCTAAGTATTACCTACTAAGGGTTGTCGCAGACATAACCGGTCGGCAACGGAGCGGCATCGCCTCGCCTCATTCATACAAGGCGAGGCGATGCCGTTACGGTGCTGATTAGTCTGCGTTGCAGTAGGGAGTTTCATACAAATGATACTGAACGGCTCGAGTTGATAGGGTGACGATCCCTTTCCGAGTTGATATGTGTGCTGTGACCTTATATTAACATACATACTGTTAATTTTTTTATAAAATTTCATAAAATGAATGTCGAGGTGTGTGTGGCTATTCAACACTGCAAACTACTGCTGCTACTAAAACTGCACTTTCGGAATATAATATTAATATAGTCGTTTATTCTTAACATCATCTTGTCCAAACGCTTAAAACATCACTAAATATATACAAAATACAATCAGAGTGGAGAAATAAGTCGGGCCCTCGAGAGAAACTACCTTAAATCCTAAAGTTGACTCATTTTAACTAAAGGAGACATTCTTTAAATTTTAAAAAGAAATAAATCTGCATTCAGAGACTTTCTAAAATTGTTTGTCTCACCCGGGAATCAAACCAGCTAAAATTTCAAAAAATAAACACTCCCTATTAATTAATAATAGTTTTTACGATCTTTTTTTTTTCTAAGACCAAATGTTAATTAGAGAGATATTATCCTGAACAATAACCCTATCGATTAGTAGATTAAAAAAGCTAGTTCTATTTTTTTATTTTTTAGCTGGTTCGATTTCCGGGCGAGGCAAGCGGCTTTTAGAAAATCTTTGAATGCAGTTTTGTTTTTTTAAAGGAATGTCTCCTTAAAGTAAAATGAGCCAGCTTAAGGATTTAAGGTAGTTTCCCTCCAGGGCCCGACTTATTTTCCACACTGTACATGTAAAAACGAAATCATCATCTACAACCTTGATCAAACCTTAACTCGGCAGATTCGGTAAGTTAAATACAAAATTACAGATTAGCTATCAAAATCTCGATACGATGCAGCGTGTCCAGCCAAGTTTAAAGAAAAAGAAACTGGCGACGTAGCAGCCGTGTGTTGTTACACGAAACATTTCTATCTATTTTTGACCCCATCACAACTCAAAACTTATTTAACCTACCTACATACATGAAATTTGGCATATTTCATATTCAAAACTTCATAAAATATAGTTGAAAATTTAGAAAAAAAAATATGAATATGTACCGCGAAATATGGTTAATTTGTTTAATTTTCGACGGCTGGAATTTAATAAAGAATCTTTTTTTGCGATGTAATGAAGCCTCACTCTTAGAAATTCTTCTATAACCGTTTTCAATAACAGCATGGTATGGTTGCTGTCGAACGGATGGCTGTTTGACAATGCCCTTAAAATATCACCGTTTTCTATTATTAACATTTGACACTGATTCACAATAACTTGAAGGTTTTTGGCTCTGTACAAAATCTTATCGTGACTATTGCGTTTTATCATTTCTCTTAGTATTCGCTCTGATTGGGCACATATTTTAAATAATATTACTGACGAATAAACCAAACCGCCAAAATCTTTCAAAGATATGAGCTTATGAAAGTACAATTTCTCATTTGCAAATAGCAATTTGACGCAATCTGGGCAATGTAATTTTGAATGAACTTTATTTGCTACAAATCCTGCAATGTATCCGACAATTTGCTCAATAGTTTCTGGCAGTGGTCGTTCACTATCCAGCATATTGGAAAATATTGAGCAATTTTGCATTTCCGTGTCGACCGTACTAGTTGCAAAAACATCTTCACACTCTTGATCGTTACGTCGATAGCGAAGAGTGGACTTATTAACTGTCGATGAGCAGTTCAGGATTGGAAAATCTTGCAAAGGGATGCAATTACCGGTGAATTTGGATCGTAGTTCTAAATGTAATAGTGTTTTTTTATAAATACCCATAAACTGTTTTGCGTTTGGGTTGTTATTGCAACGGCCGTGGTTCCGAATGACTCCAAAAAATAGCTCAAGGTGATCTTGACTGAATTTATATGGCAGTATGAATTTCAGTTTCTGTCGGTTTTTAACGAGATCTGTAAATAGCGTTTTTAGACTTTCAATGCATACAAGTAGTCCCAAAAAGCCAGTTTTGGATTGGGTTTTTGTTATAAATTTTTGGGTTGTACTGTTTACCGTTATTTTTTGACCTTGTATTTTTCGCGTTGATTTTGATTGAACGTTAATCTTAAGACCTTTTATATAAGCTTTAGCTTTATCGAGAAATTTAAAATAATAATCTTTTTCTGTAATGGAAAAAGGATGTTTAAAACCATGACTATCTAGTGATCTAGTGTTCAAAATATCAAATAAATCGTTGATTATTTCTATGAAATTAATTGTTCCGTCCGCATTCTTAAAATCGGGAATTTTTAATTCATGAGCACACAACTTAAGAGCGGAAGCAACACTATGACTGAGTGTTTGTGTGGCTAATTTGACATTCATAATGTTGTTTCGAAACTGTAAATGACGTTCCGTCAATTTATTTCCAAAGTGCAGTCCAATATTATCTTGTAGAAGTTTCAAATTTTGCAAGTATTTCCATTCAACTTTTTCCCCGTTTTGATCGATTATGGTTTTTTTCGCTTCAAATGTGTTTCGTACAAGTTTGAACATATGGCATGGGTCTAATATAAGAACAACCGGCTTTCCAGTCGACGGATGGTTGAAATGAGTTTTTAAATTGTTTGGATCGTCAAAATTACATCCTAGAAGCTTAGCGGTTCCAATATTAGATGGACACCCATCGAAAGTTAGACTGACGACTTCGGCACGAGCGTCATGACATGTTTTTAAGCACATTTTAATGATATTTGATCTCTGTTCTGCAGCCAACCCATTCACAAAAAAATATCCCAAGGGCAACTTAAATGAATCATTTAGGAATACTATCATCAACACGTAGGCTTGGCTGGCAATATCTCCTTTAGGACTGAAAGTGACATTACCCACGAAATCATTGCCATTTAAAATCCTTTGCTGTCGTATAGCTATTTCATCTACCTTAATGGTAGGCAAGGTTTTTGTCACTTTGCTTATATTTCGATTTAAGTGCCCTGAAACTTTCCTTTGTAAAACCTGGCCCGCCCTCGATAGATTGGTACCATTTTGTTAATGTGGAAGGATGCGGCAGACATAAGTTTAATTGCGTTCTTACATATTTGTAACCAGCTGGGGAGTAATAATTTAATGTCAAAGCAATTTTTTTTATGGCTGGTGTGAACTAACAACCCTACTTTTTTGAGATTGTTTTTTTTGTAAGTTAGTAACTAAGTCGCCAGAAAATCCCCCTACTGCGGTGTGGATGTTCGACTGCCCGTGGCCTTTTTTCTTTAATTCTGCAAGAACATCCTTTAAACTTATGTTTGTTTTCAAGATGGTTCGGTTTCTCCGTTGTAATATTTTAATTTTCGTAAGTCGCTTTTCTGCTAGATGTGTTTTACGCCTGAGTTGTTCTTTGATTCGAAATGTTTTTGGAGAATTTAAAGTAGATTCTATTTCAGAAGATGAAATTGAATCGAGGTTATCTTGTCTTTTCATGACTTTGGAGGGACTTTCGTTGTCATCGTCTAAGTTACCTTGCACATTAAACTTGCATTGACAGTGCGGGCATTGAATTGTTGAGTTTTGCTGCAATGAAGAAATTAATTTGTATCTAGTCATTTAAGGTAGGAAAAAAAAATCATCGGCTACACATTTTTTTTGATTCTCACCAGTTTATGCTTACGTGACGTTACGTGAGGTGGTGTCTTGTTCTTGGTTTCTGAGATAATACCAAGTTCGCGATTTGCATTTGAGTGTGTTTCTCGTGAATTAACCATCTGTAATATTTAAAAGCCGGTTAAGTGGCCCTAAAAGTATTGTTTTAGTCCGTATTTCAAAAGTTAGAAGAGAAAAAAGCGAATAGTTAAGACCTTTGTGGTTTTACATTACATTTATATAATAAGCCCTATATAGATCCCCCACCTTCACGCTTGTATTGAATTAGTTTTTTCTTACTTCACTCAGCTTGTTGACATTATATAAGAATCGTAGGATACCTATGTTGCGGTTTCACATTTCATCTAGTTAGACTGAATATTTTAGTCTCAGAGAAATAAGCTGTGACATACTGAATGGTTACTATAAATAGAATCGAATAAATAGAATAGAGTGCACGAATGTCCTTCGGCTAAAATGATGATGATGATGATGATGGTTGATGATGCATGAATCTAATGTATCCATTATTAATATATATTTTTAACGTACTGTGCAATTTGGAACCGCTGAGCATTTCAAAAAATGTCTCCCAGTTTTTGAAACTAAAAAGTCAGTTTCTTCAAAATGGATACTGCATATCCTACAATGTTTGCTGGGAAGCCACGTTTCATCGCGTTTTTCTAAACGAACTGCAGCTATCCAAGCAAAACGTTTTTCTTCATTTCTAGGAAAACTAAAAAAAAACATTAATATTCTTTAATATTATAATTATTTCAGAACTTATATTGCATAACATCGGCCATGTCCATTTTGTAAGGAAATTATTTAATTGTAATTACTTACTAATGGAATGAAATTACATCCTTTTTAGGGTCCGTGCGACTCCTACACCAATTTACGATGCACGTCGGCATCGTTGTTGCTATAGTTTATCTTATTTATCAGTTATTTATAATTATTTTACAAAACTATAATGACAACCATTTGACACAATAACTCAAAGCCTACTGGAAGCCGGTTGAGCACCAAGTATTAGCTCCGCCCATTTTAGCACTAAGTATGTGGAACCTTTTTTTGAGTGACAGTTATCCTTCTATACTTATTATATTTCGATGAAGCCAAACAAGTTTCATATTTAGAAATGAAATTAGATACATTCCTGGCCAAAAGTATTTTTCTTTTAACCTTTGATAAGTTTTGAAGGTGCCAAAATAAGCACAAGTTGGTGTTGAATGATTTTCGGTTATTATTGGAATTCTATATTCTTTTGGAATGACTTGTTTCCAATTGTATTCTGATCTCAAAGGGGTGTTAGAACGGGAGTATTTATATAGTTTGTTATTAACGATAATATAATCTGGGGTGGAGGTGGGATTTGAACTGCAGCTCGAGTAGAGAGATATATACCATGGGTCATCTGTATGAGAACTTGAATAAGTTATAGAACTTATTGGAACGGATCTTGATAGGGTGTCAGGAATTAAATGGTCTTTACCCCGTTTATGTTTTATTTCAAAGTTAAAAGTTGATAACCGAATACTCCATCTGGCCAAACGTCCAGTTGGATTATCGAGGTGAAGAAACCACTGAAGAGCTGAGTGATCAGTATATATGGTGAACTTTTGACCATTGTCCAGGTAACAACTCCAATGTTCAAGTGGTAAGATAACGCTCAAGAGTTCTCTCTCTGTAATAGAATAGTTTTTTTGTGCATTGGTTAGAGATGTACTCATATAAGCTATGGGTCTTTCAACGCCATCTAGCTCCTGCGTGAGCATACTGCCGATTCCGTATCCGGACGCGTCAGCATGGACAGCAGAAGGTTTGGAGTAGTCACGACAAGCTAGAATTGGAGTGGAGACTAAAGCTTCTTTAATAAAGATGAAGGCTTCATTAGCTTCAGAGTTTCATTTGAAAGAAGGTGATTTCTTTGATGTGGAAGTGAGCTTATTTAGAGGAGCTACTATTGAGCTGAAGTTTGGAATAAAACGACGATACCAACTAGCTGTTCCAAGGAATTTCTTAACTACACGTGGGGAAGTTGGGGATGGGATGTCTAAAATAGCTTTAACTTTATCAGGGTCTGTTTGAAGACCTTGTTCGTTAATGATGTAACCTAAATATTTTAGTTCTTTTCTAAAGAAAGAACATTTTGGAAAATGTACAGTAAGTAATGTTTGCGCCTTTTAATTTATTTATGACTTTGTTAAGAAGGGAGATGTGTTCTTCAAAAGTACTGTTTATAACGATAATATCGTCTAAATAGGAAAATACTGAGTTATCAAGGTTTTCAGGGACAAAGAGGGAGTCTATGAATCGTTGTTGGGTAGCTGGGGCATTAGTTAAGCCGAACAGTTTACCAACAGCGCAAATCATTTTTCGGTAGATATAAACATTTAAGCCGTTTGTAACTCAAGAATCAATGAAGTCTACTTAGTAATTATGTGCTTTCATTTAAGATATTTTTTTAGATTTTCAGTATATGTAGTTTTGGCTGTAGGGGGATGGAGACACTTGACTCTAGATGAAAAAATTAGCGCTTTAAAGCTTAAAATTTCATTAGCGGATCCCTTAATCAAAAAATTCCCTCCCTCCCAAACAAACCCGCAATTTTTTTGAAAGACCTATCCACCTACACCCCACAGTATGGGGTAGAGGATTGAATATATACTTCCCCACTAGGCAAGGTACACTAAAAAATATATATTTCAAGATTATTATTTTTTACTTCTTTTTTGGCGTAATAGTATTGGTGTCATAATCCAAATTTTGGTGGATTATTGGAATTTTGGTGTTCATACATACATACATACATAAAATCACGCCTGTTTCCCAGAGGGGTAGGCAGAGACGACTTCTTTCCACCTGCTACGATCCTGACAAATGTCTTTCGCTTCTTCCACATTCATACATCGAGTCATGCACGCACGTCGGTTTCGGGTACTTAAGATTCGGCCCTTTTCCAGTATTTCTCCGATTTGATTCGAAAAAGTACCCCTAGGGCGGCCTCTTCCGACCCTTCCACTCACTTTCGCTCTGTATATCTCTTTCGTCAATCTTCTGGTGTTCATAAAATATATAAAACCAATATTTCCACAATTTATGGTTCTATCAGAGGGCCATTTTATAAGTATGTTGATTGTAATAAAATACATCGTATGTCCATAAAATTTAAACAAAAAATAGGCAAATCAAAATTTCCACCGAAATGATGCAAATTTCACTTACTTATGTTGAAATAGACCCAGGTACACTATTTTGATATTTAACAATGTGTTTGAAGAACTTTATTTATTTTTCTCTAAAGAAATATATATATATATGTATACATTTCACTTATACAGAGAAAACATAATAAATAGACAACATACCATAGAAAAAAGGTTTTTGTAATTTTGTTTTGGGATATCTGTAGATCTTTTATTAAAGTTTATTTGCACTACCCCATATTTCTATAAGGTAGTTTAGGTGGGAGTTTACAAGTGAATTATAATAGAACATTGTGTATTAAGGGTGGTAAAGGCAGAATTACAAACGAGAGTTTTGTAATTCCTTTACCACCCGTGTAACATACAATGTTTTTCATCACAATTGCGAGGAAAAAAAAAATCAGAAAAAATATCATATTTTTAACTTATTTATTAATATTAATAGTCACTGTACAATTGGTTAAATTAAGCGTTATGTTATTCTTGTCAGGTAGTGTTATAGTTTGCGATAGATTATTGGTAATATTTGACTGTAATTGTTCATTTTCAGTAGAAAACATAGCATGTTTAGCGGTATCCGAGGTCAATTGTAAATGCCGTTAACTTTGTATAGGTATCAATATTGATGCAATTTTTAGTTTTAAGTGTACTTTTTAACATGGAATGGATGGCCCATAGTGAGGATAGCTTATATTTTTGGGCTAGTTCTCCAAAATAAGCCAATAAGACATTTTCAGAAAATGAACCCACTCGTTTATCAATCTTCCACTGAATTAGTTGGTCGTAGGCGGCCATATACCTCTCTCTCGACTTTGCCGGCAATAGATTGTCGCTAATAACTTTAGCCGCGTTGGCGATGTCCGGCGGAGTCACATTTTCTATATCTTCTGATGACGGGCATAATAGATGTTTTTTATTGATATAGGTAATAGGACACCCTTTAAATTATTTTTATCAGTACTTGTAAATTATAATTATCTGCACTTCGACAGACTACCTACATGATTTTCTATGACTTACCACAGATAATGTGAAACGTGTTCAGGAGTCCGATTCTAGTGACAGTCGAGATCAATAGTTTATATGCGAGATTTTAAGAAAATTGTATGCAACTGACATTTCATCTCGAATGAAATTTCATATCTTATGGCACAAGAATTGGGGTCCTGACGTATAATGATAGTTTGAGTCCACGCATTATATTTAAAAAAAAACTTTTACGTGCTGAGCCAGTGTCCGTTTCACATACCTTAATAATCTGTGCGTTTCACTGCCGCGAGGACACACAATTGCGTGCTATGCGTGTTACCTTTGTTTTCTTGAATCATTTGTATATTAGTGTGTCTTATGGTTAGTGAATAAATGTATTTCTTCTTCTTCTTCTTATTCTTTCTACGATAGGGCGTAATGGTAAAAAAAGGCCCGCGGGTATTATTTTGGATTTACGGTCGATTTTTCTAGCATGTTAGGACACTATTTACGAGCAAGTGTGATGAAAATAGTATAACATACCTGGCGAGGAAGACAATGTGCAGTGTTGTATTGTAGAGTCTGCCTCGTAACGATGATAATTTAGCTTGGATCTTGTTTATATGTGATTTCCAAGTGAGTTGGCTGTGTATAATAAGGCCAAGATACTTTTCTTCCGTTGACTCATTTAGTTGCATATCATTAATTTCAGTGAGATATCATCATTTTCTTTTTTTATATTTTGACTTAAATACTATATGTATAGCTGGTTTTGGCAATGTTTATAGTCATTAGGTTGAATTGAAACCACTCATGAAGAGTATTAAGGTCCTCCTGAGCTTTGATTTTGATCCCGTCCATAGATTTACCAAAATAAAAACTGCATGTGTCGTCTGCGTACAAACTTAGCTCCCATGTAACGGTAACTGGCATATGCTATTAATGTAAATTAAAAATAAGAGGGGACAATGGGGAGGAATAGGGGGGAGGGGGGGGGAAGCCTTGTGGGACGCCGCAGGTTATGAGTTGGGGATTGCTTTCAGCGTTCTCTATTTTGACAATTTGGTAACGACTGCTTAAATATGATTCAAACATTTTGAATGCAATATCTGTGACACCTATAGGGTTGCAAATAGAAAAAAAAACATGAAAAAAAACCTGGCACCATGGTTTTTTTTCTAAATTAGGTTTTTTTTCAGATGAAGGAAAATATGCCACAATAACGGTTTTTCGTGATTTATTTAAATCCCCGATGCCGCGACGAGATGTGAACCTTCAGTATACAAACAATTTTTGGGGAATCCCTGAATTCCCCGATGCGGCGGCGAGAGGCGTTGGTCGCCGTTGGTGTTGCCAATAGTAAATTGCGATAACCCCCACTACAGATTTCATTTATGTTGTTATTAATCAAAGTTGTTAAATTAAATTGGTTTAATGGTTAACATAAAGTCTAAAACAAGTAAAACAACCGTGTGAAAGTATTAACTGCCTTGCAAATTTTGAGTCTTCATACTTTTGAAAAAAAACGTACTCCAGAAAAAAAACGGTAGGTTTTTTATTCACGGTTTTTTTTCATGTTTTTTTTAAGTCAGAAAAAAAACCGTTTTTTTACAACCCTAGACACCTATATTTTTAAGTTTGTCTAAAAGGAGTGAATGACTGACTGTGTCAAAGGCTTTTTTAGATCGATAAATATACCTAGGCTAGTCTTTTTGACATCTATGCTGGCTTTAATTTTAACTACAAAGTCAATTACTGCAGAAAGTGTACTCGATTTAGGGCGGAAGCCGTATTGGCTCATACAGTGGAAATTGTTGTGCGTCAAGTAGGTATTTACCCGCTCATGTATGACTTTCTCGAGGATTTTAGAAATTATGGGCAATACTGACACTAGTCGGTAATTTCCGGGATCTTTTTTATCACCTGATTTAAATATTGGCGTTACTTTGGCTGTTTTTAGTGAATCAGGAAAAGTCACATTGGCCAAGCAGGCATTTCGTAATTTTTGGTGTGATAATATATTGATTTATACATTTTATGGATTTGGTCGTAATTTTTTTCTATTCCCGAACTGCAGTTAATGTCTAGATTGTCTATAATTTTTTTAACTACTTCTTCGCTACATGGCTGAAAATTAGACAATAATCCATCATTGTTGTGTGAGGTATTGTGGTTTGGCACCGCATAGCAATTTTTATGATAATAAGATGGTATTTCATTGGCTAAATGTGGGCCTATTGTTGCGAAGAAGATGTTAAAATGATCACAAATTTCCTCTTCTTTTGTAACAATGCCAGAGGTTGTTACAAGTTTTTGAGGAACGTAGTTAGATTAAATTTCATTTATGGATAAAGAGTTTATTAGGTTCCACATTTTTTTGGGATCGTGTTTTCATTTGCCAAAAGCATCGTTATAAGTTATAATATTTATTTTTGGTCTTGTTTGTAAGAATTGTGGTTTTGTTCCTTTGTGCTTTAAAGTTTTGTAATAATTCGTTATTTTTTGGATTTTGTTTAGCTTGTTGCCACAGTTCGTTATGTTTGTTTATATTTAGAATTATATCACTGTTGATCCAATCTTGTTTTGGTTTATTGCATATTTTTGTTTTATCTATTTGATTTATATATTTATATGTGCTGAGTTGCATAAATTGCAAAGTATGAAGGGAAGGGAAAGAAATTCGGTGTGGGTAGGGAGGGATATTTTTATCCTCAGTTAGTCATTTTTGACGTGTGTAATAATTAATATGAGAATAACACAAAAAATATGACGTTACATAATTAACTTAAAACAAACTTATAAACTAATAAGTTATATAAATAGTATTCAACTATGTCGATATGGCAATTGGTACCAGTCTCAGGATGTGCTGTGCGCTGGTATGAAAGTAGTACTTACTAAGTAATTAACTGTTCAATATAGGGCGTATAGGATGACATTGTTAAAAAAAGTCCTAACTTACATACTGCAAAATAGATGAATACCTACTAATAAACCGAAAAGTCATCAATTTTTTTATTAAGTGTAATGACATTATGGATGCAAATGCGTAAAGTAATCTTAATGTTAATGTCTGTTCTTAAATGCTCTGTTTGAGAGGAAAAATAACTGCAATACTTAGATATTATTTAATAAAAACTTAAAACAAAGAACGCGAGCTCCTGTTATGCCATCCGATTTGATGAAGGTTGCCTTTGAATGTCAACACTTGTACATACACCAGCATTAATACGAGTATATATTATCCAAAAATATTGGGCGGAAAAATATCTGACACGGTCTTTATTACGAGAGGTATAAGACCGTTTCAGATATTTTAACGCTCAATGTTGGATAATATATTATTGCTGGTGACTGTAGGTACCAACTCGTAACCCTGAAGTTACAGCTATTAGATGGAACCCTCATAATTTATATTATTTTTGTATAGTTATTCTTGAAACGGAATCGTCGTGTAGCCATCACTTTTAAGAGCTGGTTCCCTTCTAAATTTCTATTGATGGTAAAAAACATAACGTTATATGTATGTCCGCGGTAACTTTGGAATCAAATTGAGTGCAGGCGGTGAGTAACTCGTTGAATGTCGACGACTCAGTTCGGTTTTTCCAAGTTGGTGTTTAAAGAGGATTTCATTGTTGACATTATGTAGGTAAGCGCTGTTTCCTGCAGCGTTATCGCTAGCAAACAGTAAATTAAATTAGCCCTGTAATCTCAGTAGGCAGCGAGGTCGGCTTTTTAGGGTTCCGTAGTGAAACTGGTTAGGGTTCTGTAGTCAAACTAGGAACCCTTAGTTTCTCCATGTCCGTCCGTCCGTCCGCTGCCTAGCTCAGAGACCCTCAGTACTAGAAAGCTGTAATTGTGGTAAAGGTAAAATATACATATAAAACATTATTTTTTAGTGTACCTCCCCTACTCGTAACGTGGGGAGGTATTTTTTTTCTTGTCTACCCCATAGTGTGGATAGTCGTTGGATAGGTCTTGGAGGGTTTATAAAAAATATGGAGGGTTTGTAAAAAAATAATCGGTTAAGGGATCCGTTTATGAAATATTAAGCTTTAAAGCGCTATTTTTTGTTAGAGTCACGTGTCCCCATCCCCCTACAGCCAAAACTAGAAATACTAAAAAAAAATTTTTTAGCTTATATGAAAGCACATAGTAATGAATTTTATTGGAAAACTATCACACCTAAGTAAACTTCATTGGTTCGTGAGTTACAAACGGTTTAAATGTTTAAACCGTTACCTACCTACCGAAAACTTATTTGCGCTGTTGGTAAACTGACCGCCACCTATGTCGATGTATGGGGATAACAGTTTTCCAACGGCATAGTTAAGTTTGTCACGAGGTGCAATTTGTTTGTAGGTATTAACGTCTTCGGAACCCTACACTGACCATGGTCCGACATGCTAGTGCCTAGAGGCATGCAACACGGTGGCTAGAGTATCGCGATAAAGCTTCACTCAGGACTTGCTAGTTCTCTTCTGTAATTAATTAGGGTAACTAACTAAACACAAATTACTAGGTACTAATTAGTTACTTAATTGCGATCATTAACAAATCCGTATCGTGCAGAGTTATCAAACTAAAGGCATTGCATTGTAACACTCAAGTAAAATACCTGAAGACATGTCTAGAAATATTAAAGTATTTTTCCTTGTCCTATACTCTTAACTTAACTCCTATACTCTCTATAAAAATACTCTTCACTTTTACCATTTTACTGTTATAAAAATCAGCCTCTTGGTCACTGGTAGTTTGTACTCACTGGCTGTAAAGACAGATTTAAAAATAAAAACCGGGCAAGAGCGTCTGGGGCCATGCTCGGTGTAGGGTTCCAATACCGTTACTTACCTATTACTCAATTACAATATCACTTTAGTCGCCTGTAGATATCACAAGAAACAATGAAGTCTTCTTACTCGTAATAGTTCTATGTTGTTAGTAGTTCGTAGTAATTCGTTTTATGTTGATAGTATATGTAATTATGGCTGTAAGGGTGACACGTAACTTTAACGTTGCTGGTAGTTTTTTGACGTGTAAACGTGCGCGTGCGGCCTACTTACTGAATACATTTATTTTATCTTTTTAAATCGTTTATCTTATCTTATTGTAATATATGAGATATTGAGGGTAGCTTTTCATCGCACCACTTAGTTGTATCAATACTCTCCCCACCCATACTCTCTTCTAATTAAATGCTGTTAACGACTGAACGTGTTATTGTGGTCTCCCAAGTCGAACGTTCTGTAGTACCTATACGACCTCGGATTCTTCAGTGGCAACGAGCACGATCTTTACGCGCGTGTGGACGTTACATGGAAAGTTGTGTTGGTGTTTCCAGTGCGTTAAATAAGCTGAAATGGCTGTCGGTAAGATTGGGCTTTTCGACATTGCCAAGGACAATTGAGATTTGTATGTGGATCGGCTGGACCAGTATTTTGTGGCTAACCATAATATCACGGGTCATAAACAACTTGCCCAATGCTTCATTTACAAAGCGCTCCTGGGCACATTTACAAAATATCAATCTTGCAGACCCTGACTATAATATATCCAAACCTATCGACCTGCTCTTAGATGCCAGTGTTTACTCAGAGATTATTATGAACGGACTTATCAAGGGCGCGCCGCTAGCGCCGATTGTTCAACAAACAAAACTCGGATGGATATTATCTGGCAATGTTAAGACATTTAACTGCAACATGGTTATCAACGGAACAGATGATATACCGAAGTTCTGGGAAATTGAAAATATAACCCAGACACACTCAACTATGACGGAGTCGGAACAATTCTGTGAAGACTTTTATCTGGCGAACGGCAGGTACAAAGTAGCCTCCCAATGAAGCCAGGCTAAGTATAAAGAGAACCTCGAAACATCCAAGAAATCAGAATCTTACACGAAATTAATTAATGAATACGAAGCACTGCAACATATGCGCTTATCAGCTAAGCGCTCGCTGATGTCACAGTCACCTTGCTACCTACCTACCGTATCATGGAGTGTTGAAATTAGACTCTACTACTACTGCATTAAAAATTGTCTTTAACGCCTCCGCAAAAACATGGTCAGGTTACAGTCTTAATGACTTGACGGAATGTGAACCAAATCTACAGCAAAATCTTCAAGGACTCATTTTGAAATGGAGGACACATAAATATGTCGTGACAGCGGACATTGAGAAAATGTTTCGCCGGTTCCTTATCAGAGAACCTCATCAACATCTTCAAACTATAATATGAAGAAACGCGCCCGAAGAGCTTCATCGTGAATATCACCTCACAACTGTGACTTACGGGACCAAAGCAGGGCCAATTCTAGCGATGAGGACCTTAAGACCAATTGCTAGAGACAACTCATCTCAGTACCCTCTAGCAGCATTATCGCTCGAGAACTGTTTCTATACGGATGACCTCACGACAGGGCATGACTCATTAGAGCAAGTCAAGGAATTACAGTAACAATGAATCCTGGTTCTAAATAGAGCAGACACATTCGCAAATGGTCCAGCAATGACCTTGACCTTTGTTAAGAATTTGGCATTTGGATTACACCATTTGATTTCAAGGACACTGAAACGAGAAAGACGCTAGGACTCCAATGGAACCCATCATCAGATACATTTACCTTCAAAAATACAATTAATAACAAGAAAACCACAAGAGTCATACAAAGAGACATCTTTTATCGGATATTTCAAAGTTTTATGACCCTCTTGGCTGGCTGTCCCCTATCACTATCAAGGCGAAAATATTATTTCAAAGAACCTGATTAAATAACGTCCAGTGGGACGAAGAGCTTCCTAAAGACATCCTAAATGAATGGCGGTACCTCCGAGAAGATTTGAAATACAGAAAAAAACAATATATCAAGATACCTAGGCAATAAAGAAACATATCAATTTCAGGCAACATGCTCAGTGTAGGATTCCAGAGCCGATAATACAAACACAAAAACTGTCTCAAAAGACAACAAGCTTGAACTTATTTTCTATACCGGGTGTACAATCCAAATGGGTCAGTATGGAGAAGTCGGAAACTATGAGAGATAGCGAGATCTGTTCTTAGGAACCATGACGTCGATTTTAGATTTAATTATAATTACATTCAAACTTTTTTATTAACTCTCATACATAACCGGGAATCGAACCTGGTCAAAATCAATGTGTATAAATTCTGCAAGTCGCAAGAAGCACAACACTAATGGAATCTTGTTTAAATAATTGAAAGAAAAACCCACCAATAAGATAATTATTTTATTTCAGTAAATGTTCAAAATGGTAGTTCTGTTGAATGCAAAGATTAATTCTTTTGGGTTACGACCGCAAGATTGCATTTCGTATTTTTATGGGGTGCATATGTGTTAAAATGTTTTCTAATATGCATAAGTGGTCTTCAGATAATTGATGATCGATTCATATTATTCACCACTTTTTGCAAATTAATAAAACTGGGCATTTTAGTCTAATTTACTGTAAGTTGTGTTTACACAAGATTTCATAGCCAAATTTGGCCCTTTTTTCTTAACGCGGTTACAAAAATATTGACCAGGTTCGATTCCCGGTTATGTATGAGAGTTAATTAAAAAGTTTGAATGTAAATCTAAAATCGACGTCATGGTTCCTAAGAACAGATCTCGCTATCTCTCATAGTTTCCGACTTCACCATACTGACCCATTTGGATTGTACACCCGGTATAGTTGTTTGGTGCTGTCTTAGATTATTTTAGGAGGCATAAACACTTTAGCCGCCTACATCTTTAATAGGTAGTGACGAGTCAGAAAAGGCTTACGCATGCGCCGTATACGTTGTGACAATTGACGATAAAGGCGTGTTCACATCGCGTTTAGTGGCGGCAAAAACAAAGGTGGCTCCGCAAAGTAAACCGCGAGCATTATCAAGATTAGAGCTACTTGGTATTCTGCTGTTAGCACAACTTGTAAAGAAGATCATCGAGTCCATCTCAGCAGAAAATATCACCATCAATGCATGGACTGATTCCATGGTCGTACTGGGTTGGCTTAATGGTGACATATCAAGGTGGAAACAATTTGTGGCTAATTGAGTCCGGCAAATCATTGACATTATACCAGCATCACAGTGGTGTCATGATATCTTATCTTACAGATGGGCCCTTTCGGATACACTTCGACCTTTAAGGATCTTTTGTGCAATTACCTTCTTACACACTTAGCTGTTGGAATGTGCAGATTTCCTCACGATGTTTTTCCTTCAGCGTAAGAGTATCGGGTAATGCACTTAAGTTAGAAAAACTCATTGATACATGGTGACCGCGAGGGTGCGAACTCGGTACCTTACGATCACGAGTCGACCCCTTGAGCCACTAGGCCACCGACGCTCTGACGTCATGTTAGGTCGGAAGATAATGCCGCAGACTGCGCCACGAGGGGATGGAAGTCATCAAGATTGCAGGAAAAGCTGTGGTGGGAAGGCCCACAATGGCTTACTACATGCCAACCCTATAGCAAACCTACCGTAGAAATTGAAATGCCGACAGACGAACTAAAGAAGGTGCATGTAAACACTGCCTTATATCAAAACACACTTATTATATTAGCGAATTAATAAGTAAATACACCTCATTTAATTGCATGGTAAGAATAGTCGGCTGGATTTTGCATAACATCGGACGTTTGCGCAATCGACAGAACGCAGTCAACAACAAAAATAAAGCTATAACAGCTAACCTACTTACTGTGACTGTGAATCTACGGGCAGCTCGTAATAATTAAACACATACAATTAACATAATTTAAAGACGACATCTATCATTTAAATAAAACATTATGTCTGAAGTTATAGTAAACTATCTCAGTTAATCCCCTTTCTCGATGAACTAGGAATTTTACGTGTTTGCGGACGACTTAAAAATTCAAACATAAGTTTTGATGCGACACACCCTGTACTTCTGCCTTCTCGCTGTCGACTTACTGAAGCGCACACGTTGCAGTTACACGGCGGAGCTCGGCTCACTCTATCATTTATCAGGCAACGCTAATGGATTACCAGCGGTACCCAGACCGTGAAGAAGCACCGTCGTCGTGTGTAAGGTGCAAACGATACAGCCAAGAAACAAACCAGCTAATCATGGCAGACTTACCAACTGCGCGGGTCACTCCGTCCCGTCCGTTTACCAACACTGGCGTCGATTTTACGGGACATGTGGAAATCAAGTCTAATAAGGGAAGAGGAATCAAGACCACGAAAGGTTATGTGGCCGTTTTAGTCTGCCTAGCAACTAAGGCGGTTAACCTTGATTTAGTGTCGGACCTAAATACAGCAGCATTCCTCGCAGCTTTTAGTAGTATGTGTGCTAGACGGGGCACCCCTCAGCACATATATTTGGATAATGGGGCTAATTTTATTGGCACAGCTCGGGCACTAAAACAGGAGTACCTACAAGGAGATCTTGAAAAATATCGACGCAGACTGCCTCAGCAATATCATTAACATGGGAGTCATCTGGTATTTTAATGCGCCTGCTTGGCCCAGTGCAGGAGACCTTTGAGAGGCAGGAGTCAAAATCATGAAATATCATCTTAAGCGTGTGTTAGAAAATCAGAAACTCACGGACGAAGAATTCATCACCCTACTAAACTGTTAAATAATTCTCAGCTTACTGGGTCCAGGTATTCTCGATTACCATTCAAACACATTAGGTTGTCAACAATATTGTATTCAAATCCAACTTTTCCTCGACTGAGCGCTAATTACTTACAATACAATCGAATAATCGTTAGGTAACAAAAGCTTGTTTTTCTTCGTTCGCTATTCTCAAGTCTCAACAGAACTTACATGACGCCATTCCTTCTTTTTTTTCTACAAAATCCCGCCAAACTAGGAATGGGTACGTTTTACATAACATTGACACCTGCTCGTGATTGGCTGTTCTATGCCGTCAAACAGTGACAGCCAACCACGAGTTAGTGGCAAAAACAACTGCCAATCAAAAACGTCATGGCTTGCAACCAAAAACCGACTGTACTGCAATAGTTGCCAGTTGTAATAATCGTTACATTCGGCCATCCGACTATGTGCGGCTCCTGACGCACTTAGCACAATAAAACTAATAAAATAATAATAAAAGTAATAGGAACTAGTAATTTACTTATTTCGGGATACCGAAACTAACATCAAATCAATAATCAGTATCTACACACCAACTAACTAGAATTATGCTTAACTTATTCAACGACGAATAAATCCGTCAGAATTCAATTAATGTAATGCGTTTTCCTATGCAACTTTACAAGGTTGAAACTCGCGTTTCTTTGGCTGCTACTAGCTTGAATGTCAACCATAGTAAATAACATGGTGTTCAATAAATTAACATTTTCGTTGTTTAATTTTTCAAGTATGAGTACATACAATTTCTAAACACGAGTTACTATGCATTACATTTTTTTATTATTATTATATTTAAAGAATCATTTAAAAATAAAATCATTGAATATTTAGCAATACGTATTACATAGGTATCCAATTTACACATACACCTTCATGGAAAAAATAATAATAATATACATCTTACACCTGTCCAAATGTATTGAAACATCTTAACTTATTCCTCATTCGAGTCAGTAGAACTATCATCATTACTTTCGTCTAACTCTAATGTTTTTAAATGTATCCATGGTCGCAATCGGTCCACAGCTACGACAGTTTCGTATTTTTTATTTTTATTCTTAAAGCCTGGGACATCGCTTATTTTGTATCGGTCGTTGCCCAAGACTTCAATTATTTTGTAAGGACCTATGAACTTGGACAAAAGCTTGGAACTTTTCCCGCTATTAAAGTAGTTCGTTCTACTTAATTTGACTAAATCACCAACTTGGTATTTTGGCGCTGGGGCGTGCTCTGAGTTATGTTTAAGTTTAATACGTTCTTGTTTATCCTTAATATTGTGGTCAACGCTATCTCTTATTTGTGCTAAGTCAGAGCTCGCTGTACCGACAGAAATACCAAGTTTGTTTGTGAGACTGTCACACATTTTCACACCAAATAACGTTTCTGTAGCCGTTTTTTGAGTGGTGGCATTAATAGTGTTGTTAATACCCCACTGAACTTTTCCCAAGCACCTGTCCCAGTCACGTTCGTTTCCAGTACTGTTTTGAGCTGACAATGAATTCAATATCGTTTGGTTATACCTTTCAGCCTGACCGTTCGCCCTGGGACAGGCGACTGCGTTAAGTACATGTCTTATACCATGCCGGTCACAAAAAGTCTTAAACGCTGCCGATGTGAAAGATGTTCCGCGATCAGAAATGATCCTAGCTGGTACACCAAAATCATAGAAAATCTTTTCTAGAACCTTAATCGTGCTTTTAGTTTTAGTATCCCTAACTGCTCTCACAAACAGGTACTTAGTAAAACCGTCAACAATCGTAAGGATATAGGTGTTACCACTTCTACTCTTGATAAAGGGGCCGAGGTGATCAATGTGCACCGTATGAAATGGGATACTTATTTTCTCTATCGGGTAAAGATGGCCCCTTTTCTTCCTAGCTGCATTATCCTTATTGTAGGCGCATTCCATACAGGCATCGACATATTTCTTAACGAAGCGTCTTAATTTCGTGAACCAGAACTGACTTTGGACTCTCTCGAGTGTTTTAGCATAACCTAAATGACCGATATCATCATGATTAGCCTTACAAACTTGCCATCTTGCACTACGAGGAACGACTAACCTTAACTCGTCACCGTCTACCTTCCTATGTACAGCACTATTTTTAATTGTGTAATTCCGTTTTATTTCCTTACATTCTTCATCATTGTTGGGTTTTAATATCTTAGCAATCCGCGAAATGTCTGGGTCTGCCATTTGGAGGGTGAGAATCCAATTGCTACTTTCGATGTTATAAACTAAAGCAACGTTGTCACCTACTTCCCCGGTCTGCGTGGTGTTTCGACTTAACGCGTCGACATGAGTCATATTGACTCCAGGACGATATTCAATTTCAAAATTAAATTCATTAATTTGTAGCCACCACCTAGCGATCCGGGGAACGAGGTCTCGTTTAGTCAAAGTAGTTTTAAGAGCCGCGCAGTCAGTGAATACCTTAAACGGCATTCCCATTAAGTACACCCTAAATTTCTTCAGTGAACAGACCACGGCCAACGTTTCCAACTCATACGAATGTAGGTGTTTTTCGTCAGGCGTGGTCTGCCTGCTGAAATAAGCTACAGGTTTTAAAACGCGAGGGTTACTCTGCCACTGCATTAATATTCCACCTAAACCTAGAGCGCTGGCATCAGTGTGAAGTTCAGTCTCCAACCTGTGATTGTATAAAGCCAGCACCGGTTTTGTTAATAATTTTTCTTTAAGTAACATAAATGCTTCGTCCTGCCTTAAAGTCCAACTCCAGGGTGCGTCCTTTTTGAGAAGGTCCGTCAAGGGTCGCGCGATTTCGCCGTAACTTTGTATGAATTTACGGAAATATCCCGTTAACCCTAGAGACTGACGCACCTCATGGACACTCCCTGGCACAGGAAACTCCTTAACTGCCAGCAATTTACCCTCACCGGGTTCAATACCTTCTGATGATATGTGATAACCTAGGTAGTCAATTGATGTATCAAAGAACCGACATTTAGTCAATTTTAGAGTTAACCCGAATTCACGCAATAAATCTAAAATTTCTTTTAATCTATGGAAACCTTGATCAACCCCGGAGGAGGGAATTAAAAGGTCATCAAGGTAAGCCAACGCGTATTCAAATCGTCTATTACCCAGAATTTTATTAATAGTTCTTTGAAAAATGGCAGGCGCGTTGGCTAACCCAAATGGCATGCGTTTAAATTCATAATGGCCATCGGGGGTAACGAAGCCAGTTAAGTGTTGGCTTTCAGGGCTCATGGGAATTTGATAGTAGCCGGACGCAAGGTCCAGGGTCGTAAAAAAACTGTTACCACTAAGGTTACTTAACTGGTCTTCGATAAGCGGAAGCGGAAATCGATCCTTGATAGTTTTATTGTTCAGAGCCCTGAAATCCACACATAACCTCTGTTCCCCCGTTTTCTTCTTCACCATCAGAATAGGACTAGCGTAATCAGAATTGGACTCTTGGATTACGTCGTTGCGTAATAACTCGTCGACAATTTCACGGACTTGCTCTCGCTCCGTATGTGACAGTCGGTACGGACGGTAAACAACCGGTTTATTGTCCAAGAGATCGATTTTCATACTAAAACCGTCCGCACAACCTATCTCGCTTAAATTAGTAGCGAAACAATCGCGATATTCGTCTAGAAGGACGTGTAACTTTTTAATACATTCATTACTCAAATTTTGACCTACTTTAATCTGTGTCCTATCTAACGGTTCTACCTTCGAAATATCTGTCGCGATACGGTTAACATGGCATATATTTGTCTCAGTAAAAGGAGTTGAGCGTGCTACTAAAGATTTCGCTTGTATCTCTAACGGTTTCTTTGACAAATTGGTGACAATTACTGCCCCTGACCCTTTTAGGATATGGTAGGCACCTAGCAACAAGCGATACTCACGCCCAGGTTCATAACAGTTGTATCCTTCTACATACACGTCACCAGTAAACGAAGAATCGTTTACGGTAATAGGAACTAATCCTGTCCCAGTAATACTTATTGAATCTACAGCATAAAGTTTGCAAGTTGTTTCGCTAATAATTACATCTTCAATGGGGGTCTTAAAAAATGACAGATTTGTGCTATTTTTTAAAACTGTGATGTACGGCAGTTCAGTAAAATTTTGACCAATAAGCATTGAATTTCTTAGGTATTGATCGCTAACTACAAGTACTTCTAATGAAGTTTCGATGTCATCAAGTGTTAATTCCACAAACGACTTGTACAGTGGCAATATTGAAGCATTACCAAAGCCCTTTACTACGGGGATGTTATCGTTAAACTTCTTGAGACCTAATGATTCGGCATCACACTGCCTTATTAAACTACATTCGCTACCGAAATCTATAAAGGCTGATAACCGCCTTCCATCAATAAAAACGGTCTTCAAGAATTTTTCACTAGCATTACCATATGAAGTGACTTTTAATACATTTTTTTCCGCATTTTGAACTATTGATGACGTCATGGGTTGAAGTCGACATGTTTCACTATCATGACCTATTCTATTGCAATGTTTGCATTTAACTAGGGGCTTCAAACATTTATGATAGGGATGACCCTTTAATCGGCAATTAAAACAAATAATGGACCTTTCGTTTGTGACGGTTGCATTTGAAGTAGACACAGATGTAGATGAAGTTTTCTGGCTAGTCCGCTCTCTGAACTTATTTGTTATGGGCGCATATGTACGCTGAGAACAAAGAAAGTTCAACAGTTCTTCTGGTTCTGAGCAATTTAATGCTTGCGCACCGTTCCTAACAGATCGATCTTGAATGCCGTGTATTACACAATCTACTGCCTTTTTGCCTACTATTTCACAGCGGTTTACAAAGCTAAGCTTGTCATAAAAATATTCCCTTAAACTCTCCTCTGTACGTGATGTGCGAGCCAGCATTTCCTCTAGAAGGCGACCATAATTTTCTTCACTAGGAAAAGCTTTTTTTAACTTTGCTTGCCACTCATCCCATGTAAAGACTACAGAGGGAAGAGTCTGAAACCACTTTTTGGCTAGACCTACAAGTTTTTGCAAAGCAAAGTGTATGGTTTGTTTGTCATCCCATCCATAAATCTGAGAACACTCATTTACCTTCCGTAACCAACATTCAATGCTCTGAGCCCTATTTGCTGGATCATATTCGGGTACAACATTATTCAGGTGACTATTGGGAAGAGTAGGATTATTCTTGCTTGTACCTTCATTTTTCCATGCGCTCAGAATTTTAAGTAAATCCTCAGCAGTCAGACCTCATGAACTGTGACGCGAATGATGCCGTGTCCTTCTCCTCTCCGGTGACCGGGATCGTTTTCTCTTTTCTCGCTTTTTAGAACGTACGCGTCTGCTCGGCGGGGTCTGTGGCTGTTCACTCTCCTCGGAATCGCCCATGGCTAGTCAAGGGTCGAATTATAATTAGTCAATTTGAAACAAACAAATCACTCAAATCGCTCATTTTGTACTTTTGTGCAATAAAGATTAAATAAATAATAAATAAATAAACAAGAATCCTCCAAATACACATTAACCCATTTAAGGTGGCACATGAGAGCAAACATACATAATTTGCAACTTAAGAGTTACATAGCATAGAAAAAACAAGCATACATAGCCTGTTTTAAATTTCATACATCGTTGAGAAGGTTAACATACATATATCATTCACGGATTGTGACATACACCACACAGGTAAAATAAGCACACATAGCCCATTGTTAATAACACAAATACCCATTAAAGTGAACATGCATAGTTCGTAAATCAAGGCATACATAGCCCAGTAGCAGCGAGCATACATAGCATGTTATATACCACACACAACTGTTAAAGTGAACATACATAGTTCACAAATCGAGGCATACATAGCCCAGTAGTAGCGAGCATACAAAGCCCGTTGTATACGGCACACATAACCGTTAAAGAGAACATACATAGTTCGCAAATCGAGGCATACATAGCCCAGTAGCAACGAGCGTACAGCCCGTTGTATACGGCACACATAACCGTTATCATCATCATCAACGCGAACATACATAGTTCGCGGGTCAAGGTGTACGATACTCAGTCGAAACGAGCAACGATCGTACATCGTCCGTTGCAGTCAGTAGGTATACATGAAAGAGAAAATAAAGAAATCATCAAATTCAACAAGAAAAATTACCCAAGCGTCATGTTTCCATGATTTGAAATTGGGCTTGAAACGTAATATTGATACAAAATGTGAAATATCGTTTGATCATTACTTTATTAGCGGGCGGTGGTATTACCTTGGTCAACGCGTGGGATTGCTGAATGCAGGATCCGCAGGTTACGTCCCCTCTTCTGATTTGTTAAATAATTCTCAGCTTACTGGGTCCAGGTATTCTCGATTACCATTCAAACACATTAGGTTGTCAACAATATTGTATTCAAATCCAACTTTTCCTCGACTGAGCGCTAATTACTTACAATACAATCGAATAATCGTTAGGTAACAAAAGCTTGTTTTTCTTCGTTCGCTATTCTCAAGTCTCAACAGAACTTACATGACGCCATTCCTTCTTTTTTTTCTACAAAATCCCGCCAAACTAGGAATGGGTACGTTTTACATAACATTGACACCTGCTCGTGATTGGCTGTTCTATGCCGTCAAACAGTGACAGCCAACCACGAGTTAGTGGCAAAAACAACTGCCAATCAAAAACGTCATGGCTTGCAACCAAAAACCGACTGTACTGCAATAGTTGCCAGTTGTAATAATCGTTACAAAACCAAATAGTAGCGTGTATGAACTTATCTTGACAATTTTGTCCTCATCCACGAGTCCATACCGACTCGAACCTAAAAATGGTTGGTCCTCATCAGTAACAAGTCCACAAAGATTTATGGGGCTCTTTAAATAGGTAGTGCCACGTGTTAATTACTTTGACCATGTCTAAACCCTGTTCAGACTTACTTGTCTTACATCGTCAACAACACTACTTTCTAACCTCTAAATGAAACTTAAATTGAGAAAACATTTAGGACATCACTTGGACAATCTATTGTCAAAAGTTGCATTTGGTGGTTAAAAGGTTGCATAGGTACTACTTAAGACAAGTAAGTCTGAACAGGGTTTAATAAACTTCACGTGATTTAAATTTTATGTCTTTCAGTAAGGCACTGGTCCCACCGCGAGCGATTAGTTCATCGCTTACACGCTCGCGGTGGGACCAGTGCCTTAAGGTCCGCATATAATAAGCCCTCGTTTACTCACTTTTCCGAATTTAGATGCCGTTAGCCGAAGTTTTAGCTTTTGGCGCCATTCTATCATCTAGCGGATACATCTAATGACCAGCATTACGGTACCTGTGGTAGTAGGCGACAGCGATGATAGAGCTGTAAACGTAATTTTGTAATGTGATCCAAATTTGAAACATCTTCCAAAATTAATAGCTGTCATCGCTGTCACCTACTACCGCAGGGTCCGCAGGTAATGCTGGTCATTACCAACGGGTTTTGAACGCATAATAGAAGATTTATGATATGTGTGTAGATAAACACTTTTATAACCTCAAATTGCTCCAGTTTCGCCTAAAATTACAATTTTGTCATAAAAAAACCATCCATGATGTAAAATCAGGAAAATGGTGTGCAAAATGTAGTCTCTAGTTACTTTATTCACCAGAACACGGTCGATTTAGCGAAAACGATGCATTTTTGTAGATTTCCTGGTGATCCATTTCAATGTGCAATATGAAATTCTATCGTCGCAAGTGAACGGTAGGAGGAATTTTTAGATGCGGATAAGTGAGATCCTTTAGGCATAAAAGTAAATGTTTTGGACGACCAGTAAACGACCACTTAACAAGTCTAGACACATAAGTAACTTATTTACTCAGGAATAAAGAGGATTAATATTTTATTACAATTTGAATATACATACAATTTAAAAATATTATGAAACTAAATAAACAAATATATCGTATGAGTACACAACAAAATCGACTATGTGGAGTAAGGAAGGGCAGCTCCATCATCAAAACCAAACAGTTTCGCTACTGGTTTCCATTTATGGCGGGTGCCTCGAATACACATGCTGGTCGCTCTAATAATTGATGTTATTACACGAGCTCTCAACCAGCCCAAAACGCAAGACAAGGATCTGTCCCAGCGGGATGCAAGTACTTGTCCGAGGTGTTTAATAAAAGTAGCCAATTGTGGTGCAAAGACTCCATCCACGGAGGTGACGAGGGGTGTAAAAGTGGCATGACGCAACTCACAGGCATTGGCGTATTTGTTTTACTTTTCTGACTCGGGAGCTTTCAGGACAGAAACAACAGGGCGTGAGATGTAAGAAGGAGCGTCGGTGTCGACGACACGGATGTCAAATAACGCCTCCCTCTGTGCAACCCACACGCCACGGCATGCTAAATCTCCTCGTAGGCCAGTATCACCTTCAGTGATAATTGGTTCTTTGACCACATTGCCCCACGCTTGTTGGCATAATTCACAAAAGAGATCCCTTATTTCATTGTGTCGTCTTGTAATTAGACCGCCAGTTTTACAGCAGAGTGCATGATCTATATTAAAATCATTATTGCCGCATCCATCACAAGATTTCGGCATTGAGATTGGTGTTCGATGGTACCGTATAGAAAGGGCATCTCGGAATTCATATGGGGAAAGGCCAAAATGATCTTTACTTGTAGGTATAACGGATAACCAGTTCGAGGATTTTGTTTTCATCTTGGTCACAATTGATCTTTCAATGGCTCTTTTTTTGATAGGTGGGATTAGATTGATTAGAATAGAATCTAAAAGTTTATCATCATGAGTTTCTTTCAGTTTGTGGCATTCTTTACTTGCATCCTTGAGGGATTTGTGATGTTTTGAAAGTTCCATATGCTTCATTTCAATTAACGAGGATGAAAGAACTGTGCAGCCTTTTTTTGACATATCATAGTATAAATTGTAACTTATTTATCTAAAACAAAAAAAGGTTATGCGGAGGAATGATTTGACATAAAAAAAAAAATTACCACTCTTTTATCCAGTCAGAATTTAATGATGGAATCCATGACAAATTAAACAAACCCCTCAAAAGTTATACTTACACACAGCGATGTTGTTATTTTCTAAAAGACATTAATGATTTGCATTCTTAAAACCATTCGTTCCATCATTCTTTAATCGTAATTATTTAACGGGCAGTGATGAGATTTATCTATTAAGAATATGAAGCTTCTTTTATTTATCAGTTTTATCACTATGCATGTAGGTAGGTGGTGAAGTACGTACGGACGTACGATTAAATATTATCGGTGATCATTTTTGGTCTTCATCATCAGGTTCTCTTTACCGAGAGGATGGATTTGCATGGGGATCAAAATCAGTTTGTTAACTGGGCGCTTTATGATGCTGCTTTGCGTCTTCACGGAAACAACTCTCACAAAGCCATCCTTCCCCGGGTGCACTTCTTGCACACGCCCCATCGCCCATTTGCCAGGTGGGAGGTTATCTTCCTGGAGGATGACTATATTGTTAACCTCCAAATTCTTTCTTGCTCTTCTCCATTTTGATCTGGTTTGTAGCTGTTGTAAGTATCAGTGGCGAAGCGTGGCCGAAACCAGTAGGCAACCCGGTCTGGTCAAGTGCGAGGCGGACTACGTACTAAAGGGTGTCCCAAAAAGGACGCAAGATTTGAAATTGATGAAAAACACTTTTTTTTTTCGTTATAATATTTTTATATATAAAATCTTGAAATACATAAAATAGGGTTATTTGTGGAATAGTACGTCAGGCAAATGTCCGCCTAGGCTTTGCTGGCACATACGCACTCTTTTGTCAAAATTTTCTATGACCATTTTGCATAGATGCGGCTGAATTTCTTTAAAGCAGCGTCGAATTTCCTCTTTTAAAGCATGAGTGGTTGTGGGCTTATTGGCATAGACTTTAGACTTTAAATAACCCCATAAAAAGAAGTCTAAAGGCGTTAAATCGCAAGATCTAGGGGGCCAATTCTGATCACGGAATCGAGAGATCACACGACTAGGAAATGTTTTATGCAGTAATTGCATTGTTTCTCTGGCTGTGTGGCAAGTGGCCCCGTCTTGTTGAAACCACATTGCTTCTACATCGATATCCTCTAATTCGGCTAGAAAAAACCTTGTTATCATGTCGCGATATCGAGCTCCATTAACAGTAACTGCTTGACCGGCCTCATTTTGAAAAAAATATGGTCCAATAATGCCTTCAGCCCAAAATCCGCACCACACAGTGACCCGTTGTGGATGCATTTGTTTTTGAACAATCACATGTGGATTCTCTGAGCCCCAAATGCGGCAATTCTGACGATTAACAAAGCCATCGAGATGAAAATGTGCTTCGTCGCTAAAGATGATTTTGTTTGAAAAATCTGCATCCCTGTTTTGGCGGTCGATAATCCATTCAACGAACTCTCTTCGCTGTCCATGATCACGAGGCTTCAGTTCTTGTGTTATTTGAACTTTGTAAGCATGGAGATGCAGATCTTTAGTGAATATACGCTGGAGAGAGCTTCTTGAAATTTGCAATTCTTGTCCACGATGCCTAATGGATGTTCCTGGATGTTCACGGACATTCTGACGCACTGATTCGATATTGCCATTTGAACAGCTTGTTTTTGGACGACCAGTGGAATGAACATTATGAATTGATCCACTTTCCCTGAATTTTGCAACCAGTCTGCTCACAGTTGATGAAGTCAAGTTAATACTTATTCCGACCATATTTTGCACGGAATTTTCGAACCGTACACGCCAAACTTTCATTACTTTTGAAATATTGTTCAATAATAAAAACGCGTTGGTCTTTCGTATAACCCGCCATTCTTACAAACCCTAAACATTCAGCTGTCAAATAGTTCTTTTTTAGGGTTGCTAGCACTAAAAGTACAAAAATGGCGGCAAATTGAAATCTTGCGTCCTTTTTGGGACACCCGTTATTAGGGTTCCGTTTAGTAAATAACCTTGTTGTTACCAACCAACTTTTGTCCGCGACTACGCTATTTCCTCGGGATCTGTTCCATTTTCCGAAATAACTATAGCCGTTGGGTTATGCGATGTTCATCTGTTTCGCATTTCATCACGGTCTGCGTAACGTCAAATTCGCGATTCATCATAATCTCATGTCATCGTTTTCGCATTTCTACTGTCTAGTCGCGTTTCATCATAATCGCGATTTTGCTAAATCGCTTATAATCATTTTCGCATTTCTTCTTAGTCGCGTTTCATCAAATTTGCGATTCATCGTATTCGCTTAAAGTCATGTTCGCAATTCATCTTAGTCGCGTTTCATCAGATTCGCGATTCATAACATTTGCTTGTTACTAGCCTTTATCACGTTACTTTATACTGGGAGTTCATCGAGTTCATCACAGTTGAATTCATTAAAAAAAATAAGTTAATTTCGAAACATTTATTTACATTCAGGTCTCCCTGAATACGAAATGAAAAAAAAAGGTTTTATACTAATACGGAGCAGTTGAAAGATTACTGGCTGTTTATACTCTATATTTCTGAAGTATTTATTAATAAAATAATGTCAGATTGACATCTAAATCTAATTGCGTTTTTTAAAAAACATTAGTTTAATTCCTCCAACATGAGTGATTCCTCCGAAAGTGAATCTCATGAAAACGAAGTTGTATTTGTCAATTCGAAACGCGGAAAGGACGTTTTACTTAGAAATGGACACCGGTATTATTTAAACGTTAAAAATACGAAGACGGGTAGCAGTAATTGGAGATGCTGCAATCAAACAGAACTTTGCAATGCCTCGGTAACCTTGGATTCTAACAGATTAAAAGTTTTAAGGGAAAGTATACATACATGTAATAAGGATCATTTAAAAAAACCAAATCGAGTTATGTATTGACCGATGCAAGAAGGAAGTGATTAAATCGATGAAACCTGTTCAACGGATTTTCGAACAAGAAATTGAACTGCTTAAAGAGGAAGCTAGTACCAGCGAGGCTAGGCATTTTCCTACATTCAAAACAAAAAAGGACAGTTTATATCGCCATAGATATCGGTCTCTTAACGTTGAGAAATGTTCGTTCAATACACCCGACGAAGTTGTTTTACCACAAAATTAAATGATTACAGATAAATTTTTGATAAGTAATGAGAGTAATATTTTGATATTTTGCACTCCTTTAGCATTAGATACAGCTCAATCAACAGAAGTTTATTTGTGGGACGGAACCTTCAAGGTGGTACCCAAACCATACTACCAACTCTACAGCTTGCACGCGGATTTAAGTCAGACGGATCATTCGGCAATTGTGCCCCTGTTTTATATTTTAATGCCAGACACGACTAAAAACTCCTACAAAACTTTATTTTCTATATTATAACAAAAGTTTTCGATTATTATCTGTCACTTCACCAGCGACTTTGAATTAGCTGCCATGAACGCTATCAAAGACATTTACCCAGAAGTAAGGACCAATGGCTGTTACTTCCACTGCCAACGAGCAGTTTTCACAAAAGCAAAATCTCTAGGCTTAGACTCAAAGAAATCTGACCGTAAATTAATAAAGAAAATTGCAAAACTGGCATTATTACCACCAAGTTTAATACCTGAAGGCTTCCTCGCTATAACACAGAATACTGAGGATAAGCAAGAAATATCAGACTTTAAACATTACTTCGTGAACCAGTGGATGAAAACCATAACATCAAATATTTTTTAGTTGCTATGGAGCCAAAAACAGAACTACTAGTCTCATCGAAAGTTGGCACAATGTCAATGTCAATGGCTTAACATTAGAATGGTCGAAAAAAATAGCTTGTTCCAGTTTTTGGAAAAGCTCAAAAAAGAAGCCAAGCATCAAGAGTTTAACATCAAATTAAGTTCCCGTGCTGTGCTGAAAAAGAAAAATGTGAGAGATGTTGACATAAATGAAGTAATCGATCAGTGTGTATCTGGAAATATCAATGTATTGGAATGCATAAATATGTTAGTATCGTTGTAATTATACGACAGCGTCACGCAAACGATTTTATAATATTTAAGCTGCCTATTTTACGTTCATAAGTTCTACTTTAACCATAAGAAAAATATTTTTGGTTTCGTGTTTTATCCACAGTTGTAAAATATTACTTGATTACTTATGTAAATAAATGTTTCGAAATTAACTTATTTTTTTCAATGAATTCAACTGTGATGAACTCGGTGAACTCCCAGTATAAAGTAACGTGAAAAAGGCTACTACAAGCAAATGTGATGAATCGCGAATCTGATGAAACGCGACTAAGACGAATTGCGAAAATGACTTTAAGCGAATACGATGAATCGCAAATTTGATGAAACGCGACTAAGAAGAAATGCGAAAATGATTATAAGCGATTTAGCAAAATCGCAATTATGATGAAACGCGACTTTGAAGAAATGCGAAAACGATGACATGAGAATATGATGAATCGCGTTTTTGACGTTACGCAGACCGTGATGAAATGCGAAACAGATGAACATCGCATAACCCATATGTTGCCGCTTCGGCGGTAAGATGCAGTCTGTCTAGTGGCGCTGGAGTCGTGACGTCACCGTGCCGTCGTCTTGTTGTTGATGGCGTCAATATCCTCCCCAGCCTTTAAGCTTCCTCCACGTCAAGAAATGGGCAAATCCGGTTAAGGGCTCTTCTGATTGTACCCTTGGTCGAAAGTATATCAGCTACTCTGCAGGCACCGTCAGTTCCAGGGTAAACAGCTCGAATACGTTCCAACGGCCACTTCAGAGGTGATGTTGCTTCATCCTTTATGAGCACGAGCTGCCCCAGCTTGATATCGGGCTGCCGTTGTTGCCATCGAGTTCGCTATTGCAGCTCGCATATGTATTCTTGGCTCCACCTGGACCAAAAATGCTGTCGTGCTTGCTCGATTCTTGCATATCTATGGATTCGGCTAGGATTCACTTCTTGCAGGTCAAGGGCTGGCAGCGAAATGAGTGGCCTTCCTATTAGGAAGTGCCCTGGGGTGAGAGGAGAAAGGTCGTGTGGAGATGAGGACATAGGAGACAAAGGCCTAGAGTTAAGTATTGCCTCGATCTGTGCAAACAATGTTGAAAGCTCCTCGAACGTTAAATGAGTAACTGACACAGACTTGGATTTAGCGTTAAGCCATTCACCTAGCTCACGGCTAGCTCCTAAAAAAATCCTACCGTTGTCACAGAAGATCTCCCGTGGTTAACCACGGCGAGATATAAAGCGTCGCAATGCTAAAATAAACCCTTCTGTGCATAGGGAGCTAACAAGCTCCAAATGTACTGCCTTGACCTTGAAGTCAATGAAAACACAAAGATAACACTTAACCAATATGGCACCGCGACCCCTTTTGTTACTCATGAGAAAGGGTCCCGCGTAATCAGTACCCACCACCTCGAAGGCAAATCCAGGCACTAGGCGCTGTGTTGGCAAATTGCCCATTATCTGTCGCGCAACTTCTACCTTCATCCGTTTGCAGCGTGTGCAGTTACGAAACGTTTGTCTCGCTAGCAACCTGCCGTTTAACGGCCAATAATAATCGCGAATGGCTGAAAGGAGAAATTGTGGCGGCGCGTTCATTAATTTTTAATAAAACAAATATTCTTAGAACCTTGTTATATTTTTATTGAGTAGAAGTCTGTCACAATTACAAAGGAATGTCATCAAGAACACATTATCTGATGGCCAGTAAAATGAGGTTTCAACACTCCCCCTACATCAGATCAGCCATATTCACCATACCTAGTGAAGATCGTGCTCTGAGAAAGCCTTCCTTTGGCAGGGCTTTCGTAAACGTATCCGCTACTTGTTCTTTAGAGGGTACGTAGAGAACGTTGACCTTTTTGTCCTGATGGAGCTCTCGCAAAAACTTATAGCGCGTGTCTATGTGCTTTGTCTTAAAATGAAACACGGGGTTCTTGACGAGCTTGATAGCACTTTGGTTATCGACATAAACCGTGGGTATAACCTCAGTTCCTCGAACTTCCTTGTAGGAAGATTGAGCCATATAACCGTTTGGGCTGCAAGACTGGCCGCCACGTATTCTGCCTCAGTTGTTGAAAGGGTCACACATCTCTGTGTTTTTTGAAGACCATGACACTGCTCTCCCTACGGCCAGACATACGTAACCAGAAGTCGATCTTCCTGTATCTTTATCTCCGGCGTAGTCTGCATCACTATATGCCACGAAGGAATTTTCTTCAATTGACGAAGTCTTGAACAGTATACCAAGGCATTGAGTTCCTTTTAAATATCTCAAGACTCGTTTAGCGATCGCATAGTGTCATTTGTCAGGTTTCTCTACATGTTTCGATAAAACATTTACCGCAAAACAAATATCCGGTCTACTCATCGATCTTTGTTTTGTGGCATATGTCATTTGTGTTGCCACTATGATTTCGCCAATGTCAGGTTTAAGGAAGGCACACGTTTTAACGAACAATGACACATTTTTAAAAGTTAAATAAAATATATAAAGAATGTTTCGGTTTCATAAACTAACAAATAAAACAAACATTTACATGTTTACAACTTAATTCTATTTTTATGAATGAAACTAACTAAATGTTTAATGAGAGGACTATTTACAAGAGTTAAAAAGTTTTTCATATATACAGGACGAGGAAATTCCAAAGGTATTATGTCGTAAAGTGAACA
Source organism: Acleris sparsana (assembly GCA_923062465.1). NCBI lineage: Eukaryota > Metazoa > Arthropoda > Insecta > Lepidoptera > Tortricidae > Acleris > Acleris sparsana. Next base: position 24,499,703 of record OV281285.1, read on the forward strand.
TGGTAACTTAGGACACGAAAAGAAAATATGATCAGGGGAGCCTTCGTCCAAACCGCACTCACAGAGAGAGCTATCCTTAATCCTGATCTTAGCTAAGTGGACTGGGGTACAAGCATGGCCAAAGCGAAGGCGACAAAGGGTGGTGGTCACAAATCTATCAGCATAACGGTAACGGAAAAACCAAGGTTTAATTGGGATATTTGGTTGGATAGACGCATAATGACGACCTTTCTGAATACTGGAAGAGGACCAAATGTCTTTCCAGGACTTTGCTAGCGATGCCTTAGCCATGGAAATTAAGCCGAAAGAATAATTTTTGTAATGTACAAGAGTGCCAGACTGAGTCGCCTCCTTCGCACATGAGTCAGCCATTTCGTTACCAGCAATACCGGAATGGCTTGGGATCCATGCTAAAACTACATTTATATTTTTATTAAAACACGCATAAAGAGCTTCCTTGATTTTATAAATAACAGGGGACGTTGATGACTGCCTAAACAAATTTGAAGTGATAGCTTGCAGGCAGCTGAGGGAGTCAGAGAAAATTATTGAATTATTTAAAGAGTGAGATTCTACATATAATACAGCCTCTAAAATAGCAATAGCCTCACCAGTGAAGACCGATGAAATGGGGGGTAATTTGTAGTTCAAAATTATGCTAAACTTTGGAATCCAGACAGCAGAACCGACACAACCATCTTCAGATAGTTTCGAGGCATCAGAGAACAAACATAACCAGCCCTGCCACCTCTGTGCTAACTGCCTATTAAAGCACCTATCAACAGAACCAGATTTTTTGTCAATACCAAAATTAATAATTTGTGGATTAAACACAAGAACCTCAAAGTCAATCAGAAACAAAGGGTTCAAAGGGAACTGCGATAAAGGGCAAGCCAAGACCTTAACTTTGTTGAAACTTTTCAATAATGGAGGAATTACTTTATGAGACCAATACCGTGAAGTGAAAACAATATCTGAAAGACTTTGTAATTTTAAAAGCAAAGGATGAGAAGAATATTGTGAAATTTTATAGAAAAACCGGTCACAAAGGTATTGTCTTCGAAGGAAAAGAGGAGGATCCACACACTCTACTTGAAGAGCGTTGATGGGAGTGGATTTCATAGCCCCACAAATTATACGTAAACACTTACTTTGGATTTTGTCAAGTAGAGACAACGCCATTTTATTGCAAGGTTCTAGTAGAAATGACGCGTAGTCGAAATGACTACGAACAATAGAATTATAAACAAGTTTCAAAGTGTAAGGATGAGACCCCCACCAAACACCAGCGAGAGCGCGCAGAACGTTAACGCCCTTTTCACATTTATCAGCTACGTAAGACAAATGAGCTACGCCAGTCAATTTTGAGTCGAGAAACACCCCTAAAAATTTTACGTTATCAAAGACCGGGATAGCTTGGCCATCAAACTTTATTTCTACTGCAGGGGTGGATCTCTTCCTAGAGAACACCACTACACTACTTTTGGCAGCAGACAAAGACAGCCCGTGATCATTGAGCCAGAGGGATAAATAATCTAAAGCGGAATTCAGTCGCGAACAAGCTACTGACAGAGAAGTGGATGGGACATAAAGCAATATCGTCAGCGTACTGTAGTATACTGCAAAAAGAATCAACTGATTCCTGCAAACCTATGGTATAAATGCTATAAAGAACGGGACTTAGGACAGAACCTTGGGGTAACCCTTTGAAAAGGTGTCTGGGAGGGATAGAGTATCCTTGTAAACGAATTACGAATGACCTATCCATAAAAAGATTACCTATAAAGTTAACTATTTTCACAGGAATACCCAGGTGGATCATATTCTGCACAAGGGTAGGGAGAAGAACGCTGTCATATGCAGCCGAAATATCTAGGAAAACACCAACCAAATACTCATTTCTTGAATAAGCCAAACGTATATCAGTACATAAAATGCCAAGACTATCTATAGTACTTTTACCCTTACGAAAACCATATTGGGATGACGCCAAGATACCTTTACTTTCCATCAACCATTCCAGCCTGTTTTTAATTAAATGTTCTAGCAGCTTGCAGAGAACTGAGGACAGAGCTATAGGTCTATAACTAGACGGATCAGAACAATTCTTTCCAGGCTTTAGTAAGGGTAGAACAAGTTGCCTCTTCCAAGATTCTGGAATAACTCCAACAGAAAAAAAATTGTTTAACAGACTCAAACAAAATTGCTTAGCCTCAGACGATACATTTTTAATAAAAGAGTAAGGAATGCCATCTTCACCTGGGGCAGAATCCCGAAGGCCAATTAGCACGCACTCAAACTCCGAAATTGAGAAATCAAGTTCCATCGCATTCGAGATCGTAGGAGAAAACGATAGGAATGGAATATTATCCTTATAAGGAACAAATGGAGGAGCTAGTGTGTCACAAAAGCCATCCAACCACTGCGATGGATCGTTTGACGCTGGGGTGCTGGATGAGAGCGACCCACGGAATCTCCTTAAACCTTGCCAAACAATAGAACTAGGAGACCTTGGAGAAAGAGACTCGCAGAAGTTTTTCCAACCTTCTTTTTTTTTCTTTGATAGTAACCGTTTCGTACGAGCGTTTACCTTTTTAAAAAGAAAGAAGTTTTCCATCGTCATATTTAAAGAATAAGCATCTTCTCTAGCATTACGCTCACGGACCATAGCCGTACAATCAGCGTCCCACCATGGCGGAGATGAAACTATACTTTTTGCAGAATTTTTCAAGGGAAAACAATCGTCAGCCGAAGATAAAAGTGAAGAAAGAAATAGAGAATAAAGTGCAAGAGGGTTTTCTGATAAAACCGGCTCGACATGTAGGAGCCTTTCATCAACTAAGGACCGGAATCGATCCCAGTCGACTTTATGCAGTTTGTATTTTAGTAAAGGGTTAAGTTTTAAAGGAACAACACGTTTAGAAAGGGAAATTAAAATAGGGAAATGATCGCTACCAAAAGAACGAGTTAGAATTTTCCAAGACAAAGATGAAGCAAGATTAGAAGAACAACAAGAAAGATCAACTGCACTTCTCGGGTCTTGGGTCGGAGAAACTCTACGAGTAGGAGAGCCATCATTCAACAGACATATATTCAAGTCATCAAAAACGTCAAGCAAAGAGCTACCAAAATAATCTCTCGCTGAAGAGCCCCATGACGGGTGATGAGCATTGAAATCACCTAAAATAATTACCGGAGAAGGAAGGACAGAAAATAAGTGATGTAAAACAGAAATTAGTGAAGAGTTAGGATGAGCTATATACAGTGATAGAAAAGAAATACCAAATAGTGAAACGGCAACGGCATTAATTTCATCCCCACAGGGAGGGAGAGGGATTTGAGAATACAGAAAACAACGTTTAATTAATAGAGCAGCACCACTATAACCATCATTCCGGTCACACCGGAGACAAGAAAATCCCTGGACTCGGAAACGAGACCCAGGAACTAACCACGTCTCCGACACGGCCACTACAGCTGGACTGTATCTATTAATTAAATGAATAATATCTGCTTTTCTCCGCCTGATACTATTGGCATTCCACTGAAGAAGATTTACCGCCATTGTGAGACAAGATGGAAATTTGTGACAATTTTTCGGCAACGTTGGGCGGTAAACAATCATTATATTTAGACAAGATATTCAATAACATGGACAATATGAGGTCCAGGAGATTATCATTCGGGGAAAGAGATTCTTGGGTAGACTGGCCAAGGGCGCAACCATTGGGAGATGTAGACAGAGGGCAAGAAATAATGTTATTATGAGTTTGAATGTCATAGCCGGGTGACAAAGTAACTCTCGGCTTTGGACTCGTGAATACTGTTTTTTTATAACTTACTCTAGCGCTCGATGCCGATGACGGCTGAGAGACTGTTTGTTGAGGAGAAGGACTGGAACTAGCAACCTCCGAATACAGCCTTCCCGAACTAAACCGAGAAGAAGCCTCCGCATACGAAATATTCTCCTGTGACATAGAGAATTTGATTTTTTTTTGTCTTACATTTTCCGGCAACTTGGGTCCGTGGCACAATGAGGGCCAGAGCAAAATACACAACAGGCCTTACTGGTTTCGACCACACATGATGAACCAGAATGTTCCTGAGCGCATTTGTATCATCGGGGTTTAGACCTACACTGCGTAGCAATGTGGCCGTATCTACAGCATGACCTACACTGAATAGTTGGCAGTTGGTACGGTTCTACAACAATTGAGCAGTAGTAACTATATACGTGAGTCGGCAAGTTTTGACCTCTAAAAGATAGCTCAACAGATTGGGTGGGGATCCATTTTCGTGAACCTACTTCTTCAAATACTTTTCGGTTTAACCTACGGGCCTTCAAGACCTTCCCACAATTGTCCGGTAACGAAAGGGACTCTACTAGCTGATCCATAGACCATCCTGTTGGAACGCCACGAATAAGACCCATGCGGGTCACATTAAATGACGGAATAATCGCCTTATAATTGTTTTTCCCCAAGTCCAATTCAAAAAACGCATTCGCTGATTCCGCCGATTTAAATTCAATAGAAACGCGGTTGCGACCAACACTCTTAATGCCATCCTTCACAAAGTTTTTAGAAATGTCCAATTTTGAAATAAATTAACCGAATTTAATTGGACGAATAGAGAGCCCCGCGGCTAAATCCGGCTCCACACGGGAGACATGCACAATAAATGGGCCACGACAGTTCGGGGTATAACGTCTATTTTCCTCCGCTAAGTCAGGATCAGTATAGACTGTCTGCATAGAGGAGGAGAGTGGTCCGTTGCCAACGCAACTTTCCTAATGCTAGGCTCAGGTGACATGTCCACATTACGACGTTTGCGTGAATTTTGACTAGACTCGAAAATAGAGCCCTGAGTCGAATTACTTTCGCAGGTAGGAGAACCAACTGCATCCATGAATCCGGAATTATCCGGACTCCCCTGTGAAGCATGGCCGCTCAAAGCTTCCATATTGGAGCAATGAGCGACCCGCAACACCGTTACAGTTTAAAATTAACTACCTACATTTACCAATAATCTACAAATATGTACAACTATTACTACAACTAGCTACAAATTATGAAACCTAAACAGACAAAATGCCTTTAAAAGGCGAAAAATTCCAAATTTCACCAAATAATCACGTGTGTCAACCGCGCCTTGACAGCTCCTTATCACTCTTATCAGTATTCTTTTTCCAACTAATTCTCTGTAGTGAAAATCATTGACACTCGTGTCATTGTCATAGTTCAAATTATCCGTATTTGATTTTTGTCTATAGGAATGACTACCGAGTTTGCATCGCTCATGTCATAATATTTCAAAATAGTTTTTATGTAGGCGATTTATTTGCAAGCCAAGGTAGCAACCGACTTCGGAGGTGCGAACTTGGAATTTTGCGGTCAGGGCACTCAGAAATTCTTCCACACATGTCTTGTTTGGCGATAGGATCAATCCATCATCGACATAAATCATGACGATAAGTTGCCGATCTTGGCTTATGAACAGGCATGGATCCGAGTCACTTTGCGTTAATTTGTACTTTGACAAAAAAGAACAGAATTTCTTGTTCCAGCACCGTGGCGCCTGTTTCAAGCCGTATAAACTTTTGATAAGCTTGCAGACACGGCCTGATCCATCATCGAATCCCACAGGTTGCTTCATGTAAATAACCTCGTCGATGTCACCGTATAAAAAGGCGGTCTTTACATCGAATTGAGTCATGTGCATTTTTCTAACAGCTGCTTCGCTCAACATAGTGCGTATTGTATCCCAACGAACAACAGGGCTGAAAGTCTCGTGGTAGTCGATGCCATGCTCTTGACTGTATCCTCTGACAACCAGTCGAGCTTTGAAACGTTCTATAGAACCATCAACTTTCCTTTTTATCTTGTAAACCCATTTGTTGCTAAGGGCCTCTCTGTTTTCAGGTAAATTTACAAGAATCCAGGTGTTATTTTCGTTGAGAGAATCCATTTCCTCTTTCATGACAGTAGACCATTCTTTATTATTCTCTGACTCCATAGCTTGTTTGTAAGTCTGAGGTTGATCTTCAGAGAAGCAGACACAACAGCTAGTCTTGGAGCTGTGAGGAATGCATTTTTTGTCTCTTCAATTATGAGGAATTGACTGAGCTTCATCTTGGATATTCTCACTAGGAAGATCGTTTTGTATTTCAGTAGTCTTAGATATTTCATGATCTTCATGCTCCCCAAAAATAAGAGGTAGCTTACAGAAGTCAGAAGAAACTGTCTCGGATCTAAACAATACATCTCTGAAATGATAACATCATTTTTCTCAGGTATCCAGATACGATAACCGTCTTTATCTCCGCAATATCCAACTAAATATCCTTTCATAGCCTTTTTATCGAGTTTCTTACGTTTCTGGCTTGGAGTATGCACAAAGCATTCTGTGCCAAAGACACGTAGATGTTCGATGTAAGCCGGCTTATTGTACCACAGCTCATATGGTGTCTTCCCATCAATTTGTGTTGGTCCAGTTCTGTTAAGTACGTAACTCGCAGTATTGATAGCTTCGGCCCACAGCTTTTTCGGAAGGTCTTTATTGTATAGCATGCTTCTCGCTGCCTCAACAAGAATCCTGTTCTCTCGTTCTGCCCCACCATTCTGTTCTGGAGTGTACGGCATACTCATTCTGTGGTGTAAGCCAACTGCTTCTGTAATATGAGGTACTTCGGCATTGTTGAATTCTTTACCGCCATCTGTGAGTAGCTCCTTAACAACGTGACCAGCTGTTTTGATTTCAGCAAGAAACTTGGGTAGTACACTGGCTACTTCGAACTTTTGTTTTAAGAAGTATACTTTTCTGAACTTTGTGTAATTTAATCATCCTTGAATACAACGAAGTATTTTTTCTTACCGAGTGACAATTCAGACATAGGACCACAGACGTCAGCATTAATTTGATCGCCGGGTTTTGCGCCTCGATGTTGCCTAGTACCAATCCCCGGATCCTTGTTCATGCTCGATGGCTTTTTTACGTAATTATCGATAAAACCGGCACACGAACGCAAAAATGCGACGAAGTTTAAGGAAACTAGAGTAATCGCCGAAGTTAATAACTGGTGCCGTTGGCTTATCAATACTCACAGTGTGAGCTCGCAGCTCAGGCAAGTCCGTCTGCATCGCTCCGCGCTGTTCAGGCCATTGACCTTTAATGTCTTGAAGGAATGAAGGTCCCTCCCACCACAGTGCCAACGACTGCACCTCGTCAGGGTACAAGCCACGAGAAGCCAGGTCTGCTGGGTTCTGTGATGATGGGACATATATCCACGCAGCGTTTGAACAAGCCTCATTTATTTCAGCAACCCGGTGCGATACAAACGTACACAACTTATGCGATGTAATGTTCAACCAGTAGAGTACAATTTTTGAGTCGGTCCAAAAATAACAATTTGAGATATTACAACGCAAAGCCTGCAATACCTTTTTACAGAGGCGAGATACTAGTAAGGCGCCACAAAGCTCTAAACGCGGAATAGTTGTAGTTTTAAGTGGCGCGACTTTTGATTTCGCGCATAAAAGTCGCACTGTACAATTACCTAAAGCATCTAGTGAGCGAAGATAAATACATCCAGCATAAGCTTTTAAGGACGCATCTGAAAACGCGTGAATATTTGTCAAAACGGGGTTACTACAGGTCGCATGACGCGGAATGGTTATTTTGACTAACTGATGGATGTTGTTCACAAATCTAGTCCAGATACAGTTTGGCACTTGGGGGATCTCGTCGTCCCAGTCCAGTTTCTGTGACCACAGTGATTGCAGAAAGATTTTACAGAGAATAACACATACACTTAACAATCCTAGCGGATCAAAAATACTTGACGCCAACGAGAGTACGGTTCTTTTAGTGTATTTTACATGGTTAACTATAGATTGCAATTTGGAACATGACATCAAAATAATATCGGCATTAGGATCCCACTCGACACCTAAAGTAGGTATTATTATGCTTCGATATTTTTAAATTATCCTGTTGACAACTTTCGGTGTTACGAGTACTAACACTTTTAAGAAAATCTTGTGAATTATTTTTAATTTTACGCAAGTTAAAGTGGGCTGAGCTCAGTGTGTCATTAACCTTTTGGTACAGAGCCTTTAACTGTTTTTTGTCATTGAGGCCAGTAATGAGGTCATCAATAGGTATAAAAATCGCGAGTTATTACTTCTCTTACAAAATTGTCACTACTGTCTCGCCCTAACTGAAGTAAACACCTTGTGGTTAAAAAGGGGGCGGATGAGGTACCGTAAGTGACAGTATTAAGTATAGGTTATAGGTTATAGGTTGTGGCGGGCTCTTTTCCGCAACTCGGCGACTTAAAAACTGCGCCTATTTTGCGTGAGGGGTTGGTGGTATTACTCCTGCCAACCCAGTTCTACCAGGAAGCCTAGCAGACCCTTGACGTTGCCGACGGCGTCTGGTAGCAATCTCGGTGTTCCGAGATGACGTGCCCGGTATGTTGCCACCCCCGGGCATTCCATGATAACGTGGGCTGCGGTTTCCTCCGCCGCCATGCATGCTCTGCACAGGGGGCTGTCTGTAACACCTAAGTTGAACAAGTGTTTGTTAAATAAGGCATGGCCGGTTATGGCTCCAGTTAGCAGTCGGAGTAGGGCCCTTTTGAGCAGTCGTAACTTACGCGACAATCCGGGATTGATTGTCGGAAGAGCTTTCTTGCTTTGCCTGCAGGTGTTTAGGTTACTCCAATAGTGCTGGTGCTTTACCTTGGTGATTCGGCGCAGTTTATTTCGCAGCCAGCTGGTCGGAAGGGGCAAAAATGGTTCAGGACCTATCATTTCCATTTCTGAGCCCCTTCTCGCGAGTATGTCGGCTGCGTCGTTACCGCGTGAGTTGCTATGTCCCTTTATCCACTGTAGGGTGATGGGGTTAATGTTACATACCTTAGAAAGGGCGTTGTGACACTCGTATATTAGCCCTGACGTTGTTGTATAGCTCTGTAGGGCTTGGAGAACTGATCGGCTGTCGGAGAGTATCCGGATGGGGAGATCTTTTACTTTCCTTTGCTCGATCGCTTCTGTAGCCATAATGATGCCCACGCACTCCGTCTGGAAAACTGTGCTATGGGCTCCTAGTGGCGTTGAGATGTGTGTTTAGATCTTCCGAAAAGGTACCTGCTCCGGATCCCGACTTAGTCTTGGATCCGTCTGTGAAGATCCTTACTTCCCTGGGATTGCCCTCCCACGGATCCTCGTGCAGTTGTATTTTGTACCTTTTGTCGAAGATAAACTGTTTTTGTATACTGTCGGTAGCTGCCTCCATGAGCGGCTCCTCGTTAACCGCTTCGTAGAGTATTTCGTTCTGCGGTACCCGGGCAAGTTTCGACAAGTGCAAATTTCTGAGACGTGCCGCTGTCGCCGCCGCCTCCTGCTGGATGAAGAGATGCAGTGGCGGGAGGTCGAGTAGGGCTTCCAGGGATGCTGTGGGTGTGCTATGGGCTCCTAGTGGCGTTGAGATGTGTGTTTAGATCTTCCGAAAAGGTACCTGCTCCGGATCCCGACTTAGTCTTGGATCCGTCTGTGAAGATCCTTACTTCCCTGGGATTGCCCTCCCACGGATCCTCGTGCAGTTGTATTTTGTACCTTTTGTCGAAGATAAACTGTTTTTGTATACTGTCGGTAGCTGCCTCCATGAGCGGCTCCTCGTTAACCGCTTCGTAGAGTATTTCGTTCTGCGGTACCCGGGCAAGTTTCGACAGGTGCAAATTTCTGAGACGTGCCGCTGTCGCCGCCGCCTCCTGCTGGATGAAGAGATGCAGTGGCGGGAGGTCGAGTAGGGCTTCCAGGGATGCTGTGGGTGTAGTCCGCATGCATCCGGTGGCTGCCATACCGGCTAGTCTCTGTAGTCGTTGTAGTTTTGCTTCCACAGTGGACAGTCTAGTGCGTGGCCACCAGTCTACCGCACCATAGGCTATGATTGGTCGTATCACTGACGTGTAGAGCCATAGGATGATCTTGGGGTGCAGTCCCCAGGTTTTACCTACCATCCTTCGACACTGCCAGAAAGCGATTGTTGCTTTGTCCTTCTTGCTGTTTAGGTGATTGCTCCAGTTCAATTTGCTATCAAGTATGACTCCTAGATACTTTACCTCATTTGACAGCTGGAGTTCTGTTCCAAACAACTTGGGGAGTTTATAGTTGCCCAGGTTGCGTTTGTTTGTGAACAGTACCATCTCCGTTTTCTTCGGGTTGACAGATAGTTCGTTGCTTGTGCACCAGCGTTCCACGATACCTAGGGCTGGGTGGGTCACATACCGTGCTGGTGACATGACACTGTCACTTGTAAGTATCGCTATGTCGTCCGCGTAGCCTACCGCGTAGTTAGTAGTGACTATCGTTCAGTTCGGCGATCAGCTCGTTTACAACTATGTTCCATAGTAACGGGGAGAGAACGCCGCCCTGAGGACAGCTCTTTGCCACCAGTGCTAGTCGGTTGTTGTTTGCATTGAGTCTGATGACCCTTTTGCTGAGCATATTACCTATCCACTTGACCATGGTCGAGTTTGCCCCGTGTCTGGCTAGTGCGGTTGTTATGCTGTTGAAATTGGTCTTGTCGAAGGCCCCCTCCATGTCTATGAAGACGCCCAGGCACATTGTTCGGTTCTTGATGGCTTCCTCTGCCTTGCTTACTACAGCATGTAGGGCTGAGTCTGTGGACTTACCTTGGCTGTAGGCATGTTGGTTTGGGTGCATTGGTATGTTCGCCAGGCTGCTCTCCCGTAGATCCCTGTCGCACAGCCTTTCCAAGGTCTTTAGTAGAAACGAGGTTAGGCTGATGGGTCTGTAGGATCTGGGGTCTGAGTAGTCACTCCTACCTGGTTTTGGTATGAATATTACTTTGACCTCCCTCCACCGTCTGGGCACGTACTTGTGTGCCAGGCTGGCGGTCAGGATCCCGGTGAGGGTCTGAACCAATCGCTCGCCCCCCCACTTCAGAAGGGCTGGGAAGATCTCGTCCAGTCCCGGTGATTTAAAGGAGTCAAAGCTGTTGATTGCCCATTTAACTTAATGGGGGTTGATTACCTTGAGGGCCTGTTTCCAATCTACAGTGGTAGGGGGGGCCTCTACGCTCGCCCAGCTGGTCGACTGTGATATCACGCAGTCAGGGAAGTGCGTTTCAATGAGGAACCGCTCTGCATCTTCTGACGAGCTAGTGAGTGTGTTGTCTGGCTTGCGTAAGGAGCCCATGGTGAGCGTGGTCTGGTTGGAGAGAACCTTCCTTACCCTGTCTGCCTGTGAACATGTTTCTATGCTGTTGCAGAAGTTACGCCATGAGCTCGCACTCCTGTACCTAAGGCGTTTCTTATACCTAGACTTGGTCGGTTTGTAGCTCTCCCAGTCTTGGTCTGCGCCAGTGTTCATTGCTCTGTTCAATTGTCGCCTCATCTTCTTTCTGAGCCTCTCCAGCTCAAGGTCCCACCATTTTCCTTCGCTGTTGCGGTTAGCCGGTGGGTTGGAGAGAGGACAGGCATGGTGGTAACTTGCTATAATGGCGTCCGTTAGGAGAGTTACCTGGTTCTCTATCGCTTCATGGCCCTCGATTTGGTGTGGGGTCACCGACGGCAGCGTACTTACCAGCCGCTCGGCGTATTGCAAGCGGTTGGTTTGTATGTATGTAAACTCTTTATTGTACAAAAATATAAATATTACAATATTGTTACTAAACTAATGTACAAAGGCGAACTTACGCGGGTTCCGCCTTGGAGTTTCTGCGACTGTGTTTACCCGAATAACGAAGCGTATCCATCTATGATCTGAGCACGACAGTTCCTTTGAGACATGCCAGTTCATGATGTACTGCGAAGTTTCTTCAGTTGCTAGAGTCAAGTCAATGATTGTGCTGCTTCGTTTGTTTACGAATGTGGGTTCAGAGCCTGTATTAAGGATGTTAAGGTTGGTTGACATTAGGTATTCTACAAGTAGCTTACCTCTGTGTTTTCATGCCCCAGAGGGGGTGGTGTGCATTGAAGTCCGTGGCCACAATCAGTTGCAGCTTGTTCTCCTCGCAGTGGGTCACCAGCCTCGACATATCATGTGGCGGTGGATCTTCCGCCTCTGGCATGTAGATGGAAGCCAGGACCACCTCCGGCAGGCTGGAATCTTGCGCCCCTCGCACCTTGATGGCACACAGGTCTCTAGAGGAGAAACTGGTTAAGGGTTCGGCATGTATATTTTTGGTGGTGTAAATGCAGGTCCAGGGGTTCTCCGGTCCCGTGTGTACTGTGAGCTTACCTCCGATGTTCCGGAGCCCGCATATAGCCCCCTTCCTGATCCACGGCTCCTGAATCAAGACCACGGCGGTGTTGTTGGCCTCCAGCCACTTCCGGACCTGAGCCGTCGCGGTTTCGCTGTGGTGGAGGTTTGCCTGGAGGATGTTACAGCCGGCAGAAGGGGGTTCCGTCATTGGCGCGAATCCCCGATGACCCCTCCCCGCCGTCACCCTCACCGATGGCCAGCTTGCCTATCCCCTGTGCGCACTCCTCCCCGCTTTCCGAGGGGTCACGAAGGAGCTCTTCCTCGTCGTGCTCGGAGCAGGGGGCGCCTTGCGCCGGGGATTGGCGTCCGGGCGTGACCTCGACAACGTCGTCGGTCGCTCCGGTCTTCGAGGCCGCGTCCATCGGCTCTGGGGTCTGCTGTACAGCAGCTGCAGTGGCGTTGATGCTAGGGGGTGGAGTCTCCACAAACTTCCCCCGTGGCTCCTGAAATTTGAGGTACACCGACCCACACAAAAATGTGAGCCGGCGCCCCCTGTCCAGGATGGCCTGCACCTCCGTCTCCGGTATGCTGACGATGGCAAACGTCTCCTTCCCCTACCTGTCAGCGCTGTACAGAAGCCACCGGTCCATCTGCACCCAGGTGTTCTGGTAGCGGAGCGAGTGCGCTACTACGCCAAAATCGTCATATACACCTGGGAGCAGAATGCCGCAGCGTACTCTGCGCGGTATCTCGCTCTGGCGCTTCACCACCAGCTTGTCCCCAGAGGAGAGTGTGATGGTGGCTACACACTCCTTGAGCCAGGTAACCGCTGCTTGGTCCCCGCACCACAGCCTCAGGGTGCCGTTCACGTGTAACGGCTTTCCCTGGAACTGTGGTCCGCCCCGGCTCTGCAGGTTTTGGACCGCTTCCCTCATCACGCGGGCTTGGATCAGGTTTAGGGCTTCGTCAGCGAGTTCAGCCGAGAGGTGACCCGTGCTTGCTGATGTGACAGCAACCATCAGGTCCGCCTTCGCTGCATCCGCGGACGCTACCCGCGGGGTACCCGGCGATGGCTCGATCCTCTGCTTTTTGGGCTCGCCTCTCGGAGACATAGTCTCGTCCAGACGAACCCTCTTAGCAGAGGCCCGAGCCACCGGGGGGCTCCCCTCCGAGGCCCTGTTGACGGCTCCTTTCCCTTTGGGAGCGGCACGGCTTGTTGTCGGATGACCGGGGTCACCGGCAGCGCCTCGCACCGTCTCCATCCCGGGAGCACCTGGTTGTTGGCCAGGCACCGGAGCAGCAGCTTGTTCCGCCAGTAGCTTGCGGTACTTGAGGCGCTGCTTCTGGTTCCTGTGCTTCTTCTTCCCGGGTTCGGCGTTGGGTACTGGGGCGTCCCGCTTAGCGGTTTGCTCCCTCCTTCCCCACGTGGTCAACACGGGAAGTTTCCAGCTGGCATCCTGCATGCGTGGCGTGGGTAGCAGCGCCGGTGTCTGCCCCGCGTCTGCGGATTTCTCTGCAGGTGCAGGCGGGACGATCTCCGGGCTGGCTTTGCGTAGTGGCCTGGGCTGGGTGTGTTGAGTCCACGCTCGGGGTTTTGAGCCCGCCGGTTTCCCAGCAACTTCCCGCCCCTCGCAGACCCTTTGTGTGAGTGTGGCTGTGCCTTGGCACCGCCCCCGCGTGGGTGTGTTTTTGTGGTCTTCGAGGTCGACATCGATGCCTCGAAACCACGTGTGTAGGAGGTAGCGTCACTTTCGTGCCACTTACATTCCGCTGTGTTTGGTGTGTAGAGGTAGCTGGCGGGGCTTGCACCCTACCGCCACCTCTGTGTGGTGTTTGTGTGTGGTGTGGCCTTTGGCCATTACTACCCTCACCTGGTGTGTTGGGAGAGGCTGGCACGCCCGTAGGAGCACCGCTCTCCTGTTGAGCGCCTTTGGGTTTCCCCTCCGGCATTTTCGGGGTTTCGGATCTATGTTCGTCCATATTCCGTTGTTTTTTGTTCATCTCACAAGTTTCCCACCCTCCACGGAGCCCGCACCGGGGATGTCTTTAAAAGAACACCATATCGGGAGCTGCAGACGCATGGCTGGGTTGATCGATCCAGATCTTCCCAGGTGTTCCACACGCCCTTGCCCCGTCAGCATGGCCCTCCCAGAGAGCCTCCACACATCTCGCCTGCGAACCGTACCCACCTCGACCGTACGGACGCGTGTCCAATACCTTGCAGTGGCTAGTTGCAAGGCCACCGTCTCGCCAGAAATTCGGACCAAAGGGGGCGTGTTGTCTCCCGGTAGTACTATCCCGACTCCGTTCGACTCAACCCCCCAGGACTCCTGCATCCTCGCATACGGCGCTCAACTGCGGTGGACTGCCGCTAGGTAGGCTGGATAGTAGTATTAAGTAGACTGTAAGTACTTGATTCGCTCGCTCTCCTCGTCACGCCACAAAATCATTTGTAGATGTCTCTGTGTGGGCTCCACGGCGATTTGTCTGTACATCTTCTCTATGTCACCGGTAAATATAAAAGCATGTTGGCGAAATCGTAGTAGAATAGAGAAGATGTCATCTTGGACCGTGGGCCCAACCATGAGAATGTCATTAAGTGAGTAGCCTGAATCGGTTTTCGCAGAGCCATCAAATACCACACGGCATTTTGTCGATGATGCGGTAAAAAATAAGCAGTTTCTGGTTTCTCACTCTCTGACAAATGATCTAATTCTGCGTACTCATGAATAAATTCTACATATTGTGTTTTTACATCCGGATGCCGTCTAAAACGTTTTTCTAATGAGTCGAAACGCTTTCTAGCCTGCCTATACGAGTCACCCAAAAGCTTGGTATCACTGCTGAGGGGCAACGTGACGCTAAATCTACCATCATCCAAACGTCGTGTGTTTTGCCTAAAATGCTCTTGGCATGCCTCCTCTTCTGGAGATAACACTGGTGTAGCTGGAATTTCCTCAAGCTCCCAAAACTTACTTAACTGATTGCTTATTTCCCTACTGAAGCCACAGTGTATTTTTTTTTATGTAACTTGTTATGAAACATTACGGATCCTACCTACCATCAACCAACCAAAAATAGAGTTTTGCAACATTGGTTTATTTTTACCTAGTTTTAGGTTTTCGCTACATATTACATCCCAAAAAATGTCCGCCCCTAATAATAAATCTAGTTGAGCAGGAGTGTGATAATTAGGGTCCGCTAAGGTGACGTTTTGTGGTATCACAATATCAGTGACGTCAACCTCCTCGGTGGGCAGTGCACTTGTTATCTGAGGGATAACATAAGCGTCAACTTCTTTACATATTTGAATTTTATTATTTATACGCGGTTGAAACGGTACAGTGCAACGTTTTAATGCATTAAAAGAAATGTTGTTTATACCTGTCACTCGAACTGTGTCGACCTGTTCCCCTGTTAAGCCTAACTTTTCCGTAAGTGCTTCAGTAATGAAGGAGGACTGGCTTCCACAGTCAAGTAGGCAGCGGGCTTAGCTTGACAAGCTTCGTTTGTGAACTTATTCTTTACCATTACAATAGCAGTTGATAGTAAGACCTGATTACTAATGCTAGTCGATAATGATATCGGTGTAGACACGGACTCTTTACCTTCTATATCCTTCTGAGCTGGAGGAATAAATGATTTATGAAGAAGGGTGTTGTGTTTACGCTTGCATATAGCACAAGGACTCGCTTTACATTGATGTGAAAAATGTCCGCCAAGAAAACAAATTTTTTTTCTTCCTGTTTGTCGGACCGGGTGATACTCGAGAACAATGGATGAATAGATCCCAAGCCGCAAGCGCAAGCGCAGGTAACTGCGGGGCAAAGGCGCGGGCGCGGGGGGCGGTGGACTCTGGAATGTTCGGCCGGTCTGATTTTACTATTTGTTTTAAATATTCGCGTAACAACAGAAATACAGCGAAAAAGATTATGCTAGTTTAAAGAGTTTGCAAAGAAAATAAATGCAAAGGAATGCAAAGCATAAGTAAGTAATTGCCACGCGGTTAAATTTTACTCTAAGTAGCTAGGCACTGATTACGTAGTTAGTGGTAACGGAGGCGGTTACGGGGGGCAGAGCCTCCTGCCTAACCAAAATACCCGTACTATAGACGATAAATCTAGATCAATAGGTTAGGTTAGGTTAGTATTGCGTCAAGGTCGAAGGCCTTAACTATCCAGAAATAGGAGCTCCGCGGAGCGGAGCTCCGTCGACCCCGTCACATCATACATATCTATATTTTGTTTGAACATTGAGAAAATAGTATTTGGACATGGACTTTGCAATTTTCGCCTTTAAAAAAGTGAGTTACTTCAAATTGTATTTGTTGTACTGTTATGACCTACAACTTTTGACCTAAAAACATTTATAACAAGTACAATTATTACCTATGGCATTATGAACTTAAATTATTATGACATAAATTGGCATGACTATGAATTTTATGACTTCCAACAGAAAGACCCGCAATAATTGACATTCCGATGTATAATCATCAAAATTATGACTAAAAACATTATGACTATTAATACGTATAATGTAAAACAACTTGGCAAACAATAATCGAAACTTTAACTTTATGGCAGTCAATAGAGACCAATTCATACGTTATGCGAATAACTGTGCACTTAAATATTTAAACATGACTAATTATAAATTATAGGAAAAGAAATTAATGCCATATAAGCCTAAAAGTATTGTCATGACTTGCTTGTTAATTGTTATTACCCAAGTAGTTATTTACTTAGTTAATATATAGCCAGTATTGGCTTAAAAGAGTTAAGTAACGAATTAGTTATTTTAATTACAAATTATGATGTGACGTTTAAGTATCCACATTAACTAATAGGCAATATTCAGCAACTAAAATGAGTTTTATTTTACCTCGAGTAGGTATTTTGATGTAATTAAGTGTCTAGAAAAGTGAGATCTGCTTGCACAGGCGAAACTTTACAGGGCAACACATTATTAATAGGATAAGGAACACGCAACGTCCCCTTTGTGATGATTTCAGCTTGCAACCACACCATCAATCCAGCTCCAACTTGATTTTGTTCCAATATCGCATAGGTTATGAATGCGCGATGTCTGCCATAGATATTGTCCGCTTTTGTTTGTGCAGGTAAGTGCTACGTGTCCACGTATCAACAGTAGTCACGGTCGCCAAATGTTCAGTACTCCTCAGGGTAATGGTCCATGAATTGATACATAGGTTAGTCTGAACGAATTTAATTACAATAAAACGGATTTTAACAAATAGGGTTACATATGTTGCCGCTTCGGCGGTAAGATGCAGTCTGTCTAGTGCGCTGTCGTGACGTCACCGTGCCGTCGTCTTGTTGTTGATGGCGTCAACAGTAACGATAAGCATAAACTCGATTAAAATAAAAGAAAACGCAATCAGAAAAGTACCAACTAAATTAGACCCCCGCGCTTTAAGAGATTGTATGATATCTAAGATCAACGTATGCTGATTAATGTTATCTGATATTTTCAGGTTCTCTTTACCGAGAGGATGGATTTGCATGGGGATCAATATCAGTTTGTTAACTAGGCGCTTTATGATGCTGCTTTGCGTCTTCACGGAAACAACTCTCACAAAGCCATCCTTCCCCGGGTGCACTTCTTGCACACGCCCCATCGCCCATTTGCCAGGTGGGAGGTTATCTTCCTGGAGGATGACTATATTGTTAACCTCCAAATTCTTTCTTGCTCTTCTCCATTTTGATCTGGTTTGTAGCTGCTGTAAGTATCAGTGGCGAAGCGTGGCCGAAACCAGTAGGCAACTCGGTCTGGTCAAGTGCGAGGCGGACTACGTACTATTAGGGTTCCATTTAGTAAATAATCTTGTTGTTACCAACCAACTTTTGTCCGCGACTCCGCTATTTCCTGGGGATCTGTTCCATTTTCCGAAATAACTATAGCCGTTTTCGGGTTATAAACTAGGTAGGTACCTACCTATTTCTGTCTCAAATTTCACGTCAACATGATGTAACGTTGAATTTTGAAGGTATAACAAACGAACAAATTCACTTTCATATTTAAATAAATAGTAACGATAAGCATAAACTCGATTAAAATAAAAGAAAACGCAATCAGAAAAGTACCAACTAAATTAGACCCCCGTGCTTTAAGAGACTGTATGATATCTAAGATCAACGTATGCTGATTAATGTTATCTGATATTTTTGTTTCCTCGTTCCAAATACGTATGTTTTATTAGTAGTTTTAGCCACCTGAAATAGATACATGAGAAACGTAATAGGTACTTACCCTTAGACCTCATTGGTACCTCCTACCGAATAAAAAAGTCAAAATCTAACCTCATATTACGTTAGTGATATACCTAGCTACTAAGCCTAGCTAATTACTAACAACTACTACTTAACTACTATTATGATAAGTAAAGTACGAAAAGTGAAGGTATCTATATCTAACAAGCTTGTTTGAGTCCCAATTAGTGTTGGGATGTTTCCGGAAATATTTCGAAAAGGTCGAAATATTTCCGGAAACATTGCGGGCATGTTTCCTAAAATGGAAACATACCAAATATAACAAAAGTTTTGTATGAAACCAAATATTTTTTATATAACGAAACATTTTCTATTTTACCATGTAGGTACGTATGTTTTAGTGGGTACGAACTCCTTAGAATGTCATTTCTATATATTTTTCTCTAAGTTTCCAATAAATTGCATATACTACATGGAAAGTTTCATAGAAAGTTTCCAGAAATTTCGAGTTAGAAATATTACCCTAGTATATTTTAGAACCCTGCTGAAGAACTACCGACCCATTTCACTCTTAAGCCACGTATACAAACTATTTTCAAGAGTCATCACGAACCGCCTTGCACGAAGACTCAACGAATTTCAACCCCCTGCCTGAGCAGGCCGGGTTTCGAGGAGGATATGGCACCATAGACCACATTCATACAGTGCGGCAGATTATACAGAAGACTGAAGAGTATAATCAACCCCTGTGCATAGCATTTGTGGACTATGAGAAGGCTTTGGACTCTATCGAAACCTGGTCAGTTCTGAAATCCATGCAACGTTGCCAAGTGGACTGGCGACTGGCGATACATCCAAGTGTTGAGATGTCTATATAACGCCGCAACTATGGCCGTCCAAGTACAGAACCAGTGGACTAGACCTATCAACCTGCATCGAGGTGTGAAACAAGGGGATGTGATTTCCCCTAAATTGTTCACAAATGCATTGGAGGATATGTTCGGGACGCTGATCTGGAAAGGGCGTGGCATCAACATAAACGGCGACTACATCTCACACTTGCGATTTGCAGACGACATCGTTATTATGGCCGAAACGTTGCAGGATCTACAACATATGCTGAACGATCTAGCTGATTCTTCTCAACGCATCGGTCTCCGGATGAACTTGGATAAAACCAAGATTATGCTCAATGAACATGTCACACCGGGACCGATTGCAGTGCAAGGCGATACACTCGAAGTTGTTAAAGAATATGTTTACCTTGGGCAAACTCTGCAGTTGGGTAAAAACAACTTCGAGAAAGAGGCCAACAGAAGAATACAGCTGGGTTGGGCAGCGTATGGGAAATTACGTCGAGTTTTCACGTCGTCTATTCCACAGTCTAAAGACAAAAGTCTTCAATCAGTGCGTCCTACCTGTTATGACCTACGGAGCCGAAACCTGGACACTCTCGGTGGGGCTGGTCCACAAATTTAAAGTCGCTCAGCGAGCTATGGAGAGGGCTATGTTGGGGGTTTCTCTGAAGGATCGGATCCGTAATGAGGTGATCCGACAGAGAACTAAGGTTATCGACGTAGCCCATCGAATTTGCAGTTTGAAGTGGCAGTGGGCCGGCCACGTGTGCCGCAGAACGGATAACCGCTGGAGCTATCGTGTTCTTGAGTGGAGACCGCGGATCGGCAAACGCAGTGTAAGACGCCCTCAGACTAGGTGGAGCGACGATCTTCGCAAGGTGGCTGGCAGAAGCTGGATGAGAGTGGCCGCAGATCGTGCTAGGTGGCGTGCAATGGGAGAGGCCTACGTCCAGCAATGGACTAATATAGGCTGATGATGATGATGATATTTTAGGGCTTAAATCTTTTAAATGAATGTAAACATGTAGAAACACATTACGTCATCAGACGGAGATGTAGCTTGATGCACGTTAGTGCTAGAAGTTGCATCGGAATCTGAGTGAATTATTGTTGACTCATGGAGTCCATGGTTTTTGTGAGCACCAGCAGCTGCAGTATCAAATGAGTCCTTTACTTCTTGTGGGCAGTTTTTACACTTAAGTAGGTGTTGTTTCATACGCGTAGCGTTTATTGTCTGACAATGTAAATCACAGAACTGACACACCTGCACATCTTTGCCGAGCACTTCTTTCTTTTTAAAATAGCTACGAACAAGTGACTGAGGTTTCATTGTCAATCGTTTGAAAAAATTATATAACACACGACACGACCAGGACACGAATAACAAGACTAGTAACACTGAGTTTTGGTGCGAAACTGAGGTGAATACATTGCTCCAGGACGATAAACGACATTGCAGCCTTATCTCACACTCATTCTCTCTCTTTCCCTCTCTCTTTTAGTGCCTCTCTGGCTCACCACGCGTCCCTGCAACGTCGCACGCACGCGATGACTCAGTGAGTACTAAACTAACGTAATTCAGACGAAGTCGCAAACCGTCCGCCTATGCGAGCGCCACGAATCCGAGTCGCTCCGCATTTAAATAATCGGAAAAATATTTTAATCGCGTAAAACATCGTTCGAAGTGCCAGGTGATCCGGCGCACTACGGGCTACACGCGGGTGAAAAGTTTTCAAAATTGGTTCACGTGTTCGACCATCTCTCGCCCGTGTATAGTGACTCAAAGTGTGTGTTGACGGACGGAGTTCTGGGGCAGTTTGCCGGAAATAGATCTGCGAGGACCTGATCTTTCCAGCTCCGAGGTTTGCCCAAGGATTGCGCAGTAAGTCAATACACACCCTATCCCGCTAAAGGTGAATCGCCGGATTATCGCCATATTTCCGACCATCGGAATAGCGATACATTTTGTACCGGGGCACTTCGACGCATGTTTTACGCCCATCAAACCACCCCACCCCTTCCCTCAACCCCTGTGAAGACTCACAGAGCTCCGATCAACATCTGGAGCAAAGTACCACCCCTCCAGGAGCAACCAGAGAGACTCCACAGGGCCTTATAGCTTAATTTTTTATTTTTTTTTATTTTTTGTAATTTTATTTAGACGCTTAGTTTATTTAGTTCTGGGATAACTGATTCTCTGTAAATTTCCATCCCCCAACCTCCCCTAATCCGACCAGTTGTAGACCCCTCGCTGCCCAGTCATAGACGGCGCAGAGAGCTCTAGCTAGCGGCCGACGCAACTAGGTCAATTTATTGCATCATCCAACGCGACGCCACGCGCCGCCCGTCGGGCGGTCGACCTCGTTTCTAGTGGCTGGCGGTTCATACAGCTGACAGCGCTAATATCGACTTCGACGGCTGCGACGGGCCGGGGAAAATAATAACAATTGGCTCCGTCATATAGTCGCGGGGAAATCCCCCTCCCACTTTTTGGCTCAAGTCTCCAAATCTCACCCCACCCCCCACTAACCAACCCCTTCTCCGCTTATAGCCCTAATAAAAATGCCCCCCAAGCCCACCCCCCCCACAAAGAAGGCAGCAAGGACCGACGAATCCACGAGCAGGACTCAGGCACCTCCCGCAGCGAAAAAAGGCCCCTCTTCGGTCAAATCGCTAAGGGAGAAAGTCCTGCAAAAGGAAGCAGCGGCAGCGGTGGCCAAAGATCCAGCGCCAGCCACCCCCACTCCGGACCCCGATGACATCGCGGACATGGAAAGAATTGAGTCCTACGTCGGGGATAGCACATCCGGGCAAGACCTAGACGAAGTGAACTCAGAATGCTATTCCAATGCCTCGATGTCCCCGGGGTCATCAGTCGGTAGGGTCAGCATCCTCGTGCCGCGAAGTGGTAGGGGCCCGGGGGTGGAGATGGACATGGCGACAAAGCTGGCTAATGCGAAACTGCTGGAAGGCAAGGACGCTCTGGAGTCTGCGGGCAAGATGAAGCGGGAATGCAAAGCAACCGCTCTTGACTGCATGCAGACCTTATATGAGACAGCTTTGTCGCTATCCGACTCCCGGTCAAGGCATAAGTTCAACCTCGAGCGCGAAAGGTCCAGAAGCGCTAGAGAGGTGGTCCGGATGGAGAGGCAGCACGCCAAGGAAATGGCGGCGGTGAGGCAGGAGGTGGTAGCCGAATTGGGAGCGCTAAAAGACCTGGCCACCAGAACTCTGCAGCAGACAGAGTCTGTGAGGGATTGGCTGGGCTACGAAACGGCCACTCCTTTCCAAAAAATAGGAGAAATAAGAACCTCGGTGGAAGAAGTCAAATTGGCAGTGGAGAAACTAGGCAAAGGCAACGGAGCCCAGGAAAACCCAGCCAACGTCAGCAAAGTGGCAGAAGAAGTGTCGAAGCTGTCCGTCCACATGAACATGGTCTCTAACCAGATAGACCAAATGAGGAAGACCATGGACGCCCTAGCGAGTGCCACGGCAACCATCCCGAAGACCATCGAGGGAATGTTGCCAAAGGTAATGGAGACACAAGGTCAGCCACCAAAAGACCCAGAGCTGAAGGAGGCCATCCGCACGCTCACGCAGCGGATTGACCTCCTCACGCACTCCACTGAGGAACTTAAGAGCCAGCGAGACCCCGACACAGCGACACAACCATCGGAAGACTTATCCGACATCAGGGAGAGGATGAAGGCAATGAGCTCGCTCGTCAGAACCTTAACGGAGGAAATAAAGACCGAAAAGGAACGTGACTCAGCCCCGGCCTCAACCTTGAATACGGAGATGGCACTAGCCGAACTTAAACAGTCGGTGAGTGAAGTGAGTAACGAGGTCACGCAACAGAGGACAACGATAGCCCACGGCCCAAGCACATACGCCCAGAAGGCAGCGCTCCCGAAGCAGGCCGGCACCCCCAACCACACC
The DNA here is from genome assembly GCA_923062465.1 of Acleris sparsana. Taxonomy (NCBI): domain Eukaryota; kingdom Metazoa; phylum Arthropoda; class Insecta; order Lepidoptera; family Tortricidae; genus Acleris; species Acleris sparsana. The sequence continues at coordinate 24,522,962 of OV281285.1, forward strand.
GCGATCTTATCGTCCAAGGACCCGACAAAGACCAGCGATGGTGTCCTACGGGAGTTTAACAAAGTCTGTGACGTGAAGTCTACCGGGTTGAGGATCGAGCGGGTACGAAAGGCCAAGAACCAAAAGGTGGTGGTTAGCTGTGCCAGCGAGAGAGACCTCGAGATGCTCAGAAAGATAACGGAAGGGAAACTCAACGCGGAATACCCACAAATGAGAAACCCCCTAATCTGCGTCAGGGACGTCGTCACCTACCTTAAAGACGAGGACCTACCGCAGATGTTGTTATCTCAAAACCACCACTTACTGGGAGGCCTAAACGTGGACCCCGCTCAGATAAAACTCCGGTACCGCAGGAAAGCTCGAAACCCGCATTGCTGTCACCTGGTGTTTGAGCTCCCACCGGCTGTCTGGAGGAGGTTTGTGGAGACTGGAAAAGTCTACATCGGCATCCAAAGGCAAAAAGTGGAAGACCAGTCGCCCCTTGTACAATGTTCTAAATGTCTGGCCTATGGACACACAAGGACATTGTGCAAGGAGGCGAGCACCAACTGTCGTTTCTGCCTGACCTGCCACGGACCCGGCAAATGTCCGGAAAATCCAGAGACACCAAAGTGCATCAACTGCACCAGGGCAGGCAAGGAACCAACGGAGGTACAGCACGAGGCGTTTAGCCCCGACTGCAAAGAACGTCAGAAATGGGACACCATAGCACGGTCGAGAGTAGCATACTGTTGTTGACACAGTTGTACCGGCGAACAACAAGCAAAACCCCCCCGCCGCCCCCCACAAGACAAAGTTCCTGCAAGTCAATCTGCAACGGTCCAAGCTGGTAACAGCTGAACTCCACCAGGCCATGCAGAACGGAAACTGCGAAGTAGCACTGCTACAGGAACCGTATGTGGGCGGAAAGGGAGAGATGACGCCGCAACAAGGTTTCAAGGTGATTCAGTGTACACAGAATCGCGCGAAACCAGTGAAGTCAGCAATAGTAGTGCTGGGTGATCGAGTCCAGGTGCAACACGACCCACAGCTGGTCACGGAGAACATCACGGCGGCACTTCTGAAGTTTGGTAATGTATCAGTTGGAGTAATCTCGGTCTATTTCGAGCCCGACCAAGACTTGGAGGGATACATTGACAAAACAAAGGAGATCATGCTTGGATTGGGTACAGACAGCTACATCGTGGGAGGAGATGTGAATGCCTGGAGCTACTGGTGGGGAAGCAGATCGGAGAACCACAGGGGGGTAGCTTACCATAGCTTCCTCAATGAGGTAGACCTGAATGTTTTGAATGTTGGATACACTCCGACATTCGAGACATACCGGGGAGGCAAGCTATACACTAGCATCGTTGATGTGACAGCGTGCAGTACCAACATTCTGTCCAGGATCCAAGACTGGGAAGTAGACAGGAATGTTGTCACGTCCGATCATAACACCATAAAATTTGCAGTGGGTAGTGAAGCGGCCCCGAAGCCAGTACCAAGACCAACAACCAGGATTTACAACCCAAAGAAAGCTGACTGGACCAAGTTTAAGACCGTTCTGTCAGTGGAGCTTGTGGAAAGAGACTTGACGACGCATTCTTTAAATAACATTGGAGACACAGAAGCACTGGAGCAGGCGACCAACGCCTACATCGGTGCGGTGTCGAAAGCATGTGAAGAATGCATCCCGAAACCGGGAGCTCCCAAGACAAACGCAAAGCCGCCGTGGTGGTCCAAAGATTTGGACCGACTGAAAAAAGAGGTGTTAAGAAGGAAAAGGCGAATAAGGAACGCAGCCCCAAACCGAAGGCAGTACGTACTCGACCAATACCTCCAGGTAAAGGAAGAGTATGCCATGAAAGCGACAGAGGCTCAGACGGCTAGCTGGAAGGATTTTTGCACCGCGCAGGATAGGGAGTCTATGTGGGACAAAATCTACCGAGTAATCAGGAAAACGGCTAGACGTCAGGAAGACACGTTGCTCAGAGACGAACGGGGGCTTACCTTAACACCGAAACAGTCGGCTCAAAGACTGGCTGAATGCTTTTACCCGGATGACCGCCAGGACGGTGAGTCCGATCATCACAGGAGCACCAGGGATGATACGGAGGGAGACAACCCAGCAGTGGAGTCACACCTCACTGGCAATGATCCACTTTTCACACAAGCGGAAATGGATACAGTAGTCAGAAGTATGAACCCGAAAAAGGCACCTGGATCAGACGGACTCACTGCAGATATATGCGCAGCAGCTATTCAGTGCAATGGAGAAGTATTTTTGTGCTTAGCGAATTCCTGCCTTAGGCTAGCCTACTTCCCCAAAGCCTGGAAGTCAGCACATGTCTGCATCCTACGGAAACCCGGTAAGGAGGACTATACCCACCCCAAGTCATACCGACCGATTGGTCTATTGTCGGTATTAGGGAAGATCCTGGAAAAAATGCTAGTAAACAGGATCAAGTGGCATATCCTCCCGGCCCTGAACAAACGCCAGTACGGGTTCATGCCCCAGAAGTCGACGGAAGACGCCCTCTATGACCTGATGAGACACATAAGAACCGAAGTAGAAACGAAGAAACGCATTGTGCTACTCGTCTCGCTAGACATAGAGGGAGCTTTTGACAACGCCTGGTGGCCGAAGCTCAGAGCCCAACTGGCCAAGAAAGGCTGCCCGAGAAATCTTTATCACATGATCCGCTCCTACCTGGACGACCGCATGATAAGGGTACACTACGCGGGCGAAACCAGCGAAAAGCCCACCACAAAGGGGTGTGTCCAAGGCTCTATAGGAGGTCCAATCTTCTGGAATGTAATTCTAGACGATCTCCTTCAGATGCTCAACGACACGGACGCCCATTGTCAGGCCTTCGCTGACGACGTCACTCTGGTGTTCTCTGGCAACGAATCAGGCGCAGTAAAAGCAAAAGCCGAACGGACTCTCCAAAAAGTGGTCGAATGGGGTACCCAAAATAAGCTTAACTTCGCCGCTCACAAAACGGGAGCCATGGTTATAACGAGGAAGCTGAAATGGGATCCCATCCGAATCTCAATGGCTGGGACCGTGGTGGAGCTTGTCGACGAAATCAAACTGTTGGGACTCACCATAGACCGTAAGCTGACCTTCAACGCACACGTAGAAAAAACGTGCCGAAAGGTAACGGATATCTACAGACAGCTGTCACGTGCGGCGAGGGTGTCATGGGGGCTCAATAGCGAGATAGTGAAAACCATCTACGTGGCGGTGATAGAGCCGATCGTCCTGTACGCAGCAAGCGCTTGGCACAAGTCTGCCAACAAGGTGATGGTGCGAAACAAGCTAGACTCAATACAGCGTGGTTTCGCCCAAAAAATTTGCAAAGCGTACAGGACGGTCTCTCTGACATCGGCGCTGATCCTGTCGGGAACCCTCCCACTGGATTTGCGAATTCACGAAGCGGCAAGCCTCTACGAGGTCAAAAAGGGCTACAGTGAGGACCACATTCCACCAGGAAGAGAAATTGAGGAAAAAACTGACGCCCTGAAGAGACCGCACCCGTCAAGGGTTGTGTCCATCGACTACGTCTGCTTGGACGAGTTCAGCCAAGACGTGATCGATAGATACGACCTCGAAGGCCCTCAAATTTACACCGATGGGAGTAAAATTGAGGGCCAGACGGGAGCGGCACTCACATGGTGGGAGAATGGAAGAGAAATCCGCCACTCAACCTTTAAGCTAGCGCCCTATAACACCGTGTTTCAAACCGAACTGTACGCTCTACTCAGGGCAGTGCAGATCGCAGGGAAACACAAGGCGCAGAGAGTCAGCATCCTCAGTGACTCAAGATCCTCACTGGAGCTCCTCAAATCACCGGACACGACACACCCCTTGGTCCAAGAGATCAAAAATGCCACAACCCAAACAAGAGCAACGGGGACCGATCTCAGGTTCTATTGGCTGCGAGCTCACGTTGGAACGCCAGGAAACGAGAGAGCAGACGAACTGGCAAAGCAAGCAGCCCTTAGGAAAAAGACCGCCCCCCAATATGACATGGTGCCGGTGTCCTACGCCAAGAGGTCGATAAGACAAAACACGCTCGAACAGTGGCAGGTTCGCTACGGGGCATCCGGGACAGGTGCGACAACCAAGAAGTTTTTTACAACTGTGAGAGACGCGAACAGCATATTAAAGAAACTCAAACTCACAAACTTCTTGGTTCAAGCGTTTACTGGTCACGGAGGCTTCGCCGCCTATCTCCACCGTTTTAAGATCAAAGATTCACCTTCGTGTGTCTGCGACCCGACCCTTGCTGAGGACATCTGGCACATTGTCTGCGAATGCCCGCGTTTTGGCGTGGAAAGGTTCGACCTTGAACAAAAGACCGGAGTCAAAGTTTCTCCAGATAGCTCAAGCTGGAAAGCCCTGCTGGGAACAGAAGCCAACCGCGAAAGCACGAAGGGTTTTATAGAAAAAGTGGTACGCGTAGCGTGTTTAAGGAACAAATAGTTCGGAGCCCGGACTATTGTGTAAAACGCTACGCTGAAATCTGACACCACGAAAACCCTTCGGCCACAGGACCCGGGCAGGATCCCACGCCGAAACAACCCCCCAGGTCTCCCTAAACCTTCGTACTCGTACCCCCCCTTCAAACCTCCCCCCTTCGCCGTATCCTGTTCACCAATCCCAACCCAACGCACCCCTAATCTTGTAGGATGATGCAATAAGTAAAATCTTCCAAACCCTTACCCCCATCTCTAATAACCTCTGTTTTATCTTTCTTTGTATTACATCTATGTTAACCCAGAGCTAGCTCTAACTTTCAGTGTATAACATACACTTAAGGTTAGAGTTAGATATATTCCTGACGCACGCACCTCCCGAACACCTAACGGGTGTCGGTAGGACGGGGGATGGGGAATCCTGCAGCCTCCTAAACGGGAGAATGACTTTCTCTCCCGGCCCTTCAGCACTGGCTGGGGTAAGGTTCCGCGCGCGATTCACTGGTCCCCCGTCAAATTGACACCGGCCCTCCCATTAAAAAATGTATAGGCTAAGTTGCAACGGAAGAGGTCACAAAAGAGGGCAGCGCAAGGAGACCCGCGCAAAAATAGTATCTCCAGGCAAAAGAGAAAGCCTCAAAAAGGGTAGCCCCACCCATAAAGATGGTATCAACAGCCACACAAGTGGTCCTAAAAGATCTCCGACCCAACCCTTCCATTGTCGGGCAAAAGAAAGGAAGCCCGTAGTCTGTAAGCATGCATGCGTCAGGATTTCCACTCCGCGACTCACATAGCTATAAGTCTCCCCCCCATCCCAACCCCCATTCCTATCCCCCCTAACCCCGCGGATAAGTAAACGGAGGAACGACTTTCTCCTCCGGCCTTTCAGCACTGGCTGGGGTAGTATCCGCGGGAGTCTAAATTCTAGTTGGTAATAGGGGCATTGGTGTTTTTAGCCGGTGCGAGCCCGGCAGTACCTGGGCCCTCCATTCCCAGGTCTCCGGAAGGGATTTTCACCTCTGCCCCTTTTTCTTAAGCAAACAAAAGCAAGGACTTTTGTCTTTGGCCCCTCAGGCGATTACCAAAAAAAAAAAAAAAACCTAATTCAGACACCCAAGTGCGAAAGAGAGATAAGGTAATACTGGAGGGAATATGGTATTTTTAACGGTTTGCACGTCGTGGTCATGGTACTCGTAGTGCTATTTAGCTTAAATGATTTTATGAATGTTTATTTATGTGTTTTGACGTGAATATGTCTAAATTTGCTTTTATAGTGGGAGGAAGATCACAAAATCAGAGAATACAGTTTGATGTTGCAACTACATCTCTATCATCTACATCCAAAATTCAATTACACCACTCGATAGCTGAATAATCAAAGAATTTGATACTAAGAGTCTTACTTCAATACTTGAAACAACAATAAAAACGTTAAAATGTTCACAAAAAAAAAACAAAACTGAAACAAAGTATTTTTAAATAAATTGTTGAGATACCAAAACTATGTTACTTGCGGTTCTAAATGTTAAAATAAACAAAAATTGTTAACCATTGGCATATTTCTAGGAAACTTACTTAGAAACTTTCACTGGAATATATGGAAACTTATAGAAACTTACCGAAATTTATGATTTTGTTCAAATGTATGCAAAGTATATACTTTAATTTTATGGTACTTTTGTACAAATACATATCTTTTGTAATATTTCCTAACTGTACTATAGTAAAATTATGTTTATAAACATGCATATTTCCGTAAACTTCCGCTTCTCAAAACATTTCCGAAATATTTCATGAAACTTTCGGGTTGGAAAGTTTCCTGTTGCCCATCTCTAGTCCCAATACTGCTAGAATAGTTAGTGTGGAAGTGTAAGTACGTTTAAAGAATATGTACCTACCTACCTACAGTTACACCAATAGACGCTAATTCTATTTCTAATTTCGGTGCGTGAGATGATGTTTACAGGGTGACTGTAATAATCATACTATAAACTAAAATAATTACCCGATACTTAACAGATGACTTGAAAATACTTTTTTAGTTCATTCATTACGCAGATACCTAATCTCTAAAATAAATAGGTACACTATTTGAACTTAAAATGCGACCATTTCTACAGATCTACTTACATTTATTTAAGAAAACAAAGAAACCTCCGTCGCCATCACCGCAGTAAAAAATCACAATAAAACTACACTTACACACAACACTACGAGAATATACCTACACTAAACCAGTTATATTTCATTCATAAAACACAATTTAACACAACTTTAAAACATCACCTAGTGTTTTAACGTGAGAGGACGCGTAATGGCGCACATAATGAAAATCTAGTGCAAAGTAGGTAAGTGCAACAATATTTTGATTAGAAAGGCCTCGAGGTCGCGCGCGAGTCTCGCGACAGAGGCGCCCCCGTCCTCCTTGCGAAAATAGGCAAAAGGTGATAACGACTATGCAATAAGCCGAAATTTCCGTGCCGGAGCTGCGAAACTATTGGACCTACGCAGTTTTACAGATGTAGTGCATAATTGTTTTCCTTCGTACCTCGGCGTCAAAAATATCGCCCCTCCGCGAAAATCAGATTCAAGCTAATCTAGACCTTAGCGAAATTATGTTACATAATTAATATTAGTATCAATTAAAAGCACGTTTAATGTGTTTTCAATTAATAATGTTTAATTTAAACAAAACGTAATGGCTAGTGAATCAGAGCGTTTCGAAAAAAAAGTGCACAAATACTCGTTTGAAGGGTCGCGAGTTGTGCCCGTTTCCAGGGGTATAAAATGCCTGTACAAGGTCAAATGTCAATCATTCACTATCCAGACGTCGAAGAGAACACATCTAAGGAACTCAAGCAAGAAAACAACCCTCGAACATGGAGACCACTGCTGCTGAATCAGCTCAAGTGGTTGCACTACTGCAAGCAGGAGTTCGGCAGTGTGATGTCGCTCGGCAACTCAATTTAAGCCGTTATGCTGTCCGCCGAGTATTTCAGCGGTTCCAGGAGACTGGGGGCTACATCAGAAGACATGGGGCTGGTCGGCGACGCTGCACATCCGAAAGAGATGATCGCTTCATCGTGACATCATATCTACGCAATCGCTTCGCTAGTGCTGTTGAGGTGCAACAACGCCTCAGAGAAGCTCGGACAACATCAGTTAGCATCTCTACGGTTAGAAGAAGACTGCGGGAGAAGGATATCGTGGCTCACAGGGCTGCTACAGGCCCAATGTTGACCGCACAGCATCGCAGAGATCGCTTGCAATTTGCCCGCGACCACGTCGATTGGACGTTTGAGCAATGGAGGCAGGTTCTCTTTACCGATGAGACGAGAGTCTGTCTTTATTGCAACGACAGGCGGGCCAGAGTCTACAGAAGGTCGGGCGAACGATTTGCTCAAGCCTGTATTGAAGAGACAGTGGGCTACGGAGGTGGCTCTTGCATGTTCTGGGGGGGCATGTCTATAGACGGCAAAACCGACCTTGTCTGCGTCTCCAGGACTGGAGGCACTCGCGGCCAAGGGTCCCTGAATGCTCGCCGATATATTGCCGAGATCCTGGAAGAGCATGTGACGCCATATGCGGGTTACGTCAGCTCTGGGTTCACATTAATGCACGACAACGCTCGCTTCCACACTGCATTAATTGTTTGGGATTATCTGGAGGAGGTCGGGATTCCCGTTTTGCCGTGGCCAGCCAGGAGTCCTGACTTAAACCCGATTGAACACCTTTGGGACGAGCTGAAGCGACGGGTTCGGTCACGAGATGCCGCCCCTACCACCCTGCAAGATCTTCAGGACGCAGTCATCGAAGAATGGGGCAACATTCCACATGAGGACATCGTAAAGTTGGTGCGATCAATGAAAGACCGTTTAGCGGCAGTGATAAGGGCAAGGGGGGGTAACACTAGGTTTTAAGTTAATTTTAGGCACTTTTTGTAAAAAAATGTTATCCATTTATTGTTGTTGAATAAACATTTTTCAACTGTTCGCAATGTCTCTTTCCTTTAATTTTTGACCCCAAGGAAAAATCCTTTTTTTTTTTAATTTTCCTAAAAATCACTTTATTACCTTTCAAATGATACCTAACAATCATATTGTTGTCCTTGATCAAATAGGGTTTAAAGTCGGTTGAAATTATTTTCCGATGAGGGGCGATATTTTTGACGCCGAGTGTATTTTCACGGAAACGTACGAACGTGTTTATTTCAGTCGGTCACAGTACAAAAAGTACTGAGGTTAACTGACGTAGCATGACACGTTCGTATCTGTACCGAATGTCACTGTCGATTTGTTTTGGTGTGAGAGGTCAAAGTTCTAGGAAAATATTTGTATGTGTTTGTGCAGGTACGGCAAAGAGCAAGCGGCTTGTATGGGGGTTTTAAATGAGTGTGTAACTTCAAGCTGAGTAGAATGTATCTGTGTGCAAAATTAGTAAATGTGTGCGGACTGTCCTACGCTAGCCATCGGCTTTAGTAAGAAGTTTTTTATTTCGCGCGCAGTGGTAAATTGGAATTGCGCCATTTTGCGTTTTGTTTATGCATCTTATTATATTAATAAGTACCTACTGTGTTATATCAACGTGTGGGTAAAGCTATTGTATAACGGGTTACTTACTGATGCGTTTTGGTTATGCATAGAAAATGAGGGTTTCAATTTTAGGGAAGGCGCTGGGAATCGTGGTGTATTGTATGACTCTACGCCACTGCCCCCTACGCTCGGGAACTAAATTTCCTACGTTATGTTCAGGATTCTGTATCGCGCTCGTGATTTAAATCAGTGCTTTATACCCTTTGTTTAATTTACAATTACGTAGTAAGTATGTCAGTCTGGTTAAACTGATGTCTTTAACCCACTGACTGACGGACCAAAATCCAAGACGGTACTTTGGTAACGAGGGCAAACTCAGGGACAAGACTTACGCCAGACTAAGCGTGTAATTCCCGACTGAGATGGCGCCGGCACGGCGGCTCGCCTCACACTCCGAAGAGCACCCTGGTCCTGGCTCTCAGCCAAAACCGCTGCGATAACAAACGTGTAGGTACAGTCAAGGGTATAAATATATCGTCGTATCCTAGGAAAATGGGCGCAACCATCATTAAGGCCGTTTTTCTCTTCTTTCAAAATCGTAATCTACTATTTTTTCTACACCAAATGGCTTTTAAAAAACTTTAGAAATCATAAAATTAACAAAGATATTACATTTTTTAAATTGAGCCGCAATTGCATGGCGCCATTTGATCCGGCGAAATACGCCGCGACTGTCATACCGGCCGTCTTCCGCGCGGGGGCAACGAGCGGGACGGGGTCGCTAACGCCTGACCGTCGGTATCACGCGGAGCGCTGACGCAGAAGATAGTGTTTTGTTTCGTGATTGCGATGCTGTAGAACAACATGAAAAGATCACAGAAATTGATTCAAATTGCTGGGGATTCCTATGAAAACAAAAGAAAACAAAAACGGATGTCAATACGTAAGTAAATTTTATAATAATGTAATTTAATTTTGAGAATACTCAACTTTATTCATTTATAAACATGTGAAGTTCTAGCTTATACTTGCTATTACTTGTATTAATAATATTACCACTGATAATATTATTATAATTTCATATTTTTATGAAATAGTAAGAATCAGTTAGTCAGATAACAGTATTAGGCGGTAAACGAGGAATAGAGCCACTAGATATCATAACGCCCTTCTTCGGCGGGTGTGACGAAAGTTGAAATGCGTTTTAGGCAGGATCGCTATGGTTTTTGCGGCTGTATTCGATGGACTTATTTTTTAAAAGTTGTTTTTGACACTATAATCATACAATTTTGTTAATATTAACATTTATAATGCTTTATTACGTTATTATAAAATTGATTTTATGATAATGAATACAAAAAAAATGCATTTTTCTGTTTTATCTGTTTTTGATCAAAAGGACTTAACCAACGTTAAGGCCATATTGTAAACTTAATGTGTTGTAGATTTTATTATTAATTAATATAATTTTAGCATCTCCACTGCCACCAGGGTCGGAAAATGAAGTATCATATTTAATGGGCTGTATTGGTGATCAGTTAAATGAGGTGGTGAGTACCTATCTACTTGTCAAGCCAAGTCAAATTTTGAGTTTCAATTTATCCTAAGTTATCTGCTTTGTATAAATAATTCGAGTGTTCAAATTTAAGAAGTTATACTTTTAAATAACGAACATTGTTGTAGCAGAAACAATAAAGAAATTGTGTTTTTAATTTATTTTAGAATGTTGTATGTTCTTATAAATATCAGGATTGTCTACGAAACTTGGCACCCATTTAGATCTCAATTCTTGTGTCGGTTCTTGAACTTGGCTTCCATTTTCACATTTATGTTTTGATGGGATATTATAATTTTTTGTCCAATAACTTATGTTTTAGTTTGTCATGAAACTTTGTATAAGTATCTATATCTGCTTAAATAGCAATCTAACAAGTCGTTTTAAAATGAGAGCGAAACTACGTTTGTATGGAGAACCGAGCTTCCTGCGAACTCTTAAACCATATACATTTTATTCGAATAAGAGAAGTTGTGCATGATAACTCTTTCATATTTAGCTACTAATAATAATTAAAAAGCATATTATATTGCTTAGCAACCGCTTATTAAAGTAATCGAATAATCGAATCACAACCCATGAAATAATAATTATTATTGAGTAGTTCCAGTGAATCTGTGATCTTCATTTATCATCATTAGAGATGGGCCGAATACGGACTTTGCCGAATACGATTATTCGGCCGAACATTCGGTTCAGCTCTTACCTAACCGAATATTCGGCAAATCGCTCCAAAAAACTTACTTAATTAAAACAACTCTGGTTTTTCTTACTTAAGCTACGGTTGTTGCATTGATTGTTTGCAAAATAATTGTATTTATATTTTGACGCATATTTATCTCTTTTTGGTAGTTGCTTAGAAATCCTAGAATTTTAAAATAGGATGTCAATCCAACAAACTACGAAACAACCTACGCTCGTTATTTACTTTGTTTATTCGGTAAATATTCGGCAATGTAACCGAACTATTCGGCCGAATACGAACATTGAAAAACATGCCGAATATGCCGAATACCGAATATTTCCATCCCCATCTCTAATCATCATCAACAATTCTACTTCACTAAATGGTGGTTTTTAAGAGCAAATGCACGTTTAACTATATGCTATAATGCTTTAAAAAATACCGAAATCGCTATAGATGTACCTAAAGTATTTGAAGATTTCCCTCAATTTCTCCTGGACTCCATCATCAGATTCTGATCTGATGACAGTGGGACTACTCCGGAAGTTTGTTCTTTCAAACAAAAAAGAATTCTCCAAATTGGTTAATAAATGTCGGAGTTCTGAGGTAACTAGCATAAATAATAATAATAATTAATAATAATAATAAAACTTATAAAATCACTGTTTTCAGTTTTTTTATGTGTATATACACAATTATCTATTCGGATGCCAAATGTCACCTTTCTAGGTCACCTGGAAGTGGGTTAGATTTTTGATGATCTGTCAGTCAGTCAGTCAGTGGTAAAAATGCCGATTTTTAGACGTTAATATCTCAATAACCGTTTAACCTTTGTTTATGAAATTTAGGGTTCTATTCTAGTTGATCTAAAGGACTAATTTTAGGGCACGCCACGATTATAAATAACAAAATGCTATAAATATAATGTACATAAAAGTAAATTTTGTAGCTTCAAAATTGTAAGTACAGTCTGCGTCATAAATAGCTGATCACTTTTGAACCTTGTCGCATTACCACCTTTGACAATCTTGTTTGACTTTGCTTGTTTACAATACATGACTGCAAAGCGACAACGTTCAAAAGTAATCAGCTATTTTTGACGCACAATTTTCCTTTTTTTTAATGCTCTAATTATAACAAATATGTTCTTACTATATTTATTCATAAGATCTTTATTTTTAGTAACCTTTAACAATAAAGATTCGATTTTTGTATAAAATAATAACATGTTTTTTTGGTATTCGTTTTGTTGATTTTAATAGAAAAAAAAATGTTTGAATATTACTACTTAATTAAACATTTCGTTAGAAAAAGTGAAGTTTGATTTAATTATACCTTATAGAGTAGCATCCTACCCATAATAGTAAAGAATACCAAATTAAAAAGGCCTCTGATGCGGTTGCGACCCTGAATTTCACAACGAATAAGGCCTCTTCCTTACTTACGTCTCTATTCCTCGATGAAAAATAAAAATATATTAAAATTGGTGTCGAAAAAGGACGTAAGGGACAAAACTACTTGATAAACTTAGAAAATGATTAAAAACAATAACTCATACGTATCCGTAAGTGATTAAATACCTAAGTTTAAAGTTTCAGATCTCTAAGTTATAACCTGATTTATTTAGACACAAAAATGCGTCTCCTGAAAAGTTGACTTTCTGTAATTACGCCCATTTTCCTAGGATACGACGATATGTACGTTCCCCAAGACGTCAAAAATATAATTATTGATATGTTAATATAAAAACAGAGACACGAAAAGAATTACTCGCAACTAGCATTAATCGCAACGATACCTCTGCTGCCATTGAATAAAATACAAGAAGGTTGGTCATTCATTGAGAATCAGATTTTAGACGAGTATAAAAATGGATTCATTTAAAATATATTTTGTAAAAACTTGGCTGAAGAACAAACAATTTCAGGAGCAGTGGTGCGTGTTTGGAAAAAGGCATAGGACAAATAATTTCGCATTTCAAAATTAATAACAAAAGCAACAGAAAAACCAGTTTATAAACATTATTGAAATTATTATACAACCAATCGGTGGTTATAAAAATTGGATGAAGTCTATCAGGAATGGGCTGAAAATTAATCCGACAAAAAAGAGGGAGCAACGTTATGTGATCCGTGATCACGTGATTCAAAATGCAAAAACGCATTTCGACACTGGGGATATAACGGTTGGTCACATAACATATCTAAATCAGCATATTGAGAATTGTTTTTTAAAGGTACCTAGAATAAATGATTTTTCTATCTACTTGTACTTTATCTTAGTAGAAATAATTATGTGGAAAGAAAATGTCAATGAATCCCACCTAGTAGCTAAATGTGGAAAAGAAACCTATTTCCCTACCAGGAGGGATAGACCAGTAAGGATATGTGGAACAGGGGGAAAGCTATCTGGAGTATGAGCTCCTTTTGGTTTAAAATAGCAATATCTCGTAAAGTGCTGCGTAAATTAGGAAATGTTGTAACTTTTTGCATACTACAATTAATTTTATATCTTTTTATGTGGTGCGCCAGGCAGTTATTCTTTATTAAAATTAAACTCGATCAAAACCGCAGGATATATTTAATAAATTGCTTAAAATCGTTTTTTTTTTACTGACGAAGCATAATGGCATGTAATAAATTTAAATTACATTCGTTAGGATATGTTTTTGGTAACATCCTGCAAAAAACAGATTTACAAAATATTGAATTTTGCAGTGGAGTCAATCGACATACTGACGCAGGATATCAAAAATCACGAGTTTAAAAAAAATACAATATCTCGAAAACTATGAAATTTTCATTAAGGTCAGATTTGCTTAATATGATAGCTTATGAGCTGCTCTTTCACCCCTTTTCATTTTAACGTTGGCTTTACGGACACCCGTAGATTTATCATTCTTTATTTGAGGTATTTGAGGTATTGGTATTGGTAAGGTATGTCGAACTATATTTCTTTTTCTGTCGCATCTTTCTTATTTATTCGCGCGATTCCCAAAATACCGTGAAATACGCCAACATTGCCCGAATTTTGTAAAAAAAATCATTTTTTTCGATTTTTTTCTATAACAGCTATGGTTTTTTTTAATCTTTGCTGAAGCAATATGGTCATGTCCTTCCATTCATGTTGAAAAATAACTCCTAAGACTTGATTTAAACCCTGATTTTATCGATTTTAATGGCGAGCAATGTTATCTGGACTTTCAGCCAACATTGCCCTTGATCATTTTCGACGTAAATATAGGCCCTACGCAGTTGAAATGAGCAACAGGTCAAGAGTATGGGATATCTTACCGTTTACTTTAATCGTCGAGTAGATATCATCTTAACTTTCGCTTAAAAATGAGTGGGCAATGTTATCTAGGCATTTCTGCTCATTTCCATACAAGTCACCAAGAGCGATTTCAAAATGTTAGGGTTGTCACATTGGGGTTAAATATTTAAATGAATTTATTTTGATTAATTGAATTAAACTATTTTTTATTTTTGAGTTTTAGGACATACAATTTTCGATACATACGGTTTCAGAGCCCTAACTATTAAACGGGGATCGATACCGGTATAACTTAAAATTAAAATACCTGTCTTTCTTAACTTGCATCATTCCCTTGATACTTCTATTTTAATTTAGGTAATAACATTAAACTATAATATAAGTTAGTCGAAAAACAAAAAAAAACAATAATTAGCGAGATACCGATATTTAATACCGGTATTTTTGTATTATAGTAATACCGGTATATGACCCCGTTTATTAATGCGATCTAAATAATAGTCATAACTGCATGCAAATCAATTTTTTTTTTCGATTTTCCCGAATATACTCAGAGGGAGTCTGCTTCAATTTACTTATATAATAAATTTATGAAATGTGACAAGTTGACAACCCTGACGCTTTAACGACATCGGGCAAAGTTGTCCGTCATACATTCAAAAATTAACGGACAACATTACCCATGATCATAACTTTATTTATATAAAACCTAGAATGTTAAATCCTAAGCTAAAATACTCTCCAAGGTGTTATTACATATAATTGGATACACTCACCTGCGTCTTCGCCATCATATAATAGTACACACGCACTTCACATCAAATTTCTGCCCGCAAAACTGTCTTTGATGAGTCGCAGCAAGTTACTGAGTGAACTTAGAGACAAATGTCAATCACAGTGTTACCACAAATATAATTTATTTTCTACCGTAGTAAATAGTGTTGCTGTAAAGTAGAAGATTTTTTCCACATTAACGAATTTGTTTGTAAATTGCATTATGGGCAATGATACCCTTGGTGGCAATGTTGGCGTATTTCACGGTAAGTCTTTTTGCACTTTAATATGTACTGCAATTTGACATAATACTAAAATGTATAGCTATTTCTGAATTCAACTGTTATTCAGACTTTTCAGATATTTGTGGGCGCAATTTTGAATTATACAATATGGCTGGTGACTGTCATTGTAGCTTAATTCGCGCCTAATATGCGGGGTCACAGATAAAAGAATACAAGGCGGGGTGCACCGTTTGCCTGCTATAGTTACAAAAAAACACACAAAACGAAAACCTAAAAGGAATTATTAATACGCAAAAAAACACTATAAATTAAGACGTAAGAAAAAAATTCAAGATTATTTAGTCCGCGTTATCATACCTACAACGCAACTCTAGGTAAGCGCGCCAACACGGTCAGCGCTAACGCCATCTATCGAGCATGATTTTTTCGAACCGAAGAACGTTCAAGATTCTAAGGCCTCTTGAGAAAACCATTAGATACTTGTGTCTCGGCGGAAACGGGGATTACCTCATCGGATTTTAGCAAGCCTCGGCCGCCAACCACCTCGTCAGGCGATTCCCTACTTTCCGGGACTAGGCAAAAAAGTACTATTATAATAAAGTGTAGGCAATCAAACTGTTACAAAAGTTTTACAGAGGTATTTTAATAAAATAATGTATCATGTTGTTTGAGTGGGCTATTTCCAGTTTTTCGCACTGCTTTTTTCCCAGTCGTCCGCAATTTCACAACCGATCCGTAGTCACACCAATTGGCCACACTGGTTCATTTTATTTACCCGTAGTCACACCAAGACCGAATTTGCGTCTGTTTCTCTTTCAAAACCAAACTTAACGAAGTTCCGCTAGCGCGGAGCTCCTTTTTCTGGGTTGTTCTGGCCCTCCGGGCCTGATATAAAAACGAACCTAACCTAAACCTTCCTCCTATTTATGTGTTCCGTGTGACTACGGATAAATAAAATGAACCATAGTCACACCAGTGTGGCCAATTGGTGTGACTACGGATCCGTTACTCGCAATTTGAGCTACAACACCCTCTACGTTATTCGCACCTAATGTCGAGGGTGCAAACAACTTGGTAAAAACCCAGTAGTTCGCAGTGCGAACATCTAAAAAAATAGCCCTTTAAGTACCAATCTCACCAAACGATGTCTAAAATATATTTAAAATACTAAAGCAACAGCAATACATATTACGAAGTAAAACTGACCCTTTCAGTTTACAAAGTTCATATTCAAACTTTCTGTACTCTAACTTAATCCCACATAGGTATACTTATTTAAAGATTGAGTTATACGTTTTATATGATCCCGTAGTCAAACTAGGAACCCCGTCCGTCCGACCGTAGCTTAGCTCAGAGACTCTAGTTGAAAGCTGTTAATTGGCATGAATATAAGTCATGCCGACAACGTGGTGAAATAAAAATGTGTCTTTTATTTTTCGTCTGCTCCATGGTGGTTTAGGACACAAATTTTCGGAGGATTCAGAGGAACTGTTTGTGAAATAGTAAGATTTATAGTGCTATTTTTCGTTAGTCATGTATCCCTCTCACCCCTATCAAAAATCTGAAAAATGACTTAAATGAAAGCACATACAACGAATATTAAAGGAAAACTATCCCGACCCGATTGGTTCCTGAGATACAGGCCACTTAAGTGTTTATACCTACTTTATCTTGTCAGAGATTGTGGGCTATTCCCAGTAGTCCGCACCCCGTAGTTCGCACCTCCGGCAAGTGGAGCGAACTACTGGGAATTTTTATTCCCAGTAGTTCGCACTGCGGACAAATGGGAAAATCAAAATCCCAGTAGTTCGCACTGTTTAATTCAACATAACTGCGGATACTTAAATACTTCGGACACGTCGCTCGCAGAGACCCGGACAGTTTGGAAAAGCTGATGGTAGTTGGTCAAGTGGACGGGAAAAGACCGCGCGGTCGATCACCTACCCGTTGGTCAGATCTCGTTAGGAAGCTCACTGGCCAGTCGATACCTAAAGCTATTAAGACCGCCGAAAACAGGAACGCATGGAAGAACATGGTGCATCAAGTCACGAGAAGTTCAAACTAGACACGACCTTCAGCAATGAAGATACCGACTAAGAAGAGAGAACTGTGAATCAAATTCCCAGTAGTCCGCACCTCCGGCAAGTGGTGCGAACTACTGAGAATTTTTATTCCCAGTAGTTCGCACTGCGGACAAATGGGAAAATCAAAATCCCAGTAGTTTGCACTGTTTAATTCAACATAACTGTGAATCAAATTCCCAGTAGTCTGCACCTCCGGCAAGTGGTGCGAACTACTGGGAATTTTTATTCCCAGTAGTTCGCATTTCTTTAGTTCTAGAACTACGGGGTGCGGACTACTGGGAATAGCCCGAGATTGTGACTCAGGCAATTTCTAGGCTTCTATTTTTAGGTTTGTAATAGGTTGGTTATTTTATTAGATTATTCTGAGTTTTCTGAATCGGATTTTATGACATTCGGAATAAAAAAAAACGAGATTATGTAGTGTACCCAGGAATGAATACAACCATTTATAATACAAAGGCCTCATTAACTAGTTAAATGTTTTTCTGAGCATTAATGAAATAAAATGTTTTGACATGTTCATATAGGTATAATATAAGACTGCTAAATACCAAGCTTAACCATTACTAATCTGACTTTGTAAATAGGTCACATCATTAAGTATACAATATAAGTGAATGCTACCAAACCATGGCTGAAGAAGTTTAACTTTTCCCACTTACTTAGAGTATGGTAATATGAATAACCTTGCTCTTGCACAGAGAATGATGCTTCGAACATTACTCCTAAATAAGCAAGATGTATTATTGTAGTCAGAGAAAACAAAGTATTAATAAAAACTGCTAGGAAACTGTTCTTTTTGTGCCTATGGTGGCACACTTTGGCACATGGATTAGCTAAACAGCACACTTCTAGTGCTGAAGCGACCTTGTGCCGAAAGTTGTACTCAACATAAGAAAATGTTCCAACACTAAGCAAAACAGCAGATAGCTGAAAGTTTAAACCGTGCAGCAACGATGACACAATATAAGTTATAAGCAAAGCAACAAAATGGCCATATGGCTGACATGTTTTAAAAACATAATTCTTTAACCAGTGATGCATTGGCATATTCCAATATATTACAACTTGCACAAGAGACCTAGGCAATTCAATAAAAAACGGTTTTGTTACAGTAAGGTCAGAGTGGCAATCATTTGTTAATCCAAATCCTGCACTCAACATGGTGACTACTGACATACTCGACACAAAGTAATGTGACATTCTAAATGACTGTGCATCTCTGTAAGCTACCAACCACTTTGTAACATTGTCAGGTATGTACCATGGAACTATACAATTTGATAAAACTATAAAAAGCATTGACAATGAGAGGTTATAAATAATTAACTTGATCCACCTTCTGGACAAAAACTTAACATCCAGATATGTACTGTATGTGTGGAATGATATCCATGGCCCCAGAATACAATTAGCAGGGCACATCATATACCCTCCAAATTCAATCGGGTTTAACATATTTTTAAACAAATTCCTGTCTAAATCAATAGCCACTGATATAATTTTCATAGCTGCTATCATTTGGATGCCTCGAAGTTGCTGCCACATCTTGGGATTGATGATATAAACTTCACACAGGAGCAAGAACCCAATTATTATAACACCCGTTACTAAGCCTCGGATTTTCGTGGTGAAGCGCGACAATAACAGCATCATGATGTAAGAGCCAACTGCCAGTCCCATTGTCCATACAAAGGCAGAGCCCACATTGTAATAGAGCAAGAAAGTCCCAATCACGAAAGACACGCTGTGCCGAACATTGCGGGGCACTGGCACATATTGTATAATGTAGCGCAAAACCACGTTCGCTAGAATTAAGTCCTTTGCAAATTTAAGCCCCTCATAAAGAGTAGGTTCTCCACATAATGCAAGGTACGTCCAAGTGTTTTCCTCGCTATAATCATCTTCTTCGTACATTGTTTCTTCAGTATACAATGAATGATAAGCAAATGAAGTCGTTGTTCTAATCTTAAGATAGTTTGTATTGACATACCGGCGTTTCCCGTCTTAGCAATCCTAGGGTGTTTCTAACGCCAGAGCAGACATTGCCCTTGATTCACATTTAGTGATGGTGAATGATAGGGATTATAAATACCAAATTGGGTTTTCTTAGTTTGGTGTAAAACATCCATAATAAATCTTTTTTTTTTATTTGTCCTTTTTGGACAGGCTGAGGTCTAGGACCATATCGCCTTGTCATGAGTTGTAATATATTCTGGTATTTTTTTGTTATTTTATCGTCCAAATGTAGGTATTCTTTTCATGTTGTCTCATCCGGTAAAACTTCTTCAGTATTTTTTTTTTCCTATTAATGTCGTAAAATCAAATAAAACATCTGTAGTTGTAGTCGATTCCAGGAAATGTACTTAAGTCCGTGAAAAAAATGTCATATCCGAGTAATAATATTCGTCATATTCATATCATTTCGTCAATTCCTTCTATATTATTTTCTAACAATAATAATAATACTTTTGCCAAGCACATCAGTAACGTGCGCAAATTATTCTGTAAATGACACCTGTCAGTTGTTTTGTTTACAACTTGGATCTAACCTAACCTAAATTATACTGACTGAATGTTTCAATAACAATATAGGTAATAAAAGCACAGTGAAGTAATATTAACACCTATACAATAGTTGCACAAGCATAAGAATAATTAAATCTATTATACTGTTGACTTGATGAAGTTGTACAATGGCACATAAAGTACTTAGTGTTCTTTCAAAAAATCTTGAACAGAGCGTGGGACCAGATGTGATTCTCCGTAAATAGGTATGGATTAATTCGTCCACCAGCACACGGCGCTGAATGCCAAAGGACGAACAATAAAATAGTATGTGATCTATTGTTTGATCCTCATTAGATTGACACAGGTCACAATGAGGATCATTTACAATTTTCATACAATGCAAATTGTGGTTGAGATTGAGACGGCAATGACCAAACCTAAGACGACATATAGTGCTATAAAAGCTTCTCTTATGTTTTTTTATTACCTAACCAAGATACAGATTGCGAGTTTATATCCAAGGCTGCATACCAAGAACCCTTGTTTAGGTACTATTTGCACGACATGATCCCAATATTTTCCCCAATGATTGTACAATATTTGTTTCAATTTTGCGATAACGTCAGTATATGGGAGTGGGAGATAAAAACTAAAATCCATTGAGGAGAATCTGAAATAGAAAGAGCCAAGAAATCCACATTTTCATTACCAGAGTCCACATGAAATTGACAACAAAGATATTTTAAGTAGAGGTCAGACAAAAAATAATATAATTAGTATTAGAATTGTTTTTATTATTTTGGATAGCTTTTAATACACTCATACTATCACTGACAATTACCCACTTACATGACCCATTGTTTTGCTTCAATATATGCTTCAATGCACAAAGGGTAGCGACTGCCTCTGCAGTGAAAATACTAGCCTGTTTGTACCCAATTTGATTTCAGGATCATAATATTGCAGAAGAATACACTAGTCTCATTATTTGATCCATCTGTGTAAATGAATATACAAGCATTCCATGAAGCTAATTCTCATAAACCTGTTCCTTTCTGGAAAGATCATTATCAATTACAAAATTAATAGGACTGAATTCGCTGTCATAAGACATATCAAAATAAGGTAAGTGATTAATGCTTTTTAAACCCAACACAAAAAAGAGGGGTGTAATTAGTTTGTTGTGTACCAATTTACATGAAATCTTACTAAAAACCATCCAGATTAATGTAGATTTATTTTAAAAAACCTGCATCACAATCCGTTCATTCGTTTGGGAGCTACAATGCTACAAACAGACACTCTACATAGACATAGAGACGCACATAAACTTTCAACACCCCATTTCGTATTTATTAATTATTGACCCCCTGTCGTAAAGAGAGGGGAGTTAAAACTGACTGCTATTTATGTCTGTATGTGTATGTGTGTATCTCTCTGTGGCACCATAGCTATTAAACGGATGAAATAAATTTGATGGGGTTTTTAACCGCTAGCTCAAAAATATTGTTAATTTGGAGAAGTTTCAAAAGGGTGCAATAAAATATTAATTAAAAACTTAAAAAGCCCCTGACTCAAAACAGTCTGTAACAAAAACCACTAAAAAGTAAAAAAAATAAGTATTGGCTCTATAACTTTAATTATAAGTAGGTAAGTATTAATATTTTGATTCAAGTGTGACAGGCGCATAGGAGTAAAGACTGATTGTTTGATAAGTAAGTAGTTAACTGAACTAATGGTTAAAATCGTAACCAATTGTTAAATCTGAACCAGTGTCGACATGTTGGGGGACCATTAAGTAAATGAAATAATATAAAATACCCCAGCTACTTAGCGGTAATTAGATAATTGTAGATATTTAAATCTACAATTTTTAAATCAGAAACACAACACATAAACCCATATAAATGACAAAAAATTATATAGAATAAGTAATATTTTGGGGTCAGCCTCCATTTAGTACCACACAATGACTTAAGGATATTGAAAGCTTTGTTAGCTTTGATTACTAAATGTTCTGAGTATTTTTTCCAGGAAAACTGTGACAGATTATAACACCCAAGAACTTGTTATCTAAGACAACTGGCAAAGGGGTATTGTTATAAAATAAAGAGGGCAACATAGCAGTACATTTTTGACCGAAGACTACAACTTTCGATTTTGATGGATTAAAGATTGAAATACGAAAAGTACCTACCTACTTAATTATGCAGTTTAACTAATGCTAAATTAATGTTATTTTTAGATAATATTAGAATGATTACCTGACCAATAAACAACAAGGTCATCAGCATATTGCAAATTTTTGATACTAGGATCCAGTATCAAATTTAAACGTCGTATACACAAAATGAACATCAAAGGCGATAGAATTCCACCCTGACACACACCTACAGATGACAATCGAGGACCAAACAATCCAGCATTAAACTTAACATAAACTTGTCTACAAGATAAAAACAATTGAATCCATTGCACAACTTTAACTGGAAACCTGTTCTGAAAAGTTCTTCACATAAAATATTAATATTTACATTGTTAAAAGCCCCAGTAATATAAAAAAACACTGAAATGAGTTTGTTGTTACTGCTGATGCATTTAAATATATCAAAATGAAACAAAGAAATACTTTCACGAGCTGAACGACCTCTACGAAAACCAAACTGATTAAATTGAAGAAGTCCATTATGTTCTACATAATACTCAAGACGCTGTTTAAGTAACTGTTCGAAGACTCCCTGCACACGACGTCAAAGTTATAGGACGATACGAATCTGGATTAAACCTAGGTTTGTCTGGTTTTAATATAGGAATTTAATGCATGATAAATCAGACAACTAAATCTGGCAGTTTCCTAAACATCATATACCTAGTGTCCCTGCGCGAAAAATTGCAGACTTCAATCCGTCAAGAGTGAATGGTTTTATAAGGAAATTATTATGCATGTTGGAAGAAGAGTTGCAAGAAAAACTATTTTCATTTTCCACCATATCAGGAGTAGGTATATTTTTGTAGAAAGTCTAAAATCCATTCATAATTATCATCACAGTGTAGAGGAAAATGCGCCAAATTACTGAGAATGGGGCAGAGCGATTAAAAGAACTGCACAATAACAAGTTTCTTTATAGCTTGCAGTCTTGAATTCAAAATAATTTTCTAGAGTAACATTTTGTTTGAATGCAATATACGTACGCCTGTTTGCAATTTAGAAAAGCTGAAGAAAATTTATCATTCCACCATGGAAGTTTTTATTTTTTAGTACCTATCTCTTCTATTAGAAGACGAATGATTGGAACTTTTTGTTTAAGTTCTTCTACAATTGGGTTTGGATTGAGAGACAGCGGCATTTTTTTTTTAAAAGCAATCTGTAGTATGCCTCGAGTGGCGTATACGACTCTATCTGGAAATAATTTAACAATTATTTTACCTTTTCAACATACACTTTCCAATCTACCTACATTCCTAAAATTTAGGCAAGGGTAGATGGGCAAATGTAACACTATTAACAAGATTATTTACATTATTAATATTATTATCTACATTATTATTAAGAACCAAATAATTATTACAGGTAGATGATAGCTACAGAGGATCATCATGAACCGACCAACTACAACAGGGGGTTAACGAAGGAGAAACTATAGACAAGTCTAAAGCATTTGGACGCCATGTCATGGGACCGATAGTGGTGGGCGTTCCATCGTTTAATATTACCGCATATTTATCGATCATCGACAACATCTAACACAGCACGTCCACGTGGCGAAGTGAAACAACAACCCCATGAAATGTGATGAGCATTGAAATCCCCGCAGCTTAACATAGGTTCAGGTGAATTTTCAAATTTTGTTTTGTTAATAGCTGGATTACAATTACTTAGTAGGACTATAAAAACTCACTATACTAATCTGTTTGCCATTAACAGTTATTTGAATACATATATTTTGAAGAGAGTTATCAAAAAATGTGTTAATTAAGATACGTCATCTGCGCGCAAAAGCGTTCCTCAAAAACGAAGGTAAATTGCCTTACCTACTACCGTTCAGTTGCGTCGCGGCCGAACACGCACGCATCAAAGACAATTAAGTTTTATTAGTTATTATCGAAAAGTAACAAATATATAACATAAAAAATGCCGTCATGTGTTTTTTGAGGCTGCCCAAATTATACTGCAACTATAAAAGGAAGAAATTATGTCTCATTTCATTTGTAAGTCCGTAAATATTTTTTTTACATTTTGTTTACAATGTTTACATCGCCATTTAATTTGCACCTGCGGCGTTACTGTCATCTGTGAAACATGAGATACACAATTAGATATTGCACGAGCTGCGCGACGCGTCATTCGGGTACGCAATTTGAAAAAAAACATTTATCTCTTTCTAACAAAAGCCGTCTTTATCTGTAGAAATAGTAGCAACGGTCAGTAATTGGCGACGCGTTTTGAATGCGCTTAGTATGAGCATAACTTATCTAAATATAAAATATCATGGAGTGCCGTCTTTTTCTGTAGAAATATGGTAACGTAGCAACGGTCAGTAATTGGCGACGCGTTTTGAATGCGCTTAGTATGAGCATAACTTATCTATATATAAAATATCATCGTAAGCAATGCTATTATTAATCAAAATACATACATTGTTATGTTAGTTACCTACCACAATCATTGCGCTCTATATCAAACCCTCGAACCTTTAGCTTCATATGAGGCCTCAACCAGGTTTCGCAGATGATTGCGATATGTACCTATATCATTAACATATAAAAAAATGTTAACGAGTGCCTATTGTGTAAAATACTCTGAGCATGCCACTGCACGAAGTTGCCAGTATCCATATTATGTTTTAGGATGGGTGCTCCCACTAATCGTATTTGCGAATGCCGCTCATATCGATTCGGTGTTCATAGGCGCTTCATTTTGATTGCCTATCAATTTAATTATTACTTGTGTGATCATATTGTTACGTATGAGTACGTGGGGGTAGGTAACTGATAGAAATGCACGAAATAACCGGTAATAAAAAGTACACTTTAATTAAGGCGTGACCCATGCGACAAAAAGCTAACAAAATATGTTACAAAACATGTTCAGGTACAAGTGAACGTCCATTGCGACTAGAGTGAACAATGTATTGTTTGTCAAAACATTTCACTTTTCTTTGGCAGCCGCCATCCCAGTGCGTTTTGTCAAATTATGGGTCGCTCCTTTACCAATAAAATAAAATACAACGTCTTTTCTTTATTTCACTCCATTGCAAATAATTATAAATTAAATAATTAATTCCCTATTTGACAGTTCTACACTCAAACTCAAAACTTTCTAAACTCAAAACTTGAGCTCCGTCCTCAGCAGACGAACGCGGGGAATGTTTTCCATCCGTGACGGAAAACATATTTCTATGTTTTTAAACAAAAAACATTTTGGCCACGCCCCTGCTCTGTTCTAAAAACATGTTGGATGTTTAAAATCACGGAATACACGGTGCAGCGGACGCGGCTTTACGCGCTCACTTAAACCGTTACAAAACAATTATCGCTCGGGTCGCTCTTATTTGCAATGTTCACTTTCCAATTAAAGACTGACTGTGCCCACAACCGCGGTCAGCCTTTTATAGTTCCCATGTTATTCCAGAACGCCTTCCATCCACCGGATCTTCCGGAACGATCGATATTCTGTGCTCCGCCGAGGATGACCGAGACTATTCGTTTCTGCAATGTTCTACTCCTTGCTTCCTGCTCTCTCCGTTTACAATAGCGACGTCCTTGGCACACGGGTCCGGAATGTCCTGCGCATCGCTGTCTCATTCCCAATCGTGCTATCTCTTTCACTCTTAGTGTAAAATGAATTGCCTTACCACATCAGCGTAACACTACCCCCTCCTAAGACATGCTCGTCCCGAGCATTATTCGTTCCGTAATGTCTCGCCAGTCGGTCAACGTGGACAGCCTTGCAGGGGCTTCGCTGGCTCCGCTGTATCCGATACGTGACGACGTTGATTTTAGTGACCACTTTGTACGGCCATTCCCAATTCGGCGATAATTTCGGGGATTTCCCTTTTCTTCGCATGGGGTTATGCAGCCACACCAATGAACCTTCCTCGAACCCAACTTGGTTAGTTTTCAGGTCATATTGTGTTTTCATCTTCGCACTGGCTTGAAGTCCATTTTCGCGGACGTAACCGTGAACATAGTCTATACGATTTCTCAAATCGCTGGCATACTAGGTGATTGGTTTAGGCGAATGTAAAGGTGTGCAGGTAAACGAAGCTCTCTTCCGAAGTTCACGTTAGCTGGAGTGACAGCCGTAGTTTCGTGAGTAGCTGATCTATATGACATCAGGAAGAGAGGGAATCCTTTTGGTGACTTTCCACAACCTTTGCCAAGTGTCTTTCCAGCGTCTGATTGAATCTCTCGACCATTCTGTCAGATTCTGGGTGATATGGCGTAGTTATGGTCTTATGAATTCCCATGATTCGGCAATTCTCCTGGAACACCTGGGACTCAAAGTATCTGCCCTGATTACTGTGAACTTCGAGCGGCACCCCAAATAGAGATCACACTTCAATCACTAATTTCTCCGCTACAGTGCAGTGACTGCCTCTTGGTTATAGATGGCAAATGCTTCAGGTCAT
The DNA here is from genome assembly GCA_923062465.1 of Acleris sparsana. NCBI lineage: Eukaryota > Metazoa > Arthropoda > Insecta > Lepidoptera > Tortricidae > Acleris > Acleris sparsana. The sequence continues at coordinate 24,549,717 of OV281285.1, forward strand.
TTGGTGAAGTAATCCATTATAACGAGGATGTACTTGATTCCCGAGTCGGATGTCTGATACGGGCCTGCGACGTCTAGAGCAATTCTTTCCCAAGAAGCTCCAACATTGTACGACTTGAGCTCTCCTCTAGTGCGCGTTTGACTGAAGAGCAGTTTGAACACTTCCTGCACCAATCTACCACATCTTCTCGACAGTGAATCTAGTAGAAGCGTTGCCGAATTTTCATTAAGGTCCTCTTTTTCAAAACATCACTCACTCTTTTTCTTGGAACAACCACCTGTAGGTGAGCATCCTTTCCATTTGCAGACTTCATTTTTCTGCACAGTAGGCCATTATGTATAAACAAACTTTCCCATTGGGCCCAGTAGCTTTTCGGTTCAGTACTCATCGGAGGTACTTCACACCATTTCGGTTTGGGAACGCCTGCTTTGATTCAATCATAAATGGGTTTAATGTCCTGGTCTTCTTGCTGCGCTTGTTGCATATCTTCATTGCTCCATTCTTCACTTACAGTATCAGTCCGCAACATTCTCACACAATCTTTGCCCTCTTGTCTCAAACAATGTTTACTGTTATCCGGACAAGGTCTTCGGGAATTGGCATCCACATTGCCGTATGATTGTTCACAGCGATGTTCAATGACGAAGTCATATTCCTGTATAGTTGTTCAATCCAGCGTGCTACTTGACCGTCAGGATTTTGTAAACTCCAATAACCGTTTTTAAGCATAATAAAATAAGCATGGTCCGTTCTGATACGATTTTTTGCGCTCAAGCAGATATTTACTGAAATGCTGCAACGTCAAGACGTCAAGACAAATGGCAGCAATTCTCGCTGAGCGACGCAATAAATTCTCTCTGGTTTCGAAAGTGACTTACGGAAATAGGCGATTACAACTTCCTGGTCTCCTTTCTTTTGTGATAAAACTCCTCCAATACCAGTATTACTTGCGTCTGCGTCAGGGTCTGGGTATCCCAATATTGGAGTTTTACAAAGCCTCTGTTTGAGAATGGCAAAAGCTGCTGCACACTGATAATTCCAATCGAATCGACGTTTTTCTTCCGTAAGCTGGTGCAATGGCTTCGTTATATCTGAGAAGATTTTTACGAAACGTCGATAGAACGAGCAAACTCCCAAAAAGGCACGAACTGCAGTGTTGTCCTTCGGTGTAGGTCAATCCTTTAAGGCGCTTATATTATCAGGAATATGTATGCATACTGTCTGTTGGCACGACGTGTCCTACATAATTCACCTTACGATTCAAAAGCGAGCATTTTTTCGGGCTGAGTTTCAGGTTCGCATCTCGCAGATTAGGCAAAACTTGATCCAATTTTCTAAGGTAATCGTCGAAGTCTCTCCCAACAATTATAACGGCATCCAGATATACCAGGCAAGTATCTCCCAGAAGACCAGCAACTATTTGTTCCATCAACCTCTCAAAGGTTTATAACATTGAACTGCCACAGCCCCTTGAAACACCAAACAACACCGATTTAATACGCAACTTGGCCACACATTCTGCTGACTTTTTGTAGGAAATAATAAAAAATCATAAGTCAAAAACTATTACAAGTAGGGTGTTCATACTCGGCTAGATATTCTTCATTACAAGAAATACAAAAAAAATAATCCCCGAGCCCATTTGATTTAAGGGCCGACTTACTATGAGAACCCGGCTATAGTCTTTACAAGAATTCTTAACAAACCTTATTTAAGTTATTCAGCTTGAGAAAATACAAGTTTTGAGTCGGCAAGCCCAAAAAAAATAACAAAATACGAAATAAACGTTAGCAACGGTGTATGCAATGTTAACATGAATGACGCATTGTGTAAATTTTTAATTTACTTTTTATTTGGTTAATTATTATTATTTGTATGTCTTTACCAATCACTGGACTATGGGAGTCCCGGACTTTTGGAAGGCATACATGGAGCCGAAGCCAACATGCAGAGGCCCTTTAGACAAGTTTAATTTAATAAAGTTATGGGACACCAACCGGCGATTGTCCCTGAGTTCAAACTATAGAAGTAACGGGTTGGCTTAAAGTAATGAGTTTTTTTTTCAATAAAATCAGTAAGTATGGATGTAAATAGTAATATTTTATTAAAATACATTAAAACTAGTACTTCAATATCTAACTACAATATGCAAAAAGGGCCTTCAATTTTTCGCAACTTGGTTTTAACCTTTTAACCCCTCGCATCATACTTTGGGTCACATTCAGCTTTACTTTTTTCAATTGGCATTGTATTCTGCGTTTTAATTGTTTTGGCGATTTTGCTTCCCATCCATTTATTGTAACCAGTCTAATCAGGATTGCCCAAAAATCCTCAATTGGACGAGCTTTAGGGACATTTGGGGGGTTTGACTCCTTGGGTACAAAATGTATGTCTCGTTCCGTCAGCCACTTCTGGGTACTTTTTGCATAGTGGGAGCTGGCTAGATCAGGCCAGAATATGTACTTTCCATCAGAATGGTATTTATTTATAAACTGACACACAATCGGCAAGCACTCCCGCTGATATACTTAGGCATTGATAGCTGGTCCAGATGAATCTCTGATCACTGCCTTTGAAATTCCTTTGTCAGATATTACGACCCAGACGTGTACTTTCTTTTCAAATTTGAGTTTACATTTAAATTTAGCGTTGTCCGAAACAGTACTTTTATCGGCTGTGTAATATCCGTCATTATCAGGCTTGTTATAGTTGGTAAATGTGAAGTACTTTTCGTCATCCATTATTATTGATATTTCTTTACCCAAATGGTTTCTTCGTAATCGCCTGCACTTGCTAGGTATTTCTTCAAGTTGTTTATCAGAATATTTGGGTGCTTTTTGTCGCTTGAAGTGTTGAATATTGTTTTTCTTTAAAATATTCCTAATACAACCACGGAACACCTCATATTTTATTGCTAACTTGTTTTGTGACACGCCAACCCTGTTTTGTGCAAACTTAGCCACTTTCTTCTGAACACGAGCAGGAAGGCTTGAAGGTCTACCTGTTTTTGGTAAATCTTTTGTACCAACACCAAGTTCCCATCGATGGATCAGGCGGTAAATTGTAGACAAAGGGACATTTTCAGTTTTGAAGTGTGCAATCACCTCACCTCAGATTTTTCACGTCGTCCAAGAAGTTGATAGACGCGGTCACGCAACAACTCTCTCGCAGACATTATTTATAATAGTGTACTAATTTTTGGTTATAAATGAAAAAGATTGTCATTTTTGACGTATATTAAAATAAAAGAAAATCAATTTTTACTTTTTTTCTCGCCGGCCGTATTCACCGAAATAGTTCTCATTACTTTAAGCCAACCCGTTATGCTCCCACGGACAACCACCGGTTAGTGTAAGACTATTTAAGAAGGATGGGAATATTATAATAGGTTCTATGAATGAAGTTATATGGATTGGTGAACTAGGCTATTAATGAAACTACGGCGTCTGCCTGGCCAATGCTAATTACTTTGGTTGAAATGGCAGGCGGTGACTCGCCAACTTAATGGAATGGACCTCCCGAAATGGCCACATATGTATAGCAGCAGGGAGGCAACAGTTCCAGAGGGGCTAAGGGTGGAGAGGTGCTTCTGGACTTTAAACGACCATAAGCTGCCCACTCACCACTTATGCAACACATCCGCCCTTCGAGCATATAGCTCTTGCGCCTCCACTCTGACCGGCCAGCAAAGGCAAGCCAGAGGTGAGGGTCTGCTCCTCGTCATTGTACACCGCTGCCGGCCGGTGAAGGCAAGCGTAAGGTGAGGAACAGGACCTACCCTCGGGAGCACTCAGGTCCGTGGTGTCGCCACTCACCAACAGCTCGCCACTAGCTGATAGACAAAAGCCCTGCGAAACTGTTTTAGGACAGTTTGACTGCAGGAAGACTTGAAGAACATTACAGTACTATAATCTTAGTATTTACTATTCTTAGTATGTTCTTAGTAAAATCATAAGTCAAAAACTATTACAAGTGGGATGTTCATACTCGACTAAAATATTCTTTATTACAAGAGATACTCACAAAAAATCCCCGAGCCCATTTGATGCCGACTTACTATGGAAAGCCGGCTCTAGCCTTAACAATTAGGGACTTACGTTTTCATTTCTGAGATAATATATTATTGAGGATAATTCTGTAATTTTCTTTGCAGCCACTGAAGATGATTCTGTTACATTGACCGAAAATGGGCCAGATCTTACTCCTTAATGTTTATACGTTTTATGGACGCCGACGAAGCAAACGCAGCCAGCGTTTGAAGATACCCCTAAGGACGAGTGGGAATAGTGCTTTTCTCAGTGGTTTCATCGGATGCTGCAATGTATTGATGTGAATGGACACTATTTTGAAAAGATACTTTAAACCTAATAACTTCCTAGTGTGCTTAGTTTTTGATATTCTAAGAACTTTTCACGCCACTGCTCGGAAATATGGCCAAAGAAGGATCGAAATCAGAATAGAAAGTTGCTCTTAGCAGTACAACACAAAAACAGTCCAACAATGTTGAGTTGCAAAGTAAAATGGAGTGTTTTTAGACCAGTTTACTTTCTACTCTGCTATTGGTCGGTTATTTATGACATTAGTAACTCGTTCGGAAATAAATAAAAAAATGTTTGACAAATATGACATTAGAACGTTTAATTAAAAAATTAAAACGTCAAATCCGCTCAGTGAAAGTGTATTTTTGCGATTGTAAACGTGTTTTTATGTAAGTTTTTAAGGCGTACGTGAAAAACGCCTTTGCATCTTTAAATAAGGTAAAAATTAAAAAGTTAAAAAGGCGGGAATGAAAATTACTTCTGTTCTTTTAATTGGAAACAAACGCTAAACTTTTGAACTTTTGATTGGAAATTTGTACGATATTCAACAAAAATGAGTGATACAAGTACAGATATGGATCTTACACCGCCTGAAATTCAGGATACGGCAAAGTCGGTAATTCGGAATTTACTGCCAATAAAATCCCGTCGCAAATATCAGAAAGTGTATGAAAATTTCAAAGCATGGCAAATAAATAAAAAAACGAACTCTTTCTCTGAAAGCGTAATGCTGACCTACTTTGATGAACTTTCAAAAATATCAATATTACTTTTAATTAAACTGTGTATTATGTCCTAACCTGTTTTATTTCTTTACATTAGGCGTGAAAAGCACATAGTATTGCCTCGGTAGAAAGTGCAATAGATGGACTCGTATCTTCGCGGTCCTCACCTGCGGCTCGGCCCGCGAACTAACTCGTCCATCTATTGCTTACTTTCTGTACCTGGGCTACAATGTACTATTCAGTTTGGCCCTCGTATAAATAACATTGATTAAGCTGTACGAGTATACTTTTCTTTATTCCTTTTTAGCCCTTAGTTTATTTTTTTTATAGAGTTAAGTTTTTTTTAAACACTGTCGCACAAAGACAAAAACTAGGTAGGTTAGGTTTGCTAGGTAGCTTCAAATGCCCGAAAGGCAAACCACCCAGAAATAGGAGGCTCGCTCAGCGGGGCTTCGCAAGTTGGGTGGACTTGTTGAATAAGAGAGGAATTTTGAAAATAAATAGGGTAGTTGCAAACTTAGACCACATGCTACATAAGACCAGCTGCGTTTAAGACCACTTGCTACTTAGACCAGTTACGTTTTAGACCGCTTGCTACGAGGGCTGTTTGATAAGTCGTTTTAAAAAGGGAGAAAGAGTTTTTTTAAACAATTTACATTTATTTCTCAACATAGTCTCCTTTGAGGGCCAAACACTTGTTCCAGCGAGGTTCCAATTTTTAAATCCCCTCCAAAAATACCTTTTGTCAAGGTCTTCGAAATAGGCGTTTACACCTGTGATGCAGTCCTCATTTGTCAAAATATTTTGACCTCCAAGCCATCTTTTCAGATATGGGAATAGGTAATAATCGCACGGAGCTAGATCCGGTGAATACGGAGCCTGCGGAACCCGCTCGAAGCCCAACTCGTGGATTTTGGCTATTGCAATAGCTGACGTGTGCACTGGGGCATTGTCTTGATGAAAGAGGACTTTCTCGGGGGACAATTTTGGTAGTTTTTCCAACCATTCGGCATTATACGGTAATAACGGCCAGTGATAGTCTTTCCCTTTTCCAAGTAATGAATCATAATGATTCTTTCGCCACCCCAGTAGCCTGTCGCCATCACCTTCCCAGGCGACAAAACAGTCTTGGCCTTCTTTGGGGCACGTTCACCAGTCGCCATCCTTTGTTTTGATTCAGGTGCATAATGATGGACCCGAGTTTCGTCCACAGTGGCAAATCGACTCAAAAAAAAACGAGGATTAATTTTTGAAATTAGCTTTCTTTCGAGTTTTTGTTCGATTATGGACTTCTTCAACAACGTTATAAACAGTCTGCAACGTTGGTGGCTGGTGCGTTAGTGCCATGAACAGAATCAAGTTCAGTTTTTATAGTACCGGCACGGCTGGTAGTAACGGCACGAAATTCAGATTTTTCTATAGTTGTTGAATATTTACTAGTGATCACAGTTAAACAATGGTTATACTGACAGAAACGTGTTTTTATTTGCTGAATTTTTGAGTCATCATTTGAAAGATTGTGCCAATGTTAATGCCATTTACCAGAAAAAAGGTTTAACAAATAGTTTTTAAAAGGACTTTTCAAAAGGTTCTCGTAAATAAGACCAGCTGCGTTCTAAGCCACTTGCTATTTAAGACCAGCTGCGGTTTAGACCTTTTTCTGCTTAGACCAGCAGCGTTTTAGACGAAACGATACTAACCCGATGAAACTACGACGCCTGCCAATTATTATTAGTATGTATTATAAGTAAAAATATTAAACCTTAAACCGTAATTCAGATATTCGTAATTCAAGTTCAAGTCCAAGTTCAATTCTTTGTTAAATGGCTGTCCGGTGGGAAAATTCTGCCAGTGTTAAGGTTGGAAGTTACACGTGATCGATGAAAATGCTTTTCCAGAAACAGATGTCGATTCATCAGTGGGGGACAACTTACAACTTAATATTAAAATCATTAAAATACTTGGCTAAAATATACACAAATGAAGTATTTACAAAAGTGAGGACATACCTAAAGCTAGCTGGGCGAAAGATGAAATGAGGACGAAAGTTACATAGAGAAACTGGAATTTTGGGACAATTGAAAAAATGAGATCTGGGGTTCCCGATCGATTCGAGACCACACTCGCACAGAGAATGTTCCCGAACTCCCGAACTCGGATCTTCGCCAGAAAAGAGGGCGAACAATTAATGTGACCAAGTCGCAGTCGAATTATTGTGGAGGTGGCAGGCAGGGTATTAATTTTATTAAATTTATAAAAACCAAGGTATTTCAGGCAGACTAGGTTGAATGCAACCATGTCTACCGGGGAGAGGCGAGAACAATTCCACAAATCAGTCCAGTGATCAACCAGATGGGACCTCGCAGTAGCACGCAAATCTTGACTAAAACATTCCGAGTGGGAGGAGCAACCAATATCTATCGCTTGCTTGGCGAAAAAATCAACCTGTTCATTACCTGTAATGCCCGCATGCCCAGGGATCCAAGCCAAAACCACATCAATGCCATTAGAATGACAGCCATGGAGAACCTCTCTCAACTTAATAGTAATCAAAAGATTATCCCTAGATCGCAGGGGAACTTAGCCTGGAGACAACTCAAAGAATCTGAGAAAACAATAGATTTAGATTTTTTGTGTGATTCTATGAAGGAGACAGCTTCATAAATGGCAATCGCCTCACCAGAGTAAACAGAGGATTGAGGGGGAGATTTAACGTTTAAAACGACATTATACTGAGGAATCCAGACAGCTGAACGTGTGGGGGTTCAGCCATCTGAAGAGAGCTTGGAAGCATCAGTGAAAACCGGAATCCACCCATCTCATTTTTCAAATATTATTTTATTAAAAACCCGTTTGGCTTCAATATCATTATTTTTGCCAAAACAAAAAATAATCTTAGGGTGAAACAGGAGTGAATCATAGCTAAAACTAAATAAAGTATTGCCAATAGACTGGACAACCGGGGGACCATTACAAAAATTATGAAAGCTTTTAATTAGGCAAGGAATCTCTTTGTGAGACCAATACTTGGAGGAGGGCAAGACATCAGAAACACGATTAAGGCGACACAATAAAGGATGATCAGACGACTGCACGGCTCTGAAGAAAAAGCGATCAGAAAGGAATTGTCTGCGAAGCTTTAAAGGAGGCTCCAAGCATTCTATCTGAAGAGCATTAATGGGAGAAGATTTCATTGCCCCGGAAATGATCCGCCAACACCTAGACTGAATCCTATCTAGAGATGCTAGAGCAAGTTTGCTGCAGGGCTCCAACAAAAAAGAACCATAATCAAAGTTGCAGCAAAAGCATCTTCAGTCTCATCTCGATTCCACAGTCAAACTGTGCAAACGGTTTTGTGGGACATATGTTCCTAGATATGTTGTAATTTCATCTTTTTTTTAATAATTATTAAAAATAAAAATAAAAATTCATTTTTTATAGCTAAAGTACAATCAGCATCCCACCACAGAGGAGAGGAAGCCCTGCGAAGTGAAGAGCTTTAAATATTAGAATTAGCTGATAGTATTGAAATTGAGACAAACTTAAAATACAACTCCAGAAAATTATCAGAAGAGAGAGGATGAAGGAGAGCTACTTCATTAGAGACCAAACAAGAATATTCAGGCCAATTAGCCTCTCCAGAAGATAAAATCGGAACTGACACATCAGAGGAAAAGGAAATAAGAATAGGAACATGATCACTACCATGAGAGTGGGAGAGAACCCTCCAGGAGAGCTCAGAAGCCAAGTTAGGAGATGCTAGAGTTAAATCAACAGAGCTAGGGTTTTGTAAAGGAGATGATCTCCTAGTAGTAGAGTCAGCGTTCAGCAGGCACAAATTAATGTTGTCAAAGACACTTAAAAGATAAGAAGAATTGTAATCACAGGAATAAGAACTCCACAGAGTGGGATTACAACAAAAGGGCCAGAGAGTGAGAGAGAGGAAAGGATTGAGTCGAATTCAGCAATAACTGTGAGATTTGGGTGTGGAATATAAAGGCAAATAAAAATAGAATTCAAAAGTTTTACAGTAACAATATTTATACTTGGAGAATGATTGGGGATAGGAACTAAAGAAAACGGAAGAGAACGTTTAATAAAAACGGCACAACCGTTCCAACCATCAACACAGTCATCCCGAAGACATGAAACCCTAAAAAGGGACTCCGGCTTCCATGTCTCCGAGATGGCAAGAATTGAGGGATTAAATTTATTAATGAGATGAATGATTTCATGTTTTTTATGTCGAATGCTTCTACAATTCCATTGAATGGCTTTATAATGATTGGTCATAAGGACAGACGTCAATTGATTCAGCAATTCTGAGACATTGTTCGGTATAGCATCAGAAAACTTCAAAAGAAGATTCACTAATATGCTGATAAGCAGCTTAATAAGGTTATCGTTCGGAGTCAAATCAGGTTCAGAGTCATTGAGAGCACAGCCATTAATGTGAGTGGATTTTGGAGAGTGAATGATCGCGTTGTGAGCAGCTTTGTCATAGCCCTTCTCCAACTCTGGGGCAGGGAGACGAGGAACAAAGATTGTTTTTTTGTGAGCGACCTGATGAATAGAACGTGTGGGAGAGACAGGAGATGGAGAAGATAAGGGAGCCAAGGAATCTTGATTTAGGGGAAACAAGGAAGGAGAAACCAAAGAACGACTAGTACGAGTATCAGCGAACGAGCGCCGAACAGGACGAAACCGACGAGCAGCATCAGAGTATGGAATATTCTCTTCTGACATCACCAATTTTATACTTTTCTGCCTGGAGTGCTCAGGACAGGACGAATTTGTAGCAAATCGCATGCCAGAACAAAATAGGCAAGAGGGCATTTCTGCACTGACGGCGCAATCCACAACTTCATGGGGTTGAGCGCATTTGAAACATCGGGGTTTAGACCTACAATTCGCTTTAATTTGTCCAAACCGGCAGCATTTATTGCATTGAATGGAAGGAAGCTGATATACATCCACATGGACAGAGGTGTGAAAGCAATACACTCTTTCGGGCAAATATTGTCCTAAGAAGGTCAACGAAACAATCTGGGTAGGAACCCAGGACACTTTTCCATCCAGCAACCATTTGCGGTTAAGCCTACGAGCGTTGATAACTTTAGCAGAGCAATCAATAGAATTGACCAGCTCCTTTAGAGTCCAGTCGACAGGAATACCACGAACGAGGCCCATCCGATTAATACTGAAAATTGGAATGACGGAGGTAAATTGAGGATTCTCTTTGAACAGGGCACTCTCGAAGAACGCACTAGCAGAATCTACTTTAGTAAAATCAACAATAACTCGACTGCGACCGCCAGATTTGATTCCACCTTTTATGTTGTACTTATGAACCAGCTGAACGAATTTAAGAGTACGAAGAGGGGAACCAATGGAGGAATCCTCCACTGACTTGTATCAGCAGAGCCATATTTTAATTTTGAGCCAGGACCGAACTCAGGAACCGTAAAAGGATGGAGGTTGAAGCCGGCATCCTAGCATCCCTTTTATTATTAATATCCAAAACACCAGAATCATCTGAACCACGTTTACGAGAGCTAACTTCCCCCAATCAGCTACAGGGACAGAAGTACCACTGGCTCATCGTCCAACATCAATGAAAACTTACGAAATCACAGCTATACAACACTACAACACAAACACACTAATAAATAATAATTACACGAATCGCTAGAAAATCAACTAAAATAACAATAAAAAAGGGAAGGGTTTTTTTTTATTGCTAAGAAACAAACAGTCATATACATCAATTTACAAACTTAAATAACACAATATAGACCTATAGTTTCCTTAAAGATAATCTTAGCAGCAAAACGTGGCTTATCCGAAGAAAGTAAGAATATATCAAAAGTAAAACTATCTTACCCTTTAAATTATATAAAATAACAACCACTAGTCAGTTGTTTGGTATTTAATCGACCGATTACAATTCCTTCGCTGAGACGCAGAAAGTTAGTTTCATCTTGAACAATCTTGAACAAGAAAAGGGTCTTAAGTGACAGTAACCTATTTTTTTGGATGTTTTCTTAAAAACGTTCTTCAATGTTGCAAGTGAACAATTTAAAATATCAACGTCCGTTAATTTCAAATTATTGTTAATAAAAAGATGTTACATTCACGCCTAATAAACATATTTCTAGCATAACATGTCCTACTCCGAGGTATAGAAAAAAGATATTTTCTACGACACTGGCGCTATCGTTTACGAGGAACTCTGAAGCAGGGCTCGGAAAACGGTATTTTTTTCGAAACGGTTTCGTCTTAAATGCCTAAGGAACGATTTGTTTCGGTTTCGTTCGCAAATAACGTTATAGAAAACGAAACAAGAACGAAATTTAAATATTTTTTGATCCATATAACGTTTTTAACCGTTTTTATTCCATTTGCTGGGTTCGGTAGTATCTAACATTACTAAACAAGTTCATGCTTGTCGCCGCTTTGTAGCCGAACGCCGCGCGCGGCCGCGTCCCATGGATTAAACCGGTTTTTGATAACGTTCTCGTTTCATTTCCGTTCCGAACAAAATGTTGAACAAAGAACGGTTCGAAACGTTTTTAAAACGTTATTTTGAATAACGTTTCCGAGCCCTGCTCTGAAGTTGATTTTGTGTAATAGGTTCGGGGCATCCAAATAAGAGTGAATTATTTTAAAAAGTAGAACGGCATCAGTTAAGTCTCTGCGGTCACTGAGCATCTGTATATTGAAACGGTTGCAGGTGTCCCTATAGTTTGTACTTATACTGTTCTCCAATCCTAAAACTCAATGACTTAATAAGCTTTTTCTGAAGTCTTTCAATCCTGTCTACATAAAATAAACATTAAAATGGGGTTTCCAGACCGAACAGGCAAATTCTAAGTGACTGCGGACAAAACTATTGTAAAGAATTTTGTATGTAAGAGGGTTTTTGAATGGTTTACTTACACGCAAAATAAAACCTAGTTGTTTATATGACTTAGCTAGCATTTTATCGATGTGTGGAATGAAAAATAGCTTGCTATCCATAATTACACTAAAGATAAAAAAGATAAAAGATGTTTATTCAGTAATTAGGCCGCACGGGCACTTTTACACGTCAAAATCTACCAGCGCTTCGCAAGAGACCACTGCTGAGAAGAAACGCCGCAAGAAACTCAACAGTCAGTCGTTTTTTAAAACTTATGATATTATACAATTATAAAGCTTAACCTAGCATGATATAAAACAATGAATTTAACATAAAATAAAAATAAAAATAAAAAACATTCAAGCGTAGCTTGTGCAAGAAAATGTGTCAAAACTAAGAATTTTCATAGGGAGTAATAAGAAGTAGTAATAAAAAAAATATATATTTATATAAAATATGTATATATATTAAAAAAAATATATATACTTTCCTATGACAGTGCAAGACAACCACCACATACAAAGTTTCGATACATTCTCCTACAGAAACCGTGTCCCCTAGACAATATACAATATTTACATATTTTTATGCCTATTTTATTAATCAGTTATTTAGGTGTTTAGTTAAGTTTAGGCCAAGCATTTTTATCTGTTAGATAGTCCTCGACCCTATAGTAAGCCTTAGACATCAACGACTTTTTCAAGTAACTTTTAAGTACTGGAAATGGTAACTTTAAAACTGAGTCAGGTAATTTATTATAGAAAATAATGCATTGACCTACAAATGATTTATAAACCTTACGGACACGAAATTTTTTAATAGCAATTTTATTTTTATTTCTTGTATTCAAATTATGTATATCACAATTCTTAACAAAAGAGTCTTGATTTTTAATGACATAAATTATATTCTCATAAATAAATTGTGACGCTACTGTTAAGATACAAATTTCTTTAAATACTAATCTTAAGGAATCACGGGAGTTAAGGTTATATATAGAACGAATGGCTCTTTTTTGTAACACGAATATAGTCTGTATGTCAGCAGCTTTTCCCCAAACCAGAATACCGTACGACATAACACTATGAAAATAACTATAATAAACTAAGCGAGCTGTCTCAACATTGGTAAGTTGCCTGATTTTTCTAACAGCATAAGCTGCCGAACTTAATTTGCCTGCTAGTACTGCTATATGGGGACTCCATTGTAAGTTTTTATCTATAGTTATCCCTAAGGTCCCGGATGTCTGTCACTCTGTTCAAGGATTTATCAGACAGTTTATAGTTAAGTATAATTGATTACGCTGTTCTTTCTTGAGAGACTGATCACAGTGATCACGTTACATTTATTGGAATTAAGGAATAGGTTATTATTTTTGCAGAAGTCAACTAAATTAGAGAGGTCATTTTGTAATTTGTCACAGTCTCCTATATCTTTAATGACCCTATATTTTTTTGTGTCGTCAGCATAAAGTAGTATGTTAGAGTTTTTAATATGTTTAGTAATATCATTGACGTATAACGTGAAAAGTAAAGGGCCTAAATGAGAACCCTGAGGAACTCCAGAGCTAATTGACTTCCATTGGGACTGATAACCAGGGAGCGTACTTTTGGTGCCGATGACAGGCCGATGACGCAATTTCAGATATAGGATGCTTGAAATTTACGTTATATATGAATATCGTTGTTCCCCAACTAAATTAACTGACTGTTTTCTTAGCTGACCCTTACCATTCGGCATTTTGTCATCCGTCAAAGCTCTAATCGTCCGTTTAACTCTTGGTAACACCGCACTAAGTCAAAGAATGATTTAAATTAACGTGATAGCTAATCTAAACGTTTAAATAACTTACAACACGATACACAAAACATATTTAATTGTGTAAAATGCACACAATTTAATCTACTCTTACAAGGACAATGATAAAACAAAACATGCAATTCCGACGCATTTCGAAACACACCATTGCAGCATGTTTAAAATTCAGACAGAACTCTGTATCTTCACTGTCATTTGAGATATATGATTCATATAAATATCTTTGCTGGCCTTTCTTTATTAAGTCGCACATCTGGATAACGGTTCCAATTACCCGCTTAAATAAATAAAATAACACAGATCGACACATCTTGGTTCTTAGAAATAGGTAGGTAATTCTATTTTCATTATACACGTTTTGTTATTGTTCTTTTTGTATTTTTTTGTTAAGTTTTTTTTTCTTATGTGCTAGTGTCAACTTAAATAATGAAAAAAGGTTAATTATATGTAAAACGATATATTTTTGAAGACTAATTAATTTTTGCTACCATTTGTAATTATATGTGAACAGTTCTATACAGCTAGTAATTTACGGATATGATATTTTATACAGTTTATATACAGTTAGTTATTACGGACATTATATACAGTTTATCGTTAAGTAAAATTATTAAACTTCGATTCATAATTAATAATTAGAATCTGTTTCTATACTTCTCGGAGTCGAATTACACCGCGTGCTGGAAAAAATCCATTTTAAAATTGAAAATGACCTTTCAACTTCAACCGATGTAATTGGAGCATACTTTAAAAAACGCCAATTTTTTCCATAGTTCGTAGTCCCTTGTTTTTCATTAATACTAATATATGTTTTCTATATATGACAGCTTTGCTGTTACAGTTTTAATCACATCCAATCAGCGAAAGGTTAGAGTTCTGCATATTATTATGTTGAGTGGATTCAACCAAAACGGTGCAATTTTCCGTTATGAAAAATATGTTCTGTCTTAGATTTGGTTTACTTATTGCAAATTTTGCACGCCTTACTTTAACCGCTGTTCTTTCGTTTAGAGCATTAATAACATTAGTGATCTCGTCCAAATATTTTCTGTAGTACATGCAGGCCTCAATCCACGTATTCCATCTTGTTATAATCGGTCGTGGTGGTTTTGGCATGTCAGGGTAAAGCTGTTTTAATACTCTCACTCTTGTGGGGGATTTTAAAAATACCGATTTTATACTTGATATTAATCCATTCACATCGTCGAATAAGCCTCGCACTGTCTCCGCGACACGGTTGAGACCATGGGCTACACAAGTTACGTGTGTCATGTTCGGGAAAAGGTTGTTTAGTATCCGGCCTGCCTTTATCATATAAGCAGCTCCATCAGTAAGCATTAACGCCACTCTTTCGTGATAATTGTCATTTTGAAAGAGATTTTTTAATGAGTTAACTATCAAATCACTAATAGTTTCATTATTCGTTCTTTCAAGAACTTGACAAGCGATTACATGAGGTCTGCTTGAATTGCTCCCCTTAAGTGCTCCAACGATAACATTAGCAACATTTCGTTGTGTTTGGTCTTTTGTTTCATCTACACTTACGTAAATATAGGAATTACCAATATCTTGCCGTATGGAAGTGAAAGTCTCGTCATACTTTTTTGGTAAATACCGTAATCTTAGGTTTGATTCTGACGGTATATGCACCGTATTTGCATAATTCCCACCAATGCATTTTTTAAGGAAATCGACAAAGTTCTTATTATCTAGTTGTTTCCAAGGAATATTTGAAGGTATCATAAAATTAGTTCAATCCATGTTAAAAACATATTGTGTTTTTTTCTGTCCTTCTCGTTCTAAGTGGCTCTTTGTTTTCAAATGCTTTTCAATGTTACTTACTTTTGATGTTATTTTTTTTTCATAGCAGGAGCAATAAACTTGTTTACTATTTACTACCAGATAAGGAATTATGTGTCACTTAATTATGTTTTAATATATGTCTCAAGTGTCAATATCAGTAAACCGAAGAGGTTGATAAGTAGGTAGTCAATACTCATTCAATACTAATATAAAATCATGCTATATGTAGTTTGACGTCACCGGCCCGTCATCGGCACCAAAAGTACGCTCCCTGCTGATAACCCAACATAACCACAGACTGAGTTCTATTCTCAATATAGGATTTTATCCATCGGAAAAGATCGCCATGTATACCGATCTGCCAAAGTTTAAGTAACAAAGTATAGTGACAGATTTTATCAAATGCTTTGGCAAAATCGGTATAAATGACGTCAACACTGTGACCTTCATCCATGGCACTAAACCCAGATTTTTAATTCCGTAGAATTCTGACAGCCAACTGACAGCAATCACATTCTGACGTTTCAGGAGTGACAAATTTTTTTTTCATTGTTAATGTTTTTGACAGCATGACGTTTTTGGCCTTCCTATTCCATCATTAAACAAATCATTAACCTACGTATCTAGATTAGATTAGATTAAAGATTTAGAATATTATATTTAATATGTTGCAAGTACATCCAATTTATCCCAAAGGGAATGGCAAAGGACATGTATGAACAGCCTAAAGCGTCGTAATTAGTTTGGCGGAACGAATGACAGTTGACAACTGTCATTTTATAGTCTACGTTTTTTCCAAAAATATTTTAACGATATAAATACAAAACAATGACGATCAAATATAATTTAACTCCAAAGGTTTATAATATATGAATGATCAGAATGATACCAACAACTATTTACTTTTTCCTCTGATCAAAATTAAACAAAATATTTTGCACAAATTTTGCAATTTTAAATTAAAATTACTTGGTATTTATTAATAAATTAATATTAAATTTTAAATTCAAACATCTAAATCATAGAAGTCATATTCTACATATTGTTTATATGAATTCATTGCACCATTGACTTTAGGAATATTTTGTAGTCTGGTAAGACCAAGAAACGTCAGAATTCTACGGAATTAAAACTCAGGGTTTAGAGATATCATTAGCAAAGATTAGCAAATTACTATCGACAGACCGACCTCTGTAGAAGCCATGTTGATTAGGAGTGATATGCCGACGGGCAGTACCGAATAACTCATCGGTGACAATTTTCTCTTTCTTCTGACGTAACTTTGCAAAAACACATAATTTAGAAATCGGACGATAATTTTCAATATCCCGGCTGACTGGTCCTTTGGGAATAGGAGTGATCCATGCTTGTTCCCATAGTTTCGGGACGTAACCTTCTTTATAAGATTTGTTAAACAATATAGTAATTGGTATAACCAGGGAATCACTACATTTTTTTACTAACAAAGGATGTATGCCATCTGGACCGGCCCCTTTATGTGTATTAACTGATTTCAAGTAACTTGAAACAATTTGTGAATTCATTTCGATACCACCTAAATCGAGCAGTGGATTTGATACTGGAACTTTAATTATGTCATCAGATGATAAGTTGCTATTCGGCTTTTCAAAAACTGATTGAAAATGGCTATTGAATAGTTCACAAACTTTTTCGCCGTTCGAACTGGTCACTCCTTTATAGTGCATTGTTTCAGGTAATTTGCTTTTGGAAAAAACAGATTTTTATAAAAGATCAAAAGAAGTTTGGATATGGTTTTATTTTACTTTCGGAATAAGATATAGGTATATGTAGGATCGGGTATGACAGGGGGCGAACCATCAGGTCGTTCACCCATTTTAATTGAATAAAATCAAGTTATAATATAATGAAGCGTATATTTACAAACAAATTATTCTATTTACAACAAAGATAATAATCAAATTTTATAGTAGGTAACTTAACTATTGACAAAATAATAAACAATTACTGGCCCAAAGGGCACGACAGTTCACACGCCAAGATTCGGCGTGGCGAGAGGCAGAGTAAATATGCCGACAGGCAGAGTAACGCTATGCAGGGCTCGGAAAACGGTATTTTTTTCGAAACGGTTTCGTCTTAAATGCCTAAGGAACGATTTATTTCGGTTTCGTTCGCAAATAACGTTATAGAAAACGTTTTTGAACAAGAACGAAATTTAAATATTTTTTGATCCATATAACGTTTTTAACCGTTTTTTTTTCCATTTGCTGGGTTCGGTAGTATCTAACATTACTAAACAAGTTCATGCTTGTCGCCGCTTTGTAGCCGAACGCCGCGCGCGGCCGCGTCCCGTGGATTAAACCGGTTTTTGATAACGTTCTCGTTTCGTTTCCGTTCCGAACAAAATGTTGAACAAAGAACGGTTCGAAACGTTTTTAAAACGTTATTTTAAATAACGTTTCCGAGCCCTGACGCTATGCCGGAAGGCAGCGTAACGACGTACAGCAAGTGGCTACACATGTAGCTGCACAGGTGTATAGGCACTGAGGCCAATCAGAGTAAACCGACAGTTTTGTCGGGAGCAGGGGAGCTCACTCCTGAGTCGAACCATAAGTTTGACTACCTGCACAACCAGGTGCCAGGGTTTATATAACAGCTCGGCTTGCCCCTTCCAGGCACTCCACTCCTCGATAACTCTGTCCAATGGCGCGCGGAAACACGTCACGTGTTTACTCCATATTCAAACTAAAAAGACCTTAATTCTAATTCAAATTGACATTACAAATAATGAAATAATCCAATATTAATTACTGTTAACATATCACAATTCAATAGCAGCTATTTTAAAATCAAATTGACAAATTAACTATTCCCAAGACTCGTATGAGAACTAATAACTAATTTAGTCGAAGCAAGTTTATTTTTTGTTCCTTGTGTTGTGGCTCTTGCTGCAAGGCACTTAGCCAATGTCGAGTCAGGTGGCTTATTTAGCCACTGTCAGAATCGCAGTAATCGGACATCGTCGACTGACATTTTGTTTCATGCCCGGTTTCTATATGCAAGAAACGAATCGTTTTCCTTACGGGCCGTAGCGTTATGACATTAGCTACGTACGAAATGTGTCAAATTTTAACGAGACGTAAGGAAAACGATTCGTTTCTTGAATATAGGAACCGGGCATTAGTCAGTCTGTTGAATGCTGGTCTTACAACGAATTTGTAATTTGTATCTCTGTAGTTTGCGACATGCTGTGGAGCGCATACATAACTCCAAGAGAGAAATTACAATAATAATTCTTAAAGCTAGACTTAAAAGGTGTCACAAATATAATGTTAGGTAATATTTTTACAATAGAATACTATTCCTATCTATATGTTTAGCTAAGATTTGTACAGAAACTTTCTCAAAATTTGCCAAAATAGTAGTGACGTTAGATGGAAGCTCCAACTTGTGTTTAATAAGTTGTGCATATAAACAAAACTGATTTAATTGACAATTGAAAAATATATGATTAATTGAACCCACCTCGGCACCACAGTCACACATTGGACTATCTCTTAGTTTTATTTTAAATAAAAATTCTGGAGAGCAGACATGCCCTAAACGAAGTCTGATTAATGTACATGTTACTTTTTTTTTAAACTTAAATTTAAAAAGCCATGGTTTTGATGGGATATCTCTTTGAATCCTATAGTATTGTAAATTATTGTTTTTTCCCCAGATATCTGACCAGGATTTAAATAGGAGTGATGAGGAGATTGAAGCCAGATCATTATGATAAAATATATAGACCGACTTCCATCCAGAACTGCAGCTCTAGCTGCCCTATCAACTACTTAATTACCATTTATGTTCCTGTGACTTGGGATCCATGCTAACATAACTTCCATGTTAGATAAATGACACGAAAAGAGACATTCTTTAATTAAACATACTAGAGCAGATTTAGCAGAATTCCTAAGAGAATTACTTATGTGAGATAGCTTGTATAAAACTAAGGCTGTCTGAAAAGATTACTGACTTTGTCAGATTATGTTCTTTGATATATTTAAGAGCCTGTAAAATTGCTGAGCCTTCACCTGTGTAGATAGAAGATATAGTTGGCAACTGAAAACGCTGAATGGTACCAGAAATTTCTATGATAAAAGGCACACCCAACACATTGATTGTTATTGAGTTTTGATGCATCTGTATAAATTAAATCCCAATACTGTCACTTTTCGCTGATTGTATCAAAAACATCTTTAATAACCGTTGATGAGCTTTTTTGTATGCCTAAGTTAACCACTTTTGGCTGATAAACTAGAGCCTGAAAAGGAACTGTATATATAGGGAGTTTACTAAAAGTAACAATAGGTAATTTAATGTTTTGTAAACAGTAAAGACTATTAACTAAATTTGGCTTTGATTTTCTAGACCAAAACAGTGTTTCTTCTGTCATATTTTTCAACAGCTCTAACTTGGGACTAAGGGGATGATTTACTAATTGAGATAAACGGAAAATGAATCTGTTGGATAAATACTGCCTACGTAGATGTAGAGGGGGGTCTGAACATTCAACCTGAAGGGCCCAAGATGATTTCATTACGCCTGTTACTAACCTAAGAGCCTTTGATTGAATTTTGTCTAATTTTTTAAGGTCAGCTTTCATGCTAGGTTCCAATATAATAGATCCAAAATCTAAATGTGATCTAATTAAGGCATTGTATAAAAGTTTCTGGGTGTAGGGATGTGCCCCCCACCAAGCACCAGAGAGAGATCTAAGAATATTTATATTTTTTTCACATTTGCCAACTACATGATTAATATGGTCAGATCCTGACAACTTAGAGTCAAATACTACCCCCAAAAACTTAGCCTTTACTTGAATTGGAATAGCCTGAGATTTATAATTTATATTTAAGGATGTAGGAAGGCTGCGCTTCCTAGTAAAAACTAGAATAGAACTCTTGGTGGGTGACAGATCTAATCCTTGGGTCTCTAACCACATACCTAACGAGTCTAGTGCGTTCTGAACAAAATTAGCAGCCTCTTCAATGTTTCGATTCTGTGCGTAGATAGCTATGTCATCCGCATATTGCAGGATAGTACAGTGTTGATTGATAGATTGGGCTAGATCGGATGTATATATACTATATAATAAAGGACTTAAAACTGACCCTTGAGGGATTCCTTTCCAAACCAAACCCTTCATGTCTTCATTTGAATTTACGCGTAAGCAGATCTCTCTGCCTGACATAAGATTTTTAATAAAACAGACTACTTTCTCAGGAATACTCAATTGGCGCAATTTGCTACTGAGTACCGAGAGCAGTACATTATCGTATGCAGCAGAAATATCTAAAAAAGCAGCAACAACCGAGTGGTTTTGAGTAAAAGCTATCCTTACATCTGTGGATAAAAGACAATGACTATCAGTTACACCTTTACCTTTTCTGAAACCAAATTGATTTATTGCCAGGGCACCTGAATGTTCCAAAAACCACTCCAATCTATTTTTAATAGGTGTTCCACAATCTTGCAAAGAACAGATGACAGAGCTATTGGGCGGTAGGAAGAGTGATCTTCTGGGTATTTTCCTGGCTTTAAAATAGGTATTATAATTTGTGATTTCCATGATGGAGGGATATCACCTGAATTAAATATTTTATTAGCAAGGTTCAGAAAATAGTTATGGCAGCGAGGACCTGCTTTAACAAGAAAAGAATATACAATACCGTCAAAGCCAGGGGAAGAATCCCTTAATGAGAAGAAAACTGTTTTTAATTCATTTAAGTTAAATTCTTTATCAAGCATATGGTCTGATGAATCAAAGGAGTATATTGAAGGTAAGTCATCAAACGATGGAACCATTGGTGGTGCCAATTTATTAATAAAGTTATTAGTCCATGCTAGAGAAGAAGCAGGAATAGAGGCCACAGAGCCCCTGCGAAATCTTCGAATGTTTTTCCAAACAACTGAAGGTGGAGTACTAGGTGAAACAGATTCACAAAAGGATTTCCAACCATCTATTTTCTTAATTGAGAGAGTTCTGCCGCATCTAGCCCTAACTTTTTTAAATTTTATATAATTTTCTAAATTCATGTCCCTAACATAATTAAGTTCAGCTTGATTGCGTTCCTTAACTACATCAGAGCATTCAGAGTCCCACCATGGCTGAGAAGGGGAGCGACGGGCGTTAAGGTTTTTCAAGGGGATAGCCTCTACTGCCGATTTATGAATCAAATTCACAAGAAGGTCTTGAGTATCCTTTATACTAACTTCCGAATCGAACACGTTATCGATACTTGCTTCTAAAGAAGAACTATAAGAATCCCAATCAGCTTTAGATAATCTATACTTCTGTAAAGGAGAAAGAAACGGACCTAGGCTATTATTTAACGGCAATTTTATAACGATTGATAAATGATCACTGTTATGAGAATTAGCTAAAATACTCCACTCTAATTTTGTGTTTAATTCAGAAGAACATAGTGAAACATCAACCGCAGAGGCGTTTTGATAAGGAGCAGTACGTCTAGTAGGTCTTCCATCATTTAAACAACATAATCCTAAATCGTCCATGATAGATAATAATTTGTTTCCATTATTATCTGATAAAGAGGAACCCCAAGATATATGATGACTATTTAAGTCACCCATGATTATAATAGGCTTAGGGATATCTTTTATAATAGAATGAAATTCTGACAAAACTATGTGAGAGGGGTACGGGATATAGACTGACACATACGATACGTCAAAAATACGAACTGCCACAATAAAGATACTATTTGAATGTGATGGGAGGGGAATTGGTGAAAAAGGAATATTATTTTTCATATCACCTACTCGGAAAGGGGACTTTTTTTCCCTGCTAGGAGGGATCAAAGTGGCACTTTTCTGTTCAAGGACATTTTGTTGCCAAATTTGATAATTGTTGTTAAGTGCGATAATTTCCTGTTGTTAAATTTGATAATTTCAGCATTTCTAGAATGTGTGAATAATTAAATTTGTTTCATCACTAAGATCTTTTATTTTCCTCATAGGTGATGTGAAAAGCAGATGTGTCACACGGTAGCAAAATTATTTCCACCTTGGGCGTTAACACTTGAATCCCTCACTACGCTCAGGATTCTATTTTAGAATCCCTCGCTACGCTCGGGATTCAATTGTAGAATCCTTCGCTTCGTTCAGGATTCAATGTACGCCATCGCCTTATATATGTCATTTTGCTCCCTTGTGACACAATCTACTATTTGACAATCAAAGCAGCGCCATCCCATCCATCAACTCTGTCATCTCGCAGAGTTGAATAGCCGGGAAATTTAAAAAAACGTTGAGGTTTCAGCCAAGTTTCCGCAATAGAAAAAATTATGGGATTATAGTTATTACATAAAAAGAACAATTCATATTTTTTATTGTTTAAACTACGAGCATCATTGAACGGCTGTATGCATTTTGAAGTTTTTTATTTAGAATATTACAAAGCGATTCAATTTTTATAGCAACGTTGGGCGGTATTCTATCGAAATTAAGAAGCATAATAACAGTATCCAAAAGAGAGTCTAGTACCTTTTCATTAATCTGTCCATCAACATACGCATGGTCACTGTGTCCAAGCGACTGGCCTGATGTTGATTCGCTATAAGATTGATTGCTATCCTCTGAGGATTGCAAAGCACAGCCATTACGAGAAGAAGGAAAGTTATAACTGTTAATAATATCTTGATGAGCTCTCTTATCATATCCTGGCTGTAGGGGAACGTGAACCTTACGTGGTAATGTCACTGTTTTCCTATAAGAAATCGGACTAGGAGCCGATTTGGTGATTTCAGCAAACGACCGTCTGGAAGAGGGAATTAGTTGTGAAGCCTCCATGAAAGATATTGAATTTTCAGTCATCGCCACTTTAATTTTAATTTGTCGATCGAACTCTGGGCATTTTTTGTCAGTAGCGGCATGGGACCCTGAACAGTTCAAACAAGAAATTCTTTCTTCCGGGACCGGACATTCTCTACCTGTATGAGGCTGAGCACATTTTGAACACCGGGGCTGTGACCTACACTGCGATAGTACGTGACCAAACCTACAGCACTTAAAGCATTGAATTACCGGGTAGTTATACGATTGGGTTGTAAAAGCATTGTGAAACAAATATACTCGGGGAGGTAACTTTTGACCATCCACAGTTAGAGCTACAGTTTCAGTAGGAACCCACTCCATTGCCAACGTTATGTCATTTTTCCGTTTGGCGTTAAGTCGCCGGACTTTAATCAGTTTAATCACTCTACCAAAACCATCGGACGTTGAGATATTGGCAATAATCTCCTCATTGGATAAGTCCTTAGGGACCCCACGAATTACACACATCTTACACACATTAAATGTGGGAATAAAAACCGAGTATATGTTATCTGAGGCATGACTACTCAAAAACGTGTTTGCTGCTGACATCGAGGTAAATTCAACAGACAGCCTATTCCGACCTATTTTTTAATTCCCTCTTGTTTAATTTGAGCAACTCCGTGTGTTACTAAAAATTGCCCAAATTTAACTGCATTTAATGTTCCGCCATTCAAATCCGAGCTTTTCTTAACGATGTGGACAATGAATGGACCATTATCTTCCTGAATGTAGCATTGCCTAGTTATGAGAGGCTCGGACGTGGCATTCATTTTAACAGTTTTAGACGGTAATTCATTATCGCTACAATTTGCCTCATGAGACGGCCTCTTCTTAGAAAGATTCGATTTTACAATATTTACAGAATCATCTACGATACATTCATCATCCATAGGGACACAAGAGGCCGCTTTATCAATATCAGGTGGACTCAGAGGGGACACCAAAAAATCTAGATTCCCCGAGAGTTGGCCGCATGGCAGGTTGGAACTACCCGCCATTACGGCCCCACCATTGCCGTTGTCGAAATACAACTTTTAAATTAAACAGGAATATAACTACAATTATACAAAATAACACTTAATCATACAACTAAATAACATACATATACAATTATTACTGTACACCTATACTATAACTGTACAAAAGATATTTTAATCCTACCAGATAATTCAAGCGTCCTACCCTCCCGCGCTCCACAGACCGAAAAACCGAAGCAAGTTGTCACCTTCGATTCGCTGACGATATTGTCATCATGGCTGAAACCATGGAGGACCTTGGTACAATGCTCGATGGCCTCAGTAGAGTCTCTCAACAAGTGGGTCTTAAAATGAACATGGACAAGACGAAAATTATGTCAAATGTCCATGTCGTACCCACTCCTGTCAAAGTTGGTGACTCTACTCTCGAAGTTGTTGACGACTATGTATACCTAGGACAAAAAATCCATTTAGGTAAGTCCAACTTCGAAAAAGAGGTCAATCGTCGAATCCAACTCGGATGGGCAGCGTTCGGTAAGCTACGCACTATCTTCTCGTCCCAAATACCACAGTGCCTCAAGACAAAAGTCTTTGATCAGTGTGTGTTGCCAGTGATGTCGTATGGATCCGAGACATGGTCGCTTACAATGGGCCTCATAAGAAGGCTTAAGGTCACTCAAAGGGCGATGGAAAGAGCTATGCTGGGTGTCTTCTTGCGAGATCGAATCAGGAATGAGGAGATTCGCAGGAGAACTAAAGTAACCGATATAGCTCACCGGATTGCAAACCTTAAGTGGCAGTGGGCGGGGCACATTGCTCGTAGAACTGATGGCCGTTGGAGCAGAAAGGTTCTAGAGTGGCGACCGCGAACCGGGAGACGAAGTGTTGGCAGACCTTCCACAAGGAGGACTGACGATCTGATAAAGGTCGCGGGAAACCGCTGGATGACAGCAGCAGAGGACCGATCGTTGTGCGAAAACCTTGGGGAAGGCCTTTGTCCAGCAGTGGACATCTTGCGGCTGATAATGATGATGATGATGATGAAGTTGTCAAAACAAAAAATAGTGAATCATAAAATCATCTCTCGAATTATTATAAGGAATCACATTTAAAACATTGATGGCTGTTTTCTTTAGCAACAAGCGTTTTCTTTACGTAAACAACTAACGATTTAAAAAATAACAGTTATAGCTCATGCAATTTATGATGGCGAGTGGGCTTTACTTGTGGTAAACACATATCTGTATACGTGTCAAAGTGTGCGTGACAGCGAGAGCGGGTATGGTAAGCATAAAAATAAAGAGAAGTATTGGAGTAAGAGAAGTATATTACATTATACTTATTATACTGTCGCAAACCCTCTAGCAAATAATGATAAGAAATAATGCAATTAAGTATTTTAAACCGACTTCAAAAAAGGAGGTTCTCAGTTTGACCGATTTGATTTCTCCATCAATTATGGTCCGATTTCAAAAATTCTTTTTTTGTTTTGTTTGACCGAGTTTACTTCCGAGGTGATATAACGCTTATACCTATTTTCTGTCTTAAAATTACGTACAATTTTATGTTACTTAAAATTAAAACCTATCTGTAGGTTTGTCTTTATTTTAGAGGGCTTATTATTGCCGTGTTTCTTGGGTGACTAAACGTGGATCAAACATCCGTCACTCTCACACTTATATGTATGTACTTGTC
The DNA here is from genome assembly GCA_923062465.1 of Acleris sparsana. Lineage (NCBI taxonomy): Eukaryota > Metazoa > Arthropoda > Insecta > Lepidoptera > Tortricidae > Acleris > Acleris sparsana. The sequence goes on from OV281285.1 coordinate 24,575,821, forward strand.
AGAAAGTGTCGAATGTTTTATTACCGTTTTATCAAGCGATAAACACGGATAGGCCCACAGTTGTAAATAAATTTACTATTTTTATTTTAGGAAAATTCAAAATAAAAATACGTTATACCTCGCTATGAATAACTTTGCGTTTTTTCCGGATATTGGACATGCTGACGGTAGTTCGTGGCAGTAAGCGTCGTGGAAACAATACAGTGTGTGGCCCAAAACCGGGGACAATATTAAAAACCGGGGCTCTATAGATCACTGGTAATTACATTATAATGGTCTTACCTAATTAAAATCAACACTTAACTTTCAGTTTTTTTCTAACAAAGTTAATCGCAAATTCAATGTAATGCAAACACCGCTAAATCTACCGCGTGTTGTCAATGGCACCCTGTACTCAGACATACCGCGTACCAAGTGACCAAGCGACGATATCGCGACGAGAAAATACATTACCTACGATTTTTAACTTTGTAGGCTCTTTTTTCCAAAATTATAGACTTTGTAATATTAGATTCTTGTGATAGTTAATTGGAATATTCTAAAGAATCCCCATTTATTTTTTTCGCCCCGGTTTTGGGCCACACACTGTATACACAAGTGACTCGAGTGACTGCGCGCATGCTATGGCAACTTAGTACATTAGAGGTGGTTCGCTTTTTTTTGTTTTTTTTTAAGTATGACAAAACTAATATTGCGCTTCGATTAAGCAATAATGGACTCTTGGTCAACGGAGTAAGCACTTCGACGCACGCCTTATTAATTGTGTCGTTCTGTGGCGCCATCTTCATTAGGTGTCGAAAAAGTTTTAGTCCGGCTTTAAAGTCAGTGTTGCTGATGGTTTAAAAAAAACGCTCTTGAGAACGATACAAAAACGTAATGATAATGCAAAAAAAGAAATGTATTACTTTTGTTATTTTGATAAATATATATTATACGTTATGAAAATGCAAAAATATATAATTTATGACAGTTTGTATTGAATCGATATGACAACACAATAAGTTACTTGTCTGTCTTGACATTTTTTGACATTGTTCAAAGAAATTTTCTTGAATTACTTAAATTTAATTTCAGGGAGAAATATAATAACAAAAGATTTCAAATTATTGCATGACAGATGTATTTTACAGTGTGCTGCGTACCTGGGTGCAATAACCGGACCGTAGAAGGTAATTCACTACACTTTATTCGTTAAACACAGATCCAAAGGTATTCAGAAAAAAAATAACGGACAATTCTATTATTGGTCGTACTATTAATATCATTAATGGGAAAATGTGTCTGTCTCTCTGTCTTTTAGACTTCGCTGAACTGATTTGGATGAATACAAAGTAATACCTATTTACTTTTCATTTCCGTTTTTTTATAGTTCTATAGGGAATAGCGATCGATATACGATATGGAAGTGGATGAAGTTAAGGGCAATATTTAAGAATACATTATATGGTAATTGTGCGTGTCTGAAATACTTTCATGGTTAAACCTTCAATCGGTTTTGATGGAATTTAGCATGACCCCATTTGTTGACATTTGTTGGTGACCCCAAGAGACTACTTTAATTCCTAATCCCGTGACCGGGCAGAGAGCATCCACAGAGCGCTGCCATTGAGCTGCGTGCTTCAACTCAGGCGATATAGACCATAGCGAATAGCGATACACGTGTTCTGCAATGACGTAGTCGCAAGGAAAATCTAGATATAGCTAAACTACAGATACAATTATGAAATAATAGTTAACATAACCTTTTTAGTGTTTAGAAGTCAAACTACCCTTATAGTTTCGCCATGTCCGTTTGTCTGTCTGAACCTATGGAATATACAAAGATAAAATTTCGTACATAGGATACCTATACATAATATATACCGTTCGGATCCAAGGTTGTATAAAAATTGAAGGATGTTTGTCTTTCAGACACGTATGCTCGGCCATACTTCCATAATTTAGATAAAATTTGGCAGTCAATTACAACGTACTCTATTTTATTTCGGAAAACTTGATAGTTCCCGAGGGAAAAGCGATAAACGAGTTCTATGCGAATGCAGTCGCTGGCAAAAGCTAATGCTAATGCTGTTTGTAATAAAGTAATACAGTAGAACCCGCTTAATACGATCACGTTTAATGCGATTTCCCGCATAATACGCCATTTTCTGCCGGTCCCTGCAACTTAAGGCCTGTTTTCATACATTTTTTCACGGTTAATACGACTCGCGTCCCGCTTAATACGTCTTCTAAACCATAATACCAAGTTATGTACGCGGGTCAAAAAGAGTTGCAACTAAGCATATCGTACTAATATTACGCAAGGGGACGCGATTCTAGCGACACCTCCGGGTAAGTTTGTGTGTTGCGACTAAGCGATCGGCTATATGTACTTTTACATAAACATAATTTTTTCAATTTTTTGTATCTTCCATTTAAAATAAACAAATTACATGTAAATGTGTGTACATGAAATAATACTAGTTTAATTTTCACGTTTAATACGATTTCCCGTTTAAGACACTTTTTTTGCTAGGTCCCCTCAGAATCGTCTTAAGCGGGTTCTACTGTAATTTTAAAATCATTTTTTATCAATTACGTATAATTATGTTATGCGACATCGAAATAGCACTAGGTATTTATTTTATGCATTTTAATATAGGCACGTCTACTTCACTAAACTGCTTTTGATGAATACAAAGTAGGTAATCTTCATTTCCGATTAGTTCTATAGCGATATACGACCCTTGTTCGGTATATGGCAGATTCTGTATTGGACAGATTCTGCGATTGGGCAGATTCTGTATTGGACAGGTTCGCGATTAGGCAGCTTCTGTATTGGACAGATTCGTGACTGGACAGATTCTGTATTGGACAGATTCGTGACTGGACAGATTATGTATTGGGCTGATTCGCGACTAGGCAGATTCACTACTCGACAGATTCTCTATTGGACAGAATCGCCGTTTGGCAGATTCGCCATTTGGCAGAAGTAGTACAGTAAGGAACAATAGTCTTATGCACCTAATCATATATACCACCAAGCCTACTATATGAGCTTATAGCTTGGTCGAGTTAGCCTAAAATGTACGGGAAAGGTTACATTATTACGCATATAGCTGAAAATTAGTACGAATGTTCTGACCATCATTATAAATAAAATGTCAAAAGTCCCCATCGATCGTTTACGAAAAAAGTTCAGGTTCAAAGTTCGCTTCGAATATAGGTTTTTTGCATTTTCCATCCAAACGGTAAGTTTTATGATAAAAGTATGTAATAAAGGATTGATTGAAGATCATGCAATTATCTATCTAAATTGTCGAACATTTTTTCTCCTATGAGCCACCGTTTCGGAGATATGACGATTCAAAACTTGTAAAAGTTGTGTTGTGTTATTAAATCTAATTTATAGCAAAGGAAAGCGACGTAACTCGAAATTGATAGAAAAAATAAACAGGTAGACATAATTGTTCAAGCAATTTTAAATAACGAAATAAAGCGTGTCAGAATGTCTGGAACGATTATGCAAAATAAACTGCATAATATACAAAAAGTAGATCATATAAGTAATAATTGTTTATAATTAAAAAATTATTTAAAAATTAAGTACCTATGGTTGTGTTTTTATTTTCCCGTGGTGATGGATTAATTACTGACATTAAATATGGAAAGTTTACTATAAGTTGTTTTTTTAACATACCTACATTTTATTATCATCTTAACTGTACTTCTGGCCAATCACATTTCTATCGAATTCAGAATCTGTCCTATCCAAGATTATGCCGAGTAGCGAATCTGCCTAGTCGCGAATCAGCCCAATACAGAATCTGTCCAGTCACGAATCTGTCCAATACAGAATCTGTCCAGTCACGAATCTGTCCAATACAGAAGCTGCCTAATCGCGAACCTGTCCAATACAGAATCTGCCCAATCGCAGAATCTGTCCAATACAGAATCTGCCATATACCGAACAAGGGATATACGCCCGATATCTAGGCGGTTAATGCCTTTAAAGTTTGTCAGACCCCGGACGACGACCATTTGTGACACGTGATTTAGATTTTTTTTTTTTGGGCTAGGGAACGCACACATGGTACCTGATGGCAAGTGGGATCAGAGATATACGGTTGCATTCAAAAGACTATAATAATCTTAAGACTTCAATCCTAAACCTTTAATGTTTTACTGACCGACCAGGGTTCCTTAATTCTATTAACATTTTCTATCGCAAGGGATAGTTGATAAACACTTAGATCTGTTGCAGAGCATTGTTTTTAATGAGAAAACCGGCCAAGTGCGAGTCGGACTCGCGCACGTAGGGTTCCGTACCACACCACCATACATCTAAATAAATGTTTTTCTTTATTCTTTATTATATTGGAGTTCATTGAATGAAAGGTAAAATGCGGTTTACGATTTATAACGTATTCAAAAAAAAACTAATTATTAGATCTCGTTCAAACCAATTTTCGGTGGAAGTTTGCATGGTAATGTACATCATATATTATTTTTACATTTATCATTCCCTTATTTTAGAAGTTACGGGGGGGGGGGGGGGGGGGGCACACACATATTTCCACTTTGGAAGCGTCTCTCGCGCAAACTATTCAGTTTAAAAAAATATTATATTAGAAACCTCAATATCATTTTTGAAGACCTATCCATAGATACCCCACACGTATGGGTTTGATGAAAAAAAAAAGAGTTTCAATTCTAAGTATGGGGAACCCTAAAAATTTATGGTTTTTTTTCTATTTTTGTATGAAAATCTTAATGCGGTTCACCGAATACATCTACTTACAAAGTTTCCATAATAATAATATAGCTCTTATAGTTACGGAATAAAGTGGCTGTGACATACGGACGGACAGACGGACGGACAGACATGACGAATCTATAAGGGTTCCGTTTTTTGCCATTTGGCTACGGAACCCTAAAAAGGAAGCAGACGAGCAAGCGTGACAACTGATGCTAATTTGATCATCGCGATATATACTTAATCACCCGCAACACCGAGGAGATGCCGGTCTTTGAGAAAAGAGTAGGCTGGTTTTTCGAAGGCCCCAAGTCGTATTGGTTCGGAAATACAGACGCCAAGAGTTGATTCCACATTATATACTTACATAAAATGCTTTTCTAGGTCGATCGGATTTTTTTTAGGTTATAGGTACCTACTCCTTTCATCAGTTTTTCAGCCCCAGCTCCAGGAGAGGGACTTCAATCAAAAATTTACTTCAATCCGAAATTTTATAGCATTAATCGTGTCCCGGGATCTTCTAGTGGTAAACGTGTTGTACGCTGACGAAGTCGCGGGCAAACTCTTCATATATTCATAATGGAGATACCTATTGCCATCATGATTGTAATGAAATTTTGCATAAGTAAGTTGGACCCCGAGAAAAAGACGTAGGAAAATTAATGTTGCATGGTTTCCAAGGGAACGGCGAAAAACAAGTTTCACTTAGATGAAGTACTTAGCACGCAAAGTCTTGTATAATTATAAATGAGAGAGTGTGGCTGTCTGTTTGTCTGTAACGCTCCGCTGTCACGGCTGAACCAATACTTACTTACTTTGTTACTTTTTTTAGTAAAACTTACGGGAGGAGGGTAATGTTTTTGACCGGTATATATGTAGGTAAGTACATATGAATGTTTTGTACGCCATGCAACCGTACCTTTAAGACCAAATTTGGCTTTGCCAGTCACCTTCGCTCACACCAAGGACATACACCTAAGGATGTTTTTTTTTATCCCGGACAATAGAACAGTTCCGGAAGGAATAATGATAAACGACTTCTATGCGGACGGAGAGTTTTTATTGGATAGGTATTCCCTTGGACAAGCCATCCATAGAAGAAAATATACGACAGGGTTAGCCTAGTTGATAGTGACTAGTGACCGTGTTTCTGGCTCTCCACAGATGAAGTTGCGGGCACAAAGCTAGTTTTATATAATTCATTTACTACTTTTTGAGGCGTGTTATCAATATAATATCTTTTTTAATAAATAAACTATCAAGATTGCTCGCGAGAAGGATCCCCTGTTACCGTACCACTAGAAATAAAGAAGGTGCTTAATTTTTGAAAGGAAATGTCAATTAAATACACTTTTTGAGATGATTAGGTACAGGATTCAGGCGTAAATTGCTCTAGCGTATATTTATTGAGAATTGGGAACCCAAAAGAGAAGAGCTTAAAACACATATGTTTTTATTCCAGGCGTTTTATCCTTGAGTCCTTGTGGTGGTTACTGCTGACATTGGTTGCGGGTATTGAACGCTGGTGCCTCTGTATTTAAGGTGGCTGTCAAAACATAGGTAATGTTCATCCCACGTTATTTATTAAGTCTGATCAGATAGAGATCTGATAGCTAAGTATATTAGAAGAAAGTAGTAAAATACCCCTATACGAATGTACACAAGACGCTTGAAGCGGGTGATATTTTTAGTCAGTTAAGTGTTTCCGCTTTGCATAATATTTTTACTCTAGGTCGAAATCCCATTTCTGACACATTGATGAATAAAACTCTAGTAATATTAGATTAGTCGCATGTTATACTTATCAGACGAAAATAATAGACAAAGTGGTATTCAGAATACAATGGAGGTACAATGGACTAGACAAGGTATAAAAATGGCTCATATCATCATACTTGTCGCATAGTTACAAATGCCCTCTGTTAAAAGAGACTTGTATATATCAAGAAAAAAAATGTGTAGGTATCTTTAATAATGATGAAAGTTAGAAATATCTATTTAGAAGACAGTTAGCGTTTGTTTGTTTGTTTGTTTGTGTTTTTGACGTCTGATTGTAACTAGGTAGGCATTCAAATCTTTAGACAGGAACATATATTTTCCTAAACGAAGACATTGACAGGTAGAGAGTAAAAATTAAAGCGCTGTAAGTTGTATTTTTATCATTAGCTTGAGTCGCAATTATTCTTTCAATTTGAGATTATACCAACTGCTCAATAGGTTAAAAGGAAACTTTATGGTGAGACTGTGTGTGTTGTCTGACTGTCTGCCTGCCACAGCAGATATTGATATTAATTTAATGCTCTTGATTGGAACGTTTGACACCTTATTACACGACTGCCCAAAAACAGGAGTGGAATGCTTTCAGGGTTCATGTATGTATGTATGTAAGTATGTAAGTATTTATGTATGATTCTTTATTTCACCATAACTTCTAAACTCCTGAGCCGATTTAGATGTGTGTGGTATCGTTAGAATCCTTTCATCTTCCCGGCTGACATTAATACGACTGCCCAAAAAAGGGAGTGTAATGTTTTCAGGGTTCATGTATGTATGTATGTATGATTCTTTATTCCACCATAACTTCTAAACTCCTGAGCCGATTTAGATGTGTGTGGTATCGTTAGAATCCTTTCATCTTCCCGGCTGACATTAATACGACTGCCCAAAAAAGGGAGTGTAATGTTTTTAGGGTAAAAAGATAAAAGATAAAAGAAATTTATTCAGTAAGTAGGGTAGGCGACTCCGGCACTTTTACACGTCAACAATCTACCAGCGCTTCCCAAGAGGAGACCACTGCTGAGAAGAAACGCCGCAAGAAACTCAGCAGTCAATCATTTTTTAAACATATTTCATATTTCATATAACAGTGGTCCTTCTTAGTCTAGCATTATATAAAGCTACAGGTATTAAATTAAATATAATATCAAACAACATGTGTAGTTCAGCAGGAAAACATGCCAAAATCTTACGGGAGAGATAGAGAGAAAAGAAAAAATAAAAATATAGAATCAACTACTTATATGAGATGGTGCAAGATGACCACATAAAAGTTAGAGAGTAAGATATGTTTTCCTGCATCAACGGTGCCCCCAGACAAGAAAAAGCAGGATAAAGCTTTGCATTTGAACAAATTATTTATAAGCTTTATTTTTTGACAAGGACGAAAAAGGTGTTGTTAGTATATTTCTTAATGCAGTCGAGGGAATGTTTTATACCAAGACGATGCGCTTAAAAGTCCCGCGATTACATAAAAAAAATATACTAACAACACCTGTTTTTTATTTTTTTTATTATTTAAGGTTAGGTATTCGAATCGGTTCAAAAGCTAGTTTCATGAGTTATGAATAAGATGGGACCTGATTAAAAGCTGATATAGTAATACTCACTAATTATAATACAGTTGAATAATTTCTAGGTTAACAAGAGATTCTCGGAGGCTGTGCCAGGTGCAAGGAAAAGTGTCCCAGTTTTAGAATAATTATTTACATACGACTTAACTATTCAAGGAATTGTCATGAGGAGAGGAACGGAATTTCAAGGAAATGAAAAACAAATGCGACGGGGTACATAACTTACTTACATTTATAAAATTACAATTGGCTAACTAGGTAGATTTGTAAGATTTTGGCGGAAGCTGGAAGTTTTGTTGACAACATTTGAAACAGCCAGTAAATGCATGTTAGTCACAAATCGTTGTGACTAACGTGCATTTACTATGCTCACCGAAATGGCCGATTTTCACTGATTTCTAGAAATTTGTACTTATTTTTAAATCTCATTGGCGACTGATATTGTCACGCCTCTGATACCTATCAAATATGAGTCAATCCGTTTTCCGCCCATAGGTACAGTCGCGGAATGAAAAGGATCGTCACATTAAAGTCGACTTTTGCTTGAACCAGATTAAGAAGCAGTAATGCCAACATCTCAATGTTATAATAGTAAAACCTCCCCTATTTATACTGAAACCCAGTTGTCAATTTTACAAAATGGTAACTGGGCACACAATAGCCTGTTTCAGACTAGCGTTTTTTTTAATGCGCGCATACACGTCTATTTCGGCATACGCGCCTACAGGCGCTACCAAAAACGAGCTTATACGCGCTTATATACGCTAGTCTTAAACAGCCCTCCTGTTTTGATGTGTATTAAACGTGATTGATATATTATATCATATATGAATCACCTTTGCTCTAACGTTCATAATCTGCCTTACTGGAGTGGTTTATTGACTGACAATGTCGTATTAAATCAAGGGCCGATTCTGCCGTGCTAATGATAAACATAGCAATAAAATGTGCAGTAAGAGCTAGCTGCGCCTCTATTCTAGGCGGTAAAATACAAATCGTATTTGACCTGTTATGGTTTGTTTTTAAGTCTGCCGCTATTACTGTCAATAAAATAAGAGCTATCAAAATGTTGACAATACGATAACAGATCAAAGACGATATTGTTTTTACCGTGTTGAATAGAGGCCCTGATATAAGTCTGTGATGGATTAGTTTTCCATTGACTCCGGGTGGTAAGATGAAGAAGTAACATGATCAAAATCCTACTTCTAACCTCATGTTAAATAAAACTAGTAATGTTACACTAGCCGTGCGGGAAAATTATAGATAACTAGCTTCTGCCCGCGACTTCGTCTGCGTGGACTTCAGAATTTTATCTTACCAGGATGAATAAAGTTCATACTTACCGAACCGAGAACGAAAAATAAAGTTTATAATTGCACTGTATAGGGAAAATCGATAAACCAAACTCTACTGCTCACTAGTGACTAGGTTGACGCAACCCTATCATCAGGGTTATGGTTACGTAACAAAATTGTAAACAAGCATTGCATAAAAAAAACCTTTATGGAGAGACTCCGATATCTGACTGTCTGTTTGTCACAGCAGTTTTTAGATCGGTTTAATAACCAACTCAGAAGCTATTTTCACCCCATTTTTATCACATACAACATGATTATTATTATTACTCTCTTTTGACTTCGCAATCTAGTACAAACATTAATAAGTGTAGGTTAGGTTCATGAGTATAGTTATGGATTAATGCGATAAGAATTGATTAAAAGCTGAGGAGCAAAAATACCGGGTCAGAGTGCGTTTTTCATACAAACGAGACTATTATAGATGTTTTTCTGAACATGCACAATTCCGGCGTTAACCGCAGATTCATTCCTCTAGTCCCAGTAGTTCGGTTGATTAGTCCGGGGCCGAACTACTGCCACACTTTTCTTCCCATTAGTTCGGTTATGACGTCAAACCGGACTATTGGGAAGTGGTGTGTAGTTCGGTTAATGATGTGCAAACAACTTTTATTATTAAAAAATCCGGCCAAGTGCGAATCGGATACGCCAAAAAATCTGTATTTTGGATTGAGGGACAAACTTAACTTGCCATTGAAAAAATATTGTCCCTATACCTACAATATACATCGACATAGGTCGTGGTTAGTTTATAAACTGCAATTTAGATTGTAATTACAAACTTAACTATTTGAATTGTGATGTAACTATAAAATTACCATTATCGGATTATTTTACTCGACTGCGGCGGAGCCCAAAAGGAGGGTTATGTTTTTCACAGTCATGTATGTATGTCCAGTTCTATGTTCCCCGCTACAGTAAAAACGGCTTGGACGATTTTGACAAATGAGGTATCATTGGATTTGTCTTCTCAGCGAGAGTGTCATAGGCTACATTTAATCCCGGGAAAACGTCCCGTTTTTTTTTGGGGATATAAGTATATTAGTGTCGGTACAGAATGAACGATTGTAAGGCATATATACCATTCCTTCTGCTCCAAGTTGAACACTTTCGTGCACTTGCTCGTACCTATTAATATTAAAAATTAACTAAAAAGTCAAAATTAAAATAATAATAAAAAAAGCAAAAAACCCGACTGCAAAAACGTTTTCTTGACGGAAAAGCAAAAAACAAGCAACGTATTATGCTAAATAATGTCAGCACTGCAACGTTTAGGCTTTATTTTATAGTCAACGCAGGCGGGACCCACCCATAAAATAAACATGTTGTTTTAAGCTTCTACAGCTGTGGGCGGGGCCCGCCTGCTGACATTATTTAGCATAATACGGGTTGGCAAATGAAAAAGTTGTGAAACGATACATTCGACCAAAAGTATTTCGACCAAAAGGCAGAGAACCGTTTCAACCTTTAAAGCGTGAGCGATCTAATACGAAGAAGTTACTTAACCTTTTTTTTTTATTAAAAATGTAATGAAATAAATGTCTCTTTGATTTTTTATTTAGCTGTGCTGTGTATGTGTGTGCATCCTTAACCGTACTTTTGAGTCGTTTTAATTCTCATTAGTTCGGTTTGACGACATAACCGAACTAATGGGAAGAAAAGTGTGGCAGTAGTTCGGCCCCGGACTAATCAACCGAACTACTGGGACTAGAGGGATTCATTCAGTTGGGTATCCTAGGCACTCTGGAAGTCCTGTATCGATACTCGGGGCATTCATTATCAGATTTCACTAAAAGCATTCTCTGGTGAGGAACCAAGGATTCGAACTTGCCCCTTTGGTATGAAAAACGCACTCTGACCCGTTATTTTTGCTCCTGAGTGTAGTACTTAATTATAATACAGTTTTATATTTTTTAGGTGACAACAGATACTTAGAAGCTGTTGTGTTCAGAGCAAGGAAATATGTCCCAGTTATAACTAGAATACCTACTTATGAGCACAAAGATTCTGTCTCGTATTATTTGTGAGAATATCGAAACCAAATAGTACTTATGCCAATTAAAACATAAAAGATTGTCATAATCACTTGCAGTGAAGACCAGGGCGGCTAGCATAAGTCATAATCCCTCACTACCTAGTCTGCAACGAAAGGGAATACCGAACTCAAATAACAGATGCCCGGTCATCATCAAAATCGGGGTGATTACACATCAATAAACTATCAAGATTGCTCGCGAGAAGGATCCCCTGTTACCGTACCACTAGAAATAAAGAAGGTGCTTAATTTTTGAAAGGAAATGTCAATTAAATACACTTTTTGAGATGATTAGGTACAGGATTCAGGCGTAAATTGCTCTAGCGTATATTTATTGAGAATTGGGAACCCAAAAGAGAAGAGCTTAAAACACATATGTTTTTATTCCAGGCGTTTTATCCTTGAGTCCTTGTGGTGGTTACTGCTGACATTGGTTGCGGGTATTGAACGCTGGTGCCTCTGTATTTAAGGTGGCTGTCAAAACATAGGTAATGTTCATCCCACGTTATTTATTAAGTCTGATCAGATAGAGATCTGATAGCTAAGTATATTAGAAGAAAGTAGTAAAATACCCCTATACGAATGTACACAAGACGCTTGAAGCGGGTGATATTTTTAGTCAGTTAAGTGTTTCCGCTTTGCATAATATTTTTACTCTAGGTCGAAATCCCATTTCTGACACATTGATGAATAAAACTCTAGTAATATTAGATTAGTCGCATGTTATACTTATCAGACGAAAATAATAGACAAAGTGGTATTCAGAATACAATGGAGGTACAATGGACTAGACAAGGTATAAAAATGGCTCATATCATCATACTTGTCGCATAGTTACAAATGCCCTCTGTTAAAAGAGACTTGTATATATCAAGAAAAAAAATGTGTAGGTATCTTTAATAATGATGAAAGTTAGAAATATCTATTTAGAAGACAGTTAGCGTTTGTTTGTTTGTTTGTGTTTTTGACGTCTGATTGTAACTAGGTAGGCATTCAAATCTTTAGACAGGAACATATATTTTCCTAAACGAAGACATTGACAGGTAGAGAGTAAAAATTAAAGCGCTGTAAGTTGTATTTTTATCATTAGCTTGAGTCGCAATTATTCTTTCAATTTGAGATTATACCAACTGCTCAATAGGTTAAAAGGAAACTTTATGGTGAGACTGTGTGTGTTGTCTGACTGTCTGCCTGCCACAGCAGATATTGATATTAATTTAATGCTCTTGATTGGAACGTTTGACACCTTATTACACGACTGCCCAAAAACAGGAGTGGAATGCTTTCAGGGTTCATGTATGTATGTATGTAAGTATGTAAGTATTTATGTATGATTCTTTATTTCACCATAACTTCTAAACTCCTGAGCCGATTTAGATGTGTGTGGTATCGTTAGAATCCTTTCATCTTCCCGGCTGACATTAATACGACTGCCCAAAAAAGGGAGTGTAATGTTTTCAGGGTTCATGTATGTATGTATGTATGATTCTTTATTCCACCATAACTTCTAAACTCCTGAGCCGATTTAGATGTGTGTGGTATCGTTAGAATCCTTTCATCTTCCCGGCTGACATCCATCCATCACCACGCAAACAAATCACATTCAAGTACTGATACCATAAGCACATTCAACCGCGTCAAGACCCGGAGCAAGGGCGAGTTCCTTCGCGACACCGTGCGCGCCGACGGCGCAGCCAACAGTGGACGCGCACGCGGCCTAAGCGTTATTCACGATGTTTCAGGGACAAAGAGCCTCACGACTCGTTCTACGAGCTCAGGGCAATCCGACTCCCCGCGCAAATTTTGACAGGCAGTGACTAACTGGTGGTGGATGCGCCTTAATGACTCTTGATGACTCGGGTTAAACTTTACTACCTATATAATATAAGTAGTAAGTACTTACTACTTAATAGCACACAATATTGCTCCAGACAGAATACTGACCATGGGCTGCGATAAAATGCAGCCCGAGTATGTATTCCGGAGGAACTTCTATGTCCACATTCCGACAAGGGATGAATGGAAGGATGGGTTGCACCTATCAGAGGAAGACAACGCGATACGGTACACGGATGGTTCAAAACTGAGCTCCGGTACGGGGGCGGGTATTCATGCCAAAGACTACGACAGTAGTATAAGTATGGGCAACTACGCAACGGTCTTGTCCACCTGTTTTTGTTAGAGCACATCTCCGAAGATACTCAATTGCCCTGCTTGTGACTAACGTGCATTTACTATGCTCACCGAAATGGCCGATTTTCACTGATTTCTAGAAATTTGTACTTATTTTTAAATCTCACTGGCGACTGATATTGTCACGCCTCTGATACCTATCAAATATGAGTCAATCCGTTTTCCACCCATAGGTACAGTCGCGGAATGAAAAGGATCGTCACATTAAAGTCGACTTTTGCTTGAACCAGATTAAGAAGCAGTAATGCCAACATCTCAATGTTATAATAGTAAAACCTCCCCTATTTATACTGAAACCCAGTTGTCAATTTTACAAAATGGTAACTAGGCACATAAGAGCCTGTTTCAGACTAGCGTTTTTTTTAATGCGCTTATACACGTCTGTTTCAGCATACGCGCCTACAGGCGCTACCAAAAACGAGCTTATACGTGCTTATATACGCTAGTCTTAAACAGCCCTCCTGTTTTGATGTGTATTAAACGTGATTGACATATTATATCATATATCAATCACCTTTGCTCTAACGTTCATAATCTGCCTTACTGCAGTGTTTTATTGACTGACAATGTCGTATTAAATCAAGGGCCGATTCTGCCGTGCTAATGATAAACATAGCAATAAAATGTGCAGTAAGAGCTAGCTGCGCCTCTATTCTAGGCGGTAAAATACAAATCGTATTTGACCTGTTATGGTTTGTTTTTAAGTCTGCCGCTATTACTGTCAATAAAATAAGAGCTATCAAAATGTTGACAATACGATAACAGATCAAAGACGATATTGTTTTTACCGTGTTGAATAGAGGCCCTGATATAAGTTTGTGATGGATTAGTTTTCCATTGACTCCGGGTGGTAAGATGAAGAAGCAACATGATCAAAATCCTACTTCTAACCTCATGTTAAATAAAACTCTAGTAATGTTACAGTAGCTGTGCGTGAAAATTATAGATAACTAGCTCCTGCCCGCGACTTCGTCTGCGTGGACAGCGTGGACTTCAGAAGTTTATCTTACCAGGATGAATAAAGTTTATCTTTACCGAACCGATAACGAAAAATAAAGCTTATAATTGCGCTGTACCTATAGGGAAAATCGCTAAACCCAACTCTACTGCTTACTAGTGAGTAGGTTGACGCAACCCTATCATTAGGGTTATGGTTACGTAACAAAATGGTTAACAAGGAACCTTTATGGAGAGACTCCGATATCTAACTGTCTGTTTGTCACAGCAGTTTTTAGATCGGTTTAATAGCCAACTCAGAAGCTATTTTCACCCCATTTTTATCACATACAACATGATTATTATTATTACCCTCTTTTGACTTCGCAATCTGGTACAAACATCAAGAAGTGTAGGTTAGGTTCATGAGTATAGTTATGGATTAATGAGATAAGAATTGATTAAAAGCTGAGGAGCAAAAATACCGGGTCAGAGTGCGTTTTTCATACAAACGAGACTATTATAGATGTTTTTCTGAACATGCACAATTCCGGCGTTAACCGCAGAGTCATTCAGTTGGGTATCCTAGGCACTCTGGAAGTCCTGTATCGATACTCGGGGCATTCATCATCAGATTTCACTAAAGG
Source organism: Acleris sparsana (assembly GCA_923062465.1). NCBI lineage: Eukaryota > Metazoa > Arthropoda > Insecta > Lepidoptera > Tortricidae > Acleris > Acleris sparsana. The sequence continues at coordinate 24,591,075 of OV281285.1, forward strand.
CATTCTCTGGCGAGGAACCAAGGCTTCGAAATATCCTCTTTAGTATGAAGAACGCACTCTGACCCGTTATTTTTGCTCCTGAGTGTAGTACTTAATTATAATACAGTTTTATTATTTTTAGGTGACAAGAGGTTCTTAGAAGCTGTTGTGTTCAGAGCAAGGAAATCTGTTCCAGTTATAACTAGAATACCTACTTATTTGCACAAAGATTCTGTCTCGTATTATTTGTGAGAATATCGAAACCAAATAGTACTTATGCCAATTAAAACATAAAAGATTGTCATAATCACTTGCAGTGAAGACCAGGGCGGCTAGCATAAGTCATACTTAATCCCTTTCTACCTAGTCTGCAACGAAAGAGAATACCGGAATCAAATAACAGATGCCCGGTCATCATCAAAATCGGGGTGATTACACAAAAGATCCTCACCACACAGGACCCTGAAGATAAGATAAGACAAAATCATCAAAATCAATATTTCTAAGAATGATCCTGAAGACTATAATGTCATGTGGAGAATATAATGCAATGCAAAGATCCGTTCAAATGCAAAGATCCGTTCAATTACCTACTCGAGGAATTAATCATAAAGAAAGTAAGGGAATATCGAGAAAATGAAAAATAAATGCATAAGTTATTTACGTTTCAAAAAAATAAGCGTTTGCTAAGAAGATTTGTATGATTTTGGCGAGGACAGGGATATCCCTGGAATTCCATAATTCTAGTTACGTATGGAACAATCGGTATATATATATATATAAATGTCAAATAAGTTATCCCAATAGTTCCATATGGAACTACACACTAGGCTTAACATCTGGTTTTGATTTGATTTTAGTTTTAAATAAGTTGAGTATCTTCGGAGATGTGCTCTAACAAAAACAGGTGGGCAAGGCCGTTGCGTAGTTGCCCATACTTATACTACTGTTATAGTCTTTGGCATGAATACCCGCCCCCGTACCGGAGCTCAGTTTTGAACCATCCGTGTACCGTATCGCGTTGTCTTCCTCTGATAGGTGCAACCCATCCTTCCATTCATCCCTTGTCGGAATGTGGACATAGAAGTTCCTCCGGAATACATACTCGGGCTGCATTTTATCGCAGCCCATCGTCAGTATTCTGTCTGGAGCAATATTGTGTGCTATTAAGTAGTAAGTACTTACTACTTACATATATTATATAGTAAAGTTTAACCCGAGTCATCAAGAGTCATTAAGGCGCATCCACCACCAGTTAGTCACTGCCTGTCAAAATTTGCGCGGGGAGTCGGAATGCCCTGAGCTCGTAGAACGAGTCGTGAGGCTCTTTGTCCCTGAAACATCGTGAATAACGCTTAGGCCGCGTGCGCGTCCACTGTTGGCTGCGCCATCGGCGCGCACGGTGTCGCGAAGGAACTCGCCCTTGCTCCGGGTCTGGACGCGGTTGAATGTGCTTATGGTATCAGTACTTGAATGTGATTTGTTTGCGTGGTGATGGGCAGCTGTGTGTCGTGAATGTCTATGCGTGTGTCATTGAAGGAATTCTTCAAGGAAATAGATATTCTAACACTGCCGTCGCTATATGTATTTGAAATAATCATCTTTGTTAGGAAGAATCTACATAATTTCCCAACGAACATTGATAAGCCAAAAGCAACCAGGAGCACAGGAAAGCTCAAAACCACTTTTTATAGACTGGCCAAAACTTCAAAATCATTCTTGGGAAATTGTGTAAAATTCTACAATAAAATTCCAAAAAGTATTTCTGAACTTACTGACTCTAAATTTAAATCTGTCGTAAAACAAAAACTAATTTCCCGAGCATATTATAAAGTAAACGATTATATCATGGATAGGGATGTTTGGCAGTGAGTCGTCCGTCCTGCAGGAGTAATCTACGCTTAAAAAAGGTGCACCTACTGTACAAAAATACCGTGATATTGTAAACTATTTATAATTATAATGTAATGGTGTAAACCTTTTTCTTGAAAAAAATATACCTTGCCGAGTTTCTTACGCCGGTTCTTCTCGGGGCAAAGGTTTTATTTTTCGAACGGGTGGTAATGCTTTTTGACATTCATAGGTGCATTATATTATGCCTAAATTGAAGAATAAAGAACTTTGACTTTGACTTTTAAGATTGTGCGAGATGATGGATGATAGGCCATCTAGTATTAATTGACTTCTGTTTTTAATTTATTATCTCTACCATTTGTTATTATTATTTGTTTTTCGGTGTATTGGTCATACTGTAATGCCGTGTAAATTAATTTGAATAAATAAATAAATAAATAAATCAAAGTCATCATTCTAATTAGGTAGGTAGGCCTTTTTGTATTGAAAACTTGTCAGTTGACCCAAGTTTTTGTTTTTGTTATGCATTTAGCATGTAATTTTTAAACAAATGTACCCTAATAGTTTTAAACAGAGTAAGCTTAAATGTAATAAATGATTTATTCACATATTTATATGTTCACATGACATGGTAATTAGTTGGACTCCTCGAACTCTCAAAATAGGTAGTTGCGCTGCGGCCACATCAGGTGAGATTTGAAAAATATTCGTGATACAAGTAGTTACTTGTTGTGCAGAATCTTTCTTTCTTTATGTTAAAAAAGGGATGCCATTAGATATGGCCGCAGCATTAGGAAGACCCATTAAATATATGATCCTCACAGATTATTCGTTACAAAAGCTATTAAAAACCACTTGGAAAATAATTTGTAATACTGTAGGTACAATAGTATTTTATTTAGAACTTGGTGATAGCAATAAACCGCTAAATGTGGGGATACCGGAAAATGTAACTTTGTCGCTCTAGAGGGATCCTGTATTCAGTGGACGTCTTTCGGCTAAAATGATGACGTTTTCTTCTCACTGGTTTATATTCAAATAAGAACTGATCAGGCGGAGTGGCGTACTAATTAAAATTGAAATTTGTTTATATATGTATCAATCGTTCCGCGAATGAACAATGAGTTAAAAGATAAATTATATTGTAAGTGCGCCAATTTATTCAATAAAAACGTATCTGGTCGACTAGATTAATGTCGTCTATTTTCTTTGAGGTTCATCAGTTCTTAGTGTAAAATATTGTCATCACGCCTAGTAGGTATGTTCTTTTTTGTATTACTTACTCCAAACTTTAACCCCTTTTTTTATGAATCCTAACAGCGTTTAAAGCCAAATAGTTAATGTGTGCCAACATCGCGTCTTAACTATTATCGGTCTTTAAATACCTGTTGTGGTTTTGTACGAGTATGAATAAAGGGGTGGCGAATAGCTTACGTATGAGGTTATGTATACGTACATGCTTACACACACATATGCACAGTATTAGTTCCATTAACACGAACTAGATGGCAGGCACCAGTCACCACTTACTACAATGTTGCTATACGAACAAAAAAATAACGCTGAGTTGCCAGTCTATATCCCAGTATACAGTAGTAGTCTTTGGGCCCCCCTATAAAATAATTATGACAGAAAACAAAACATTCGACAAGCCAATTTGAACACTTTTTAGCCAGTTTAACTATAGACAAGAATCATTTGAGTCACAGTAAACTAATCATTATTTAAAAATACGTAATTTTGTAATTTTGGATGTCTTTCGGTCTTAATTCATATCTTTTATTCAACTTACACCGCAATATTGACCTTATAGCTATAGGCATATAGGCATAAACAGAATACATTAAAGGACATGTTATTCTATGGTCAGGAAAAAAAAGCGCGGGAACGCCAAACGAGTCGGCGGCTTTTTAACTTTTTGTTCATAACACAAAATCAATTGTTTTAAATATTAAATAATACCAGTTCGTTAATGAAACTCTAGTTTAATTTTGTATATATAATTTTATTTCATAAGAGTTAGTGTAGTGTACATAGTGTAAATTTCAAAAAACTTTAACCCGTCTGTAGTCTTCCTCGGCCGGGAAGATGGCAGCTAAAAAACGGAAGAAACGCAAGGTTGATGAGGCTCATAAAGAGGAGGAGGACTCGAAGTCTGGCTCCAGCGTTGAGTCTAGCGACTCTGACTTCGCGGATTGCGCTGTCGAGGGCGACAACAGCGAAAAGGATGAGGAGAAGTATATTCCTTACAGGGTAGCTGACTACAATAGGCGGTACCCTGAGGACAGTTCTGCAGGCAGCGAGTTCGTTGTGTTTGTTGAGAGTACTATTGCAGATAATCCCATAGGGTCCAGAGATATTATGTATTTAAATGGGAGCTTTTCGCGGTTCGTGAAGGGCATTAAATATTTGAAAAAAATAAACAAATATAAGATTGGGGTAGTCTTTGATAGGCCCAATTTGGCAAACGCCTTCTTAGATAATACAACTTTTCTGAAGGAGCAGTCGATTAAAGCTCAAATACCAGCTCAATCAACGGAACTAACGGGGGTTATAACTTCCGTTCCCACGGACATGTCCAATAAAAAGATATTTAAAGTATTATCTAGCTCAAAAAAAATAATTTGTGTCCGGCGAATTCTCAAAAAGGAGAAGGGCAGTCTGCAGCCCACTCAGACTGTCACAATAACTTTTGCGTCTTCGACGAGTCTCCCTGATTATGTGTTCTTAAAAATGTGGAGGATTCCGGTACTCCCTTACATTCCACCAGTCAAACAATGTTTTAAATGTCCACGATATGGTCACATGGCCAAATTCTGTAAAAACTCGCAACGTTGCTCGATTTGTACTGAAAATCATTCATTCAAGACATGTCCAGTCAAAATTGAAAATTGATAAATTTGGAAGATTTAAAATAAAACGTGAACGTAAAGCACAAACGTATTCTTTGTAATGAAGTCAACAAACATGTCACATATGGTTGCTAAGACAATAATCCTAATAAGAAGGTTGCGTTCTTAATATCCAACACTCCCTACAGAACGCAAACCCATTTTACCGATACAGTACAAATGCTTTACAAGAGATGTTCCCTTTGTTAAATTATCAGTCACCATGTTGCACCCGTTCACAAATACAAACTTGACTTTAGATTTAACAACGCACTCTCTAAGAAAGTGTAGACGAATGTCTATATGCTTCGTCTTCGGTTTGTAACAGTCGGTAGTTGCCAATCGAATTGCACTCTGGTTGTCGCAATGGATGGTAAGCGCACCATCGGCGCTTTGGCCTAGTTCGGCCTGGAGTTGCTGCAGCCACAGAGCTTCCTGGGTGGCTGAAGCCATCGCCATGTATTCCGATTCCGCTGTTGAAAGTGCTACTGTCTGTTGCTTACATGAGTTCCACGAAATGCAACCATTCTGAAACAGAAAAACGTAACCTGTGCACGATCTTCTATCCAACGGATCACTGGCCCAGTCCGCATCGCAATAACCAACAATTCCTTTCGAGTCCTCTTTGACATAACATAACTTTAGGTTCTTTGTTCCTTGAAGGTATCTCATGACCCTTTTCACTCCAAGCCAATGTTGATTTCCTGGACAATTGCAGTACTGACTCAACTTATTCACTGCAAAGCTTATATCCGGTCGTGTAACATGTGCCAGATAAATAAGACATCCAATCGCCTCCCTGTATGGAAAGATATTATCTGTGTCGTCAGGATTCTTTTCAAATTTAGCATTCACTTCTATCGGAGTGCGAACTGGTTTGCAATCAGACATACCAAACCGTTCCAACATAAGGTTGATGTATTTCTCTTGATCCATCATGATCACACCTTTCTTTCTATTTATATTTATACCTATACAGTGCTTCACCTCACCAAGGTCTTTCATGCAAAGCTCCTTCATCAATTTCTCTTTTATATCTGCAGTAGTTTTCTTATTATTAGTGAAGATTAAGAAATCATCCACCCACACTGCAATAAATATCATTATTGAATCATTCACTAAATAATAAACGCATGGATCAATCTTTGATCTCGCCAGTCCAATTCTAAGTAAAGTGTCATTCAATTTCAGGTTCCATTGCCGGCTAGCCTGTTTGAGCCCATAGATTGATTTACGCAAATGACATACTTGAGCGTTTTCTTTGTAGTGATCGGGTTGTGACATATATATCTCAGTGTCAATATCACCTTGAAGAAATGCACTTATAGCATCCATCTGGGATATTTCTAAATCATATTTGGCAGCTAGTGCAATCAAGTACCGGACTGACGTATGTCGTACTACAGGAGCGTATACCTCATCGTAATCAGTACCCTTTTTCTGAGCATATCCTTTGATGACTAATCTTGCCTTAAAGCGAACGACCTCTCCCTTCTCATTTGTTTTAGTTTTAAACACCCACTTGCATGGCAAAACCTTTTTACCCACAGGCAAATCCACCAGTGACCATGTTTCATTTTTAATCAGAGACTCGTATTCTTCCTGCATGGCTTTCTTCCACTGGTCTGCTTGAGTACATGAGAGGGCTTTATCCACAGTCTGAGGATCGTTTAGATCAAGAATCGGACAAAAGTAACTTAAATCATGTTCATCCTTCTCTTTATACTGAACATCCTTACGCGGACGTAAGTTTATAGTAGGCGCTGGTATATCAAGCTCGATCGGTTCATCTGGTACGTAGGAAGGGTCATCATTGTCACCGGAAAAATAGTCATCGCCTGAGGATTGTTCGACGTTACTCTCTGTCTCTACTTCTTCCTTGTAGGGTTCTTCTTCAGCAGGCTGTACTGTTGTCGAACTGCTGTCGGATGCACACGGTATATAAATGTTATTATCACAATTCTGAACATTTTCTAAAAATAGCACATCTCTACTCTTAATAATTTTATTCGTTTTACGATCAAGTAATCGATAACCAGTAGATTCACAGTATCCAACAAAAATCAGCTTTCTGGATTTTGAATCCCATTTTTGGCGTTTTTCTTTTGGTACCTGTACCATCACCTCTGAACCAAAAATTCTAAGGTTTGACAAATTGGGTTTCTTGCCGGACCACATTTCCATGGGAGTTTTACCGTCAGTCGATTTCGTGGGGGACCTGTTGACAACATAAGCAGCTGTTACCAGCGCTTCAGCCCAGAACTGTTTTGACAAAGCAGCATCATACAACATACACTTTGCTCTTTCCACCAGGGTCCTGTTCATGCGTTCTGCAAGACCGTTCAGCTGGGGTGAGTACGGAGTGCTCGTCTGATGTTCAATTCCATGTCTACGCAAGAAATTATCAAAGTCTTGGTTACAATACTCCGTTCCATTGTCTGAGCGAATTGCTTTTATTTTACCCTCAAGTTCATTCTCAACTCTGCTTTTGTAATCTTTGAAAACTTCAAGCACATTCAATTTATTTTTCAGAAAATAAACATGAACTTTTCTAGTATAGTCATCTACGAAAGTAATGAAATATTTCATACCTCCCAGAGATTCTTGTTCCATCGGTCCACATAAGTCGCTGTGGATCAGCTGTAAGGGTTGCGTTGCTCTCGTGCCTGTATTATTGAAGGGCAGTCTCGTCTGTTTCCCCTTGAGACAGGTGGTACATGTGATAGAACTCTTACTTTTCTCAGGAAATGGCTGTACTCCCTCAGCACACTGCGGCAGCTTGGTTATATCTGTAAAATTCAGGTGTCCCATGCGTCTGTGCCACAGGACAGCATCATTTAAGTTAGCTGAGCAAGTCAGGTTCGAAAAAACTTCTCGGTGACTGTTCAACATATACAAGTTGTTTACTAATGTGGCTGAGCAGAAGAGTTTCCCATCTCTGTTATAGATATCACAACCTTTGTCTCTGAAAATTACTTTACAGCTATTTTTCACCATAGCACTGACAGATAAGAGATTGGCGGCAAGTTTAGGTACATACAGAACTTGTCTTACCTGGATTTTGCAGTCTTCATTACCATTCAACAATAAATTTACCTTTCCCATACTTTCGACTAGTAGCGGTGACTTACTGGCTACTGTTATGGTTGGTATCGGTGAGCTTGTGACATCATACATCCAATCACGTCGGTTGGTCATGTTCATTGATGCACCGGAGTCCACATACCAAAGATCGGGTTGCATGGTCTGTGAAGAAGCTGAAAATGCTGCAACAAAACCTTTACTATCTTCAACCTTTTCAGAGTTCTTCTTATTCGGAGCACGGCAATTCTTCGCAAAATGCCCGTGCTTGTTACATTTAAAACATCGGGGTCCTTTATTGACCTTTGTTGTGTTATGACTTCCATTAACGGCCTTATTCCTCGTGAAGAACGCGGTGCTTTTTGAGCATTGAACTTCCTGCAGGAGTTTTGTTTTGATGGAATCTGCGCTGATTTTGATGCCTGAACTCTCTAATCCCATAATCATTGGTTTATAAGCTTCAGGTAAACCAGCCAACATCAGCGTTCCAAGCCATTCATCGTCGATATTGAACTTAATATTCCGGAGCTTGTGAGCGGTAGACATTATTTTATTTACGTAGTCAAAGCAACTCTTCTGTACAATCCGCTGTCATCAAATGCCTGCTCCAAATTATCCCAGACTTCCTTGCATGTAGTTGCGCTCTGCACATGTACATAATTGATCGGGTCTAGCAGTAATATGAGCTTTGACTTAGCTTTTGTTTCCTTTTTCGTGTCAGTATTTTTACCAATGACGCAATCCCACAATTCTTCAAGCTCAAAAAATGCTTGAACAGCAAATTTCCAACTCGCATAATTTTCTCTTCCGACAAGGCGATCAATATGAAAATTGTTGTGGCTTGAAGACATTTTCGCGTGGTAAAAATATTTCGATAAACATATGACTACACCACTGCTGTTCCAGAAAATTTATACGTCAAGTTGAAATCGTATTTATAATCGAACACAAATTTACGCCGGCCGAATTTTCTTGTTCTCACTGCGTTAATATTTCCGGACTCTTATCGGTTATCAACCACGCTCTGCTACCATGATAAATTTGGAAGATAATAAGAGTTGAAATAAAACGTGAACGTAAAGCACAAACGTATTCTTTGTAATGAAGTCAACAAACATGTCACATATGGTTGCTAAGACAATAATCCTAATAAGAAGGTTGCGTTCTTAATATCCAACAAAAATGCCACTTGCATACATTGCAGTGGTAATCACATCTCGATTTCGGGTCAGTGCCCCATTAAAAAACAGAAAATTCTTTAAAATAAAAACAAAGTCGCTCCAACACCTTATGCTGATATGTTAAAATCAAGAAAATTCCCTTCTCTCGACAAAACGGAAAACACCCAAGATCTGCTAACTTCATTGTTGGCTGATCGCAGAGCGCTCACACTACTTATGGAATCTCTCATAAAAGTTATAACTAACAATAAAACGCAAAATACTAGTATAAATACCCAAGTCATTGCAGATTCCATTAAAGAAATCATTCAAAAAAAAAAACTGAACCTTTACATTCATGAATCAAACTTTAAATATAATGCAGTAGAATGCTCAAAGTCTGTTAAGTAATCAACTGGAATTTCAAAAGTTTCTCTATGACAATCAAATTCATATTGCTTTAGTTTCTGAAACTTGGTTAAAACCACATATAAGAATTAGTATAAAAGGTTACTTTATTGTGAGAAATGACTGTGGTAATGATCACAATGGAGTTGCCATTTTAATACACAACAGTATTAATTACACTAAATTAAATACTTTTTTTGACAATTCTTTACAAAATGTTGCCATTTCAGCAAAAATTAATAATCAACACATATCTTTTGTCAGCTTTTATAGTCCAGGGCTATGTACGCCTTGTTTTGAGAAAAGCAAATTTGATAACCTTTTACAAGCTATTCCAAGGCCCATGTTAATTGCAGGAGATTTCAATGCACATCATGTAGCATGGGGATGTACCAGCACCGATAGGCGGGGCAGAGACATCATGGACACTTTAGAGGATGATGATTTGTTATTAATAAATGATGGAACACCAACAACCGTAGGTTCTCATATAAATAGGCCAAATGGTCTTGATTTAACCATTGTTTCCACATCGTTAGTTTTATCATGCGATTGGCAAGTTTGCTCGGACTCTTTAGGCAGCTATCATCTTCCCACTATAACAAAGTTCACTCCTACTCCTGTTTCACATTCTTCACAGAGCTCTTCTAATGTTCCTCCTCATGTTAACCTTAAATTAGTAGATTGGGATCAGTATGAAGAAACGGTTAATGGTTTGTTTATTGATTTTCAGGTCGATGTAACCAATATAATCGATAGTTATAATCAATTCTGTTCTATTATTATAAGGGCTGTTGATCTGTCAGTTTTTAAGCTGACTAACAATAAAAATAATAAATATGCTTACAGTTTTCCTAAAAATAAAAAAAGAACACCTTTGGTTTGGTGGAATGCAAATTGTGCAAAAGCAGTGGATGACTGTAAGCAGGCTTATATTCAATTTAAAACAGATCCTTGTTTGAATTCTTTTGTTAGGTTTAAACGTGCGCAAGCACTGAAAAAACGTATTATTAAGCAGGAACGTAAATGGTGTTGGGAAAAGTTTTGTGAGTCTTTTTGTAGATCAACCCCTATGAATCTAATTTTGAAAAAATTGAGGAGGTTAAATAAAACATTTACTGTACCAGCTGAATTTATCAGTTCTACTTGGGTTTCTCAATTCTTACATAAATATACACCAGATTCTGTAGAAAGTTTGCCACCTAGTTTCTCAGATAATATTACCACATCTAATAATTTTTTAATAACCCCTTTCTCTATGTCAGAGTTAAAAACTGCTTTAAATTCTCGAAAAGATTCCGCTTGTGGTCTGGATTGGTTGTCATATAAAATGTTTAAATTATTGAACTACCTAAATAAATTGGTCTTTTTGGACATTTTAAATCTACTCTGGTGTAATTCAGTGATTCCTGAGCAATGGAAAATCGATTGTTTTGTTCCCATTGTAAAACCCGGCAAAGATGCTGGTATGGCAGATTCCTATCGTCCTATCACCTTAAGTTCATGTGTAGGAAAAATATTTGAGCAGTTACTTAAACAACGCCTTGAATTTTATGTAGAAAGTAATCAGATTTTACCATTTAATCAGTTTGATTTTCGTCGTGGCAGCTCTGCTCGAGATAGCTTAAGTCATTTGTATTTGGATATTCATGGTGCTCTGTCTCGTAATGAAGTGCTTGCTTGCGTTTTCTTTGACGTAGTTGGCGCCTTCAATAATGTAAATTTGGACATCCTCTCTTCTGTCTTAAAATCCATGCACCTACCTGGAAAATTTATTAGTTGGGTTTACATGGAAGACAAATCTTTGTTAAATATAATAATCAGCTATTAGGACCAAGAAACTCGTATAAAGGTGTCTCACAAGGGGGTATTTTAAGCCCCATGTTATTCATATTATATATTCATAAATTAAATATCATACTGGGTAGTGATGTACTAAACCTACAATTTGCTGATGATTTAGCAGTATATTGTCATGGTCCGAATCTAACAGTTGTGTCACAAAAAATCAATACTGCTCTTCAAAGACTTCAAGGCTATTTTAGTGAAATTAATTTAGAAATTAGCAATGAAAAAAGTAAATGTGTTGTTTTTAGTAAAAAATCTGTTCAAACAACTAGAGTCAATCTCTTTTATGGAGGTAGTAAATTACCAGTTGTAAATTCTGCCAGGTTTTTAGGTGTGACATTTCAAAATAACTTTAAATGGAGCAAGTATGTTGATTGCTTAGCAGACCGAGCATTAAAAGCTTGTAACATTTTAAAATCATTAACAGGCATATTCTATTGGGGTGCTGACCCAAAAATTCTATTGATTTTTTATAAGTCTATTGTGCGAAGCCACTTTGAGTATGCTTTTTTTTGTTATTGTGGTAATAATAATTTGGTTGAAAAATTTGAAAAAATATAAAATAAGTGCTTACATATTATTCTTGGTGCAATGAAATCCACCCCTATTATATCCATGCAGGTGGAATGCAATGTGCCAGGGTTGATGCTCAGATTCAAATTCCTCAAGTTCAAGTTTGTTTTGAAACTGTCTTCAATTACAAGACATCCTCTTATTCTAAAATTGGAAGAATCATTCTCCAATAGCATTGACAGTTGTCCTCCATATTTAGTTCTCCTTAAATTTTAAAATTCAAATCGGATTATAATTTATATGAAAGTCATCTTTGGCCTTGTTATCAAAAGTCTTATCAATCTAAATTTTGTCCCATCACAATTGTCATCAATGAGTCATTAAAATGCAAAGAGGATGTTTATCTAATGTTGGAAAATTTTGAAGGTTCTCAGTTATTTACAGACGGTGCGAAAAATAACAATGCTGTAGCTGCAGCTATATATGATTCGCAAGTTCGTGGCGGGTTTGGTTATAGATTACCTAGTGATACTAGCATTTACACAGCTGAGTGTTTGGCTATTCTGATGGCCCTAGAGTATATTGAAGGACAGGAAGCTAATAATTGGTTGGTGATATCTGATAATATGAGTGCTCTAAGGGCATTAGATAATCCAACATTTCAGGCTACTACAAGATACATCTTATATGATATTAGAGAAAAATATCTTAATCTACTTTCAAAAAATAAGAATATTATTTTTTTCTGGACACCTTCTCATATTGGGGTATTAGGCAATGAAAAAGTTGATTATTTAGCCAGATGCATTACTAATAATCCTCATGATCATACCATTAAAAATATTTTCATCCCAGACTCTGACGTTTTGGTGCTCATTAAACAGAATCTCCGTGAGGAATTTAAAGTAGCATGGCAAAATATAGTTCAAACTAAAGGCAAGTGGTATGCTGAAATAGAAAACAAAATTTCCTGTCCTTGGTTTGTCAAGGGAAATGTATATATTGATAGAAAATTTTACACTACCATTTGTCATATTAGGTTAGGTCATTGCCGTTTTAACGCCCATTTATATAGATTTAATATTGTACCCTCTCCCATCTGTAATTTTTGCAATAGTGAAGACCAAACCTTGGATCACATAATTTTTGATTGTAGTAGCTTCTTGATAGCTAGAATGCTGTTAATTGATAAAAGATAAAAGAAATTTATTTAGTAAGTAGGCCGCTCGGGCACTTTTACACGTCAAGATACTACCAGCGCTTCCCAAGAGGAGACCACTGCTGAGAAGAAACGCCGCAAGAAACTCAGCAGTCAGTCATTTTTTAAACTTATTTCATATTGCATATTACAATGGTATGTACAACTTAATCTAGCATTATATAAAGCTACAAGTATTAAATTAAATATAATATCAAATAACAGTAGTTCAGCAGGAAAACATGCCAAAAATCTTGCGGGAGAGAAGGATAGAAAAGAATAAAATAAAATAACTACAACTACCTACTTATATATGTGTATATGAGATGGTGCAAGATGACCACATAAAAGTTTCGATATGTTTTCCTGCATCAACGGTGTCCCCCAGACAAGAAAAAGCAGGATAAAGCCTTTGCATTTGAACAAATTACTATTGACTAAGTTTCGGGTGTAGGCCATGCATTTTTGTCTGTTAGATAGTCCTCGACCCTATAATACGCTTTAGACATTAACGACCTTTTCAAATATTTTTTAAGTGCTGGAAAGGGTAACTTTAACACTACTTCAGGTAATTTATTATAGAAATGAATGCATTGACCAACAAATGATTTATATACTTTACGGACACGGAATTTTCGAATAGCTATTTTATTTTTATTTCTAGTATTTAAATTATGTATATCTGAGTTTTTGGTGAACGAATCTAAATTCTTAATAACATAAATAATATTCTCGTAAATAAATTGAGACGCTACAGTTAAGATATTAATTTCTTTAAAAAGTTCTCTTAATGAGTCACGGGAATTTAAATTATAAATAGAACGAATGGCCCTTTTTTGTAACACAAATATAGTTTGTATGTCAGCTGCCTTACCCCAAACCAGAATACCATAAGACATAACACTATGAAAATAACTATAATAAACTAAGCGAGCTGTCTCAACATTAGTTAGTTGTCTAATTTTCCTAACGGCGTAAGATGCCGAACTTAGTTTACCTGCCAGTGCAGCTATGTGGGGACTCCATTGCAAATTTTTATCTATTGTTATGCCTAGGAAAACCGCCCTATCTACCATTAGCAAACACTCGTTATTTAGAAAAATACTAGAATCTGCCGGTTTAACATTAGGCAAAGCGAACCTAACACATTTAGTTTTCTTGGCATTTAGTAGCAAGTTGTTACTAATAAACCAATTATGTACTTTAACTAGAGTGGCGTTTATCCTACTGTAGTCTACGGTTTTTCTATCTACCTTGAAAATTAGTGAAGTATCATCAGCAAAAAGTACAATATCGCAAAGTTCATCTACTATTGGTGGTAAGTCATTTATGTAAACCAAAAATAAAAAAGGACCTAAAATAGAGCCTTGAGGCACACCTATTTTCACTGTAGCTCCAACAGATTGCGTTTTGTTTACAACAACTGTTTGAGTTCTATCACTTAGATAAGAAGACATAAGGCTTAAAGCTTTATTGGACAATCCATAATGTTCTAATTTTAAAATAAGGGTCATATGTTCCACGCAATCAAAAGCTTTAGAAAGATCACACAATATTCCTATTGCGTCGCAAGATGTTTCCCAACTGTTATATATATATTTAATGAGTACCGATGCCGCATCAATTGTTGATCGACCTCTTGTAAAGCCAAACTGGTTATTGCTAAGTAGTTTATTTCTGTTAAAGTGACCTAACATATCCTTCAGCATTAGTTTCTCAAAGACTTTACTTAAAACTGGTAGTATGGAAATGGGACGGAAGTTCGTTATATCACTCATCTCGCCTGATTTAAAAAGAGGTATGACTTTACTATATTTCATGAGATCTGGAAAGATCCCCTCTGATATGCAATTATTGTAAATTAATGCTAGATGGGGTGCAATTACATCTATGATATGAAAGAGCACTTTAACTGATGTGCCCCACAAATCTTCAGTCTTTTTTAAACTAAGCGATTTAAATATCTTTACTATTGAATCTGAATTTACAGGGCTGAATTCAAAGTTTATATTACATTTACTGACATTAGTGCAAAGTAATGATTGAGCTTCAACCGCGGATGATTTAAGACATTTCGTAGTATTAATTGCCATGTTGGAAAAATAATCTTCGAATGCTAATGCAACATCTTTATTTGACGTGATTGGATGGCTACCTGTGTTCAGGGTGACTTGATTATCACGAGTTTTTGATTTTCCCGGTTCTCTATTTATAATATTCCATACAGTTTTTACCTTGTTCTCAGATGATTTGAGTTTAAGACTAAGAAAAAATGCCTTAGCAGTTAAACAAACTTGCTTAAAGGTCCTCGAATATTTCTTAACATAATTTAGGAAATCAGCATTCTTATTGTCCTCCCTCTCTCTATATAAGTCATAAAGCCTATTTCTACTTTTATGAATGCCTGCAGTAGCCCATTCACTAAATCTGGTTTTCGACCTAGTAATATTTTTAATTTTAAAATTGTTGTTAAATTGATGTAGAATTACGCCAAACAAGTCTTTATAAATACTATTACATTCATTCTGTGAAAAAGGTAACACTGAAAGATTACTCTGAACTTTATTTTTGAATAATTTCAAACGATTACTAGTTATAGGTCGGTAAGTTATTGTGTGAGGTTTTTGATAAAAATCAGAGATGAAAGATGCCTTCTGACCACTATGGTCAGAATTAAAACAATTAAATATTTCTTTATCCAAACAATCGCAGTTACAAAAAATATTATCTAAGCAAGTTGCACTACTAACACCTATCCGAGTGGGTTCAAAGAACAGATTACCTAAATTAAAAGATTTAAATAAACTTAGTAACCTAGTGGTATTATTTGACTTTTCAAGTAAGTTAATATTAAAATCTCCACAAACTATAACATGCTTCTGGCTATTACATGCTAATTTTAACACATGTTCCATAGTGGATTCAAATGTGCAAAAATCAGCCAATGGTGGTCTGTAAACACATATTATTATATAACTTTCTATTTCTGCGCATGAAATTTCTACAATCCTTTCTATCGATTGCTTTACAATATCCTTTCTTTCTTTGGATTTAAGAGTACTTTTAATAATTATAAAAGAGCCACCATGAATGGCACTTTTCCTGGCAAAATAACTTACTAATTTAAAATTTAAAAAATCAAAAATTAATTGATCTTGTCTAAGCCAATGTTCAGTAATGCACATTATTTGTACATTTTCATTATCTAAGAACAACCCTATTTCTAGTTCTTTGCTGGAAAAACCTTGAATATTTTGGTGAATTAAATTTATACTCAAGGGTGTTTCCGCTGTCCTATAATTTAGTTTAAATCAAGAGGCAAAGCATTATTGCCAATTTTGGCTTGTTGGGGCTGTGAACTATTATATCTATTTGGTTCTATATTAAAAGCTAATAGATCAACCAAGGTCAAAATATGTTTCTTGGGCAAATGAATTTTTCCTGATGTTAGATCAAGGCGCTTTATAAATTTGTTTAAATCAAAGAAATGATATTTTTTATTAAAGCATATAGCATTATATATTATTGAGTTAAAGAAAGCTATTCTATTATTATGACTAAATGAGATACTTTGTGAGTATGGTAGCGCACACAATATAATTTTACCTATTCCTCTATCTTCAATAGTGTTTAGTGTTGACATTAATTTATCTACACCAGACTTATCCACACCAAGACTATTTCCTACCAAAATTATTAAAGTGGTGGTACTGTCAAAGCTTCCTTTTAAAAGTAAATCACTTAATTGTATAATAGTTGCATTATGGTAACAGTAATTTGTAACATTTTGTTTTAATTTGTTATTTAACAATAAACCTAGTCCAGATCCAAGCTGGTCAGAGTAAACAATAGTTTTATACATACTTATAATTTGTCTAGGGGGCGCCTTAGAAGTATCAAGGGTCATCTCCGGCTGAATCACAGCAGTTGGTGAAGTACCTAATCTATCACAGTTACCATAACCACTGTTTATTAAAGAGTTAAAACGCTCCTCATTCAATCTACATTCTTCAACCAATTGAGTGAAAGCCAGGATATGCTCCTTGACTTCCTTCTGAGCAGTTACATACTTTAAAGAAGTAACTTCAAGCTGGTCCTTTAGCTTATTTATCTCAGCATCGAGTTTTTGGATATTTAAATCATATGTTATCCTATCGGAATCTAACTTTTCATTGCAATGCCGCACCCTATCTTTCATTATTGATAATTCTAATTTAACTGTAGAATAGTTTTTTATACATTTTTTGCTTTTAATTAATTTCTGTGTACGCCTAATATAATTATTAATTTTAACATATTTCTTCAATTTATTATTGCTATTAAAGAAAATTAATTTTTTACTGTCCTTATCGTTATTACCTACCAGCTCTTGGTACAGGTTTTGTGTTGTTAAACTATCATAACACTGACGTTCTTTCTTAAGATAATTTAATTCTTCATTTGCTGCGCCAAGTTCTTCCTCCAGGTTTGTGATACGCTTTAATGCCACTTCATGGGTAGAAGCGCACTGGTTGAAGGTATCAATCACAGACTGCAACTGCTCCAATTTATCTTGAGCATCTGATAACTTACCTAGTCTAGCCATAAGTTCTGTTACTAAGGTTGAGTCAAATAAAACTAACTAATGTTTATTTTTTAATTTCAATTCGTATAAAAATTAAAAGCTCAATTAATGTACCTACCTTGTTAAGAACAAATAATCATTCTATATATTCACCGCAATTTCTGATACGATCTTTTAGCAATCACAGCCGGGATCGATAAAATTACGCATGACTATTTGTAAATTTCACTTTTTAAAAACGCTTAAAAGTTAGTTTTTGTTAACCACGGAACTTTTTTTGTTTAATATTATAAAACTTCCTATCTCTGTGTATGTTTAGAGACCAACATTATATTTCTCAACAAGACTCAATTCCAGCTTATGAAGCAAGAGATTTGGTGTGTTTTTCGTATTACTGCAAATTGTCGTGAAATCGTAAAGTCATTTTAATGAGACATCAAGATTGACCGGTGTACAAGCGGATCTTTAGTTGCTTGAAATACATTTGTATCAGAATTTAAAGCTAAAAGTCTGTTCAATATGTCACGCAAAGTTGAACTCTCTACAAGAACTCTCACAAAAGTTGTGGCTGTTATCAGTATCATCGTCGTGCGTAAATTAAACTATAATTTTCTAGTCCCGAATGGGTAATACTTCAAGCTCGTACATCAAATAATTGCAATAGTTTTAGAATACCTTATTTTTATTTTTATTCTTTATAAATCAAAGTTTTGATTAATATACAGGTTTACGTAAAACTCCTTTAATTTATTTTTTAAATTGTAATAAACTTTAGTAACAGAACTTATGGCCCGACTAGGTATAATCATACTTCCACCAGATCGCTTCTCAACACCGTGTTCTTGTCCATCAATTTCTTCAGTTCTTCCTCACTGTCATCCCTTTCCCTCATTAACTGGTCATTCAGGGTCCTAGCTTCCTGCAGCTGTTTTAAGGTGGCCTTGAGTTGGATTTCTTGTTGACGTGCAGTGGCCTTGCGAGATTTCATGTTCAAAGCGCTCATTGTCTCACAGTAACTCCACAAATGCACTGAAAGTTATAAAACAACTGAGTACAACTGAGTAACTTGAGCAAAGGAAGATTGTTGGTTATTATAACAAGGATGTGAGTGAATAGATGTTAGTGAACAGTGTATCGTGTACGGCAATGTCTGTGGCGAATGTGATATGTCTTCAACTTTGCTTCCACTGTCCGTCAAGCAAAGAGAGTTTTCACCGTGCCAATGTTTTGTGTTTGACGTCGCTCACGGCTTCAACAGTGAGCAATGAGAAGTATGATCATGAACAGTGTCAAAATAAGAAAAAAAACCAGCGTTAGTAAGAAATAAAACAAATACTTCCCAGGTTTTCTTGATGAATTTGAAAACGTCCGTTGGCGGTTGACAGGCGCAGTCGCAAGCGGCCTGTTTACTGTTTAGTAATGTTTATATGAAGACTTTAGTGTTATAATTTCATCAAAATACTGTTATCTACAATTCTAATGAGGTCAATTACTATATTTTTATTAAAAAATCTTTAATAAAATACGGAGATAAAAATTTGACGTCTATCCATGCTAACCTGTTGTGTATTTTTGGTAATGCTGAGAATATCCCGCGCTCCCTTCAGCAATTATTGAGGAATCGAGACTGTTTTAGACCAATATTTGAATTTTTAATATCAACTGTTGGAGAAATATAATGAATATTATTTATTTTCAAAGAATATTAAGTATTATTATATTATTCTATTTAATCTGGATTTGACATTTATGGATTATGACATTAGTACAAAGATAAGAGACTATATACATAATTTACTAAAGTAAAGACTTGGCTTCGGCCTTTGTAAACATAACTTGGATTGGATATATTATTTACATAAGAATTGGTTTCGGCCTTGAGTAAAATACATTTTTAAGACAATTATATTAAAAAAAGACTTGGCTTCGGCCTTAAAATACAAAAACTTTCCAGGAAAAAAATAATACATAAGTCTTGGCTGCATGGGCTGTGTTCCCTTCGCCTTCCCCATGTGGGGTAAATTAAACAAAAAAAAAAAAATTCTATGGTCAGACTTGTATAATCTGTGGATATCTAAACTAATCTACTTTCTTAAACGTACCTTTTCATCGAGGCTTGCTTGTATATCAGTTTTCGTGTTAGATTTACATTTCTTTAAATAATATTATAGGTATATCATTCTATATTGTGCTGAGAGCGAAGAGAACGCATTAGTGGCCATCTAATTTACTGAGTTTTAGCAGTGTTTCAAGAGTTTTAAGTTAAGTCAGTGATATCGGGTGACGCGCCGCCATAATTATCATCGAACATCGCAATGCCGTATTAACTAGCGAAATTATCTGGTCATATCGAGATCGCTTTAAAGATGGCTAGTCCGTCGCCTCAGAGTAGTCCCATGCCGCCACCGCAGGTTCCGAGCCCTATGGGTCCGCCTACACAAAGCGCGGCTCCTCCGCAGTCGCCTCACAGCCCGTACAATCAGCAACATGTCAACGGACCGCCTACATCGCACCAGGCTGTTGCGCCTCCGGGTCCGATGTCGAATCATATGTCGGCTAGCCCAGCGCCCCACTCTAACGGGCCGCCACAGCAACATCCAGGGATACCTACCAACTCGCACCAGATGCCCCCGCACATGGTAGGAGGGCATATGGGCAGTCCAGGACACTCCATGCCAGCAGGATCACACCCATCAGGCCCTAATGGTTTGCCTAATATGCCTGGAAGTGTTCAGCATCCTAGCATGCCTGGGCAGGGGGCTCCCCATGGTTACATGCAGCACCAGATTGGACACATGGCTCCAGGACAAGTAAGTTATGTAAAACAGTTAATATTCTGTTTCAATATTTGTACAGTCAGCTTTGGTAACTCTTTATATTCTATTCTTTTGGTTAACTGGTCGCTTTAGGTTAGCAATCATTACTGCCAATGACACCTGACAGCAGTATGGTGTATTAGTCTAGGACCAAAACTGAAAGATGCCTCTCTAAACCATTGCAAGTGTTATATAAATAAATAAATAAATTGCTTAGACATTAGGCTTCAAAACTTTTTTCTGCAGCCCCTAGGGACCAATAATATAATAATCGTCTATAGGGAGCTAGCGTTAAAAATAGTTTTTTACTAGTTTTCCTTCCATATTTACATTTTAGCGATAACTATACTTTGGCAATATTGTAGAACACAAAATTTGCCGTAATTTTTGCCTTGAAACATTTTTCTACAACCACTACGAAAGAAGATATGGAATCATCAGAGGTCGGAATTCTCGTAGTACTTTCGAGCTGTCATAGGGACTTCTTGTCTATCGACTTCCAATATCCATGTGTATATTGATAAATACATAATACAATATGTAAAATATGATTACGAGCAGAAGTAAACTACAGGCGCTCTTATCGCGAATGAGCGAACTCTTCGAGATGACCTTTGGATAACAGGTTTTTGGAAATTATAAATAGGAATTAAAATAATAATATTTAATTATTTCTTTTAAAATAATTTGTGTATTTCGTATGCGTTTTAAACATTTTTCGAAAGAAATTGCATCAAGAATTGCTACCGATAATTTTCATTGCAAATTTCTAATTCAAATTTTTAGCTAATCAAAAGTTATCTGAAAAAATCCCTCGTTAGCGATAATACCGCCTGTTGTTTACCTCTACTTTAAGTCTTCTTTAATATGTTGTGTTCTATAATGTATCGATAAAAAAATTATATCAGGAAGTCGATAAACAAGAAGTCCCTATGACAGCTCAAAAATGCTACAAAAATTCCGGACATCAAAAAACATTGCCTTAGTTTCTTATTTATGTTTTAGTGCATTTTAGTGCGAACTGATGTTCTGCAATCTTTTAGGTGACTAAAATTTTCTACAAATTGAAAGTTTCTACAATACCTAGTA
This sequence comes from Acleris sparsana, assembly GCA_923062465.1. Classification (NCBI taxonomy): domain Eukaryota; kingdom Metazoa; phylum Arthropoda; class Insecta; order Lepidoptera; family Tortricidae; genus Acleris; species Acleris sparsana. Next base: position 24,612,476 of record OV281285.1, read on the forward strand.
ATAGTAATATGGAATGCTCAGGTTTAGCTCGTAAACCTTGTAAAAATTTGAACTTTCAAAGTTCACATCTTAGGTAAATAGAGTTAAATCACACATTGACAAAAACGGTGGCACAACTTGTAGCATGCCAATTCATTCTCCATGCACAAGCACATGATATTCAGGTACTGGAATGAACAATTGATAGATACAATATCTGTGCAGGACTTAACTGCGGGCCCGCAGGTTATTAGAATGGGAATATATTAGTTTTCATGAAGTCTTCACCCAAATGACTTATTTTCTATCAGCAACCATCGGGTATGTTATGTTTCCCATAAGTTCACCTGAAAGACTATAAATAATATTCAGTACCGCAAAAGCAATTGATTTTACACTAGCCTCCATACATGATTCCATATCTTTTTTCCTAGAGGTCATGTAAAAAATGTTTCAAGGCAAAATTTACAGCAAATTTTGTGAAGGTCACAATATTGCCGAATTTCAATTTGCGCTTAAATGCACCAAAACTTTGTGCTCTACAAAAATGCCGAACAATAATTAGCACTAAAATGAACTTCAAAGAAAAAAGTGTCCGTTTTTGCAAGATGGCGGAGAAAGAACTAGAGCTAGATTAACGAAAAATTTGGGTTACCATGGGTATATTGTCCTTTCTAACTTATTAAAAAACCAGAACAATGATTTAGAAACTGTATGATGTTTTTTTTTGTATGTACTGCACTTTTTCTGGTATAGCATGATCACAGGCATATCCGTATTCTGCAGGGTCAAAACCCTCTGATAACGTGGTCACCCTAACTGTTACATGATTTTCTGCTTGCATTCTAATTCTTCAAAAATGGGTCTAGACTATATTGCGTGTATGACCAGTTCTTATTTTTATTCAGTTGTTGGCCCTAAATTGAGGTTGCAGTTACGTATGTTTGTTGTGCACCTGGAATAGACAGACACAAAACACATAGATAAGATAAAACAGGTCAAAAGAACAGATGGAAATTGGGAGCGACTAAAGCGGATAAAAGCATCTCCAGTTTAATGTTTGCTTTGCCTATAAATTTAATTAAGGAAAGTAGAACCTTTTTGTTTGATGATGAGGGGAAAAGTAGGGTTTTAAGGTTGATGCCGTTGATGGGTTTGGGAATACGGGGGGGTAGGATGTCATACAAAAAAATCTAATCAGACAGTTCAGAATAATGTAAGTAATAAGTAAGTAGGAGTAGCTCTTTTTGACTTCAATGCAGGGACCGGACCACCCATTTCCCAATAAAAGCCTTTGAAAGACTTATCTCTAATAAATGACTTAATATATGGCTTAGTTATTTGTTAAACTAACCATTCACATAAGGGAAACCTAAAGAGCTAAAGCTCAGATTGTCAGAATGTCAGCAGTAAATTGATATCCTGCTTGGGGGCATTGCATAACCAAATATAAGGGTAACCCTTATAAATAGGGCTTCAAAAGCCAATCAAATGCCTTTTTGTAAGTTAAAGAGATACCAAGAGGTACCTCTACCTCTTCGTATACCTACCTACCTAGGGCTACCTCTTCGTATAACTCAAAATATAGTGCTTTAAGATGGAAAAGTACGTAACTTTTTATTTCTCGGGGAGGTGAATTTCTTTGTTGATGCCAATTTCTCCCTATTGCTCTCAGACACAATGTTATAAAACTTATAAACAGTAGAGAGACAAACACCTGTAGCTTTTTCAACTAACTGGGCAGGGGTGTAAGGGGAATTTAAATTTTTCTTCAGTTCAAGTTCAGAATATTTATAACTGTAAAAATAATTTGCTTACTTTGACTATCAATCAGACCAAAATTACGTAATGCCATATTTTTTGAAAATTATGTAACTTACACTTAGTTGTACGGTCTGACACAAAATTATTCTGAGAATACAATAAAATCAGAAGTAAAAATATATGCACAACGTAAATAATATTCACAATTTGACACTGACATTATTTTGGTATTTACTTCTTCAATTTATAAAAAACCTTTTTTTATGCTGATAGTACGAGAAAATAGAAAATTCAAACATAGAATACCTGTAAACATACAATACTACTACATATGCAATTCCATCATTGCGAGGAGGTTCCTCTCTGTGCAGCCCTAACCACTGGTAGCTTGAGCCCTGCCCCGCTGCCGGCGGCACTCGTGGGTTAGGTATTTTATGTTTATTTTTTGTATTAGTATTGTTATTTTACTTTTGTATTTAAATATTTATTTTAAAAAACCTAACTTACAGAAAATTTAATAAATATAATAATAATAATAATAATAAGGCCCTGGGGCACCTAGTGGCGAGCTGTTGGTGAGTGGCGACACCACGGACCTGAGTGCTCCCGAGGGTAGGTCCTGTTCCTCACCTCACGCTTGCCTTCACTGGCCGACTGCGGAGCGCAATGACGAGGAACAGAAACAGACCCTCACCTCTGGCTTGCCTTTATTGGCCGGTCAGATTGGAGTCGCAAGAGCTATATGCTTGAAGGGCGGATGTATTGCATAAGTGGTGAGTGGGCACCTTATGGTCGTTTAAAGTCCAGAAGCACCTCTCCACCCTTAGCCCCTCTGGAACTGTTGCCTCCCTGCTATTATATATTATGTGGCCATTTCGGGAGGTCCATTCCATTAAGTTGGCGAGTCACCGCCTGCCATTTCAACCAAAGTAATTAGCATTGGCCAGGTAGGCGCCGTAGTTTCAAATTCAAATTCAAATTCAAATTATTTATTTGTAAATATAGGTTTTATATAGGTGTTACAAATTTAGGCACAAGTATCACTATATTTGGCCGCTAGGCATACAAATATGTTAGGTCATGATAGCGCATGCACAGGATACAATTATAATAATTCGTACAGTTATTTCGTCATATGTATTATACTATAGTTAGGAAATGTCAGATAAATATTCCGATAGTGAGTAGTATGCTTTTTGAACTAAGAAATTAAATAGAGATTTTTTGAACCTCGCTAAGTCATCTAGGCTCGATATATTCTTTGGCAATTGGTTGTAGAGTTTCGGTGCCATTCCGAAAACACTTTTTGCATGCAGGGCTGTTTTGAGTGGTCCCGTGAAAATTTTATTTCTATTACGAGCACTATTAAAAACTGAAAAACGGGTTGTGTTTCTTTTGACAAACATTACTACCTCATATATGTAAAGGCACGGTAGTGTAAGTATTTTAAGCCTAATGAAATGCGTTTTGCAGGTTTCTGTTGGTGGAATTCGACATACCGATCGCAAACATTTTTTTTGTGCCTTGAAAGCCAGTTCTCGGTCGGTGGAATTTCCCCAAAACATCACACCGTACCTCAGCGTAGAGGTTACATACGCATGGTAGGCTGATAGCACTGCTGGTTGGTTTACTACTTTACTGAGGTTATATAATGCATATGAGAATTTATTGAGTTTGTTACATACTATGTCAATTTGGTTTTTCCATGTCAGCTTACTATCTAAACTTAATCCTAGAAATTTTGTAATGTCCGTTTCATCGATTTTATTTTGTCCATAAGTCACAATAAGATTAGGTATTCTGTCAGTTCTTTGTTTAAATTTCATGATTTTAGTTTTGTTTAGATTTATGCTTAAGTGGTTCTGGTTTAGCCATTCGATTATAGTTCCTAATGTTTTGTTAATGTCATTCTGTATTGTGTTTGGGTCATTTCCTGTAAAAATAACTGTACTATCGTCAGCAAAAAGAATCATGGAATGTTCAGTGGCGTTCGGCATGTCATTGATATAGATAAGGAAAAGTAATGGAGCCAGAACGCTGCCTTGCGGTACGCCATATTTTATTTCTTTAAAGTCGGATGATACAGAAACCTCAGTTTTGGTTTTAACACATATCTTGTCAATTTTCACTACTTGTTTTCTTCCAATTAGGTAGGATTTTATTAGATCGTTAACGTTACCTCGGATTCCATATTTGTATAGTTTGCTCAGTAAAATATTGTGGTCAACGAGATCGAACGCTTTAGTCATATCCATGTATAACGCACATACTGGATTATTTTTGTCGATTTCATTCATGACGGGTTGTAATAAGTCAAATATTGCCATATCGATGGATTTGTTTTTTCGAAAACCTTTTTGTTCCGGTGCAAATAGATTGAATGATTCCAAATAATTATTCAGTTGGTTATAAATTACTTTTTCTATTATTTTGGAGAAAATAGGTAAAAGGGCTATTGGTCTATAATTGTCAATATCTTCCTTACTACCTTTTTTAAATAGGGGTCTTACTACAGCTACTTTAAGCATTTCTGGGAAAATACCCTTTTCAATGCACAGGTTAGTGATGTGGCTGAGCACTGGTGATATAATCAGGGATACTTTTTTTACAATTTTGCTTGATATACCATCGTAGCCAGTACTATTAGTATTTTTCAGTGAATTAATTATTTTATGAATGTCATGAGGATTAGTGGGTTTCATGTATATTGAATTGGGTGAATTAAATGACATAGTTACATTATGCGAAGAGGAATAGTTAGAGTTAGTGATGTCAAGATTATTATGATTATTTTGTGTGGTAGTGGGCCTATGTTCAACGAAATAGTTATTAAATTTTTGAGCAATTTCTTTAGGATCAGTTATTTTTTTACCATCATATTTTATTTGGGTAACATTGTCTCTTAAGTGGGTCTTTTTGGTTTTTTTAATGACATTCCAGGTGGCTTTACATTTGTTTGAAGAGTTCTTAATGAAGTAATCGTTTTGGGATTTTTGAGTCAGTGATATGATTTTTTTAAGTCTTTTTGAGTAGTTTTTGAGGTCAATTTTGTCAAGTACATTTGGGCATTGTCTATATTTCCTAAGTAGGTCTCGTTTCTTTTTACAACATTTCCTAAGACCTTTAGTGATCCACTTTTGTTTTTTAACATATGATATTTTGTATCTCACAAATGGGAAACATAGTTTATAAAACACTAAAAAGTTTTCATTAAAATATTCAAAAGCTTCATTCGGGTTGTTTGACATGTAGGTATCGTTAAAACCAAGATTCTGCAAACACTCTATAAACTTAATTACATTATCATTACTGTAGTCTCTTTTCTTTATAAACCAATGTGATAACAGGCAGGTTCTATTCACTGGACACTTTAGTATCTGGGCTGTGTGGTCTGACAAAGCGAAATCGACCACTTCTGTTTTACAACCTCGTATATTATATAGAATGTTGTCAATACAGGTATTACTTGATAACCGGGTTGGTTTTGTTATTCCTAAAGTTAAGTTATAGCTATGGAGCAAATATTTAAACTGTAGAGAATGCTTTGTTCTTTTAAGGATATCAATATTAAAGTCACCACACACAATGACTTTTTTGTTTTTATTACATAATGTGCCCAAAATAGAGTCCAATCTGTTAAAAAATATATCTAAAGATTGAATTTGATTGATTTCATCAATAGCCTAGTTCACCAATCCATATTAGTTCATTCATAGAACCTATTATTAATATTCCCATCGTTCTTAAATAGTCTTACACTAACCGGTGGTGGTCCGTGGGAGTATACTTATTTAGTTTAAACTCAGGGACAATCGCCGGTTGGTGTCCCATAACTTTACTAAATGAAACTTTTCTAAAGGGACTCTGCGTGTTGGCTTCGGCTCCATGCACGCCATCCAAAGGTCCGGGACTCCCATAGTCCCGTGATTGGTAAAGACATACAAATAATAATAAAGAGGGGTAAACTTCCTTTGGTATTTATCGACAAAGGGGTAGAAATAAATGCCGAATACTATAAAACAGAAGTCTTGAAAAACAATGTAGCTCCAAATTTAAAAATGATGTTTGGAAACGACTACTATTTTTTCCAACAAGACGGAGTTACATCGGAGTTCCATCGCACACGGCAAACTCAGTTCAAGCGTGGTTTCAGGCCATTTAACGGACTTTTTTGCCGAAAAATGAATTGCCCCCGAGTTCTCCGGATTTAAATGTACGGGACTTTTTTGTATAGTCTTACATGCTCTCAAAACTTAATAACTATAAAATTAACTATTTGGAGCATTTAAGAAAAGTTATCGTACAAAGGGTATAGCCGGGTAAGCATGGCGAAACTGCCCTTAGCGAAAAAATTAATTTCCTTTTACTGGGTTATTAACCTTTACATATGTAGTGCTTTCACCAAAATTTAAGCCTCAAAACCATCAGGTTTAAAAAAAAACCGCATGTAAAGAAAAAAAAATTTTTATTTTATTTTAGCCAAAGTACTAATCCGATTTCTGTGTAATTTGGATATGTTGTACATACAATTAAGGTCGCTTTTTAAAAAAAATATTAATGAATTATCTCTTGAAAACAACAAAAAAAAACGAGTTAATAATTTTCAAAAAAATAAAAAAAATACGTGCGAGATTGCGACAATTTCCAAATTTACGTATTTTATGTAGAATTTAATACTGTTTAACATATAATTTTTTTAATAACTAAAATCGGGATTAACAGTGTGAAAAACTTGAATTTGTAACATCCCATACATTCTTTTCAAACAAAATAACTTCTACGTATTACACTATGAAGTTACATTCCAACGCATTTTGAATTTGGAACGCGACTTATTTTACTGACAAGGAAAGGTAGGTACCCAGTACACAGTACACAGGACAGTTGTCCGGCTCCGATTTTATTGATTTTGATATAATTATGTTAGAGAGTAGTTTAAAATAACAGACACGTATTTTTTTTTAGCGGCCCAAACTCAACCTGTTGGGAGAAATTGACCTCCAAAGTACTGAAAAGTGACTTAACCCTCTAACTTATATCGAGATATTTAAAAAAAAATGCAAGTTTCATAGCGGTTTGATTATAAATGTTCGAGAAGATGAAAAAATAATGAGTACGTGTTTTGTTATATCGGCTAAAACTAATATTATAAAAAAATACCACAGGAAGTGTATCTTCAATGATCTTTGAAGGGTTTTTTTTATTAAATATGAGTTTTAGCCGATATAAGAAAACACGCGCCCATTATTTTTCTCTTCTTAAACATTTATTTATAATCAAACCGCTATGAAACTAGCATTTTTTTTTAAATATCTCTATATAAGTTAGAGGGTTTAGTCACTTTCAGTACTTTGGAGGTTAATTTCTCCCAAAAGGTTGAGTTTGGGCCGCTAAAAAAAAATACGTGTCTGTTATTTTAAACTACTCTCTAACATTATATCAAAATCAACAAAATCGGAGCCGGACAGTTGGGTACCTTTCCTTGTCAGTAAAATAAGTCGCGTTCCAAATTCAAAATGCGTTGGAAATATAACTTCATAGTGTAATACGTAGAAGTTATTTTGTATGAAAAGATTGTATGGGATGTTACAAATTCAAGTTTTTCACACTGTTCATCCCGATTTTAGTTATTAAAAAAATTATATGTTAAACATTATTAAATTCTACATAAAATATCTAAATTTGGAAATTGTCGCAATATCGCGTTTTTTTTTTTTTGAAAATTATTAACTCGTTTTTTTTTTAGTGTTTTTTTCAAGAGATAATTCATTCATATTTTTTTTAGAAAGCGACCTTAATTTTATATACAACATATCCAAATTACAAAGAAATCGGATTAGTACTTTGGCTAAAATAAAATAAAAAAAATATTTCTTTTTAAGCGGTTTTTTTTAAACGTGAAGGATTTGAGGCTTAAATTTTGGAGAAAGCACTACATATGTAAAGGTTAATAACCCAGTAAAAGGAAATTATTTTTTTCGCTAAGGGCAGTTTCGCCATGCTTACCCGGCTATACCCTTTGGGACGAAATGTCGTTGGAGGCAGTGCGTGCCGCGTGCGACGGATTCGAAAAACGTTTAGAGCTGGTGATTAAGGTTAAGGGTGGAGATATCCCCAAACATTTGTTTTGAATATTGTATATAAGAATATCTTACACGAAAAATTGATTTTATTGTTTTATATTATATTATTACATGTTATATTAATACAACTCGGTATATGTTTGAAATAACTCTATTGGATGTAGCTTAGGATGATAAAATAAACAGCCTCATTCGAATTAAACTGACAGCCATCTTGCGACAATTACTCCTTCTGATTGGTTGAAATGGATTTAGCTAGTTTTGATTTGAACAACAAGATGGATTTAACCAAGTTTGAAAATTACCTGTACTTTAAATTATTTTTGTTCAAAATTTACATAAATATATAATTTTCTGTGTTATATATAATAAATATTAATTTGATGATGACAATGATACTACAAACAAAAAAAAATGGATTTAGACAGTTTTTTTTTATAGTTCTATTTACTATCAGATAAATAATAAATTTATCATTCTGTGTTATATATAATAATATATAACACAGAAAAACATATATATCTTTGTAAATTTTGAATAACACTAATTTGAAGTATAAGTTATTTTCTTTTTTTATATGATAACTAGTATTTGTTTTTGGGAGGTGATGCAAATCTATAAAAAAAACAATGTCAAAATTTGAAGCAAAACACTTGAATACATCGTGAAAAACAGTACATTAAAAAACTAAAAAAAAGTCGTGAACTGTCAGAATTATTATGTTGATACTCATAAATATTCTTCACTATAAGAGGTTACTCACAAAAACCCCGAGCCCATTTGATGAAAGGGCCAACTTACAATGGACACCTGATTATAGCCTTACGGGAATCATTCTTCCCTTTATATCTCATTAAATATTAATCCTAGAAAAAAAAACTTTTTTGTAGATAATTTTATGCTGTGGGCCACCACCGTTTCCGAGTTACTTACGAAAAACTAAAAATAGGGACCTTTACAACCACCTCCACCCGTCAGTACGTGTACGTGTTTAGTATCTGTTTTAAGTTTTAACACAGCATTCTCTAAAACTGTGCCGAATTTTGCTTAAAGTTTTTTCCTCTGATTTGGCTTTGTTGCTTAGGCTATATCTGTTATCATTCTTCTATTGTTTTTCTTGCAGCTGCTGCCTGTGTTATTTAACTCCTTTCTTCTGTACCCATTTTTAACCGACATCAAAAAAAAGAGGGTCTCATGTCGTCGGTAATGTGTTTTTTGCTAGATAGGCTAAAACAAATATTTAAAAAAAACCAAAGAAAGTGTATCTTTGATGATCTTTGAAGGGTATTTTTTATTAAATATGAGTTTTAGCCGATTTAACAAAACACTTGCTCATTATTTTTTCATCCTCGCAAACATTTATAATCAAATCAATTAGAAACTGGCATTTTTTTTTTAAATCTCTATATAAGTTAGAGGGTTTAGTCACATTTCAGTACTTTGGAGGTCAATTTCTCCCAAAAAATTGAGTTTGGGCTGCTAAAAAAAAGTGTCTGTTATTTTAAACTACTCTCTAACATAAATCAAAATCAACAAAATAGGAGCCGGACAGTTGGGCACTTTTTCTTCTAAGAGATAAAAAATATATATAACAAAGGTGGAGGGTTTAGTCACATTTCAGTACTTTGGAGGTCAATTTCTCTCAAAAGGTTGAGTACGGGCTGCTAAAAAAAAGTGTTTGTTATTTTAAACTACTCTCTAACATATATCAAAATCAACAAAATAGGAGCCGGACAGTTGGGCACTTTTCCTTCTAAGGCTGGATTCGACCAAACACGTAATTACACTAGTCTAACTATTACGGGAATAATTTTACTCTTGGAATTTACTCCTGATTAACTAGGATTACGTTTTTCCATCAAACTCGAGGAGTAAGCTAAACTCGGTATTATTGATTTGTGGGGTAAAAGTGAATGATGAACGAATGTACCTATAAACCGACAAGGAATAGTGTCATATTGTTTCTTCTGGCCTTTAAACGAAGTAACCATTTAATTTTGTAGGTAAATACAGTTGGAGAAGTGTCATATCATATTGACAATTTGTTTATCATTTGACAAGTGACTTTGACAACAATAGCTTACTCTCAGTTTGTTCCTTTACTCCACCACAATCGGCCGTGTAAATATTTACTTGCGTGTAGTACCTACCTTATTCTGAGATTGTGATTTGGTAAAATGCAAAATCAACTTACTCCAGATTAAACAATGGTTTACTCTCGAGTAAAAACTTACTCCAGTTTGGTCGAATCCGGCCTAAGAGATAAAAACATTATATAACAAAGGGTGATGGGCAATTTTGTGTGGACCCCGTCCCCACCCTCCAACAGTAACGGAATGCATGTCTATATGTTCATTAGGACCCAAATTTTAGTAGCAAAATGAATGGGATTTTTTTAATGAAGGCCAAGCAAGGCAAATATATATGTGTTCATTTTCAAACAAATTAAATTCAATATGATTATGATTTTCCAAGAAAACCCCATATATATATGGTGATCGTTGCCATAGTAAAAATACATAATGTGGCCAAGATCTATAAACTGGCACATGTTTCATCTCTGTTAGTGGGTGGGGTAATTTTTGCCCATCGTCCTTTAATTTAAATTTGAACGGTTGCACAACACAATAAAATTAATAACAAACTACTTTTCTTTTTTTTGAATACCAAAGAAAGTGTATCTTCGATGAATCTTTGAATGGTATTTTTTATTTTTTTAAATATGAATTTTAGCCAATATACTCGTAAGATAACACGTGCTCATTATTTTTTATCTTAAACATTTAGAACCAAACCACTATGAAACTTGCAATTGTTTTTTAAATATACATAAAGTTAGAGGGTTTAGTCACTTTTCAGTACTTTGGAAGTAAATTTCTACCAACAGGTATTGAGGGTCGGCCGCTAAAAAAATACGTGTCGGTTATTTTAAACTATTCTCTAACATTATATCAATATTAAGAAAATCAGAGCTGGAGAGTTGGGTACCTTTCCTTTGGCACGAATTGACCTAAAACGGAACAACTGATATAACTGATACTATTTTTTACATCTTTATCATGTTTACAAACCCACCACTATCGTTCTAGGATCGCCAAATAATATTTTAATTGGAATTTTTCCATTTCTTTTTTTTAGCACCGTCAAGAGATTTTTTGCACTACATACCTACACCCATACAAACATATTAATTTAATTTGACATTACATTTTTTTTGTGAACGAATAATAGGGCTCTCTTAAGCATCTCCTTTTTTTCAATATTCATAATTGTTTACAAGTTATGGAATTTGTTTTTTTCCTTTCTTTTTTTTACTTCTGAACGATGTTAATATGATACCATAAACGAATTTGGCATCCCCAATTTATACGAAAACGATACCAAACTTGGCCTCGTAGCTTAACCGATGTAGATATAAAGATAAAGTTGACACTCCCCAATAATAAACGCGCAATTTTTTAATAAAATTAGATTCCTATCCTAAGGTATTTTGTAATTTAATAAGTAGACATGTTTACAAAAATGAACTGACGGTACTGTTGTAATTTGTTATTAATAGTTGTTACAATTTTTCTGTGCTCCTACTTAACTTTAATAATTACAATTAGCAACCAATTCGTTTGCTGAAAAACTATCGACCTATATCGCTTCTGAGCCACGTTTATAAGCTGTTTTCAAGGGTCATCACGAACCGTCTCGCACGAAGACTCGACGAGTTCCAACCCCCGGAGCAGGCCGGGTTTCGAAGTGGGTACGGTACCATAGACCACATTCACACAGTGCGGCAGGTTATACAGAAGACCGAAGAGTATAACCGGCCCCTGTGTCTAGCCTTTGTGGACTATGAAAAGGCCTTTGACTCAGTCGAAACCTGGTCTGTTCTGGAGTCACTGCAACGTTGCCAAGCCGACTGGCGATACATCGAGGTGATGAGATGTTTATATGAGGCAGCCACTATGACTGTGCAAGTACAGAATCAGCAGACTGAACATATTCGCCTGTGTCGAGGAGTGCGGCAAGGTGACGTTATATCACCGAAACTGTTCATGACCGCATTGGAGGATATGTTCAAGACGCTGGACTGGAAAGGTCGAGGCATCAATATAAATGGTGAACACATCTCTCACCTACGATTCGCTGACGACATCGTCATCATGGCCGAGACGTTGCTTGACCTGCAACAGATGCTGGACAGCCTGGCTGATTCGTCTCAGCGTATCGGTCTTCGAATGAATTTGGACAAAACCAAAGTCATGTTTAATGAACATGTTGACCCGGGACCGGTCGCCGTGAATGGAGTCTCCCTCGAAGTTGTGTCCGAATACGTGTACCTAGGGCAAATGCTCCAACTAGGCAGAGGCAACTTCGACAAGGAGGCTAAGAGGCGAATACAGCTAGGCTGGGCTGCATTCGGAAAATTGCGTCGAGTCTTCAGGTCGCCCATACCACAAAGCCTAAAAACGAAAGTTTTTAATCAGTGCGTCCTACCTGTCATGACATACGGAGCCGAAACGTGGCCACTCACCGTTCGACTGATTCACCAATTTAAGGTCGCTCAGCGAGCTATGGAAAGAGCTATGCTTGGTGTGTCTCTTAGGGACCAAATCCGGAACGAAATAATTCGCCAGAGAACCAAAGTTACCGACATAGCTCAACGAATCAGCAAGCTGAAGTGGCAGTGGGCTGGTCATATTTGTCGTAGAGTCGATGATCGCTGGGGCAAACGCGTGTTAGAGTGGAGACCGCGAATCGGTAAACGTAGAGTAGGGCGCCCTGTGACAAGGTGGAGCGACGATATCCGTAAGGCAGTGGGCAGTGATTGGAGGAGGAGAGCTGAGGATCGAGCTCAGTGGCGTGCCATGGGAGAGGCTTATGTCCAGCAGTGGACTGATACAGGCTGATGATGAATTAACTTAGTTTGTGTGAGCAAATGTATTTGTGGTAATATCACATCCTCTATATGAACGTCACCTATCTTGCGCTATTTTACTTTCATCTAAGAATTATGATTAAATACGCCATGCCTTTCAATTTGCGACGCCTGATAGATTTTTATATGCTTTTAACATATCTGCGGTTAGAAATTTATTATTAGAAGCCGCAATTCCATTTGTACGAGGGGAGGTCCAAAATTTCGCGGAATTAAGCAGAAGGAGAAAAATTATACAAATTCTTTTTGCTTAACTGGTATGAGAACTGTTCAGAAAAAAAAGTTAAAAGTCAATCCAAAACCATCATGTTTTAAAGATATCGCCCTTCAAATAAATTATTTCGGTTCAAACGTGCGACTATGGAGCAAATCGAATATCGTCCAGTTATAAAGTTCCTTTTTAACCAAGAAAAACCTCTATGAAATTATTTTTGTAATGGAAGCTGTTTGCGGGCATCAGTGCCGTGTTAAAACCATGGTTTATAAGTTTATAATCTATTTAAAAATTGCAGAGGGTCAATTATTGATGACCCTCGCTCAGGAAGGCCGGTTGAGACGACAACGTCAGAGATGGTAGAAAAAGACAAAAACCTTGTACGAGGAGATGCTCGCCATAAAAAGAAACAGTTATCTGCATTCTTTGGCATCAGTACTACTATTTTGTGGATCCTACACAATCATCTTGACATGACGAAAGTCCGCTGCAGATGCACCGGCACACAAGAGCCGGCTGCCGACTGATTCACGGGTGTGTTTTGTATGTTCTGATGGTCAGGTCCCACAGTGTTCCCTTGGACCTCATTTTGAGACAGGGTTATATTATTAGATGATTGAATAGAGGAATATGTCAGAAATGCAACAGTGAAACTTTCGCGTGGCTCACTATCATAGTTTTGGAGAAATTGCAATTTAAAGAAAAAGTCCCGGAATTTTAAGAAAATCTATATATATATATTTTACGGAAAGTACGCATTTAAATATTAATTTTGCACTGTGATATAAGAGGTCTAGTATACGGCTAAATAATACACTTATCGCGACTTAGCTAGGGCTTGTCAGTTTCAAGATAATCGCGGAAATAGTAAAATCTTCTTTATGTTTTAAAAAAGAATATCTCTAGTAGTCTAAATTTTTTTTTGTTTTGTAACATAGCCACAGTTATGGACTACTTACACACAAAAAACGGAATTCAAAAATCGCGGACTTTCGGAGATATAATTTCTTTAAGTCTTCCCGATTTCCGGGATTTTCAATATTTTTTGGCGACATTCAAAAGTACCGCATAAACAGCTGGCATGTGTTATTATTTTGTATACATTTAGAAATTATGAAGTAGTTACGTATTTTTTATGTCATGTCATATTATGTATTTCTAACTTCATTTTCTTTGATCAAAGTATTTTTCACTTGTGGTTCTCCTAGCGCTAGTTGCATCCTAGAATGCATGTGATCCTCAATAATACCCTAATTCCAAGACAATTGACTCTAAAATTCGTTCATTATCACACGATACCCTTGTAATGTAGACAACATGATCTACTGGTTCTTCCAATAATAAGGAATGTTGCGCGTTGGGCTAAACTAGCGTTGCGACACTAGCGGTGCCACACGACCGTTTCGTGAACTAGACATTATGTTGTAGGTAAACCTCCTTTCGTTTAATGAGTTTCAGTGATATTATTTAGAAAAAGGCATGACAGCTAAGTTTGTTATACGTCTCGTATGGAAAATAATATTGAATAAAGAAGTATTATCGATACCGCGATAATGGAAAAGCCTTATACATTAACGCGGTTAGATGCTTATACGCTTTTGTTGAAGGAAAGTAAAAAAATAAAAGGCCGCTTAGGAAAACCGTTTGACCTAAGCAAATCCGAAAGAAGCTGCGTAATAAAATCAAGTCTTGCAGGTATTTTACACTCTCCACTTTCTCCAGTCCAAGAAAAAAACCTGGCGACTGCTATAGGCCTTTTTATTACCAAAGTTGAGAAAAAACGCAATGATTGTAAAAAGAACATGAATTATTTTCTTAAAAAGAATAAAGACTGGCTAAGTAAACAGCTTATTAATGACATTCCTTGTGATTTAATTTTCAATCCTGACATGCCTGCTCAAGTTGTGAACATGGAGCCTACCCCTGTGGATGTGGCACCTGAAGTTATAGACATACCACCTGAAATTGTGGACGTGCTACCTCTTGCAAGTACGAGTAGAGATACGGAATTATCAAAGCTTAGTAGACGAACGCAAGTTAGAGAACGCAAAAAGCTAGAAACTTTATTACAAGATGAACCACCAGCAAAATTAATTAAGACCTTTACTAAAGTTGTGAGTTCCCGAGACAATGAAAAATTAAGTAATAAAAGTGCCCGTGACTTAGAGGTTGTTATAAATAAATGTTTGGAGGCTCCAACTAGTTCGACTGAGGTGTTGGCAAAAATAAATCATCAAACCAACCCGTATACTGCAGAAGAAGCCCTTGGAATAATAATTGACCGAAAATACAGTGTCGCGACATATAAATGTTTACAACAAGATCTAGCTAACAGGGGCTTTTGTGCTTTCCCACCTTACAAACAAGTAGCAAAAGCAAAACAGGAACAGGACTGTTATCCAGAGGATGGAGTGGAATCAAGCGAAGTGGAGGCTTCTGTTTCCTTACAGGGACTTCTCGCACATACTTTCAAAAGAATTATTCACAACTGTGATGATGTAATTAACACATATTGCGAACAAGAGCATTTAGATGAACTTTCATGCACATTCGAAGGGTCTTGGGGATTTGATGGCAGTACAGGCCAATCTCTTTATAAACAAACATCTCCCCAAGATCTTTTGTTTGACGAAAATTCAATATTTGCCACAACCTTTGTGCCCTTACAAATCATGGAAATATGTAGCAAAAAAATTATATGGGTAAACCAAGCGCCCCAATCATTTCGGTCCTGCAGGCCTCTACATATCCAATATCGAAAAGAATCGAAAGACCTCATTCTCGCGGAAAAAGAATACGTAGAGCAACAAATGCTACATTTAACACCAGTCGCGGCAGTTACATCGAAAGGTTTTATAGTGAAATCTATATGTAACCTTACCTTAAGCATCATTGATGGCAAGGTGTACAATATTATTCACAACACATTTTCGCAACTAAGATGTCCTATTTGTAAGTTAACTGCAACTAACTATAATAATTTAGATTTGGCGTTTTCTATACCAATAGGAGACGAAGAAACAATAAAAAATGGTATGAGTCCTCTTCATGCCTACATAAGGTTTTTAGAATTTTTACTCCATTTGGGGTATAAAAATGATCCCCACGTAAGACAGTGGCGAGTGTTCAAATCGTCTGTTGCTGGAAAGATAGTAGAAGGCCGGAAAAGAAGAATACAGACAGAAATAAAAGATGGCTTGGGTTTACTTGTTGATGTCGTGCGACCCAATTCGGGAACGACTAATGACGGAAATACCGCCCGGAGGGTCTTCGCTACTGACGAAAGTCGCAGAATATTTTCTGAAATACTAGGAGTTAGTAAATGGCTTGTCGACGACATGCACATCATTCTTGTTGCTATAAACTGTGGGCTGCCGCTCGATTCCAAAAAATTCGGTGATTTTTGCAAAAATGTGGCCAAAAAATATGTAGCCGCTTATAGCTGGCATCCGATGACCACAACTTTGCACAAAATTCTCGTGCATGGGCAAAAAATTATAGAAAGTGCCGCGTTGCCCATAGGAGCTCTTTCGGAACAAGCTGGAGAGTCCCGTAATAAGTTTTGGCGATATGACCGCGAACACCACAGCCGGAAAGATAGTCGAAAACATACTATACAAGACTTATTCCATAGAGCGTTAGAATCATCGGATCCGGTCGTATCATATACAAGGCTGAATAGACGACAAAAAAACATAAAACGCATACCTCTACCCCCTCCTGTCATTGAAATGTTGAAACCATATGAAAATAATTACGATGATGACGACGAAAATGACAACGGGAGCGCAAGGTGTACAGAAACCGATGAAAGTGAATTTGCATCTATTCTGACAAATGAAAATGATACATTTACAATAGAAAATTAAAATTAAAAATAGTAGTAAATTTTTACCAAAATCCCGGAAACCGGGAAGTCTTAAACAAATGATATCTCCGAAAGTCCGCGAGTTTTGAATTCTGTTTTTTGTGTGTAAGTAGTCCATAACAGTGGCGATGTTACAAAACCAAAAAAAATGTAGACTACTAAAGATATTCTTTTTTAAAACATAAAGAAGATTTTACTATTTCCGCGATTATCTTGAAAATGACAAGCCCTAGCTAAGTCGCGATAAGTGTATTATTTAGCCGTATACTAGACCTCTTATATCACAGTGCAAAATTAATATTTAAATGCGTACTTTCCGTAAAATATATATATATAGATTTTCTTAAAATTCCGGGACTTTTTCTTTAAATTGCAATTTCTCCAAAACTATGATAGTGAGCCACGCGAAAGTTTCACTGTTGCATTTCTGACATATTCCTCTATTCAATCATCTAATAATATAACCCTGTCTCAAAATGAGGTCCAAGGGAACACTGTGGGTCCGGGTTGTAATCAACCCGGACCTGACCATCAGAGATTATTATATGTTCCCAAATAAAATAAAAAACTAAGAAGTAAACACAATCGTGACGATGAAGTGAAGAAGTATTTTTTTTTGTCCATTTAGAGAAATAACTTAGAGATAAAATAAAACATTAAAACGGAAAAATATTTATTCTGTTTTGCAAATATTTCACCATTACTATTGCTTATTAATTTTAGATCTAAAAACGTGAAAAAAAGGGGTAAAATATCAGCAAAATTTTGAGAAAATCGTGTTTCCGTGAAAACGAAATGATATTTTTGCAGTAATTTTCCACAAAAAGGCAGTTACTCACTTTACTCAGTTCCTTTTTTTTAATTAGCTAATATTGTTGTCAATTATAATAAACGTTACTTATGTTGACATAAGTACCTACTATCTACTATGCATTTTGTTTTATCTTTTTTGGGCTAAAACCAAAATTTTTATCCCTTTCAATAAATACAGTTTATCGAGTATGATATTTACTCTGTATGATATTTATGTGATAGAACTCGTTCTGATTACGATAACAAACTCATTCAATATCATTCATTCAATAATTTGCATCATTATTTATGTTTCTTCATTAAGTTATATAGCCCTGTAAATGAGTGCTTGAAAGGAGGGTGTGGATGGAAAAGTTGGAAGCAGAAAGTTTGACTTCGGGACTGTGACCAGCTAAGAGTAAATTGTGCTAATTTTCAGCGCATAGTCCCAAGGTGTCGTACAGTAATGCTCTAGCTAAAATCCCTTTTTTTGAATACCGTCCCTATTTCGGGGCTCATAATGTAGACAACGATTGAAAATATATAATAGAATTAAAGTTGTAGATAAATTTATCAGCTTTAATAAAATAATGCTATACAACAACATTTCCTATGACACATTGTTTTCAAGATGTAAACAAAAACATCAAAACGTGACTTTCTTTGTGTCCCCTCCCCTAGGGCTCAACTCCTAAAGTTCTGAAGTCAAACTTTCTGCTTTCAACTTTTCCATCCATAATCTTTCATTGCCAGGACTAATAACATTAATCTCCTAATTAGAATATAATAATGTTACATATGTACATTATCACTAAAATTGTTATATTAGTCAAGTGGATTTGTTGCGAGCTGAAAAGTGGCCCGTAGAGGTCTAAAGCAAGATGTAGTGTATCCTGCATAAGGGACTGGTACTGATCATACAAAGGCTGTATGTCAGTCTCATCTCCGATGATATTGTTTCCATTTTTCATATAAATTGTAGCAACAATTGGCACATTCAAATTTAATTTAACCCAATCAGCACAGCTTCCAGTCATGTTAACTAGAACAAAATATATAATAGAAATCAATAAAACTTGACAAGGATACTAACCAATATAACTGACTGACATTGACAATAATTATCTTTAAGGTAAATAATTAATTGACAACAGGAACTTTATTGTTATACACTCGCGATCAAAACAATTGCATCACTTTGCATTTTTCAATGTCCACCGTTATTTTTGTAAGCCGGATCTTTCTGAAATATTTAAATGAAATAATTATTCTTGTAATTAAAGCTTTACATTTATATAAATATGGAATTTGGCGCCGTATTTTTCAGACTACAATTTACGAATTCAATCAGTGGACATGAAAAACTCCAAAGTGATGTAACTGTCTTGCTCGCGGGTGTAGAGTTTTGTCTCAAAAGCATACTATTTTGTTTCGATTTTTTTATTATTATTTACTGAGATAAAAATATTGAAAATTATGTTTGCGACACCCGCTTTGGATTGTTGGGCGGAAATGTAACCCGGTGTTACGTAGCACTAGCGGTCACGTAATAATTACGATGTAGCGTTTAAGCTATTAGCAGAAATTTGTTTATTTATTTTCTCAGTAAATAATGCATTTATAAAAAAATGCTTCTGAGACAAACATCTACACTGTGTGGGATTTTCCCTCAAATTTGATCACCACCGTTTGTCTTTCCATTGTGTGTCGGTAGCTTGTAAAATTATTTTATTAAATATGCCCTTTTTTAATACGATAGGAATATTTATGCTCCAGTAGCTTTTAACTACCTATTCCAATGGATAAAACATAAAATTGTCAATTCTAGGCGACACAATATTAAATTCTCTTCAATATTTTTTTCCTGATAATAAACTATTTTTTAATCGAACTACTTTTTCTAATTAGAATTAGTGCCTGACGACCTAAAATAACGCAGGAATCTCTAGATGAAGATTTTTGAATTTTTCTTTTAGGGTTTTTCTACCTTATCAATGTAGCACCATTAAAGTGGTTTAAAAATATTAAAACATCACCTCTGCAGCAGAACGATTATGTCAGCATTCTTGTGCTGTATCTCCGGTAAAGGATATCATGTGGTATTAGGAAGGGGCCCGCCCTTGTCAAGCGCAAGCTAAAACCCAATACCTATGCATGATATCAAGAGGAGTGGCGGTGAGGCGTTATGGAGCCGATAAAAACTCATGGCGCTACTTTGCCTCAGCAGGAGCTGGCCCGTTCTGCTGGGGGATGTCCTTCCAGAGGACTTAATGCTAGATCGTCACATCCCTTTATATCCGATTATCTCTATAAGGCCGTACTTAGGGATAAACAAAAACTTATAACAATTCCTACAAAAGTTCTATCCCTGGTAAAGCCAACCGAGCCAGCGACTACTATGTTAGTCCCTGAAGACTATGAAAACATAACTCTGCACTGATGAAATACTAATTTTCATCACACTTGCTCGTAAATGGTGTTATTCCATGCCTGTATACAGAAGGACAATGGCCTAAATTGTTCCCGCGGGAATTATGGTGAGTTTGTCATCCCTAGGGAGTAATGACTTTCTTTTTAAAATTTGCAACTCTTTTGTACGTCATTTCTGACCAAGGAGGTTTAATTTTCAGCCAGAAATTAAATCGGTTTCTAATTTCATCTTTAAAAATTAACTATAGACTAACTTACATTACACAAAACCTATACGCTTCATTAAACTTCATTTTTTTTTATACCTATTTCAAGTTTATATCAACATTTATCATTAATTTTAGTAATTATACATTTTTATCAAATTGGCTAAATCTGGCTCGAATCCAGGTCGAAACTAAACGCAGTTATTATCTGTGGTAGAGGTCACAAAAAAAATATCGTTTCCATTTACGTTCCCGTTCGTCAAAAGTTATTTCTTTATATTTTGCAGAGTTAAAGTGTTTTCTCTTTGTTTTTTTTCCTCGCAAATGTGATGAAAACCATTGTGTGTATCACAGGCAGTAAGGGGATTACTAACTCGAGTCATTAAAAGCCCTCCGCCTTCGGCGTCGGGCTTCTAACACTCTCGTTAGTAATTCCCTTCATACTACCCTTGATGCACAATGTACTATTATTCCGATGAACAGTGACTACTCTTCTTAGGAATGAATAAGGACTTGGTAGTAAAAACTCAAGTATGATTCATGTAGCAAGTGGAATAGGTTTACGTATAGACATATTTTTCTAAAATGTCCGAATGTTTATAAAGAGCTTATCTTTAGCAGTTCAGAAGAAAAGGAAATATGAAGATAATACGCCGTCCTTTCCAAGCTATAAGGTCCAAGTTGTAATGGCTATGATATATCGCCTTCGGTCGGAGCTCACCTAGATAGACGGCCTTCGAGGCGTGTGGCAAGGGACGTTACTGTTTTTAATGTCCAAGCCATTACAACTTACAGCTTACAACTTATAACTTAGAATGGAAGGTAGGATTTTGAGCGGGTTAGCTTTTCACTACTTTAGTTGCAAAGTTGTAGCGCCTGCCTATATTAAACGCGCAATGGAAATAAAACGATCGGACTTTAGCTCGTGTCACTCTACTTCTTAGTCCCTAAAAAGAGGGAGATAGTACCCTGATATTTCAGTCTAATAAAGCAAATAGTGATGAATTAACGAGAGCATGGAATTGCATTTGTAATAGTATTGTATGTTTACAGGCATTCTATATTTGAATTTTCTATTTTCTCGTACTATCAGCATAAAAAGATGTTTGTTATATATTGAAGAAGTAAATACACCAAAATAATGTCGTGTCAAATTTTGAATATTATTTACGTTGTGCATATATTTTTACGTCTGATTTTATTGTATTCTCACAATTATCAAAATAATTTTGTGTCAGCCCGTACGACTAAGTGTAAGTTACATAATTTTCAAAAAATATGGCAGTGAGTTATTTTGGTCCGATTGAGAGCCAAAGTAAGCACATTATTTTTAACTGTTATAAATATTTTGAACTTGAACTGAAGAAAAAAAAATCCCCTTGTACCGCTGCCCAGTTAGTTGAAAAAGCTACAGGTGTTTGTCTCTCTACTGTTTATAACATTGTGTCTGAGAGTAATAGTGAGAAATTCGCATCAACAAATAAATTCACCTCCCCGAGAAATAAAAAGTTACGTTGTCCGTCATCAGCAGTAGACGATTTTGATCAGGGAGTCATCCGGAGAACTATATACAATTTTCATCTGTCCTATAAGCAATTTCAAACCTTAAAGGCACTCGACTCTGTGTTAAAATACGATATACAGGGTGACAGGAAATTCGCCGTATTCCTTGAAAGGGGTTATTCTACAGCTCATTTGTAATGATTTAAGTCCAGTCAACCAGGGGTCAAAACTCATTGGTTTTCGAGTTATTCACGTTTTTAGGGTTCCGTAGCGTAGAGTAAGTTTGCAGGGCTTATATCTTTTAACCGAAATAAGTAGCCAGTTGAAATTTTCACAGAATACGTCTTATAACAAACTCTATCGTTTAATATTATAAAATGAACGAGAAATCAAATCCCAAGAGGGGTCCCCATACAAGAAACATAAAAAAAAAAAACCCATTTTTTTTAGTTTTTTTTCGGATTGTATTTTTATAATGGCTTCTTATTTTGATACTATTTTAAGCTTAAATTGTAGTCTAACTTTCATAGTTTACGACTAAATAGAAATCTCAAGTAAAACTCCTACAAATATGTGAAAAAACTGATTTTATCAACACGGAGTTTTAGGCGGTCACCCATCCTGTTTAAGACTACGCTTGTAGTTGCTTAACTTTGGGAGGCGAAGTAAGGGCTGTATTTGTATGATGGCTTTTTATTTCGGTGTCACATTAAGCTTAAATAATAATCTAAACTCCATACTAACCTATAGTTTACGACCAAACAGTAATAAAACTTTGTGTTAAGAAGTGCCTAGTTTAAATGAACACGATGATGTGGCGGTGATTGCTAAACTTTGGCGGTGGGGCTTTCTTTACAAATTTCGTGATAGGTATGTAGAATTAATATTGCGACCGTATAAAATAATGAACTATAAAATATGTTTTTTTGAGTTCTGATACCTATTTTGTGTACTTATTCATTTCATCGATTTCAAATTTCGCGCGCGATCGACACCAAGTCGCTCACTCGCGATTAGTTAAATAGGTAGGTATACATGCCTACAACACTCGCTTCGCTAGGCTTAGACGTTGGCAAAGTTGGCATTAGTGGCCGCGAGCTGTAGCAAGTAGGTAGTGTTTTGGAACATTATTAGTTATTATTATTACTTTGTTATTTCGTGTATGCAAGATATTTGTATGTGTGTTAGATATCGCACATTGAGAATCAAACCGTCACTAAACAAAAAAATACTTTTTCATATCACCTACTCGGAAAGGGGACTTTTCTTCCCTGCTAGGAGGGATCAAAGTGGCACTTTTCTGTTCAAGGACATTTTGTTGCCAAATTTGATAATGGTTGTTAAGTGCGATAATTTCCTGTTGTTAAATTTGATAATTTCAGCATTTCTAGAATATGTGAATAATTAAATTTGTTTCATCACTAAGATCTTTTATTTTCCTCATAGGTGATGTGAAAAGCAGTATGTGTCACACGGTAGCAAAATTATTTCCACCTTGGGCGTTAACACTTGAATCCCTCACTACGCTCGCTACGCTCGGGATTCAATTGTAGAATCCTTCGCTTCGTTCAGGATTCAATGTACGCCCTCGCCTTAAATATGTCATTTTGCTCCCTTGTGACTCAATCTACTATATTTGAAATCCAACTTCATTTTGATGGCAATATTGTCATTATTCGAACTCTTATATATTTTGTTTAGTGATAATATTGATAATATATATTGTTGAATACTTACCGCTGCTCTGCCGTTGTCCCGCGTCCCGCGTCTCGCTTCCCGCGTTCGCGTCTCCCGCTTTGTTTTTAAGTTTTGGGGATGTTTCACTTTAGCTATCAACATTATACTTTATGCATTAATGTTTTTGGTATTTTTATGTAAAATACGGTGACCCAAAATTATAGGTAAGTGCTTGATTTCCGTTTATTCTAACTTTATTTAACCAACTTGTTAGACAAACATTACAAACAGAAAAGCCGGTCAGTGACAGACAGTTTATTTAAACTGTAGGTATGTAATACAAAACAATACATAACCATAACTACATAACCATAAGTAGTAACATCCAAACGAATTCGTAAAAATATTCCGACTTCCAAAGTTAAGCAACTAAGAGCGTAGTCTAAAACAGGATGGGTGACCGCTTAAAACATCGTGTTGATAAAATCAGTTTTGTGACATATTTGTAGCAGTTTTACTTGAGATTGCTGTTTAATCGTAAACTATGAAAGTTAGACTATAACTTAAGCTTAAAGTAGCATCAAAATAATAAACCATTATAAAAATACAATCCGAATAAAAATGCTTAAAAAATTGGGTTTTTTTCATGTTTCTTGTATGGGGACCCCTCTTGGGATTTGATTTATCGTTCATTTTATAATTTTAAACGATAGAGTTTATAATAAGACATAATTTGTGAAAATTTCAACTGGCTACTTATTACGGTTAAAAAGATATAAGCCCTGTAAACTTACTTATTCATATAAGGGCGAGACCCGCGGTTAAATGATGACGTCATCACCCGTGAGCGCTCGCCGCCGGGTTTCGAGCGCCGGATACGAAGTTTAAAATTCAATATCTCGGAAACTATTTGACGTATCGAAATGATTTTTTTACAGTGTTTTTTGTTTTTAATGGAGAATATGATAAGCCAAAAATCTCAACTGGCCGACATTCTCCATTTTTTTTTTTCACCAAGCCCATACGTGTGGGGTATCTATGGATAGGTCGTCAAAAATGATATTGAGGTTGCTAAAAAAAATAATTCTAAACTGAATAGTTTGCGCGAGAGACGCTTCCAAAGTGGAAAAATGTGTGTCCCCCCCCCCCCCCCCCCCCGTAACTTCTAAAATAAGGGAATGATAAATGTAAAAATAATATAATATGATGTACATTACCATGCAAACTTCCACCGAAAATTGGTTTGAACGAGATCTAATAATTGGTTTTTTTTTATACGTTATAAATTGTAAACCGCATTTTACTTTTCATTCAATCAACTCCAATATAATAAAGAAAAACATTTATTTAGATGTATAGTAGTACGGAACCCTACGTGCGCGAGTCCGACTCGCACTTGGCCGGTTTTTTTTTTTAAATACCCGCCTTTAGACCTTAAACTAGTAATTTTGTAAAAACTTCGTCATATAGAAATAAAAAAAAGCATTTGTCGAATAGCCAATGAACCACTGATTAAGAAAATTGAAAAACAAAATGTATTTCTAATTGACGAAGTTTTTACAAAATTACTAGTTTTAGGTCGAAATGAGGGTATTTAAAAAAAAAACTAAAAACGTGAATAACTCGAAAACAAATGAGTTTTGACCCCTGGTTGACTGGACTTAAATCATTACAAATGAGCTATAGAATAACCCCTTTCAAGGAATACGGCGAATTTCCTGTCACCCTGTAGATTACAAATTTGGCATTTCCACCTTACGAAAACAAATACAAAAATTAGGATTTAAATGTAAAAAGACCGAGGACAGCCGAAAAATATTAATGGAAAGACACAACATACGACTGCTAAGAATAAATTACCTTATTAAAATTGTGGAATATCGGTCTAAAGACAGACCACTAGTTTATACTGATGAAACCTACATCCACACTTCACATGTGTCCGGAGAGGCTTGGACCGATGGAACAGAATTTGGTGTAAAAAAACAAATCAGTACAGGCCAGCGGTTAATAATAGTGCACGCTTTGTTAATGTTTAAGGCAAACCATAAAACGGGAGATTACCATGACCAGATGAACTTTGTCAACTACGAAAAATGGTTAAAAGAAAAATTTATACCGAACCTTAAACCGAATAGCGCACTTATCGTAGATAATGCGTCCTATCAAAACTAACTTTTGAATTCATATAGCCAGTTGATGTACGAAACCAGTTTGTATGATTTAATTAAACAAAATTAAAAGCGGTTTCGTGGATAAAGGATATGTAGCGAAAAGACACGTTACTTTAAACATGCAAGGCATTATGAGTTTAGCAACTGAACGAATGAATACTATTATTACTGCTGAGGTCTCGGAAAATATTTGTCGCCATGTCGAAAGTGAAATAAATAAATATCGATCTCAGGGAGGGGAAATGGATCGAATTTCAGACAATCTTATTATCAATACTAAATATATTTTATTTTATTGGCAAACCATTCCGGTCTTAAATTAGACTTTCGAGTTTACAAAAACGGACCGCGTAGGCAGAGGGATTGCACTGGGCGTGGCGCGCCGCCTTATTAACCTGCCCGCACGGTCACACGGCGTGTGGAATTCAGTTCAGGGCCGGCAGCGACGGAGCGAGCATGCGCACGCCACGATCTGCCGCCTTGAACGCACGGAACGGTCGTATCGCGAAGTTAATACTCGTAGTGTTATCCTGTGCACCTAGTGCGCTTTGAAGGTCACGTCACGTGGCACGAGCGGCGTCGTTGTCAAAGCTTTATTTATGATTTGCCGCCTTAAATATCTTAAATGAAAGCACATATAATGAATTTTATAGGAAAACGATCACTACTAAGTAAGTAGACTTCATTGGTCCTTGAGTTACAAACGGTTTAAATGTTAATACCCACCGAAAACTTATTTGCGGTGTTGGTAAACTGACGGCGACCTATGTCGATGTATGGGGATAACAGTTTTCCAACGGCATAGTTAAATTTGTCGCGAGGTCTAATTTGTTTGTAGTTAACGGCTTCGGTCGAAACCTTACACTGAGCATCGTCAAATCGGCCCAGTCGCCTTATATTGCGGAACATAATAAAAATAAACCCACGTAAGGTGAACCTCCTTTTTTGAAGTCACTAAACACATTGATACACCGCCGCTAGTGAGCGAACGACATCTGACCAGCTAAAACATTTTTTGACCTCATTGATGTATTCTAGGCGAGTGAGAACCCTAGCGCTTCACGTGCCGCGTGCGAATGAATACAAGTTATATGATAGTAAGAGAGGCATAGCGTAGGTACGTTTTTTTTATACCTAAACCGCGTTTTAGTAGGGGAGTGCAACTTCTGAACTTGTACTATTACTAATTCTGTGGCGTAGGTAACTGAAAGGCGCGGAAGGCGGCTCCTTTGAACCGATTTCGCGCGGACAACAGCGAATCCACATCACTAATTCGCTCTTGTGACGTCACAGCAGGTAGAAAAAAAAGTGACACGGTGGGTTTTCATACAGATTGAGGTGTTTACGTAATCTATCTAGATTAAGGACTGTGGTGCTGTGCAAACGTAATAATTTATTTCTGATAAATAAAAGAAAGCAGGTACAAAAGAAAGTGGAATAAAAAGTTAATCCGAATTAATAAGAGCACCTTGTAAACACAAAGTAAACAGAAAGAAATAACACCGGCTTGAATTGAAAATATACTAACACGTCAGAATTTGGATATTAAAAACAATCTGTCAAGATAAGCAGGAATAATTATATCGAGTTGTTTTACACCAGGGTAATAAAGATACAAAAAGATTTTAAATAATTATCCAGAAAATGTATGACAAAAAGTGCTGAAATTTTGAGAATACTCGTAAAAGGTCTAAATATCAATCATTCCATTATAAATTGAAACAGATAATGCTGGAAATTATCATATAAAATAGAAAATTCACTCCACAAAATCCAAAAAAGCATAGTCAAGAATCACACCACTTAATATTGTACATTGTGCATCAAGGGTAGTATGAAGGGAATTACTAACGAGAGTGTTAGAAGACCGACGCCGAAGGCGGAGGGCTTTTAATGACTCGAGCACAGATAAAAGAATACAAGTACAGATACCCAATCCCATACAGCAAAAGCGTGCCGTCCTAAAGTAGGCAATTCTGTAGGCAATTTTAGTCCCGTAGTCACACCAGTAGATGGCGTATCTGAGCCACCACTACTATGACGCTGGCAGCCTACCTATTCGTTTTATTGAGATATTACCAGATGGCGTTGACTTCAAAAAATATACTTGACTTTAAAATTGCATTGCATCTAGAAAATTGTTGTACTTAGTAGGAGATCCGAATAGAAGAAGATTTCCACCGGGCTGTTTATTCGATAAAACGTATTTTATATCAAATTTTATATGCTAAGTAATATACGGCGAATAGTCAGGCTAAAAAAATTCAGTCCAGTAGGTATAGGTATAATTAATTAAAAAATAAAATAACTTTGTACTAAAGAAATGCAAATTGCTTGTTTATTAGACGAATTGCATACTAATCTAATATGCAAACGTTAGGTTGATTTTTTTTTTCCCGTCAAACTATTGGGTTGGCAGGTATAAACAGCTAAGTCGATAGGTACTAATAATTCGCACCAAACCTAACGTTTACATATTCTATAGGACTTGTATTCTTTTATCTGTGCTATAGGCTTCATACGAGGGGTGATCCAAAAGTAATGATAATCAGAATGAAAGGCACATAAAATGTAAAAAAACCTAATTTATTTTTCAACATAGTCTCCTTGCAAGTCTACACACTTAGACCATCGTTTCTCTAGACCTTGAATTCCCTTTAAAAAAATTTTTTTTCTTGACTTGTCAAAAATGCCTCCACAGCGGCTATCACTTCACTGTCATCCAAAAATTTGTTACCTCTAAGATCTTCCTTCAGGCATGGAAAGAGATAGAAGTCGCTGGGGCCTAGATCTGGCGAATATGTGGGGTGTTCAAGCACTTCGAAGCCTGCATCACGAATAGCAGCCATCGCAACACCGGCCTTATGGGGGGGTGCATTGTCCTGGTGAAAGAGGACACCAGCACGAAGTTTGCCCCGCCGCTTTTCCTTGATTGCTTCTCTCAATCTTCGTATCTGGCAGCGTAGTAAGAGCCTGTAATAGTGGTTCCTTTTTCGAGGTATTCTATCATTATGATTCCTTCGGATCCCAGAACACGGAAGCCATGATCTTCCCAACTGAGCTTGCAACCTTGAATTTCTTAGGTGTAGGGGAACTGGGTCGCTTCCACGTCATTGATTGTTGTTTTGTCTCAGGATCAAAATGATGGATCCAAGACTCATCCAAGGTGACAAATCGACGCAAAAAAGTTTCGGGATAAGCTCGAAATTTTTCAAGATTACACTTTGAAATCTTATGTCGTATTTCCTTTTGTTCGGCCGTTAACATTCTAGGTACCCAACGGGCGGAGACTTTTTTCATGTGTCGTTCATCAGTTAATATTCTTTGAACACTGCCATACGAAATCCCCGTGAGCTCAACTAGATGTCTGGTAGTCATTCTTCTATCTGTTAACACGAGTTCATTGATATTTTTTACATTATCTTCCGTAAGGGCCGTAGAAGGGCGGCCTTCGCGATGTTCGTCTTGAGTGGATGTTCTTCCTAAGTTAAACTCCTTCGACCAGCGTGCTACTGTGGAATACGGCGGAGCAGAGTTCCCTAGTGTCCCCAATAATTCAGCATATATGTCTTTAGTACTCATTTTTTTTAAACAGAAATGTTTAATATCCGCTCTCAACTCAATTTTCCCCATTTTTGCGTTATTGTTCCGACCGCTCGTGAAAAAACAATTGAAACTCAATGACAAATACATTTTTTTTTTATTTTTTTTTCTTAATATTACTAAGGAGTCTCTACTGCCAGTAACGCTATATTTCATTATTGTATATCGATGCAAAAAGTATTTAGTTATCATTACTTTTGGATCACCCCTCGTACTTTCGATTAGTACCTATATAATTTGCCTTTAGAGCCGCGTCTGCTGCGCCGCGTTTTTGATATTTTTAACATCTATCATGTTATTCCGAACAGAAAAGGAGCGTGGCCAAAATGTTTAGCCGCGTCCGCTGCGCCGTGTTTTTGATGTTTTTAAACATCTAGGTACTTAACATGTTTTGTTAGTTTTTCAGCCACAACCTATTCGCCACATATTATTTAGCGTAGGCAGGCATCTAATTTGACATAAAATAGTTAAGTTCTTTTCATCGAATAAACAAACAGCCCGGTGCAATTCTCTCCTATTCGGATATTAGACCATTATAAATTAATATCTAATCGCTATATTCCTACCGGTCACATTGTAGTGGCGTTTTATTAATTCACGGGAACTGCCCTGACTATGATGTCCAGGATAAAATAGGACATGTTCGGGAAGTTTTTTGCTGACAAAATAAAAGCAATAGGTAAAAATAACTGGTTTATTTATTATATAACGTACTTATATAACAAGTTCTAAACAGTAGGACCCGAAGAGTAGGACAGGCTACCTATTTACTTATTCAGTTTACGAGTATCTGTGTAATCACTACACTTTGTAATAGGTACGCTTAATTTTTTGGAAATATCAATAGGTACCAAACTGATACTTGAATAAGTATATAATATGTTCTGTGAATAAACATTTCATTGCATTTCATTTCATTTCATTGATCATGTATAATCGTTCCGTGTTTGTACTAACATTTAATACACCAAAACCGCCAAAACAGTATTTTGTAATGGCCATTTATGTTTGTTAAGACATTATTTTATCTATTACGTTTTTTTTTGCTTTTAATATAAAACTAGTATTTTGAGACAATATTACGCATCACCCAAGAATTTACAAATTCGAAACGCTTGGAGCCTGTGATTCCATAGAACTTTCGCGATCCGTGATGGCGCCATCTAGTGAAAGTACCCAATAAGACGCAGTAAGCTTGAAAGCTCACACGTATTGTATGAGTTAGATAGTGTTCATATAATTTTTTCATCACACTTGCTCGTAAATGGTGTTATTCCATGCCTGTATACAGAAGGACAATGGCCTAAATTGTTCCCGCGGGAATTATAGCGAGTTTGTCATCCCTAGGGAGTAATAACTTTCTTTTTAAAATTTGCAACTCTTTCGTACATCATTTCTGACTAAGGAGGTTTAATTTTCAGCCAAAAATTAAATCGGTTTCTAATTTCATCTTTAAAAATTAGCTATAGTCTAACTTACATTACACAAAACCTATACGCTTCATTAAACTTCATTATTTTTATACCTATTTCAAGTTTATATCAACACTTATCATTAATTTTAGTAATTATACATTTTTATCAAATTGGCTAAATCTAGCTCGAATCCAGGTCGAAACTAAACGCAGTTATTATCTGTGGTAGAGGTCACAAAAAAAATATCGTTTCCATTTACGTTCCCGTTCGTCAAAAGTTGTTTCTTTATATTTTGCAGAGTTGTGTTTTTCCTCGCAAATGTGATGAAAACCATTGTGTGTATCACAGGCAGTAAGGGGATTACTAACTCGAGTCATTAAAAGCCCTCCGCCTTCGGCGTCGGTCTTCTAACACTCTCGTTAGTAATTCCCTTCATACTACCCTTGTTGCACAATGTACTATTATTGCATTTATTAAACTTATAAAATATACCCTTATTTTATGTAGAGAAGGATGTTTTTTAATATAATTAAGATGCGTTGAATTTCTTAACGTGTAAAAATCATTCAATCATCACGTTTACTGGTTCAAATGTTTCGATCGATACCTGTGCCGCCATCTATGAGTTTATTAAAGTAATTAATTATACGTTGTTCGAGTTGGGAGGCCATGACTCGAGTTAGTAATCCCCTTACTGCCTGTGATACACACAATGGTTTTCATCACATTTGGGAGGAAAAACACTTGTAACTCTGCAAAATATAAAGAAATAACTTTTGACGAACGGGAACGTAAATGGAAACGATATTTTTTTTGTGACCTCTACCACAGATAATAACTGCGTTTATTTTCGACCTGGATTCGAGCCAGATTTAGCCAATTTGATAAAAATGTATAATTACTAAAATTAATGATAAATGTTGATATAAACTTGAAATAGGTATAAAAATAATGAAGTTTAATGAAGCGTATAGGTTTTGTGTAATGTAAGCTAAGCTAGTCTATAGCTAATTTTTAAAGATGAAATTAGAAACCGATTTAATTTTTGGCTGAAAATTAAACCTCCTTAGTCAGAAATGATGTACGAAAGAGTTGCAAATTTTAAAAAGAAAGTCATTACTCCCTAGGGATGACAAACTCGCCATAATTCCCGCGGGAACAATTTAGGCCATTGTCCTTCTGTATACAGGCATGGAATAACACCATTTACGAGCAAGTGTGAAAAATCATATAAATATGAAAGTTACCATTTCAATGCGAGTATTTTAACTTTTTATGCTAATAGTTGTCTAGATAGATCAATAAATTCTTCCATTTTGCAATACAACTAAAAAAACAATCAGAATGCCAGAAATTAGTAACTTACGTTACTCTCTATCATGGAATTGCCCAGTTAAAGCGTGTGTTTGGCTTCAGCGCTTAGATAGAAAAAGGGGCGAGTCACCCCAGTGACAGTAGACATTATTTTTCTACAGATTACAATGACCTTATACACATGGACAAATCACGTCATACAGCAAAAATGCCCAAACATGGCACTGCATCTTATTTCACCCTATTATGCTTCGACTTGCTAAGTCTACAGGGTGTTTGGCAGTCGGGTGTAGGGGTTTTAAGGGATGATAGTTAGGATCATTCTGAACATTTTTGACCACATTTACTATTATGCTAAGTGTCACGGTTTTTGAGATATTGTCATATTTATTTATTTTTTGAAAAATCACTCTGCCAGTTTTTTTTATTTAACACCCTGTATAGCTTGTATTGAGTTAATTTTTAGTGTTTTGCCATTGCTACACCTTCGTTCTTCAAAATCAATTCAAACAATTACCTTCTACTGCTACAATTATTAATAAAACCTATTTAAACATGACGATAAAGTTTTTTTTAGGTAATTTTACAACTTTGCATGTCTACAAAAAAAAAGTAACAGCGATTTACGCGTAATATAATTAAATGTGGGTAAACAAAACGTTGACAATACGATAACGGGTCAAAGAACTCAAAGATGATATGGTTTTTACCGCCTAGAATCTCGGCCATGTTGTCAATTAGCAAAAGCATATTAATTATTCAAAAATTTGAACATATAAGCTAATCAAAGGGTTTACAACGTTAGATAATAGTAAAAAAAAATAATAATAATAACTTGAAATACATCGTTGTAGAGGCGGGGCAAAATAATTTAATAAGCTGTAGGTAGTAACATGTGTAAAGAGCATCCCCCCGATCAAGGCAGATTTAAGTACAGGTCAAAAATATATCACCTTTACTTTCAGGGGTACTGAATACTACTGAAATACTGTGACTTCAGGTTCTGTCTATAGTATATGGTAGCTAACTACACTCGGCGTCAAAAATATCGCCCCTCCGCGAAAATCAGATTCAAGCTAATCTAGACCTTAGCGAAATTATGTTACATAATTAATATTAGTATCAATTAAAAGCACGTTTAATGTGTTTTCAATTAATAATGTTTAATTTAAACAAAACGTAATGGCTAGTGAATCAGAGCGTTTCGAAAAAAAAGTGCACAAATACTCGTTTGAAGGGTCGCGAGTTGTGCCCGTTTCCAGGGGTATAAAATGCCTGTACAAGGTCAAATGTCAATCATTCACTATCCAGACGTCGAAGAGAACACATCAAAGGAACTCATGCAAGAAAACAACCCTCGAACATGGAGACCACTGCTGCTGAATCAGCTCAAGTGGTTGCACTACTGCAAGCAGGAGTTCGGCAGGGTGATGTCGCTCGGCAACTCAATTTAAGCCGTTATGCTGTCCGCCGAGTATTTCAGCGGTTCCAGGAGACTGGGGGCTACATCAGAAGACATGGGGCTGGTCGGCGACGCTGCACATCCGAAAGAGATGATCGCTTCATCGTGACATCATCTCTACGCAATCGCTTCGCTAGTGCTGTTGAGGTGCAACAACGCCTCAGAGAAGCTCGGACAACATCAGTTAGCATCTCTACGGTTAGAAGAAGACTGCGGGAGAAGGATATCGTGGCTCACAGGGCGGCTACAGGCCCAATGTTGACCGCACAGCATCGCAGAGATCGCTTGCAATTTGCCCGCGACCACGTCGATTGGACGTTTGAGCAATGGAGGCAGGTTCTCTTTACCGATGAGACGAGAGTCTGTCTTTATTGCAACGACAGGCGGGCCAGAGTCTACAGAAGGTCGAGCGAACGATTTGCTCAAGCCTGTATTGAAGAGACAGTGGGCTACGGAGGTGGCTCTTGCATGTTCTGGGGGGGCATGTCTATAGACGGCAAAACCGACCTTGTCTGCGTCTCCAGGACTGGAGGCACTCGCGGCCAAGGGTCCCTGAATGCTCGCCGATACATTGCCGAGATCCTGGAAGAGCATGTGACGCCATATGCGGGTTACGTCGGCTCTGGGTTCACATTAATGCACGACAACGCTCGCTCCCACACGGCATTAATTGTTCGGGATTATTTGGACGAGGTCGGGATTCCCGTTTTGCCGTGGCCAGCCAGGAGTCCTGACTTAAACCCGATTGAACACCTTTGGGACGAGCTGAAGCGACTGGTTCGATCACGAGATGCCGCCCCTACCTCCCTGCAAGATCTTCAGGACGCAGTCATCGAAGAATGGGGCAACATTCCACAAGAGGACATCGTAAAGTTGGTGCGATCAATGAAAGACCGTTTAAAGGCAGTGATAAGGGCAAGGGGGGGTAACACTAGGTTTTAAGTTAATTTTAGGCACTTTTTGTAAAAAAATGTTATCCATTTATTGTTGTAAATTTAAACTTGAATAAAAAAATTTCAACGGTTCGCAATGTCATTTCCTTTTATTTTTGACCCCAAGGAAAAATCCTTTTTTTTTTTAATTTTCCTAAAAAAACACTTTATTACCTTTCAAATGATACCTAACAATCATATTGTTGTCCTTGATCAAATAGGTTTTAAAGTCGGTTGAAATTATTTTCCGAGGAGGGGCGATATTTTTGACGCCGAGTGTATGTAAAAAGTGTTAAAACAACAGCTGGTACCGATCGAATAGTTGGATTTCAAATAGGTTTTATTGATTTCCATAAATGTATTTTTGGGAAGTTTGGTTCACTCTTTATTAAATATATTGTCTTTATAATTATGAATAAATAACTGCTAGTATACAATGTGTTACAAATTACCCCGTAAAAAATATAATAAATTATCAAAGCCAAAAATATTGTCAACTCTAGTAAGCTGTCATGTCAGGGAACCGGAGTTAGCATAGATTATTTAACAGAGAGGCCTACCTACCAATTTTAATAATTGTCAACTTTAATGGTTTTTCTGTTTTTCATCCACAAAGGTTCAATACTACGAAGTCATTATGCTTAAAGTACTGGCTTTAAAAACGTCAAGACGGAATAAAAAATATGTTGTCAATTTCAAAACTCTTATGGATATTCTACAATTGTTCCGTGTTTTTCCATATTTTTTTCCAAAATGACGATGTTTTCTAACTCAGAATATTACGATATGATGTTATGCGTAGGCCATGAAGATAGCAATTTATATCGTGCTCGCGAACTGTATCGGCAACGATTTATCGATGGAAGACCACCCGCTGAACAGCGACGGCTACCTTCGTACCAGTGTTTTCTCAACATGTCAAGACGCCTACATTCCATAGGCTCCTTTCATCGGCCTTCTGGAAGTGGACGTCCAAGCACAGTCGATGCCAGGCAGGCTGAGTTAGTGTTAGTGCATTTTGAAGAAGAGCCAACCACGAGTACGAGACGAGCCGGAGCAAGATTCGGTATGAACCATGTTGCAGTTTGGCGAATTCTTCGTGACGACAACCGTCACCCTTATCATTATCGCCGTACACAGGAGCTGATACCCTCTGATCTTGCTCCCAGGAGGAACTTCTGCGAGTGGTATCTGAGGCAGTTAGAGGAGAACCCTAATTTCGTAAACTATGTTATGTGGACGGATGAGGCAACTTTCACGAGGTCAGGACTTTCAAATGTGCATAACGATCACGTTTGGGCTCGCGAGAATCCACACGCTTCACGACAGGGCAGATTCCAACATCAGTGGCGGCTGAATGTGTGGGCTTGTCATTTATGGGCATGTGGCATGTCGTTGGTCCCGTCATTTTGCCATCACGTCTGAACGGGGGCAACTACCTAACGTTTTTACAAACGGAATTCGAAGAGGCGATTGACGACTTTCCTGTGGCCGACAGGGATTACTTTGACAACCAAAGGAACATGGAGTTTCAACACGATGGAGCTCCGGCTCATTTTGCTCGCGATGTGCGAGAGTATCTCAACGTTCGCTTTCCACGAAGATGGATCGGACGTGGAGGACCGGTGCTATGGCCCGCTCGTACTCCGGACATCACACCCTTGGACTTCTTCTTATGGGGTTATGTAAAGGACAGAGTCGTATTTCTCCGATTGCCCAACGGTTTTCGAGATGGAGCAGCGTGTAAGATCGGTGTTCGCGTCAATAACACCAACGATGGTGCGA
This sequence comes from Acleris sparsana, assembly GCA_923062465.1. Lineage (NCBI taxonomy): Eukaryota > Metazoa > Arthropoda > Insecta > Lepidoptera > Tortricidae > Acleris > Acleris sparsana. Next base: position 24,648,607 of record OV281285.1, read on the forward strand.
AATGCCACACAAGCCATATCCCGACGAGCGAGGTTGTGCATTGAGCAAGGCGGAGCTCACTTTGAGCCGTTTCTGTAAATTTGACGTTCATTAAGAAAAAGTGTTAGTTTAGGTTTCTTCGTTTAAAATCTTCCAAAACTCGACTTGTAATATGTATCTAATCGAATTCTGTTCATTTTGTTTCTCTTTACCGTTTCGCGAATTGTACTTAACATTCTGCGTAGTTTACTCTTTAATTTTACTGAAATAGGGTTAGCACATTAATGAAAAAAACATGTTTTCTTTTTTTGGCGGTAAATCATACAGTGATAGTACGACTCTCAAATATTGTTAATAGACTTGTTATAAGGCACCATTTAACCCCCTTTCCGCTTTACGGGTATTTTTGTAACACCCTGTATAGAATTGGAGATATAGAAAAAACTGCTGAGGCATGAAATTAAGAAAGCTATCTATCACCAAGGGACCCAAGCAACTTTTGCAATAGTGATAAAGATACTAAAGCGTTTATGCGATATAGATGATTCCCTAAATAAAAAACTTGCGGTAATTTTGCTGCTAAACAACATAAATAATCCCAAAAAGTATACTTACACATGAGGCTGTGTGTACTGCCAGGAAAATATGTTGCATTGTATTTCTTTCTCAAACTTTCACAAGCAAAATTGAAAATTTCCATCTGCAGCAATAAACCCATATATTATTTCTCCTTAAAGCAAATGATTCAGGGTTATTAGTATAGTACAAACTATTTAAAATCACCATTTCCACTTGAGAACTTACCTGCGATGAATGGCATTGTTATCTTTTGTTAATTCCAACCTCTGATTACCTGTACAAAATGAATGCATTAATAACAAAAAAAAGGATGAAATATGAATTAGAATTTCACCGTCTTAAGAATAAAGTTCAAATTGGAAATTACGAACTCGCACAACTGACATAGAACCTTTTAGAAATGACTAACACTTGCTAAATGCTACACCCGGTGGTCCTTATTATATGTCATGTCCTAAAGCTATGTGAAGTGTGTCCTATTCCAATTCCAAAAAAGTACGTAAAGTTGTAATTAATATTCCATCTTTTGTTATTAATGCATTTAATGTTGTACACGTTATTAGCGGTTGAGTTTAACAAAAGATAACAATGCCATTCATAGCAGATAAGTTCTCAAGTGGAAATGATGATTTTAAATAGTTTCTACTATAATACAGGGTTAATGGTAATTCGACGTATTCCAGTTAGCTAATGGGTTGCGATAATTTTAACCCCTTGTGCATTATGCAAAACTGAATATTTTTTGAGTAGGGATTGTAAAAACGGTTTTATTTAATACCGGTATATAAATTGTTAAACTATTGCCGCTAAAAAAAAAATACCCATATTCTAATTAGACGTATTGCTGTCATTCACATTTTATTTTTATCGCTATGTATAGACTATTTACGATATTAAATACCGGTATTCAATACCCGCTACTCATTTGCACTTGAAAGGTCAGATGTCAAGTAGACGTGCGATAACATTGAGCATGGCTGGCTGAAATGTCTACTACTACTGGGCCTCAATTTTTAACCAATTTAAAAAAAGGAGGATGTTATACGTTCCACTGTATGTATTTTTTTATGTATGTTCACCATGTACTCCGTCATTGTGGACCTATTTTGAAAATTATTTTTTGGTTTGATAGAATATACTTCCGCCGTAGTCCCTAAGGCCACCAAATCTGAATCTGATGAAGGCATCAGTGACGAATGGAGGGAACTCCTCAAATATTGTAGGCAAGCATATAGCGATTCTAGCATTTGTATTCAGAAAGTATCACTCGTAGCCTTGCTTGCGGCGCGATTGAAATAACTTGAAGTTTCATATCAACTAAGAAGTGGGACTACGTAACAGCGTATTTGATCACTAAAAAACAAAAAAACCTTCAAAAACGCAAAAAATAACCTATTTTAAAATGGTACTACGTACCTATAGGTCAGGCAAACTGAAGTCGGGGACTTACAATATTTTTAATCAAAAGCCGACTTCAGTTGGACTGACCTATATACAGGTACCTAGTACCATTTTAAAAGAAGAGTCATTCCATATGAAAACGGCTGAAATGAATTATTTTTGCTGCCGGGGTGGTCAGCGATTTCAATAAAAAAATTGAGGATGAACCGTGAGGCATTTAAGCACAAAAACCGCTGTCGTAATTTTTTTTAAATACTTATCTTTCTATCAGCACCCATCCAAAGTACAAAATGCTGTCATTTTTCTACTCTCACAAATTATGCTGAAACTTTTTCAGAAGTTACGTATAGAAATGGTGTTAATTTATATAATACTCCCAATAAACACAGTATTCGATTGCTTTATAACTTTTCATCCAAATACTTTGATAGCATAAAATACTGTGCCACTAAAAATGACATTAATTTACTCATTTTCGTGATTTTCGGCTTGGATTACTGACTTTTGTATTAGACCTGGGAATCATATTATATCACAGCTTCAAGAACACTTCAATGATTACTACTCGCATCCATTTTAGATATCAAATTGTATTATATGGTATAAAAAACATGCATTGAAATTTTGAAAAAATCGAAACGTGTCCATTTTGGTCGCTGAAAAGTCCAGGTTTCAGTGTAAATAAAAATTTGAATTTACCATCAAATGATAAAACATATTCTCACATTTACACAGTAACTAGATGTTAAGCGGTTTTTTTGCTAGGTAAGTAGTTATGATTTTTTGCAAATCTTAAAATATGCAAAACTCAGATACTTAATAAAACTACACCTAAATAATATTTATTTCTTAATTATATGAAAATCATCACTATAATAAGAAAAAATAGTTAACTTTTACGTTTGCAGACCTGCCTCCTGACTTTCACAACTTCAAAAGATTGTGCAGTTGAATATTTACGAGCTTTTAAGGTGTCGGACGACAGACGTTCGAAATGATGATATGATCTAGTACTTTTAATCGTGAGTAAATTCTCAAATCTCCCTTGTAACCTCCATTCTGAAGCTTCGACATCTGCTTTTGGCACGAAAAAGAATGTAATGCCAGGTATCCGCTCCGTACAAAAGTCGAACATTGCTTGAGGGGTTAATATGTGACTTTCCGCTGTTCCTTGTAAACTAGCTTTTCGGATTATTCTTTTGATGGTTCCTCCTGCACCATCACACGGGCTTTTCCCATGTGCAGTTGCAAAAAAGTTCCAGTCTGCCTGTAGTCCAAAATCTTCATCATGGTAACACAAATTCGCCATATTCTTTTTATTTTTATACTGCGATGCGGCTCCGTCACTAAAGTAATGAATAGTTGTCATTAAAGGATTGATTCCTTTAATATATTCAATGAAAACCTTTTGGAATGCATAAAATGCTATCGTGTTGTGTGTCAAATGATCACTGATAACGCAAAATGTTTAAAAATTATTAAGTATTTATTTATAAATTAACAACTTAATCAATCGTATTAATATTGTTGTGCAAATATTTACGGTACTCAAAAAATCATAACTTCTAACCTAGCAAAAAAACCGGTATAAAATCTAGATGCCTTGTAAAGTTAAGTTTATGATCTATCATTTGATGGTAAATTCAAAATTTTATTCACACTGAAACCTACATTTTTCAGCAGCCAAAGTGGCCATGTTTTGATTTTTTCGAAATTTCGATATGTTTTATCTATAGATACCTAAAATACATTTTGAGAACTTTAGATTGACATCAGTTGTTTAAAATGTCATGTTCTAACAACCAGAAAAAAAGCTAAGTCTTCGGTCTAATAGGAAAGTCAGAATTGTAGTCTGAAAACTCCGAAAATTAACATATTTACAGGGCTCGGAAAACGGTATTTTTTTCGAAACGGTTTCGTCTTAAATGCCTAAGGAACGATTTGTTTCGGTTTCGTTCGCAAATAACGTTATAGAAAACGTTTTTGAACAAAAACGAAATTTAAATATTTTTTGATCCATATAACGTTTTTAACCGTTTTTTTTCCATTTGCTGGGTTCGGTAGTATCTAACATTACTAAACAAGTTCATGCTTGTCGCCGCTTTGTAGCCAAACGCCGCGCGCGGCCGCGTCCCGTGGATTAAACCGGTTTTTGATAACGTTCTCGTTTCGTTTCCGTTCCGAACAAAATGTTGAACAAAAAACGGTTCGAAACGTTTTTAAAAAGTTATTTTGAATAACGTTTCCGAGCCCTGCATATTTATACAAAAGTTCAGTGTCCCGGAACCCAGTTCTGGAGCATACTGATTAGATATTATTAATCATTGTGGAAACGGTGGTTAGTAAGCTACAATTTAAAATAAACATAATTGTTAGCAAAAGTTTCTAAGCAAAGTTTGAACCTAGTTTAGAGGAGTAAGAATATGACACCTTATCAAACTTCCATTGAGTGCAAATCGTAAAAAAAATATCTGAAAAATAAAAATCCCATGGATGTAGTTATTTCGTGCCCCAAAATACATTCCTGATTTTTTTCAAGAAAATTTAAAATTAGCCAGCACACCCCTTCAGACGTTTTCATATGGAATGACTCAGAAGTAATTTTTTGTTTTTGAGGGCCGTTTTTGTTTTTTAAATCATTTTATTCTACATGGGCTAAACCTTATGGTTTTTGACCGTATTATCGTAGCGTATTAAGTTTATTGAAACAGTCATACGGCATCTGGTTTTCGTATCGTATATCGTTTGTTAAATGCTTATGCGTCTGTTCGAAGAGCCCAAAATACCAATTCTGAAATATACTTAAAACTTAAAATACGCCAAAGCACATAGTAGGTATTTACAGAAACAAATAATCGCGTATATTGACAATGACAGGTAATACTGGTAATGGTTTTTAAGGGTAACGTATCAAATACAGCTTTTGTTTTCAATTGGGTAAACCGCTAATATAAATGAATACTGGTATTGATTATACTACTAATCAAAACAATAGCGATATAAATAGCGAAATGCAACTATAACCGGTTGTACCTCGTTTAAAACCGGTAATCAGAATACCGGTAACGATCCCTGTTTTTGAATATATTTTTTTTAGCTTTTTATAATAAATCAAATATGAAACATCAAAATTTTATTTAAAAACCGGCCAAGTGCGAGTCGGACTCGCGCACGTAGGGTTCCGTACATCTAAATAAATGTTTTTCTTTATTCTTTATTATATTGAGATTATTAAAAAAAAACTAATTATTAGATCTCGTTCAAACCAATTTTCGGTGGAAGTATGCATGGTAATGTACATCATATATTATTTTTACATTTATCATTCCCTTATTTTAGAAGTTACGGGGAGGGGGGACCCACATTTTTCCACTTTGGAAGCGTCTCTCGCGCAAACTATTCAGTTTAGAAAAAATATATATTAGAAACCTCAATATCATTTTTGAAGACCTATCCATAGATACCCCACACGTATGGGTTTGGTGAAAAAAAATATGAGTTTCAGTTCTAATTATGGGGAACCCCAAAAATTTATTGTTTTTTTTTCTATTTTTGTATGAAAATCTTAATGCGGTTCACCGAATACATCTACTTACAAAGTTTCCATAGTATAGCTCTTATAGTTACGGAATAAAGTGGCTGTGACATACGGACGGACAGACGGACGGACGGACAGACATGACGAATCTATAAGGGTTCCGTTTTTTGCCATTTGGCTACGGAACCCTAAAAAGTATAAATTTAATCCTATTTTTTCTTCTGATTTATTAAAACGATTCAACACTGGTTATTTATCATTATTAAAACAACAATTAACGGTTCAAATTTAAAAATGCGAAGTCAAACTATATTATTTCAAATTATTATTGCCTTAAAAGAAAAAAAGAAACGTTATGAAACTTGGATTGCAGATAATTAAAAAATAAACGTTTTTCTTAGCTCTAACAATGCATAACACCTAGGAACTTATTTCAAAGAAACTGAAAAAAATAGATAACAAAGGAAGCAGGCGGAAAATCATATTCGAACTAGACTTGAGGTCGTTCTTTAAAATTTTCATAATCGTAATTAAAATGTAAATAAAACAAAACATACAAATTTAAAATAAAATTTAAAACCAGTGTAGTAGTAATAAAAATTTACAATTAACTACTAACAATAAAGACATTTGATAATTTAGCTTAATTAAAGTCTTTGCTCGAAGTGCCTTTCCCTATTGCGTACGCAAAGTCGCATTACTTTTGTGAGTTGTGACTTAACTACCAAAGTAGTCAAATTATTCCGCATCGCATTTGCTGTGTTTATAATTTTTTATTTTGAGTTCTTACGCGGGTGACACAGGCGAGACATCGTAAACTAGGCGTTTTATGTGTACCCAGAGATAGAAAGCAATCGGCGTTAACTCCTCGCCAGCCACGGAATGGACCCATGTCGCCCTATCTAACTTTTAGGAAAATGGCTATCGAGACATCGCCTAACATTGACACCAAAATGTGCAGAAAATCCGTCTTGCTGGTATATCATGTTTTGCCTTGTAGCTAAAGGCATGTCTTCGAGGAAGTCAAACATTTAATTTGTCTTTTTTTTTCGTAATCTGCAGCATTTACATTGTTCGGTAAAAAATGTTATACGTTTAATTATCGTCAATTATTCCCATCCACTCATTGACCGAAAAACGGCGATGCGACCCTTTTGGCCTCTTTCTTTAGGATTTTTGTGCAGTTTCTCATTCCAATAATGTTCATATAGTTAGTAATCCCATCTTGATTTAATTTGTATTCGTCGGTTAAAAGGTTTTTTTTTCCAAAAAAGACGCGTCTTCTAAATCCGCATTTAACATGAATCTACAGAAAGCACTCTCCTTCCAGGCTCTCTTCGTGAATAACTTGCACAGGAGTATAATCGTATGGAGAGAGTCCTCCATTATGCACATTCACGAATGCGAATATCAAGAGTGCGAATGTGCGAATGCGAATATTAAGGAATCACATTAAAAAAAACTAGTCAACTTAAGTCAACGTTTTAATGGAAAAAAATAAATTATTCTTATACAGCAAGTGTATTTTTATAATCGTAGTTAAGTAATTTAATAGGAAGTTCAAAAGACGCATATTATGTTTCAGGAAAAGAATTTTTTACCACCTCTTTTCCAATGAGGCGATTTCTAAGGGGCTCATAGGTACATAAGGCCGGCTGCACTGAACAATTGTTCATTCGGAACGCTGGCCGGTGAAGCGCTCAGATATTTACGAGCCAGATCTGTCAATTTTGTCATATTTAAATTTAGTCTTCCACCAGTCCAAAGTGTTTTCATCAAGAGAGGCTCATTTTTCTTAAAGATGGGATATCTTTAAGAAAAATGAGCCTCTCTTGATGAAAATACTTTAACGAGAGATGCGCGGGGCCGGCGGGCGAGTCACGACATGATCTGCACACATTCGCATTCTGGCGACGGTGTTTGTCGAAATTGTTGGTTCATCGATAAATTCTTGCAAAATATCCTCTCCGTAATTAACAACATAGACTGGGGCTTTTCCGGAATTCATTTGTCGTCTCTGGATACTACCAGTCTCTTGGATTCGCCTATACCATAAGAATATACCATAACTACACGTAGAAGCGAATCTCCTTTACCCTGGCCTAAAATGCCGCGCTTTAAATAGCTACTTCCTCCTTCACCCCGCTTAGCCCTCTGTCTTCCACGCACTAAATAACCTTTAAAATAATAATTAGCTACGCTTGTTTTAGTTTGGAATCCGGAGTTACTTTTTACGTCCCTTTCCGGACTACTTTACTAATTCGAATTTACAAAATACTATTCTTATTTATTAATTCGTTTTAAATCGCAACACGCGCGGTGAAACAAATAAAACTACACGGCCTAAAACCCATCACAAATAGACCTATAATATAATTATATTAATATTCCGGAATATATGACATTATAGTCAAGAACCACACAATACTAAGATATGAAATTATATATCGGTGGATCAACTTTTTATTGTTGTTACTCTGTCCCGTAAACCAGGAAACAAAAGTGATTGAGATTCTTAGCAAAAATGTTTTAATAAAGGGTGGTCATGAAAAAATCTGGTCGGTTTGAAATGAGCCTCTTTGTTGTATTTTACTTTAAAAAAAAAAGAAGATACCTATGTCAGATCACGTTGTCGAATCGCAGTGAAAAATTTTTTTTGAGATACACGGTAAAAAATTAAATATGACCTCAAAAGAACTGGAGACAAGAAAAAAAAATTTTGAACATCTCTCAAGAAAATCCAGGTATTTCACAGAACAACATCGTTAAACTTCTAAAAATTAATAAATCTACGCTTCAATCAGTGCTGTCTAAATTCAAGAAGACTCTGACCGTGGAGCGGAAACAAGGAAGCAAAAAAAAGACGCGTGGATAAAATAAAGCTAGGAAGGTTGTTGGTTATTTTATATGAAATCCAAGCATATGTATGTATCCGAGATGTTGCAAAAAAAGTTAATGTTTCGAAATCTGACGTACAAAGAATTAAAGATAATACAGGCTTTAAATCTTACAAAGCCGTAATTGTCCCAAACAGATCTGAAAGACAACAAAGTTTCGTCAAATCACGTTGCAGTTCCTGACAAAATACGATTGCTTCATTATGGACGACGAAACATACTTTAAAGCTGATTTTAGCCAGTTGCCTGGGCAAGAATATTACGTTGCAAAAAATAAGGAGAGTGTTCCGGATCAATATAAAAAAAGAAAACTATCGAAATTCCCAAAACGTCACAAGGTTTGGCAAGCCATGTATTACTGCGGTAGAAAGAGCAAAATTTTCATTGCATCAGGGACACACAACGGAGAAGTTTACAAGGAGTTTACAAACCCGATTGCTGCCTTTCATCCGAGAACATTATCCCATTATCTTGGTACCGTTTCAGAACCGTGGCACTGTAGTGGCAGGTGGCTAAGTCAGGCCAAAATAGTACAGAACCCTGGCCACCTGCCACTACAGTGCCACGGTTCAGAAATGGTACCAAGATAATGGGGTCACGGGAGTTCCAAAATCAGCAAATCCTCCGAACTGCCCAGAGTTGAGACCCATTAAAAATATTGGGTATTAGTAATGAGTAATCTTAAAAAAATTAGAACATCTTGTCAAAACGTTAAAAAAATCAAAGCTAAGTGGCAAAAAGCCAGTAAAGAAGATTCTGATTATGTTGTTCAGCAAATGATGCGTAAGGTGAATTCCAAAGTACGAAATGTCATGCACACACATAAAATTGAATAAAGTTTTTACTGTATTATAATCGGCTGTTTTGTGTATTATTTAACAAAAAAGTTCTACATTCATTATTGCTAATAAAAAAAAGTCACATCAAAATATATACGACCAGATTTTTTCATGTCCACCCTTTATATACTTCTAACACAATCATGTGAAAGGCCATAAAATAATGTGTTTGTAATTGCCAATAAAACTGATTTTTGGTGGACTTAGGTACATCCTTTAAAATCATAGTTTTTAAGAGTGACCCAAGAGAGGTCACCATGGCAACGAGCTACAAAGAAAAGTTGATTGACCCATATTCATCCTATTAATTATAGTGGCGCGGGACAGAGATAAATGGTGTCAGCGACGTTTGTCTACTTCTTAATTCGTCATAACTATAATTTGCCAACTTCGTAATTGGTCTACTTCACAGTGGGCCGCTTTCTGAATTCGTTCGTTTAGTAAATGCCCGAATTATTATTTCGTCAATATCGTAGTTCGTCGACTTCTTAATAATTACAACAGTTCTTAATTATAACAGTGTTTTTCTAATATAAAATCCAGTTTTTAAATACGGTGTACGACGGGGGACGACCCCCAGTACTGTCCCCACCAAAGAGCATTTTATTTCTATACACCATGTACTTAATGTATTTTTTAGGCAGCCTATATATACGTTTGAAAATATTTTGCCACCGAAAAATAGCCTTAAACAAGTCTGTATTACAGTTAAATTGAGATTTAAATGTCGTCCTCTCGTAATTCGGACATGGTCTGGTTGGTAACGCAAATTTCAAACTTTTCTCCTTACCTTCCGTTTTTTTGATTCCTGGTAAATCTATGGCTATAGATAAAGTTATTTTAAACTTATTTCGATTTAGTCGAGTTAGTGTGAGCAGCGGCGTGCTGTGTGTGTCAGGTAAGTTTATCACAGTTTTTGTCCATTTTGTGCAACGATTTTACTGTTCGAACGGAGAGTTTGAAGTGTCATTTCTATTAAATCGAACATTGTTTTATGGAATACCTTTTATACATTATCATGAACCGTTTGCAATTTGTATTTTTAGGGTTCCGTAGCCAAATGGCAAAAAACGGAACCCTTATAGATTCGTCATGTCTGTCCGTCCGTATGTCACAGCCACTTTATTCCGTAACTATAAGAGCTATACACTGGAAACTTTGTAAGTAGATGTATTCGGTGAACCGCATTAAGATTTTCATACAAAAATGGAAAAAAAAAACAATAAATTTTTGGGGTTCCCCATACATAGAACTGAAACTCATATTTTTTTTCATCTAACCCATACGTGTGTGGTATCTATGGATAGGTCTTCAAAAATGATATTATTTTTTTCTAAACTGAATAGTTTGCGCGAGAGACGCTTCCAAAGTTGAAAAATGTGTGTCCCCCCCCCCCGTAACTTCTAAAATAAGGGAATGATAAATGTAAAAATAATATATGATGTACATTACTATGCAAACTTCCACCGAACATTGGTTTGAACGAGATCTAATAATTCGTTTTTTTTTAATAAGTTATAAATCGTAAACCGCATTTTACCTTTCATTCAATCAACTCCAATATTAAAGAATAAAGAAAAACATTTATTTAGATGTATAGTGGTACGCGTGCGCGAGTCAGACTCGCACTTGGGCGCTTTTTTAAAGAGATTTAATCCTACTGCGGCGAAATCGTAACGACCGTTTGTTCAAAATTTAACGCGTTACATATAAGTCGAACTGGAATATGGTAACATACGGACACGTAAAGCTAAAATTTACCGCCACCACCTGAACCACCACCACCGTTTTTTTTTTTCGTTTCCGTGTTATACCCATTCGAAGTAAATAGTGGGGTCAAATTCCTGCTTGTATATAATACGGACTAAACTTTTTTTTTTAAAAGATAACGAAATAATTGTTGCTGTGTTTGATTAGCTAAGAAATTTGATGTCATACTGTATGAAATAAGTTATCTGAATTAACTAAAAAAAAATGGTGTCCGTTTGAAATGTTTAAGGTAACTGGTAATTTTTTGAAATTTTGATTCTTTATTGTGCAAACCCAGATGCATATTAGGGATAATTTTATAAGAAATATAGAGTACTAGTTGTGTTCATTCTGTAAAATAAATATTATCGTTTTAGAATAATAATTCTAACAGTAAAATAGTTCTGAAAATTGAGAATTTTTAAAAAAGACCCTCAAAAATCCCATGTGGAAGAAAAAATAAAAATTTGAATTTATTCAGAAAAAATAGTCCATGTCTTTATTAATTAGGTGCAGTTTAAAAAGTTTAGTTATTTTTGCTCTTTTAAGAAATATAATTTTTTAGGTGCTAATTTAAAGGTGACCTCACTAAATAAGTTGTTATGCCTTTTTGGGAAGCTAAGAAAACCGTTATGTTTTTAAAGTAATCTGCAAACCAAGTTTTATAACGTTTTTTCTGTTTTAACGCATTTTAGTGAAAAAAAATGTCGAAAAAATATGGAAATAATATTGTTTTTCGTCTCACATTTTTAAATTTGGACCGATAATTTTTATTTTAATATTGATAAAAACCAGTGTTTAATCGTTTTTTTATAAATCACAAGCAAAAATAAGATTTACAATGATACGTTTTTTTTAATAAATTTTTACTGTTGCGTTATTGATTTATCTAAGAAAAAAAACCTATGAACACGATAACTCAAAAGTGGTTAATTTTTCATAATGCATATGGGGGTTAAAATTATCGCAATAGTCACCCCTATTACCTCCTAACGGAAATACGTCGACTTACCAATAAGCATGTATATGTCATATATTGCTATTATTAAACCGCGATTAGAATAGGATTTAGCAAATATGTCGCTTTTGAATTAATACACGAAATGACGTTGTCAATGGGAGAGGCGTAGTTAAATAAAAATACTTATTCCAGTACGATGATATTTGAAAACTTGGAAAAAAGCTTTAAATATATTACTTAAATAAAATACAAATGCTGTAATTACTTTTAGAAATACCATCAAAATTTATTCATTCATAACACTAACGTCATAAGAGCTGTCTATATCATAAAAAGGTGATGATATAGTAGGGCAGGAATTAGAAAAATTGTGCACATTGTGATATAAGCATAAAGTTTGTACTACGCTTGGTTTGACCCCTAACGTTTTTTAGGGGTAAATTTCAATGTCATTGAAGTTTTTTTCCCTTGCTATGTCTTTTTATGAAGCTTTTTAGGAAGGGCATTGTAGTAGTTAGTGAAACACATGTATGATTGAGACACGTATTATCCCATTATTTTTCCTTAGTGTTAAGTTGGGTAATTCCACGATAATTAAACGAAAGTTACTATTCATTATACCAAGAATAACACCATTTAATATAAAATAGTATAAAATATGAAAGTTGCCATTTCAATGCGAGTATTTTAACTTTTTATGCTAATAGTTGTCTAGATATATGTTTAAACACTTTAGAGATCAATAAATTCTTCCATTTTGCAATACAACTAAAAAAACAATCAGAATGCCAGAAATTAGTAACTTACGTTACTCTCTATCATGGAATTGCCCAGTTAAAGCGTGTGTTTTGGCTTCAGCGCTTAGATAGAAAAAGGGGCGAGTCACCCTAGTGACAGCAGACATTATTTTTCTACAGATTACAATGACCTTATACACATGGACAAATCACGTCATACAACAAAAATGCCCAAACATGGCACTGCATCTTATTTCACCCTATTATGCTTCGACTTGTTAAGTCTATACATTGCCGTTGACACAGCAGTCCTTAAAAATGTCGTTGGTCATTAATCATAATCAGTAATGTATATCAATTACTCGGTCGAAGATTCATATGTTGATTTTAGAAGTTGGCTGGGACAAGGTAGCAGTGGAGTAGAAATTTTAGGGCAACGAACCTCAAAAGGAAAAACGGAAACCATGAGGGGGTTGTATAAGAATGAGCCTATAAATGCTCATTCATTGTTTTTCCATCTGTCACAGTCGATTTATTTGTATTTTTGTGGGAATGTTTTTAATAGTTTTCGAATGTACCTATATTTTGAACTATTTATGGTTTAAAATTATGTGGATAGCTATTGTAGGGTACCTTTTTATTATCGTGCTACCTATGCTACCCATAAATATGAACCAATTTTAATTAATTCTTCTGAAACCGCAAATTATCCACTGTGCATATTCCATAAAAAACTTCTTCTTTTCCTTGATATACTCGGTCCAGAATTATCGTCAAACTAAAATATTGATGAATTGAATATAATTGTATTGTACAGATAATAATGAAATAAAAATCTTTACTTTATACTTACTACTTCATCTTTTAACTGATATTAATATTTGAAGGAAGACGCCAAATACAATAATCCCTATTTAGGTTTACTACTAGCTGACGCTGTTACGACTGCATACAAAACCGGCAAACTCTCAACGGGACGGGTTGTAACATTTCATAGGACTAACCTCATTATGCGGATCAGCTGTATTTTAAACGCTTATATCCTTTAGTAGTGAAATGAGGAAATGACGGTTGAATTATTTGATTTGTAAAATACCTACTTCGGATCTTTCTCTTGCTATCAACTATTTATTTATTCTCTATCTTTATTCTCTCTCCTTATCTCGTGTAAGAAAACTTAAAAAAAACAGCCATTATAAGGGTTTCCGTTTGTTGCCGTTTTGGAGCTCCAAAAGAGCTTCTCTATTGTTTTGTTTTTTGACGATGTTCTTGTCACATATCATATCCTTTTGCCTGTTTCTTTCTAAAGCGCGTGAGAGAAAGATATGGAATACTTGACAATAGTTGTCAATCATTTATGACATTTATTGAAAGTTAAATAGTTTTAATACTTTCTTTACATCTCTTCGCGTTATCGGTGGTAAGTCACACCATCTTTTTAATAAATATTCATTCTAATTAATATTCAGTCTTGGCCTTAAATATCTAGAAGTGGCAGGTAATTTCGTTTTGAGCTTTGCGTTTAGTTACAATTCTGCTGGTGAACACTTAGCGCCAAAAACAAGAGAAGATCTGTATTGTAACAATGCTACTTTGAAATCTGTCTGTGTTGTTGTCTTCTTGGAATTTTACAAGGTATTTTTTAGCTAATTGTACGGCTTTCCATTCCATTTGTTTGTGGGTACCTACCATGGGCTTGCACAGGTAAACTTAAATCCCCATTCATGAGCAAAATTCTTACATTCTCATGAGTCAAAGCGAACATGGTCCGAGACTATCTCACTTTTTTCATCAGACTATTTATAATAGTCTTGGCACTTTTATTACAGATTAATTTTACATAATCATATATCACAAGGTAGCTTTTGTTTTTATAATCCATTATGTCTGTTCCTAGTTTTGAGAAAGGTAAGTCAGGAATGTTATGACATAACAATGGATAATTGGTGTTGTTATTCTGATAAGTTTGACAAACATAACACTGTCGCTCTTTTGATTACTTCTTATTACCGGTATCGTGTTTACGTTTTGTTGCTCCGTACGTACTGAAGGTAGCATCGAAGCAGCCGCCGCCTTAATACATTTCGGACGCCATCTTGCCGCTGGAAACAATCGTGCAGAGTGACACCGACCTCGCACACGGCATTCTTCGCATAATTCATATCGCTCGATATGAAGATATGATCGATATGAAAACTCCGTCGTGAAGCTGCTCGCTCTGAACATCGTTGCTGGCGGCGCCGCCCTCGGTATGTGTGGTCGTGTTGAAAAAAGCCTGCTTGCCAGAGCCGAATCGAAGTGGAGCCCATGTGTTCCGATTGTAACCTGATGATGAAGATCGCGCTCCCTCGGGCTTGCTCGGGTCCAACTTCGGGTGTATCGGGATGTCGACACCCATGGCGTCGTAGGCGCCATTTTCTTTAACCCTTAATTTGGTTAAAGGGCACTCCATCGAAGTATGGCTAGTGTTCCCGAGGACTATAGGCTTTTAGCCCTAAATTTAAGCCTATTGGTTCTCTTTTAGGGCTAACCTAATAAAGCAGGGCTTTAAGAGACTTGTCATTTTAAAAAGCCTATGGGCTTATAAAAGCCTTTAGGCCTTTTTTGTGATGGAGTCTTTTTTTCCAAGTAATAGGCTTATGTAAAGGCTAAAGCTTTTTTGGAGACTTAGCCTAAGAAAGTCATTATTGCCATCATCCATCAAATAATTAAAAAATAAACAACATCAAACATGTATTTTACATTGCATTTATTTAAATAATAAAATAATGTTTATACCATTCCCCCTAAAAACAATCATATTTTTAGGGTTCCGTAACTCAAAAGGAAAAAACGGAACCCTTATAAGATCACTTTGTCTTTGTTGTCCGTCTGTCTGTCTGTTTGTCTGTCAGTCTGTCAAGACCCTTTATCTCGGGAACGTGTGAAGGTATCGAGTTGAAATTAAAACCATATACTCCGGTTTACAGCCCCTTGAAGCTGTAAAAAAAAACCAAACTTCTACATCAACGTAAAAAAAAGATACGGCTGTTTATGCAGCAAAAAAACGTGTATTTCGACACTCTCGAGGGAATCAAAATGAGGGTATGTCCCGTTGACCTAGAACTATTAAATTTGGAAAGTAATCCCGTCTTTTACTACAAATATAGCAAAAATTCTGATTTTTTATATAAATCACAAAAAACAGGTTCTGTATGCAAGGAACGGCGGTCCAAATTTTGAATTGAGTTAACCGTGTCAAGTGGGGTGTCGTATGAAAGGGCTTCATGGGCACAAGCTTAAACTGATTTTTAATTATTTTTAAGATGTATAGTTTTCGATTTATGACGAAGAATTAATAAAAACCTTGGTAGGTACTTACTAATTTTGGTGTATTTAGGTATGGAAGGATGAAGATAGAAAATCTTGTCCTGAAAAAAAAACTATAGGTAAGTAATAATCCTTTTGGACCAAAAGCAGGGTAAGGTGGTTTTACCAACAGAATACCTAAGCTATAACGGTCACTATCAGAATCAGAACTGCCGGTGAATGGTGGACTTGTCTGATTTTAATCATATTTTTCAAGGAACACAATATGAAGGTGGAACTCAAGAAGAAAAAGAATTTTATGGAAGACTTGAACAAATGTCACAAGAATTCATGAAAATGTTGACAGAATTGGACGATGAATACACAGAAAGGCTGTGGGTACAGGTGCAATCCACCATGTCCCTGTATAGAGCATTAATGGAAATTAAAAAATAATTATTATTCTGTAATTCGTATTTTTTTTGTATATCTTAATAGTTCCGTAATTAATAAAAACGTTACAATTTAAGGTAATTAAAAAGTTTAATTACTAGAGTTAACTTGATAATCTCGAAAAGAAGCTTAGCCTTGAGGACTAAGAGATTCATAGCCTTCATAGCCATTTCAGAGGGTTAAGCGTTACTGTTGTCAGACTAGCCTTAAAATAGCTTAGGCCTTAGCAAGACCTTTTCGACCTCCAACCGGTAGTCTTAAATAGGCCTAGCCTAAAGGACTAAAAGTCTTTATAGGCTTTTAGCCTTTCAAGCCCCTTAATTAAGAGTCTAGGCTCCAAAAAAAGGCTAAAAGCCTATAGTCTTCGGGAACACTAAGTATGGCTGAAGTTGATACAATGGAAACATTTTCTGCCAGGTTTCGTACAGGCTGATGAAACATGGTTCATTTCCCCACAGTTATAACAGCGCTTCGCCGTATATTGCCGCTCGCCACCGGATAAGTTTGATGCTTGCTGCGATTGTGTGTCAAATCGCGTCTTCCTTGGTTCTTCTCGACTTTACCTAAGATTATTCTTATAATTCTCGTACAGCTTGAACTTTTCTCTCGGGGTAGGTAGTGGCACCGTAGAGTAGTGTTTTTTTTACTTGATTGTTATACTTTTACATTCTGTTTAGGATTAAATAACTATTAACTATAGGTTTTTATAAATCAAAACTCGTTGGCAGAAATATTGAGGTTGTGTGTCAAACAGTACTGATTTGTTTACGTTTTTTATCATTTCTATTGACCCCGACTTCATCTATCTATCTAATACTATATATATCTGTATCGGTTATCTAAATGTGGTTCATAAATAAAATTTACAACGTCCCTATTTTTTTCTTGTTACAATGGCATCTAATCAGCTTCTGCATTGCTTCTGGAAGATTTGTCGAAAGAGACTGCCATCCAGTCGTCGCGTCCTTTATCCAGCCGCAGACCGCTGATGCATTTAAGTGAGCTTGGTTAACGCTTGATTCAAGACGCAGGCTGGATAACAAGTTCGCTTGATATACTGTAAGAAGGTGCTGCAGGAAGAATATTTTTTATTGGCCGAGATTTGTGAGCGAAATGCTGCTTCTTGGCATCATAAACGTTCAGGATCTCACTCGTTCTGTCGAATTGAACACAATAAATCGCTTCATTAGTGACAATTCTGAGCTGATTTCGCTGGAAATTAAATTGACTTAAGACATCAGCCAAGGCATCATCTGCATCAAGGATTCGACATACAGCTGACTGCCTTCACGGAGCGACGATTGATGTACTGCAATAAGAGAAGCTCTAATGAAAAAGTCTTTGGCGAATGGTTAAAGTTGGCCTTTTTTAGTTATGTTCTTGACATGACTCTCCAAAAATGGGCTTGACTGTGCCCGTAGCATCATTATTGTCGTCACTCATCATTATATGCTTTTTGGAGGAGTACATAAAGAGTTGCAGCAATGAGCTGATGTGCGGGGTCAGTTTTGGTGACGTAACAGACGCTTGTTTAATTTTTACTTTAAAAATGTAGTAATATACAATATATAATATAATAATTTGGTAAGAATTCTGAAGAATACATTATTGGACAGGATGGTCGTATTATCTACGAACGGTAAAAAAGTGAAGCGTTTATCACATTGTGCACCATTTTAACGAAAACATGCAATTTCCCGCCCAACTCATAATGTGAAAATTAAGTAAGAAATACTGACAGATGTGTCAAATATGACATTATCATTTTTTTAATGAACAAATAACACAATATTTACGAAGAATAGAGTAGAAATATGTAGTGACTGTTTATGAAAAATCATTTTTTATAAATCGTTTATCTTGACTTATGATTAATATTTATTAATCTAATCTTGTTCTAATCACGATTTGATACTATAAATTTTATTTTTGGGAGAAGCTTTTATTGCCGACTACTTGTTTCTCAAAATAAAACTGTCCCAATACGGTGGGACTACGTTAAATATAGCGGAGGTCCTGTCGCCACCCCGACTCCATCATAAGATCAGCTGTAATATACCATATTAATTGCATTATCATCGGGTGTTCATTATGTGGTCCATATTACAGGACATTCCGTTGACGACAACTGGTTCAAAATTTACTTGCAATATTTAACCTAAACTGACATGTACAGAAGTACATACAAACATTGCAAGTTTTAAAAAGCTAGTAAACTCGGAAAATAGGCGTTGACCAAACGGAGTGGTTTTTATTTTACTCCTAAGAAGAAAATGTCGCCCTTCGCGTTTTCGTTTTTCAATACAAATTCCATCATTTCTGAGCATGTTTGAGAATAGTACAATATAAGTATATTTTAGCTTACTCGCCGTTGTATCATGATTAATAGATCGCTCTTCCTTTGAGGCAAAGGGTGTAGTGATTAATCGGTCATATCCTCTCAAGTTAAGAAACGCAATCAAATGTGAAGATATTTCATCCAGTTTCACTGACAGGGCAGTAGTTTCATACTCAGAAAGTGAATTCTGACCTCCAAATACTTTTCTGCAATCTCTCTCATCTGTGTTATAATATAATGGTAGATTGTTCAACAAGGGACTAAAGTAAGCATTATGACACGAGATTTTTATCCACCCGAGCAAAGCGAGGGTGTATGACGTCCGATTGTCATTATGGCTTTAGTCTCGAGTTAAACAATCTACTTTTCACTTTGAATACGAGAATAATAAACGATGTTCTATACAAAATTACAATATTTAACAAATATATGTAACAAAGTTTCTGACAGATTTGTTTCGGGGTTGTTATTTTTTTGTTAAGTGACAAAAGCTTGCATATTTAGCCACCAGATACAAACTTGAAAAGTAACTTGTAATCCAGAGATTGCCATCGTAAGATTGCAATTTTGAGATTGCCATCATCTGATTGCAGTCTTGAGATTGCCATCATCTGATTGCAGTCTTGAGATTGCCATGGTAAGATTTCAATCTTGAAATTGCCATCTTAACATTGCACTCTTGAGATTGCCATTGCAAGACTGTAGGGCCTCTATTCCCGACGGTAAAAAACACATCGTGTTCGACCTGTCATCGTCATTAGCAATTAATTTACATCTCACATTCACTCATTTAGTTATATTTTGCCATTTATAGTGGCGTTAGCGGGATAAAGTGTAATAATGGCCAAGCAGTGACGTGAAGACGAGTTTGCAGTATGTTGTGTCATCTATTACTATACAATAACTTTTTTTGGTAACCTTTGAGTAACGTTTTCTAGACGGAGATTTGGCCGCAGTTTGTTGTTTGGCGATTCTTTTAGGCGCCTTATTCCGTTTATAGGTTCTAATAGAATTACTTTTCTTTATTCTCTGCACCGTTGATAATATGCAGAGGGCGGAATAGCTCATGGCAAAAATCAAACGTCAATACGGTTGGAACGTTGAATTTTATCGACATTTTCAGGTATCGATAAGTTCAGTCACCATTTACATTTCTGACTTTAACATTAACCTCTTTGATTAGCTATTTGACCATTTGACCTCTTTGGTTAGATTAAAAGTAAATTGCATGGCAGCAACTGTCATTTCTGCCACTAGTCTATTTGCAACTAATTCACGTTTGTCTACGTATAAATGGATTTACAATGCAAAACAGAACCAGTATGCAGGCTGATCACATGTAAAAAATATGACTGTCATGTATTATTACAGAGAAGACGAGGAAAACGTCATTAGCGCAGACTTAGATTACGATACGGTTTTATGCGATGAAAATTAGTTCACAGCTGATTTGAATCCTTAGGTTGTATTATTGAAACTTAGGTAGTTTTAATAATGCAGTACTAAGATAATTAGTTTTTAAAATTATCGCTTTATGTTGTCTTTTATTAAAATGTTATTCGTAATATTCATATGAAGTCTATTATTGTTTGCTTATGGATTTAAGGTTTAGTTTTTTTAATAAATAAAGATATTCTTGGTGAATATAATATCAGTTTATTCGATAGTCGATAAAATTCAACGTTCCAACTCTATTGACATTTGATATTTGCCGTGAGCAATTCCGCCCTCTGATAATATGTCTTGTTTTGTTAGTAAGTAAGAACGTAAGCAAATCACTTGTTCATCTCGTTATTAGGTCACTACGCGTGTTTCTTCATTGGTTATAAACAGGGATAAGCAGGTAGCAAATGGAACTAATGCAATAGGTGTTAACGTTGCGGCGGCGGTCCGTACATAACTAACGGTAATTTGGTTTAGAAAGAAATAACTCATAACTTAAATTAAATATTTATCTGGGTACAAAAAAAAAAGTCAAAATAAAGTAATATTATTTATTGCAACGGCAAGTAAAATTGATTAAGTTAAATCTAACACAGTTTATTTTCTTTCAATTCATATTTACATTTTCCAACCTAGAATTTTGGTTTCTCTGTATATTTTTAATTCGTTTGCTATTGATTGTTGATAGTAAACCATACCAAAACATTGAAAATAGCTTTTTACATTGATACAACCTTGAAATTAACAAAAAACAGTAAAATTACTTGAAACCGCCTAGTAACCGGTATACCGGTTTTGGGTAAACAAATACGGTTAATAACCAGTTTTCAAATTTGACCGGTTATTTCATTCCATAGGTGCGCGCCCTTATATGATAGAGTAAGTTTACGGGGCTTTATCTTTTTAACCGTGATAAGTAACCAATTACTATTTTCATAGGATACGCCTTATCATAAACTCTTTCATTTAAAATTTAATTTAAAATGCTAAAGAGGATAGTATTTTTTTATGTTTCTTGTATGGGAACACCTCTTCGGATTTGATCTATTGTTCATTAAACAATTTTAAACGATAGAGTTTATAATAAGACGTATCCAGTGAAAATTTCAATTGGTTACTTATTACGATTAAAAAGATATAGATAGTCCTGTAAAATTACTCAATCATGTAAGGGCGCGAACTGCTGTTAAACGATGACCTCACTCCAGCAAGATGGCGCGTAGAATCAAAACTATTGGGTCTATTTGAATGAAACAAAAAGTTGCATGTTTGTTTATTTATAAGCTTTACTGTAAGAAAGTTTCAAGTGATTTTGCATACCTACCTAGTTGGTTACTAAGTTCTGTTACTAAGGTTGATGCAAATAACTTATATTTATTACAATAAACTAACTTATGTTTATTTTTTAATTTCAATATGTATAAAAATTAAAAGGTTAATTAATATACATTTTGAAAAATAATTAATATTTTTTCTTAGTTTCCGCAATTCCCGATACGATCTTTTAACATTCACAGCCGGCATCGATGAAATTACACATGACTTTTCCGTAAATTTCATTTTTTGAAATCGCTTAAAAGTTAAGTCTTTGTTTATCAAAGAACTTTTTTTGTATAATATTATAAAAAATCCTATCTCTGTATATGTTTAGAGACCAAAATTATATTTCTCAACATGACTTACTTCCAACTTATGAAGCAAGAGATTTGGTGTGTTTTCGTATTTCTGCAAAATCATCTTAAAGTCGATTTAATGAGTCATCAAGATTGACCGGTGTCCAAGCGGATCTTTAGTTGCTTTGAATACATTCGCATCAGAATTTAAAGCTAGAAGTCTGTTCAATATGTCACGCAAATTTGAACTCTCTACAGGAACTCTTACAAAAGTTGGGCCGTTATCAGTATCGTCGTCGTGCGTGATTTTAACTATGATTTTATCGTCCGAAATGGGAATACTTCAAGCTCGTACATCAAATAATTGCAATAGTTTAGAATACATTATTCTATATAAATCTAAGTTTTGATTAATATACAGGTTTATGCAAAACTACTTTTTTTTTTAAATTGTAATTAATATCAGTAACAGAACTTAGTAACCGACTAGGTACTGCCGTTCATCATTGAAAACAATGAGAAAGACCACGGGAAAATAGTCTGCCAGCATGTTTCCTCTTTTGTCTAC
Source organism: Acleris sparsana (assembly GCA_923062465.1). Lineage (NCBI taxonomy): Eukaryota > Metazoa > Arthropoda > Insecta > Lepidoptera > Tortricidae > Acleris > Acleris sparsana. Next base: position 24,670,990 of record OV281285.1, read on the forward strand.
TGACAGCGCTTCAAAAATTTATAAAAAAGTAATCCGCACTTGTCTGCCTCATGGACTGATGTTTGGATTTCTTATGAAAATCTAGAAAATCGATGAGGCAGGTGTTCAGGCCTCTGATATTCCAAAGGCTTTTATTTTTTAACCCGATGCTGGTGCCATGCTACAAGTACAAAATTCTACGTCTTCTGAATAGTATTGAAAATAATGAATTTATCTATAAGTAGTAATGATTTTCAAAACATGTCAGAAATATTTGGGTTCTGTCTGTATTGTTTTAAATTTCCAGGTAGTCATAATGAATTGAATGGGCGCAATGAGAACCGTGTGCAAATGACTTAGTAGAGATTTTTTATTTCACGGTTTTACTACTCCGTCCCCTGATAATGCAGAGCCCTGAAAGTCTGCCTCTTGGAATTCTTCATTTCCAAGATGATTGTGACCATGAACTCCAGAGGCATACGAGGGTCAAACTGAAAGTTCTTAGAAAGTCAAAAACTGATTAATCTAGCAAGTTATTAGCTTTATTACATCTTTTCAAAATAGTGTCCATTCACGTCAATACATCGCTGCGTCCGATGGAACCACTGACAAAAGCACTTTGCCCACTCGTCCTTAGAGGTCTCCTCGAGGGCCTTTTTAAACGCAGCCACAGCTTCCTCGGCGTCCATAAAACGTTTTCCTCGAAGTTTTACTTTTATTTTCGGGAATAAATAAAAATCGCAAGGTGCGAGGTCCGAGCGGGTGACCCAGTAATTCCACGTCTGACGTCGCCAAATAATCGATCGTTCGCCTGGCGGTGTGTGACGAGGCGTTGTCGTGTTGAAGGAGGATCCTACTGCGAGGTCGTTTCTCCCGAACTTTTTCCAAGACAAGTGGCAAACAATTGTTAGTGTAATGACTGCAGTAACTGTTTTTCGATGCTCTAAAACAATTGTCGCGTAATGACCTATCCTTCCGAAGAACCAGGCTACCATCTTTTTTCCCACGCTTTGACCTCTCTTCAGTTGGCAACTCCTCGGAAGGAAACACCCACTGAGCAGACCGTCTTTTGGTTTCGGGATCATAACAGTAAATCCAGCTTTCGTCACCCGTAAGTATGTCGAACACAGCATTTGAGTCACCTCCGTTAAATCTTAAAACCATAGCACGGCACCAATCAACACGACGGAGTTTTTGGGCCTCGATCAAATTATGAGGTATCCACCGGGCACAAAGCTTCCTGAGCGCTAAATGTTCATGGAGGATTTTATGCACTTGACTCATACCGATGCCCAAACTTGTACGAATCTGCTAATAGGTCACTCTTTTATCAGTCTCTATCATACGCCGCACAACACTCATGTTATCTTCAGTCGTTGCCGTAGAAGGCCGGCCCTCACGCAGATCATCGGTGAGATTATTGCGACCACGTTTAAACTCATTAAACCAATTGTAAACCGTGGCACGAGATGGGGCTTCATCGTGAAAGGCCAATCGTAGTCTATCATAACTTTCTTGTTGACTTAAATGACATCGAGAGTCATAAAAAATCATTGCACGTAAATTTTCTCGCGTTAAATTCATGCTGACGTGACACAGACAACTCTCAATTTGCCGCTAAATCGTAAAACAAATGACAAATGAATAAAATACTCAATAATATTAAAAGTTCCATTTTCAAAATTTAAACTTTTTTTTTTTTTATATTGTTTACAAGTGGTCAGATCTAAAAACTTTCAGTGTCGCCCTCGTATGTATGCCTCTGGGGTTCATCAAATCCCCCTCTAAAATAATACCCCTCTTTTTTTAAAGCAATTCATTGCGCTGTAACGCGAAAACGCAGCGACATACGAGTAGGACCTTAATTGACTAGACTAAATCAATTCGCATTCTGCAATCCACCTCGGTATGAAACATGCGCAATTCATATCAAAGGGGCTTGGTAGTGGGTACGGTGTGCCCAAAGTTAGCGTCCACACTTAACCCTTTGAACGCTTTCATATTTGAATGAAGTGATCACTCACACGCCAACCACTGTTGCGTTATCAAGTTATATCCGAAGAATAACCCTGAAATTTTCACATTTGGGCCTGTCCAAACATTCATCAATTATTATAAGGACTTTTGTACCAATATATAATTATGTAATTGTAGGGTAGTGATACGGTGTGCCCAAAGTGAGCGTCCATAGTTAACTTATACGCGAGTTCGATACGATACGCGTGATCGTGATCGGCAAAATGATACAAATATGGATCCAGCAAAATTAATACTAACATTACTTACCTCCAGAACCACTGAACCAGTTTCTGTCAATATTTACTCCTAAGGCGGATGTGGTGTCAGGACACAGCAATATTGGCATGAACTCCTTTCTGTTTCTTGCCCAAAAACGCACCTATAATAAGTGGTTAGATTTTAAATTTATCATGCAAATGGACTTGTAGCATTGATTGTAAAGAATTAGGTATAAATTTAAACTGAAAGTGAAGGGACACTAGTCCCGACGTGTCTTGGCCCGAGTTGCAACCGAGGAATAAAACTCGAGACGAGTAAAAATGACGGTTCCGCGCGTGTTTCACAAGTGTGTTGCGAAAAATTGTCACTAAAACAAAAACAAACCAGCCATTAAGAGACAATTTTGCGAATAAATTTAATTTTACATAGGTAGTAATTTAATTACATTAAATATCACAAGCAATAAATACTTTTCACTTCTCATGCTCGTAAAGTTCTTGATTATGCGGGGTATAGGCTGCATAAAATCGCATTTTATGCACTAGTGCATAAAGTGTTGTCACCTAGACAAGATAATTAAGCCCTACAGCCAAAAAGACGAAGAGACTACATTAAATGAACTTGATATATGAATACATTTACTTTAATTTATTTGCCTTCTATGTTGCATCTAGCAAGAAAGAAATTAAAACTTTAAAAAAAAACATTATTACCAAACAAAGACATTACTTTTTATATCAACGTTTGACTTGGCAGTAGGTATTAGGTAACAAAAAATAATATTAGCCGCAGTCCTATTGACATAATGGTACTACGGTTAAGGAATGTTGCGTTCGACCTAAGTGAAAAATCATGAAGAAAATAAAAAAAAAAACTGGTGTTTTAAGTCTATGGTAGGACTATTAATAAGGTATTTACACCTAGCACACTAATGGTTTTTTTTTCAAAAGAACCTGTTGAATAGACATCGCCTAAATCCAAGAAATTTTATTTTAAAACGTATGAAAGTTTCAAAGTCTGGAGAAGTTAGTCAATACATTTTCATTTATGTAAGTTTACATTATCACTGTTAAAAGTATATTTCCTCGTAACCGAAGTGTAAAGCAGAGTATATAACTCGGTCTTAAAACCCATTTTATCCTCGACTTAATTATACAATCCCGCCTGCCGGCTCGGATGGATACCATAAGTCTTGGATAAATTGTTTGGTTTTATGCCATTGTTGTACAATCATACAATACATTGTTTTACATTTGATTTATTAGCAAATACATTTATTATTTGGTGTATGAAAACCAACGGACGTTCATAATACTCAATCAGCAAGGGGGTTACAGGTGTTGTGCATAATTGCTTACCTTCGTATTTTCACGGAAACGTACGAAGGTATCATGCTATTTCAGTCAACCTCAGTACTTTTTGTAGTGTGACCGACTGAAGTAGCAAGACGCGTTCGTACGTTTCCGTGAAAACAATTATGCACTACATCTTTACTTCCTTTAGCCAGCGCTGCGGTCACGCATAAACGTTACGCCCCGTGCTGGGCCGGACCCGACTTCGGCAAAGCATAGAGAATTGACCTTAGTACTCATTTAAGGGGCCGGTTAGACGAGCAACATTTTCACGGCAGTGTGGCCGGCAACTATAGGCATCTTGCTCTAACATACGAAATAAAAGTAAGACAGCAATAGTTACGGGGTCACAGGTCAGTAGAACCTCCCGGGCGGGTCGGGTGCCGGGTAGCTCTAATGCGCTGTGACCTTTTAAACCGATTAATCGTAATACTCATTCAGCCATCTTTATTACAATTGTTTTGAAGATTTTTTTAATATTATATAACCCTTTAATGAGTCAAGTAGGTATACCATTTTTAATGTTTTAAATAATATAACCAGGGACCCAACCACCTATTCCCCGATAAAAGCCTTTAAAAGACTTACCTCTCGAATCTCGAAGTATAACTAACCCATTCACATAAGGGTAACCCTTTTGAATAGCGCTTAAAAAGCCAATCGATCGGTGTTTTACAAGGGTAACCTTAATAAATAGTGCTTAAAAAGCCAACCGAACGTTTTTTTCAAGTTAAATGGATATTGATATCACTCAAAATATAGCACTTTAAAACCAAAATCTAAGAAAACTTATACGAAACGAATTTGTATAGTTAATCCTTTCAAAATACCCATTTCAAACCCTTGGTAAGGGTAACCCTTATAATTAGCGCTTTAAAAAGCATATCGAACAGGTTTCAAGCGATGCGGCTTTTCTAAATATATCGTTATAAAAACGAATTAGAAACCCTTTGAATGGCATAGCGGGCTAGGGCATGTTTATCAAAGCTTGTAACTTGTAATATAAGTGGAAGTCTCTTTTTAATACACATTGCTGGAAAGATGTAATACAAGTTACAAGCGTTTGATAAACGGGCCCCTGGTCCATGAATAGAACCTACCTTTAATGCCCGGCCGATAAGAAGTCAATCCTGCTGACTCATTAATGCACAAAAGTTTCTGAATATGGATAATGTTGACAGCAGTCAACGATTGTTTTACTCCTGCCAACTAAGTCAATATTCAGAAATTTCATGGTCGTGCAGATGTACCAGCACTGATTTCTCTTATTTTACTGTATATCTATCTATCTAATCTAATACATTTTAACGAGAAATTCTTGTATAGTCCGTTTTCTATTGGGAATGCTGTATGGAGAGGTAAACAATTTTGAGTACATCAATACCATTTGGTACGTCAAAAAAACTGAGTATAATCACATTATTTAGTGCATGCAGTTAAAAAGTACCTATGTAAGTAAAACAATTCAAATTTTGCAATTACCTAACAATTTGTATCTACACTTAGTTTAGGTTTGTGTAATTTATGAAAATTACTGATTGTAAAGTAAAGTGTTATGGCAAAGTAGGTAACTTAAATTGAATAACATGTTTGGACAACCCAGCGGCAATAGGTATCAGAATCTCCTAAAGGGCCGGAGTCGAGCTACCGGCTCAGGCCAAGACACCTCGGGACTCGTGGTAAATGTGTTACTAGGACCCCTTCTTAACATTCCTAAAAAAAACATGCGCGAACTTCCCTACAGGACTGTAGCCAGGTCCAGTATTATGAAACCGCGAATAGTTTGGGATTAGAATAGCACTTTGTCGTACGTATATGGTAAGATTTTTCTAGTCGCGGCTAAATAATACTAATAAGTGTACTTACTTACATTTTCTATAGATAAAAACCCCCGATATAATTATGACCTCTTCTTTCAGAGCTGATGTCTTTAAACTACGACATACATAGGTACGAACTTATGTAATAAAATATTTAAATTTACGAAATACCTACTTACAAAATAACCAAGGCTCAGGAACAAATATTGATCCTTCCTTTTGCATAACACAAAAGTGTTTAAACGGCCCGACCGATTTTTGTGAAACGTAGGTAATAACCACCGCTAGACCACCTGCTTACAAATGAAAAACCTCAGGGTTTAAAGTATGGGATTCTATAAGTACCTACTTAGCTCTTAAATTCGGTCAATGACCCCCGTAACAGCCGAATTTTGTAATTTTAAAAACTTGCTGTACTAGTACATGGAAATCGTGCTCTAAAAGGGGGGTTGCCTTGCATCAAATCGGGTAGTTCTAATTTTTTTATAAGTGGTTATGGCAAATCCAAGTTTTCGACCTTGGAAACCCTCCGGATCATAATCAAATTTTTGTAAAACTATTTGAAATTTTCAGAAATTTTACAGTTTCTACTTATTTTTACCAACAGGGACCTATTTCACGGTAAATATTACTATGTACAATTTAAAGAAGACTAAGTTTTCAACAAAGTAGGTTAAAGTGAGAAGGCGATAATCCAAATAGTGCAAGTATACAGTTGTTCAAACATTTGCAAAAGGGTCTAAGCAGGCTAAGCTAACAAGATGGGCCCCCTCGAAGGATTTGGTTATACTTTTAGATGGAGTAGTGGCAGGAGCTAAGAACACTGTATATTTAATATCAGATTTCTTTTCTTTTGCTTCTGATTTATTCACGACAATAAATAAAAAAAACAAGGTTAATTTTAATACATTTTTTTACTAAACCGTGCAAGCGAGAGTAACCAAATTAAATCACTATTGATGAAAATACGAGGGTCAAACTGAAAGTTATAGAAAATCAAAAAATGATTAAATTAGCAAGTTATTAGCTTTATTACATCTTTTCAAAATAGTGTCCATTGACGTCAATACATCGCTGCATCCGATGGAACCACTGACAAAAGCACTTTGTTCACACGTCCTTAGGGGTCTCTTCGAGGGCCTTTTGGAACGCACCTACAGCTTCCTCGGCGTCCATAAAACGTTTTTCTCGAAGTTTTTCTTTTATTTTCGGGAATAAATAAAAATCGCAAGATGCGAGGTCCGAGCTATACGGCGGGTGACCCAGTAATTCCACGTCTGACGTCGCCAAATAGTCGATCGTTCACCTGGCTGTGTGTGACGAGGCGTTGTCGTGGTGAAGGAGAATCCTAGTGCGAGGTCGTTTCTCCCGAACTTTTTCCAAGACAAGTGGCAAACAATTGTTAGTGTAAAAGTGGCAAACAACTGCAGTAGCTGTTTTTCGATCCTCTCGAAACAATTGTCTCGTAATGACCTGTCCTTCCGAAGAACCAGGCTACCATCTTTTTTCCCACGCTTCGACCTCTCTTCGCTTTAGTTGGCAACTCCTCGGAAGGAAACACCCACTGAACAGACTGTTTTGGTTTCGGGATCATAACAGTAAATCCAGCTTTCATTACCGTAATTATGTCGAACACAGCATTTGAGTCACCTCCGTTAAATCTTAAAACCATAGCACGGCACCAATCAACACGACGGAGTTTTGGGCCTTGGTCAAATTATGAGGTATCCACCGGGCACAAAGCTTCCTGACCGCTAAATGTTCATGAAGGATTTTGTGCATTTGACTCACACCGATGCCCAAGCTTGTACGAATCTGCTGATAGGTCACTCTTTTATCAGTCTCTATCATACGCCGCACAACACTGATGTTATCTTCACTCGTTGCCGTAGAAAGCCGGCCCTCACGCAGATCATCAGTGAGGTTATTGCGACCACGTTTAAACTCATTAAACCAATTGTAAACAGTGGGACGAGATGGGGCTTCATCGTGAAAGGCCAATCATAGTCATCGGTAGTCATGAAAAATCATTGCACGAAAATTTTCTCGCTATAAATTCATGCTGACGTGACACAGATAACTTTCAATTTGCCGCCAAATCGTAAAACAAATGACAAATGAATAAAATACATTCTCAATAATATTGGCAGAGTTCCATTTTCAAAATTTAAGCTTTTTTTTTATTATTTTGTTTTCTAGTGGCCAGATCTAAAAACTTTCAGTGTCGTCCTCGTAGAATGGAGTTAATAATGCATATTTTTACAGACGTTCCTGTTTTTAATTTTTTTGCTCGTTTCATGAAGGTACACATACAAAAAAAAAACGTGACTAGCCACTATTATCAACTACGTATACTTACATATAAAAACATTTTAAAATACATTGGTGAATCAAGTAAAAAAAAAAGTATGTGTTCAAGTATCAAAAGAGTCTTGCTTTTTGGACCATGTCAAAGTGACAGAAAATAAAATCATGACAAATTCGGTAACATATTGATTGATTACGGCACTGCGCGCGCGAGTGGTTCTTGGACTGAGTCATCTATAGAGGGTATGGTTGAACGGATGAACTTGCAATTGGGGGCGGTGTCCGAATGGGGCGGAGCCAACCTTGTGCAATTAAACGCCAACAAAACGCAGGCGTGTTCGTTTTCTGCAACAAGGAGTATTTTCAACAGGACTCCTACTTTCCAGGATACACCTTTACTGATGACTGACCACCTCGAGCTTCTAGGTTGGATCTTTCATCCAACTTGAACTTCGGCCGGTCCATTGAGGCAAAAGCGGAAACCGCTACCAAAAAACATGGTATCCTCTTTAAGGTTCGGCGGTACTTCACACTAGAACAGTTGCTCCACCTATATCAAGCACAAGTTCGTTCGTGTATGGAGTACCTACAGCTGCCACCTGTGGGATGGCTCTGCCAAATATCAGCTGGACGCGCTGAACTCGTGGACCGACGAGCTAGGAGTCATCGGTGACGAGTCATTCGCCAATACCAAGCTTCAGAGTTTGGAGCATAGACGAAAAGTCTCTTGTCTCTCGGTATTTTACAAGGTGTATTATAGTGAATGTGACCTCATCCCTCTCTCCACTTTCTCACATCGGTCTTCTAGACGCCGGGACGGCTTCCATCCGCATGTAGTACAATACCCAATGGATCGCACCCAGCTTTCTGCTGCGTCGTTTCTTATTCGCCCTGCCAAGGAGTGGAACGCTCTTGGTGTTGTCAAGGCAAGAGTGAATAGGCATTTTGCCGTCGTCGTCACTTAACATCAGGTGAGACTGAACTCAAACGCAAACCCATTTTTGATTTAAAAAAAAGTCATCGTCATCTTAGAGAAAGTGTATTGTATATTCCGTAAATTGTTTTTTCCATGTGGCGATTAATAAAATTCGTATATTTTACCACTTATTTTTTTCTCAGTAGCTACTTTTCCCGAAGAGCCTTCTTCCCCACTGTTCGACTGAACAGTATCATCAAAATTAAATGTAACAGATGCGACGGAGCTCCACGTCGGCGTAGCTCCTATTTATGGGTGGTTTTGGCCCTCCGGGCCTGCTGCATAACTAACATAACCTAAACCTACCTCATATTTATTATAGTTGAGCAGTGGGGAAGAATCCAATTGAAAAATAAATATTTAATGGGAAAATATGCGAATGGTTAGAAAGCCCTTCGGGAACAGTAGGTAGCTATTGAAAAAAAAAGTGGTAAAATATGCGAATGGTATTTAATCCCCACATGGATAAAACTATTTTCGGAATATACAGTAGGTACACACACTACTTAGATATACCCAACTAATAAAAGTGTTTCGGGACCTGATACATATGTAATTAACAGCATAAAAACCACCATAGCTTGTTCTACTTTTACCTAATTTTTACTTAATTTGGTTCACCTATTTGACATATTTGTGCCAACTCTTGAAAATGAAACCAATCCAATAGTCAAAAATATTTCTGTCTACCCGGGGAGAGCCCGAGAACATTATTTTTTAATCATTTCATCAATGATGAATGTCAGTAGGTACGCCAAATCGCTTGAAAGTTTATTTTGTTTGCTTCAAATAGGCCCAATAGTTTTGATTCTACGAACGTTTCAAATGGTGGTTAATAATATTAAAGGGCGCGGGCGCCATCTTACTGGTGTGACAAGTTTACAGGACTATCTATATAAGCCGTAATAAACCGTATCTTTTAAACCGTAATAAGTAACTAATTGAAAGTTTTACAGAATACCTCTTATTATAAACTCTATCGTTTAAAATTATTAAATAAACAATAAATCAAATCTACAAGCTTAAACTGTAGTCTAATTTTCATAGTTAACGACTAAATACCAATCTCAAGTAAAACTCCTACCAATAAGTGGAATAAACGATTTTATCAACACGATGTTTTAAGCGGTCACCCATTCTGTTTTAGACTACGCTTGTAGTTGCTTAACTTTGGAAGTTCGTAATATTTTAACGAATTCGTGTTGATGTTACTATGGTATTTATTGTTACCTATTGTTTTGTATTAGGTACATACAGTTTAACTACTTAAAGTAACTGTCTTTCGCTGACCGACTTTTTTGTTTTTAATGTTTGTCGAATAAGTGGGTAAATAAAATTAGGATAATAAAAAAAGCAGTTTTAATTTAATTTTGGGTTCACCGTATCTATTCTATCAGTTGGCCACAGAAGGTGACGAATCAAGAAGTCCTGCTACCTGTCAACAAGAAGCTATGTCTTTGGGATAACATCCGCCCAAGAAAGGTGGCATTCCTTGGCCATGTACTACGGCATGACAGATACAACCTCTTACAACTGATAATGATTGGAAAGGTCGCTGGCAAAAGACTTGTAGGTAATCATGGCTGAGGAATCTCCGGGAGTGGACTGGTGTCACGACTGCTATTTGTTTCGCATCGCGAGAGACAGAAAGAAGTTTCGGGGCTGGCTGCCAACCTTCGCTAGTCGGAGAGGCACATTAAGGAGAAGAAGTACCTATTCTACATAAAAATATCTACCAAAACAATAGTGCATTAACTATATATTTAAAAAAAAAAATCCAAGGTATAGACGACCGCAGCAGTAGGTAGGTAGGTATTCAAATATACTTATTATGATTCACGCAGTTCGCTTCGCGGTCTTGTTATCTCGTAGTAGCGTACCAGTAACGGGACAGGAAATCGGAGTTTTAAGTGATCTACCTACTGGCAATGCCTAGACCCAGCTAAGCTTGTGTTGTATGTAGGTAAGTACTTAACTATTCTAATCGCGAGTGAGCAGACGCGCGCGAAATTTGAAATCGATGACGCGAGTACACGCAATATTAGAAATACTAGTTTAATAAAATAAAATAAAACATGTATTAACCATGAAGTTAAGTTTGTTATTTAAGCTTAATGTGACCACAACATAAAAAGCTGTCATAAAAATACAACCAGTACAGTTTCCAAAGTTGGGCGGGGAGACAAGCGTAGTCTAAAACAGGATGGGTGACCGCTTAAGACATCGTGTTGATAAAATCAGTTTTGTCACTTTTTAGGGTTCCGAAGCCAAATGGCAAAAAACGGAACCCTTATAGATTCGTCATGTCTGTCCGTCGGTCTGTCCGTCCGTATGTCACAGCCACTTTATTCCGTAACTATAAGAGCTATACTATGGAAACTTTGTAAGTAGATGTATTCGGTGAACTGCATTAAGATTTTCATACAAAAATAGAAAAAATACAATAAATTTTTGGGGTTCCCCATACTTAGAACTGAAACTCAATTATTTTTTTTCATCAAACCCATAGGTCTTCAAAAATGATATTGAGGTTTTTAATAAAAAAAAAATCTAAACTGAATAGTTTGCGCGAGAGACGCTTCCAAAGTGGAAAAATGTGTGTCGCCCCCCCGTAACTTCTAAAATAAGGGAATGATAAATGTAAAAATAATATATGATGTACATTACCATGCAAACTTCCACCGAAAATTAGTTTGAACGAGATCTAATAATTAGTTTTTTTTTAATACGTTATAAATCGTAAACCGCATTTTACCTTTCATTTAATCAACTCCAATATAATAAAGAATAAAGAAAAACATTTATTTAGATGTATAGTGGTACGGAATCCTACGTGCGCGAGTCCGACTCGCACTTGGCCGGTTTTTTTGTAGCAGTTTTACTTGAGATGGCTATTTTGTCGTAAAATACGAAATTAGACTACCTAGTCGGTTCATAAGTTCTGTCACTGAGATTTATTACAATTTAAAAAATAAATAAAAGAGTTTTATAAACCTTTAATACATCAATGAAAACGTTATTTTATAAAGAATGAAAAGAAGTGTAATTGATATTCTTTACTATTGCAATCATTTGATGAACGAGCTTTAAGCATTCCATTCGGGGCCAGAAATCATGGGTCAAAACACGCACGACCACGATACTGATAATGGCTATAACTTTCGTAACAGTTCTAGTATTGAGTCGAAATTTGCGTGACATATTGATCAGACCTTTAAATTCTGATGCAAATGTATGTCCAAGCAAATTAGATCCACTTGTACACCGGTCAATCTTCACGACTCATTAAATCGACTCTACGATTTCACATCAATTTGCAGCAATACGAAAACAAACCAAACATCGAGCTTCATAAACTGGTTTTTGAGGGTCGTTAAGAAAATAATGCTTATCTCTAAACATAGCCACAGCTAAGAGGCTTCACAATATTAAACAAAAAAGATTGTTACTTAACAAAAACTAACCTTTAAAGCGTTTTCAATAAGTGTTATTTCCAGAAAAGTGGTGCGTATTTTAATCGGTTTCGGCCGTGAATGTTAGAAGATCGTATCGGAAATTGCGGAAACTATGTGGAATGATTATTAATTCTTAAAAATGTATTTTTATTAAGCTTTTACTTTTATATATTTTGAAATTAAAAAATAAACAAATGTTCGTTTTATTTGACTAAACCTTTGTGACAGAACTTAAGGACCGACTAAGTACAATATACGCTCAAGATAGCATCAAAATAAGAAGCCATTATAACAATACAATCCGTATAAAACTGCAAAAAAATAAAGTATTTTTTCATGTTTCTTGGGATTTGACTTATTGTAGATTGTCATGTGTTATTCATATGACAATTTAAAACGATAGAGTTTAAAATAAGACGTATTCACTAAAAAAAACAATTGGTTACTTATTTATTACGGTTAAAAAGTTATAGCCCTGTAAACCTACTCAATCGTATAAGGGCGCGCACCGTTGTTGAACAATGATGACATCATCCGTGAGCTCTCACCGCCGAGTTTTGAGCGCCGCATACGAAGTCAAAAATTCAATATCTCAAGCTATATTTATCTAAGTAATTTTTTTTACTGCCTAATTCTATTTTTAATGAAGAATACTGTAAGCCACTATAATACAGTAAACCAATATCTAAACTGGCTGACATTCTCTATTGGGGCAGTTGCGTTTTATGCACGGTGTGTACTTAGGGTGATGTAGGGCAAAAATGATGTGCACCATGTGCATATAGGGTGCTCGACAAGTGTAATATAAGGAAATTAATTGATATCCTTACCACCGTCCTGCTATAAACATATCCATCAGGATTTAACACTGGTAGAATATAAAAGTCCAAATTGTTAGTTAGATATTCTAAATGTCCTTCTAAAATATGATATAAAAAATTTAGCATGATAGCGGGTGACATCCAGTCGTGTCCTTCTTCGCCAGCCAACATGAACACAGCGGGCTGATCTGCCTTTTTAGATACTTTTATAACAACAATATCTTTCTTCTCATGTGTTTGTCCAATAACAATCTTTTTCAATATGTTTGGATATTTCTTTTCCATTGATTGAATCCATATAAGAATAACATACCAATCATAAAAAGTGTTAGATATATCAGAGTCTGTATCACTATGACTAGACCTATAATAGAAAGCAAAAAATCTGGTTTAGTTTAAACAATTTGTAAGTTTCAACGGCAATCGACTATTTTAATTTGGGACTTGGTAAGTTGGTGTAAGATAGTGAGTGTACTTATATTTATTATTTGTCATATTAATTTTAAAAGTCAACTTACTTGTACTTATATGTTGATCTAGTTTCAAAAATAATGTGTCTCTCTGTAAGCAATTCTGAAAAAGTAGCTGTATAATTTGTATCTACAGCCACAAAAATAGGTAATGCAGCTTCATTGGTGATTCCATTCAAAAAGCTAGCAAATAAAGCCCAATGTTGTAATTCTTGTAATATTAATCTCTCCATTTTAGTAAAAGCTGTTATCTGGTATAACGTATAGTTTCTATGTAGTCCATATACAACGGAATTTGTTAGTAAACAAATAAATAAAATTGATTGTAACATCCTACTAACTTACAGCACCATTTGTTTGACACAATCAAGTAATATCTAGAAGGTCATGGTCGATCAAACACTGAATTTATGGTAAGCCAGGCTGTCTATATTTTTAAGTAATGGTGTCTTAATAAAAATCAAGTTTTCGAAATTCTTAAATTGAAGGTGCCAGTTTTTTTATTTTTAACAATTCCCTCAACCTTGAATGCAGGTAAGGCAAAGTGTAGGTATAGGTATGTTGGTGTAGGTATGTTGTTTGCCGAGGACTGTTTGTCGGTATATACGAGGGCTGCTACTTATGTAACCGGAATAGAAAAAAATAACAAACGTATATGACTAAATAGCGTTTTATTGTTTTTCAAAATATTCTCCCTTATGATCGATGCACTTTTGCATACGTTGAAACCAATTTTTAAATCATTTTTTCCACTCCGACTGAGGTATCTCCAAAACGTGCTGTTTGAACGCGTCGACTGCATCTTCACGGGTCGAAAATCGTTGACCACGTAATTTATTCTTTACATTTGGGAATAAATAGAAATCATTGCGTGCCAAATCAGGGCTGTACGGCGGATGACCCGTTAATTCTATATTTTGACCTTCCAAAAATCGAGTCGTTTCGCGTGATGTATGACAGCTGGCATTGTCATGGTGAAGAACGATTCTGCGTCGCTGGTTGTTTTTAGGTATTTCTTCAAATACCTCCGGCAAACAAATGGTCGTGTACCATTCCGAATTAACCGTTTTACGATTCTCTACCTAGTCGGGCCATAAGTTCTGTTACTAAAGTTTGTAACAATTTAAAAAATAAATTAAAGGAGTTTTACGTAAACCTGTATATTAATCAAAACTTTGATTTATAATGAATAAAAATAAAAATAAGGTATTCTAAAACTATTGCAATTATTTGATGTAGGAGCTTGAAGTATTCCCATTCGGGACTAGAAAATCATAGTTTAATTTACGCACGACGATGATACTGGTAACGGCCACTACTTTTGTGAGAGTTCTTGTAGAGAGTTCAAATTTGCGTGACATATTGAACAGACTTTTAGCTTTAAATTCTGATACAAATGTATTTCAAGCAACTAAAGATCCGCTTGTACACCGGTCAATCTTGATGTCTCATTTAAATGACTTTACGATTTCACGACAATTTGCAGTAACACGAAAAACACACCAAATCTCTTGCTTCATAAGCTGGAATTGAGTCTTGTTGAGAAATATAATGTTGGTCTCTAAACATACACAGAGATAGGAAGTTTTATAATATTGAACAAAAAAAGTTCCGTGGTTAACAAAAACTAACTTTTAAAAGTTTTTAAAAAGTGAAATTTACAAAATAGTCATGCGTAATTTTATCGATCCCGACTGAGAATGCTAAAAGATCGTATCAGAAATTACGGTGACTATATAGAATGATTATTTGTTCTTAAAAAGGTACATTAATTGAGCTTTTAATTTATATACGTATTTAAATTAAAAAATAAACATTAGTTAGTTTTATTTGACTCAGCCTTAGTAACAGAACTTATGGCCAGACTAGGTAGTGGCACTGTAGCCACATGGCCATTAATACCGAAAAAGCAGGCGACCATTTGCTTCAAGGTGCTTTTTGCACGAGTTACTTTCTTAGGGTTCGGCTCATTTTGAAACACCCACACTGTTGATTGTTGTTTAGTTTCCGGATCATACGCATAGATCCAGGATTCGTCACCTGTGTAGATATTATAAACAGCTTTTGAGTCACCACGGATATTTTTTTTTTACATTTTCTTGCACCATTCGACGCGAGCCTCTTTTTGATCCTTAGTTAAATTGTGAGGGATCCAACGGGAAAAAATTTTTTTTACAGCTAAATGATCATGTATATCTTATTAATGCTCGTCATACATATGCCCAGAGTCGCCTCTATCTCGCGATATGTAACATGACGGTCATGCATTATAAGTTTTCGCACAGCTTCAATATTTTGTGGTACAACGACCGATTTCGGGCGACCTTCCTTAACTTCGTCCGTGAGCATACTACGTCCATGATTGAACTCACTAAACCAGTGGTACACAGTGCTTTTCGATGGAGCTTCATCACCAAAAGTCGAAGTTAATTGATCTATGCACTGTTGTTGCGTTAAACCACGCCGAAAATCATAATAAATCATAGCACGAATATTTTCACGAGTGAGTTCCATTCTTGTAGCGAGATGACATTTAGATCCCGCCAAAAACAAAAGACTAGTGTACATAAGAAAAAAAATTATAGCGGCAAGTATTAAAAAAAAGTTCAAATTTTACCATGGAGGTCAGATATAACGTTTATAAATGTTGGAATCCCAGATTCCGGATACATAAGTAGCAGCCCTCGTATGGCCTCGATGTGCAAATTCTCAAGGTCACCAGATCCTAAGGCTCGTGGCCGTAACACCATAGTAGCGACATACCAGATTGCCGGATGCACCACATTCATTTAATATCCCCTTCCCATAATACCACAATTTCTATAAAAAAATATTAGAAAACTAGAGGTTGCCTGCGACTTCCTACGCGTAGAATAAGTTTCCCGATACTCCCCCTATTTTAACCCCATAGGGGATGAATTTTGTAAAATCCTTCATAGTGCGGCTCACTTACATCATGAAACGAAACCGTTTCTAGGTACAGTTGATTCGTCTAGTACACATTCGTCAGATTCCTTTTTCGTCTGAATAAATTATAGCCTGTTTTTTTCGGACGAAAACGGACTTTCGAGCAGATTCCGCTATCGTCAGAATAAAATGTAGGCTGTTTTTTCGCTTCCGACGCATAGTGCCAGAAACACATATTACCTGATACGCGGATGACCATAGAATACGTAGGTAGGTTTAGGTTTTGTTAGTTTTGCAGCAGGCCCGGAGGGCCAAACCATCCAGAAATAGTCGACACTGCCTAATATTAAATAATATAATGTAACAAATAAATAAATTATAAAAATTAACCAAAGTTTTTTCTGTCCAAAAAGTAATTCCGTTTTCGTCCGAAAAAAAACAGGCTATAATTTATTCTGACGAAAAAGGAATTTGACCAATGTGTACTAGATCAGTTGATTCGGCTGTGCGTTGATAGCTAAGTCAGTGAGTCAGGTTTGCCTTATATCTACAGTGTGGAAAGGGACGACGGCTCTTCCGGTAAATTCGAGATTATGTATCTTTAGTACTATATTTTTCTCCAATAAACTATGCTAATATTGTTAGCCGTTTACGACATACAGCTCGTTAAAGTTTAATACAAAAACCGTGTAGTTTCAACCGTAACAGCTGATAGGATCAATGACCCCACCTTGACCTAACTAGCAAACAATAACTTTGAGACGTTATTGATGGGTGACATTTAGTAGGTGCATTGACAATATTTTTGTTTTGCAACCTATTTGTTTCATAGATATTTTTTGCAATGACAATAAGCAAGTCACCAGTGTGTCACACTCGTAAACGAATGAAATGCTTAATAATACCACTATTTGAGGCTAGAGATTATATCAATTTGTTACTGTTATACGCAGAGTGCAACTACAATACCTCTGAGACTTTGTGTCAATACAGACAGCGATATCCTCCACCGCATCCATCAGATCGTCGAACGATTTTACGTGCCTTTGACCGCGTTGCTAGCAATCGTCCAATAGTCCCCCGAACATCTCAAGACGACCAACGCGTCGTACGACTTGCTGCGGGGCTCGAAGAAAGAGTACTGCGTTATTTTGATCGAAATCCTAGAACAAGTTCCAGGCGGGCCGGTCAGCACTTGGGATTAACTCATACGACAGTATTGAAAATACTAAAACGTGCCCGTCGTCGTCCTTATCACAAACTCGTACAGAGGGTTCAAGCGTTATTGCCCAGAGACTGCCCCGTCCGGGAAGCTTACTGCCGGTGGTTGTTTGACTAGCTGGAGACCGTGACTTCGTTAGACGCATTATTTGGACGGATGAAAGTGTATTTACACGCAATGGTTTGTGGAACAGGCGAAATGAACACGTGTACGCCGAAGAAAACCCATTCGCGTACCGTTATTCGAGTCACCAATATGGTTGGTCAGTTAAAGTGTGGACTGCGATTCACGGGGAAACAATTATAGGGCCTGTGTTCTTACCTGCAACACTTAACAGAGTTGGATACATGGCCCTCCTAAACTCCGAGGTTGACGCTTACCTCGATAACTTGCCACTGACCGAAAGACCACCAGCTCATTCCGTGATAGCAGTGCGTGAGAAATTAAACACTTTGGGGATAGATGGATTGGGCGATATGGGCCCACACGGTTGGCCACCGAGGAGTCCGGACCTCACGGCACTGGAGTTTTTTCTCTGGGGCCCGATTAAAGACAAAGTGTACAGGACAGAATGTGATACTGCCGGGAAAATGAAAGAAATATTAATTGCTGCCTTCGATCAACTGCGTAGAAAAATATCGTGAAGAAAATTCATTTTTCATCACCAGGGAGCGAAACTTTGATGCCGGTGATGTCATTATGACGTAAATTGACATATAGGGTGTTTTTTATAAAATATACATGACATATTAAAATAGTGACATAGATGATATATTATTATGATAGGTCTATCTTTTAATAATACCTAACTTACTTTCTCGGTAAAATCGTATTCATCCTTCTCAAGAAGACTGAAGAAGTTTCAGTACTTAGGTGGTGATTCAATATGTTGGCAGTTCTCTCCATTGCAATGTCTCGTAATAAATTTGGAACCGAATGACTTTTATCCATCCTTAATGACTAGTGACTATATTGCTTTTAATTTTTATTTATAGACTAAGTAAGTTTTTCTTCTGTACAACTGCCAGTGATATAGCCTAAAGTAAGACTTAGGTAAAAATAGGTTCTCTTCATTAATTCGTAGTTCTTAAATTCACGAATAAAAAATACTCTTTAAACGGATATACAATCTTATTGTCTCCGACAATTTTCTGATTAATAGGTATGACAAAGACAGTTAGGTGTCACTTTTTATAAGTACTGGCCGTCTCAAGTGTCAATAAAATATCCGTAAACTAAAGAGGCCAATAAGTTGTTAGTGATTATCTATAATGTAGATAAAAACACTCTGTATGAAGCTTGACGTCATACGGCTGTCACCGGCATCAAAGTTTCGCTCCCTGTTCATCACACTTTCACGTAAACAGTATCTAAACATACAGGTTAACTGGGCCGTAAGCCACATATAAAACCCTCGACCTTTTTTTTTTCATGAAACCTACATACAGGTTAACTGGGCCGTAAGCCCCATACAAAACCCTCGACCTTTTTTTTTTTCATGAAAACCTAGGTCGGTAAGTTTTTTTTAAAATTTATAGCGCAGCACACCGTTCATGCAAGTTCAAGCAAGGAGTTTACAATAAATTGAAAAATTGTTTTAAAATGTTATCTAAACAGTAATTTCATTGCAATCTCGCTACATGTTATAAATTTTAATAAATAAGTGTTTTCTGCCCTATAATTTCATTTATTTACTCGCAAATGTGATGAAAAACATTGTATGTTTCACGGGCGGTACGGGAATTACGAACCTCGACTCAGAAAGCCTCGGTCGTAATTCCTTACTTACCGCCCTTAATACACAATGTACTAATACGATGCATCGCTTTACTCGGGCACGAGCTGCTGCCTGTAATATTTGTCGTGGCGGAATATTTGAAGATCCCTAAGATAACAGAGACCCGTTTCACGAAGCTACAAGTTACAAATTACAAGCGGAAGTCTCTTACCAACTCCTTTTGCTAGAAAGAGAGTTCCGCTTGTAATTCGTAACTTTTTTGTTATCTTTATAATCATTGTTTCTAATTTCTAACCATTGCACATCGAATGTACATCACTTATGTGATACTATATTTTCGGGAACGGCCCTCGTCCCTCTCCACCCTGTATATGTAGATGTATAGATATGGTATTATGGGAATGCAATATTAAATGAATGTGGTGCATCCGGCAATCTGGTATTCCGCTACTGTGGTGTTACGGCCGCGAGCGGATCCAATAACGAATCGACCCCAGATTCTTGGTATAAGGGCAACGAGATGATGATACCTACTCAGGTCACAGTTACAGCTTTTTTAATTCGGCAAATCTTTCACGGATCAGGGCTACATTGTTATGGTATCTGTTATATTTTTGAACGTTTAATTAGTGTTCATATTGTGTGATGGTGCACAAAGAAGAGACGTGAACGATTTTTTAAAATATAGAATGTTTTACCCAAATGCGATAATAGCGAGGAATAAACTGTAAGTTTGAAGTCGTGGGCATCATCGGCAACCGTCAAAAATATCCTAACAATATCTTACAAATGTATCGCAACGTAGTGAGGTGTACACAGTAGAAAGTACAATAAAGCCTAACAGGATATTAAGTTTAAAAAAACATGTTTATCGAAGCGAAAAAGGCGAAAAATAATGATCATAATTTGCTGGTATGTGTCCCACTTCTCAATTATCAAGAAACTATTTTAAATTCGCACAACGCGCGCCGCGGAAAATTAATTGTAATTGTGCATAAAGGTATTTAAAACATTAAAATGTGCTTCGTCAAAGTAGCTTAATTATCTTGTCGCTACCCTTAAAACTGGTACTATTGAGGAGTTCCGGTGGCCATCTGTGGTCTCCATATTCAGTTCCAATTCACCAAATTATACTGGACTTGTTACTGAAAGTACCAATCATCTTTATGTGCATGCCTATAATATTTGAGGAGTTCCCTCAATTTCTCACGGATCCCCTTATCAGGTACGGACTCTGTAACAATGGGACCATTTCCCAACATCAAAATATTTTTCATAATCGGTTTACTTTTGGCTAATCGGGTAACAAACATTATAGGTCCTCCTACAATTTGGGAATGCTGTGACCTGTGACTTTAAAAAATCTTCCTGTTTTTGAGAGGACATAATCCGATTCATCAAGATGGGTGCCGCAAATGCTTCAATGTTTGCCAGGCATCCAATTTCCGCTACGCAATTCACGACGAACTACCCAAGCAAAACAGCATTCTTCATTTTTTGGAAATATTAAAATAGTACCGTTTTGTTTTTTTATGTAAACTTAACGATATTTCGATGGTTATTTATTAATTACCTACTAATAGAAGATAGGTAGGTACGTATTTTGGGTTTCTTATTTTGAGTTCGTTTGTGGCGAAGACTTGTAAAATAAGTCATTTATATCAGGTACGGAACCCTAAAAATCACTCATCATCATGAATGTCAATAATTAAGACGAAAGTAAATTCTTGACAAAAACAATAGTATATTATGATTCAAGAGCGGAAAGGATGTCATTTTACACGAGTCCCGAGGTGTCTTGGTCCTAGATGCCAGCGAGACAAGACTTCGGTCCAGTGCAAATCACAGTTCCGCACTTGTTTAATGTATGACGTTTTTTAAGAAATTTAAATGAAAGAAACATAAAACAAAACACTAAAAGACACAATTTTGCGAAGAAAGTTAATTTAACTTGGTAATTTAATTATACTCATTGTCAGTTTTATTTGAAACACTCACTCAGTCACTCTTTAACTGTTTAAATGGCATGTCACTTAGTTTTCAAGTTACGAAATGGATGTGATCACCTACTAATGACTTATTTAGAGTTCATTTAATTATGCTTTACTACAATAATCAATGACATCTGACTCTTTTCCTTGTATATACTATTTTGAGACCCTATTTCTTTTGCTATTGACCCTACAACATACTCTTAGTATAAAACGAAAACTTTTAAATAAAATCACAGGATTGAAAATCTAATAAATCTAATTTGAATAGATGAAGGGTTAAAATTATCCTTATCCTTACTATCGTTACTAATCCTCACTTTCTTAATAATAATATAAATGCCAAAGTAACTCTGTCCGTCTGTGTTACCGAAGACGCGAATTCACGTCCGATGTATATTTGATCGTAATTCCGGGGTTGCGATTTCGCGGCCTCGTTTTTTTACTAGAAAACAACTATTCGGTTTTTGGGTTCAGTGCATTTGTAATTTAGAAAAAATAGTTTATGCTAGAAAAACACTTATTTAAAAAAAAAATCTCCAGCGATTAGTAATATTCAACCCCTAGGGAAAAAGGCGGTTGCAAAGTTTGTATAGGCAACAATATTGGCCACGGAGTCTAAGTCGGCTATACGTTAAACGACGTATTTATTACGATCAAATGGTTCATTTTTTTCACGACTGGTCTATTTTTATTGCAATTACTGAAAATCATCATTTAAAATTATTCCTCTATTCTGCTGCCCGCCATAATGCCATAATAGCATAGCATGACACTTTTTTTTCACGTTTCGGCATGGCCATACACATACCTACTGCCAACATTAGAAAAGTTTAATCGAGTTGGTCACGGCCAAGGAGCTTATATACCACACTGGAGGTTGAACGCCGAACATCTTTTATAAAATGTGCGTGTATTATTTTACTTTACGTCTAACTCTGGTGTAATTACCCATTTTCCGCTTGAATTATTGGCGCTCTCACTTCTTTCGAGCGCCAGAAATATACAGGGTGACAGGAAATTCGCCGTATTCCTTGAAAGGGGTTATTCTACAGCTCATTTGACATTTAAGTCCAGTTAACCAGGAGTCAAAACTCATTGACTCATTGGTTTTCGAGTTATTCACGTTTTTTTTTAAATACCTTTCTTTTCGACCTAAAACTAGTCATTTTGTAAAAACTTCGTCATTTAGAAATAAAAAAAATGTCTTTTTCGAATAGCCGATGAACCACTGATTACGAAAAATATAACAACACATTTGTGACATTTTAAAGCATAGCTAAAAAAAAAAGTATGACACTTCGCGTACAAATTACAGGAATATTTTGCTTAATTCATAAGCTTTCTAAAAAGGTACAATTTATGACAAAACAAAAAAAATACAATTAATAATAATAATAGCAGAACAGCTAGAAGACTTTACTTAGCGTACTTGACTCTAATGGGTTTGTTTGTGTCGTTTTAGATTCTCCGAGGGCTTACTTTGTCTTCTGTTTCTTATCTTAACTTATCTTCTTGATGTAGAAGGCACAGCAGATTGCCTTTGGTGACACAAAAAAAGGGTCATTCATTAGTTAATTTAATTTAATTTGTTTGTGTCTCGAATTCATGGGGTTTTTTGCCTTCAGTTTCTGTCTTAAGTCTTAAGTGATACTTTGATAAGTGATTAATAGACCCCGGTATCGGAGGTGCAAAATGGTAGCTGTCAATTTCGAGCCATTACTAGGGAAGGGTAAACATTGTTTTGAAATATTAACTTCATGTCGATAAACATAGTTATATGTCGATATTTTATTATATCATAATGATAGCGTTTATTCTATAAAGTAGGACTATATAATTACAAAACCAACATGTATTGAACATTTTTATTATTTACAAAAAAAAATCTTTCATCATTAAGAAGTTTTAGTTATCTTCTTAGCATAAAGCATTCATAAATAAATTTAAAACAAAATATAAACTCTTTTATATATATTTGGTTGTACAGTCGAGTTCATAAATATGTGTACACTTTATATTTTTACGATCAATGATTATCATAGATCAAAAAAAAATAACTGTGTACAACCTAATGTATAGAAAAATCGTGTATCGATATCAACATCAAAAATATGATTACCCATCCCTAAGAACTTGACAGCTACCATTTTGCACCTCCGATACCGGGGTCTAGTGATTAAGCAAGGTTCGGATAAAATGAGGAAAAAAACAGTTTCACTATAATCTTAAAAACTAAACTCAATTACATCACAAATTTTGCTCGAACTGTTTGCCCAGGTTTCGAATGCAAGCACGAAGCCTTTTTCGTACTTCGGTGATTGTTACTCGCCTCGAAAGCCTATCTTTCATTGTCTGTGCCGCCTCTACAATTTTTTGTCTTAACTCTTCTACATTACGTATCGGTTTATCGTAGACAAACACCTTCATGTGACCCCAGATGTAGAAGTCACATGGAGTTAAATCCGGGCTTCTGGCTGGCTAAGGGGTTGGGCTTCCTCGACCAATCCATCTTCTTGGGTAGTTCTGATCCATCCACTGTCGTACGCCCCGGTAATAGTGAGCGGGGCAGCCATCGTGTTGGTAAATCATGTTCCTTCTTGTCGCAAGCGGCACATCTTCAAGTAGCGTCGGTATCTCATCCCTCAAAAAAATTTCATATGCGATGCCGGTCAATCGTGCTGGCAGAAAGAAAGGGCCGATCAAATTGATGTGCACGATTCCCATCCACACGTTCAAAGAAAATCTTAGCTCCTCTTGATTTTTTTTGGGTTTTGACCTTTGGGAGCCCAAAAGTGCAGATTGTGGTAGTTTGTTATCCCGTTACGGTCGAAATTGGATTCATCTGTCCACAAAATTCTCTTCAGGTACTCGGGATCTTCGATATCTGCATTAATTAAGAATCTGCAAAAATCTATCCTTCTCGCTGGGTCTCCCTCTTCAATAGCGTGTACTGGAGTGTAATGATACGGGTACTGCCGAGCTGAGTGCAGTGTAAACCACACCTTCCAGTGCGACATTTCTCGCACATTTCTCGTCGAAGTAGTGCCGTCTACCTGGAAACACTGAAGGATTTCTTCTTCTTCAGCAGGATCATTTCGAGGTTTTCCAGCGTCAGCTTGGCGGCTTTGAACTGATCCTCTTTCCTGAATAAGACGGTACGATGAACCAAACACACTTACGTGAGGTAAACGGCGGTTAGGGTAACGACGTTGGTATTCTCTTCTAGCTGCAACGGCGTCTCCATCGCAGAGTCCGTAACAATAAACGATATCTGCGTATTCTTGGAATTGGTAAGCAGCCATTTGAGAAAGAAGCTTAATTATCAATATCGTCCGAATTGAAAAGAAAGTTGAAACTAACTGATGACGTAGGTCACTCAAAAACTTTGAGGTGCTCGAAATTTGAAAATGGAACGCACTTTATGTTTTTAAAAAGCAAAATTATTTAAAGTTAGAACGTCGTAAGACATTAGCTGAATTTAAAAAAGAGAACGATTTGAGATGCTCTAAATTTAAAAATGGAACGCACCTTAGTTTTTTAAAAAGAAAAAATATTTAAAAATAGGACACTGAGCCCATAGCTGAATTTAAAACAGAGAACTGTGTTCTAAATTCATTTTACTACAACGCTTCCCGTGTTTTTTGGTTGAAACGATGGAGCTTATAACCGCCAACATTTCTGCTATTATTGTTAATTGTAAAATTTTAAATAAAATTAATATTAAAATGTCATAAGTTGTAGCTTTTTAGAAAGGTTATGAATTAAGCTAATTATTCCTGTAATTTGTACGCGACGTGTAATACTTTTTTTTTTAAATTATGCTTTAAATAAAAAACTTCGTCATTTAGAAGTAAAAAAAAGCATTTTTCTAATAGCCAATGAACCACTGATTACGAAAAATAAAAATAAATGCCAAAAATATTATAAAATTTGGAAAATTATTACTTGAACTTCTAACTTCAAATCCTTTTATTTGGAAATTTTGGATTTTTTTTGGCATTTATTTTTATTTTTCTTAATCAGTGGTTCATTGGCTATTCGAAAAATGCTTTTTTTACTTCTAAATGACGAAGTTTTTACAAAATTACTAGTTGAGGGTCGAAACTTCGAAAGGCGGGTATTTAAAAAAAACTAAAAACGTGAATAACTCGAAAACCAATGAGTTTTGACTCCTGGTTGACTGGACTTAAATCATTACAAATGATGTAGAATAACCCCTTTCAAGGGATACGGGGAATTTCCTGTCACCCTGTATAGGGTGAAATGGGTAACTTTCAACCCTTGGTTATCAATCAATGGTCAAATCTCTAGTTCTGTCTTGAAACTTGAGTAGTCTCATTATCCGAAAGCGCTAGTTTAGGTAAATGAGAAGTTACTCGCTATGTTGCTAGCTATTATTTGGTCGATGCACGAACGCTGCCTGGTTGGGGAGGTAATATGTACAGTACCCTAACGAAAATGTTAAGCACTTTAGTGCGTTGTCATAGTAAACTTCAAACAGTACATATGACAGTGACAATGAAAAGGTTCTAAGTATGCTCAACATTTTATTCGGTGGCTGTACCTTTATATCATAGCTTTTTAAAATACTTAACAATTTATCGGAACATTTATTTTCTAAAATTCCAGTCTCCGAAAGTGAGAAGTAGTTTTTCCCTAATAAATTCATAGTCACAGTCATAGCATTTATTGCAAACCATGGTATAGGATATCATTAACGATAACAATATTAGCGGTTATGGTAGGTACGCCAGTAGATAAAATATTTTAAATCCCTGAACAATTTAAAGGCTTGTTGATTAGAAGCACCGTTTTTAGATAAGTACATGTGTCTTTACACAAATCGTCGCATAACATACGCTCCATAAAATAAATTGGTAGCAACTTAAAAAGTGATGGTGCACCTTTAATTGTTGCGAGCTTCAAATTCGTTAATGGTTTCGCTAAATACTGGGCTCATTTAGTCATCAATAAAGCATTTAAAAAAATATATATATGTACATGAAAGGAGTTTAATTTGTACGAGAGTTTTTTTAGCTACTTATCCTAATCCAAACATGGTTTTAAAAAGTATATAACGCGGGATATAATAAAGTTTCATACATTTCCGCGGATGCTGCCATTATTGGTAGAAAACGGTTTTTTTCTTGGCTTGGAGCGCAAAACTTTCTTGGCTATTTTTACAATAATAAGGTAAAATTTTTAATAGCAGTTATTTTTTGCGTTTTGGATGGTGTTTCTTTGTTTTATAAAACAATTATTTTATTTTATACTTTTTATTAATCATATTAAGCTTATGTAGTTCCACTTTTTCGTTGATACATGAATCTTTTCAAGCTCGCCGCAAGCAACGCCGCGGGAAAATCGTAGTCATTTTTAAATAATTAAATGATTCGTTGTAGTCGCTCAACTATCTTAATCGAGATATCATATCGCCACCATTGAAATTGGTACCGTTGAGGAGTTCCGGTGGCTATCTGTAGTCATCATCATCAGTTCCGCATCAGCAAATTATACTTTCTGAATGCAAATGCTGGACTTGTCACTAAACATATTAAAATCGCTATATGTTTGCCTACAATAATTGACGAGTTTCCTCAATTCCGTACTGATCCCCTCATCAGATCCTGGTTTCCTTATCATGCTACCACCCTTGGGATATCTCCTTTCCATCAAAATTCCAAAAAGAATCATCAATATCGTTTCATAAACGACAAAGTTATCCGCGTACATGCATAAATAAAACGGTCGAATTGTGAAACTCCTCCTTTTTTGAAGACGTTTAAAAATATAATTATTATAGTAAGACTGATTGTTATAATAATGCTGGTCATTGCCTAGGGGTTCTGAACGTATTATAGGGGGCTTATGATTAGGGTTAGGATTTTGGTGGCATTTCGTGGTTCTAGAATCCATGGAGTCGATATTTCCTAATTATTATAATACATAACACATTGATTTTGACCTTCGGTATTATCATATTCAAAAATGAACTAAATACATATTTAGTTCGGTTATTTCATACCTATTAATATTTGATTCTTTGTTACGCTTTCACATCAGAGATATCCTCAATACCAAAATTAATTTAAATTGGTGCGACCTAATAACGAATAAATGAATATTTCAAATATTAAAATACTGAAGGTCAAAATCAAAGTGTTATGTATTATAATAATTAGGAAATAGCGACTCCATGGATTCTGGAACCACGATTTGCCACCAAAAGTCCTAACTCTACTTATGATACATGTGTAGTCAACGTATATTTATGATTTGCTTTCAGGCACCGATGGCGATGGGTGGGGGTGCTCCACCGCAGGGTAATGGATCGGCTGGACCGGGCGGTGCGCCGCCGCCGCATGGACTGCCGGCAGGCGCGCCGGCCCACCTGCCGCACCACGCCATGATGGCCGGCCAGGGCCCGCCACCACACACGCCCTCGGCCAGCTACTCGGCGCACGCTAGCGCCTCCACACCGGGATCCACGCCACCCAACCAACCCTCCCCTGCCCAACCGCATCCGCCCTCTGCCCAAACCCCACCGCACAACCAAGGACCACCACCCGGTTCCAGTTCTTCCAACGGCGCCGCATCTACGTCCTCCATGCAGTCCTTGGCAAACCCTGGGCCCGACAACCTTAACGCTCTCCAAAGAGCCATAGATTCTATGGAGGAAAAGGGACTTCAGGAAGATCCGAGATACTCGCAACTTCTAGCTCTGCGCGCAAGATCCAATCCTCAGGATCCAAGCAAGGGGCTCTTCTCAAATAGCCAATTGAGTCAGCTGAAGTAAGCTAGCTAGATTTAAGCCTGCACTAAAATTTAAGCTGCCATTTTAAATGAAATCTTGTAATAGTTCAGTAGATATGAAGTATTATGTAGGATTCGGGGTTTTTGAAGCACGATAAAGCTAAAGAGAGATATAGTCCACATCAAAATTAAAACTAGACTCATAGTCATACCCCTACCGTGCACTCCTACTGTAATTATGTATGTAATGTTAACAATGTTTTTGACCGAATCGTACAAGTTTTCTATGTTAAGTTAAAAGTTTATTATGACAAGGCATACTCAGCCTGATGCTACGTAGGCGGCCCAACATCAACATACGCTTTTCGTTATACTTGTTAATAAATAAAACAAGGGGAAGCTTTTTTTGTCATATAAACAAGATGCAGAGCGTAATTAAAATTCCATTTTTGGAAACAAACGTTATAAAACATAAAAACCGGCACCTACCCGTTCTAAAAATTAAAATTTAAAGCATCGGATTATTGAATATTGATGATAATCATCATATTATGTTGTCCGCGACGCCGTCCACGTTGAAGTCGTTTATCGCTACTCGCGAGTAAAAATATATCCTTCCTCGAGGCTCAAGCTATCTCCCTAGCAAATTTCAACGAAATCTGTTCAGCTGTTTAGCCGTGAAAGCTGAGCCGAGCCGAGCTAACAAACGGAAAGACAAAGTTACTTTAACATTGAATATGTTAGTGGGGATTGCACTTGTACTATTTATGCAATTTTGTAGGGCGCAGATAGCGGCCTACCGAAACTTGGCGCGCAACCAGCCTGTCTCGCAGCAGATCTCGTTGATGGCAGCGGGGAAGCGTTCGGGAGACACGCCGCCTGAGTGCCCGACGCCGCCGGCCCAGCCTCCGTCGCCTTACAGCCAAGGCCAGGGGCCGCCGCCAGGTGTGGCAGGCGGCAAGGGCGGCCCGGGCGGGGAGGCCGCGCACGGGGCTGGCGGCGCACCGCCTACGCCGCTGCCCATGACAGGGCAGATGGCTCCGCAGACCCAGCCCACGCCGCCTCTCGTCAACCCTGTACGTTAACAATCGCCTATACTTCGACGGTCGCGTATGACCCCTGACTATCTTATCTCACATTACGGGACCTTTCTTCGACCTTGCTAGTTTGTTGTGTCATTAAGTCATTATCCCTTTTACAAGCTTGGCTGATGTTTTTTTAGCGTAATAACATCGGATAATGCACAAAACTTGGGAACTTACGATCACAAAATGGAACATTGCGTAAGCCATGGTGCATACAATAATATACCTAATTCGCCTGGTGGTTGGACATGTACTAGTTTATTACATCGTATACAGCCGCCGAAGTTGACATAATTAATATAATCGACCATTTTGATTAATTAATTAAAGGTAACGTTATTCCCATCACTTATTTATCCTCAATCTGAACACAATTACAGTGAGGTACACTTATTATTATTGGCAGTCCCACTACAGAATCCGCCGATAAAAAGTCAATCTTGACTAATTTGACAGTAGAAAAACAACACTTAAGCTTATTTGTTGCGTGTGAAAGAAAAGTAATAACAGCATTGTTATACTGCTGTCAACATTGTCAATATTCAGAAACTTCATGATGTGCCATGTGTCAAGATTGACTTATCGGCCGGGCAATATAGATCCAGACTATGGGTTGTGTTCGGTCTAAAACGCAGGCGGTCTAAGCAGCGACTAGTCTAACCAGTGAAAAAAGATTCCACGGACATGACATACCTACAAAAAAAATATGTGTGCGTGTGGATTGAGTGAGCATCCTTTCGAAAAAAAAGATAAATTGCTGTTCATTTATTAAAAGTTCTAAAACAATTGTAAAACTAATCTCTGTATTTGTCAAACCACAAGTGAAAAAAAAAAACTTTTACTTATGCTCACTCAGTTCTCACAATCTACCAACGAAATCAGTGAATGTATACATTTAACATATAATATTTATAAACTAATATTTAGTAGGTAAAACCTATGCTAAATTACCTTAATAATTTGTAGGTCACCTAGTAATATTTAAAGCTTTACAAATAATTTACTATGCTCACTCAATCCACACGTTTTCGAAAACCCGATTTCTGATAAAAAACTGGTAATTTAAACTGAAACTATAGAGGTGAAGATTACTCGGAAAAAATCTGTACCTACGCAGCAGTCCAAATTTGTCTCCAAGGGGCCGTGCAGCTTTTGTTATAAGATATGTGTATAGTTTAGTAAAATTAATATGGGATTTTGTAAAATATACGTCGAACCACTAACATGGCAGGTTTTTGGATAATATTTTTTTGTGAGTGCTCACTCAGTCCACATATTATAAGTACGTTAAAAATGTAAATATCTTAAGATTCGTAGTATCACAGAAACTATAAACTAGTTCAACTTTTAGTTTTTTTTTTACAATATATCCACCATCTGATATTTTATATTCGTTGTCTGTTTATAAAGATATTCAATTGAAATTTTTCTAATGTAAATATATCAATTAGGTTGACCACACTTCTATCTTATGGTCATATCCAAAACACAAGACATTTTATAAGAAAACATTTTTTTTTACTTAATCTGTCTTATTTATTGAAGTAGGCAATAGAATAATAATAATTTACACTCGACTACGGAAAAGACAAAAAACCGTTTTTGAAATGCATTTATGATCCGTATTATTGGCTAAAATAATATAAACCTTTTGTGAAGTTTCTGGTGTAGTAAACGAGATTATTTATTTATTTATTATTATTTCCTTATTTATTAACGCCAAGTAAGTGATGAAAATCAACTTAAGAAAACATGTTCTAGCGTCACGCTCCAGATATTACAGATTATACACCGTGGGCCCGAATAACCCGACCAATTTTAACAATCGATACTTGAGCCTATTTGTAGAATATAATGGGTATAATATGTAGTCCAATAACGCATAATTTCCGAGATTTTTATTATTTAAAAATCAATTCCATAGTTAATTAAATTTGAACTCTGTCACCTTAACCTAAAGCATTATTTACTAAGAAAGATTCATGTTGTAAGTAGCAATATCATCCACATACAACATAAATTAATTAATCAATTTCTTATTAAATAATGCTTTAGGTTAAGGTGACAGAGTTCAAATTAAATTAACTATGGAATTGTTTTTTAAATAATGAAAATCTCGGAAATTATGCGTTATTGGACTACATATTATACCCATTATATTCTACAAATAGGCTCTAGTATCGATTGTTAAAATTGGTCGGGTTATTCGGGCCCACGGTGTATAACAAAGTGTCATTTTCAACTTAACATACACATACATGAACATAACAACACATAACAACACATAACATAACATGAAATTAATCAGAAAAAAGTAATCATAATAACACAGGGACACAGAAGCAAAATGACAAATCAATATGTCAAATAGAAATAATGATCAAACTATATCACCATCAGAGATCGGAAATTCGGATCGATATATTTACCTAAAGTTGGCAAAATCCCGGAAAAAGAGAGGCTAACATGGCGTCGGCTACTTAATTATTTTTTTAAATATTAGTTCTGGGATTTCTGGATTCTACAAAACGTTAATAATTATTATTTTAGAATAAAACTTTCCGTTGTGCTTCTTGAAATTCATTAGTTCAATGAGTTACAGGTAAATTAAATAACATTTGGTAATTCTATACGAGGGCGACACTGAAAGTTTTTACATCTGGCCACTTGTAAACAATATAATAAATTTTGTTTAAATTTTGAAAATGGAACTTTTGCCAATATTATTGAGTAATTTATTCATTTGTCATTTGTTTTATGATTTGGCGGCAAATTGAAAGTTGTCTGTGTCACGTCAGCATGAATTTAACGCGAGAAAATATTCGTGCAAAGATTTTTTATGACTTTCGATGACATTTAAGTCAACAAGAAACTTATGATAGACTACGATTGGCCTTTCACGATGAAGCCCCATCTCGAGCCACGGTTTACAATTGGTTTAATGAGTTTAAACGTGGTCGCAATAATCTCACCGATGATCTGCGTAAGGGCCGGCCTTCTACGGCAACGACTGAAGATCACATCAGTGTTGTGCGGCGTATAATAGAGACTGATAAAAGAGTGACCTATCAGCAGATTCGTACAAGCTTGGGCATCGGTATGAGTCAAGTGCATAAAATCCTCCATGAACATTTAGCGGTCAGGAAGCTTTGTGCCCAGTGGATACCTCATAATGTGACCGAGGTCCAAAAAACTCCGTCGTGTTGATTGGTGCCGTGAAATGGTTTTAAGATTTAACGGAGGTGACTCAAATGCTGTGTTCGACATACTTAAGGGTGACGAAAGCTGGATTTACTATTATGATCCCGAAACCAAAAGACGGTCTGCTCAGTGGGTGTTTCCTTCCGAGGAGTTGCCAACTGAAGAGAGGTCAAAGCGTGGGAAAAAAGATGGTAGCCTGGTTCTTCGGAAGGACAGGTCATTACGCGACAATTGTTTTAGAGCATCGAAAAACAGTTACTGCAGTCATTACACTAACAATTGTTTGCCACTTGTCTTGGAAAAAGTTCGGGAGAAACGACCTCGCAGTAGGATCCTCCTTCAACACGACAACGCCTCGTCACACACCGCCAGGCGAACGATCGATTATTTGGTGGAATTACTGGGTCACCCGCCGTATAGCCCGGATCTCGCACCTTGCGATTTTTATTTATTCCCGAAAATAAAAGAAACACTTCGAGGAAAACGTTTTATGGACGCCGAGGAAGCTGTCGCTGAGTTTCAAAAGGACCTCGAAGAGACCCCTAAGTACGAGTGGGCAAAGTGCTTTTGTCAGTGGTTCCATCGGATGCAGCGATGTATTGACGTCAATGGACGTTATTTTGAAAATATCTAATAAAGCTAATAACTTGCTAGTTTAATCAGTTTTTAATTATATAAGAACTTTCAGTTTGACCCTCGTACATGTAGCTTGGTAAAGGAATGCAAAGAGAGGTGTGGATGGAAAAAATTAAACTAGAAAGTTTGACTTCTGAACTTTGTTTGGACTAGTTAGGAGATAAACATACTAAAAGTCCGCAACCCCCGGAGTTTAGCCCATTTGGGGGGGCACAAAGTACCGTTTGCATTGCTGTGTTCCAGTATGGGGATAATATGACAAACAAATTACTAGCATAGAGGCATTCCATCTTAGTCCTCAGGGTTGGCAACGCATTTGAAGTCTTATATGATTGCAGGTTCTAGATTGCAGTCTTGAGTTTTCAAATATCAATAGGTCTCATATCCCACTTACCATCAGGTGGCCTGAGTGCTCGCGTGCCTTCTCATTGCCATAAAAAAGGCTCATTTTTGGTTATACAATTCTAAACATTTTTTAAAAACAAAAGACGGGACCTTCTTTGTCCCAACCCCACTAGGGCTCACCTCCGAGGGGTGGGGATTTTTAGTATGTTTATCTCCTAACTAGTCCAAACATAGTTCCGAAGTCATACTTTCTGCTTTTACCTTTTTTAAATCCACATTTATTTGTTACCAGGACTAATGGAAAATAATTTAAAATAGTTAATATAAATACTTGATAATTAATTTACTAGGGACCCGCCGTCGCTCCGGGTACTATTATGTATATTAACCTTCCTCTTTAATCACTACGTCTATTAAAAAAAACCGCATCCAAATCCGTTGCTTGTTTTTAAAGATCTTAGCATACATAGGGACAGACAGACGCGGAAAGCAACTTTATTTTATACTACGTAAGGATGCTGGCATAATTTATTTATTTAGAAATACCGGGAATTAAATTAATTAATTATATGATTGAGTCCGCCTCCATACAACTGAACAATGCCGCCGCGAAAGTTTAGGAAAATATCGATCCGAATTTCCGATCCCTTGTCATCAAAACTATCTCTTTACTGTAAACTTCAATAACGAATGATAAAACGCTTCAAGCAGATCTCTCAACAACCTAAGAACTATAATTAACCGAGTCCACATGAACCATGGACGTAAAAAAAGGAATTACAAATTTGTACGTAATTCTCATTGGACAGATAAGAGAAAGTCAAAATTTCAATATTTTTAAATGAAAATTATACCGATTCATTAAATATCTTATCTTTTTGGTGGTGTCCTTACGGATATACTTCGACCCTGTGGGATCTTTTGTGTAATGACCCCTCTTTTAGCGCTTAATCCAATGCAGCCTCCACCCCTTCCAAAAAGCGGATAGTGGAGTGCAAAGGCAATGCCTTGAAAAGAGTTCGGTTTTGGGTATCCACAACCAAGGATTTTCATTCTTACTCCGGCGAGGGCATCACATTCACACAATTAGTGTTTCCTTGTCTCAGCCTCTTCGCCGAACATTCTACAATCTGCGTTGTCATAAAGGCCCATCGTTGCTAGGAGATTTTTAACCCCAAAGTGCCCGGTAAACACTGCGATAATGTATCGAAGTGGTATTCTGCCGAGTTTTCAAAGTTTCTTGGTCCAGCTCTGGTCAACTCTTTCTATGAAGAGCTTTGCATGCCCTAAGCCTACCGTAGTTTTCCACTCTTTTTGGTGGTTTTTTAGGGCGTTGTAGTTCAGGGCTGCTTTTATAGTGCCCGGTGAGGGTGCCACAAATGGTTGAGGTCCAATGTATGCGCCCTTGGACCCTTCCGTTGCCAGCTCGTCCGCGGCTTCATTTCCGGGATAGCCTTCGTGTCCTGGAATCCCCATCAGTTTCACTTTGTTGTGTCTACCAAGCCTGTTTAAGGCTTTTATTCCATTGTAGACTAGTTTCGAGTCTTACTTTAGGCGCCGTCAGCACAAAAAAGAAAAAAAAAAAGTTACAAAACTGTATCAAATACGTTTATGTGATCGAAAAATTATTCCATCTAAAGCATGGTTCATTTCGAATTGGCACGAATAAAATAATTTAAAAAAAATGTTTCTTGAATTCTTATTTCAAAAGTGACAATCACGGTTTATTGACAACGTTTTGATGTTTAAATGGTGCAAAAATTATAGACCTTGATCAATGCGTTTAATAGTTATCGACAATGGAACTTGAAAAAAGGAAAGTAATTGTGGACAAATACTTGGAAAATCCATCATGGTCTCGATCGAAGATAGCTAAAGCACTAAATTTCCACAAAAGTACTGTTTGTAGGATTATAAAACTATATAAAGAGACCCTGTCTTGCCGCAGAAAGACCCAGGTCAATCGTAAATCTGGTACAAGGGATAGAGAACTTAAAAAGAAAGTGTTGAGAGCTATTGAACAAAATCCAGGGCTGTCCGATAAATTAAAAAAAGTCGCAGTACTGTGAGACAGATTCGCCTTCGAGCTGGTTATAAGAGCTATAAAGCTATTAAGAACCCAAAACGCACCATGAAGCAGAACCTTCAAGTTAAAAAGCGAGCTCGCTTGTTGTAGACAAAGTTTTAACAAAATTCAAAGGGTGCTCCTTGATGGACGACGAAGCCTATGTTAAACTCGATTTTAAGCAACTGCCCGGTTCAAAGTATTACTTGGCTGATGCTAGAGGAAATGTTGAAGAAAAATATAAGTTCGTTAAATTGGAAAAAATCGGAAAAAAATACATGATATGGCAAGGGATCTGTAGTTGTGGCTTAAAAACCAACATTTTCGTTACGTTTTCTGCAATGACGTCAGATGTTTACATGAAAGAGTGCCTGCAGAAACGAGTTTTACCTTTCATTCGAAACCACCGTCTTCCTGTGAAGTTTTGGCCAGATTAAAGCAAGCTGCCATTACTCAAAAAAGGTACTACAGTGGTATGAAACCAATCAGGTCGATTACGTGCCTCGTGACATGAATCCTCCAAATTGTCCACAGTTTCGACCAATTGAGAACTACTGGGCAATTATGAAAGGGAAACTCAAAAAGAGTGGCAAAATGATCAAAGATGTAAATTCGTTGCGATCTACATGGAATCTTCAAGCCAAAAAAATAGATAAAAGCACTGTTCAGAAGATGATGGGATCCATTACGAAAAAAGTTCGGAATTACATACATGGTTTTGACAACTGAATATTTTTAGTGTAAAATGTAAAATAATAATACATATTTTTCAATTTATAATAACTGTTCTATTTCATTAATTATTTTAAATTTTATAACCTTGGTAATATATACCAATTCTAAATGAACTATGCTTTATTGCAAAGTTATACTTAAGTACGAAATATATTAACAGATCGATTTTACGCCCCCGTAAACCCCTATATTTCATTTCCCTATTTTTCATCGTTGGAGCCGTTTTCGGGATTCAAATTATATATATACAACAATTGCTTGTTTAAAGGTTAGATTTCCGATTTCGACATCGGCTCCCTTTTAAATTGAAAAAAATCAGCAATATGAATTATTAAATAGTTCATATTATTATTTATTTCATAAAAAAATAAGTATTTTTTGGTTTCTAACATATTTTCACAAATAAGTGACAATTAAGTATCTATTATGGAGTTTAACAACACAATGAAAAGTTTTTTTAAGCTCGTTGGCTTACCATATGCCCATAAATAAAATAAATTATACACGTATAAAACATGAATATAATATTAATATGCAGTGCCAATAATGCAACTTAGTATTATTGCAGAATTATTTAAATCCGGTTATCTTTAAAATAGAATTATTTTTGGTGTAATTATGAACAACTGTTTTGCACCATCTCATAAAGGTCTCAGGTCCATTTTGACTATATCGAGGCGTCACGAACCACCCTTTTTTTTCATTATAAGAACTAAAAATCTTCATTGTTTCATAGGTTTCATAACTAAATAATTATCAGGATTATCGCAAGAGCGTTCATGCACAGGCCTGTAACTCAAACATCTGTGAAATAGCAACCATAGTGTTTTTGTGTTCTATACCATATTCTGCTTCTGATGACATGGATTACCATCGAAAACAAAATAAACAAGTTAATAAATTGTCTAACAATTGTATATAAAACTAATTGTAAAGAAGAAGCAAGAGTATCGATATCGACATCATAAATATTTTTACCCATGCCTAAGAACGTCCAGCTACCAAATTGCACCTCCGATATCGGGGTTTAATCATGACATAGCTCTGCAGTTCAATTTACGCTGAGAGAAAAGGACACAGCTATACAACTGATATAGCTCTGTCCTTTACGCTCACTGTGAAATAAACTGCATAGCCATGTCATAATTACCGCACTTTCGTTTGCAAATATCCAGTGTAATACTGGAGGATTATTATCATCTTAAATTATTTGAATTTAGAATTCGAACACAAATGAATGTCTCGAAATCGGCCGAACCGTTCGTACTAAAACCGAACGGCCGATTTCGAGAAAATCGTCTGTTCAAAGTTGACAGCTCAGTTGTGAAAATCGAAATTTCGAAATATTTTTTTACATCTTCAAAAGGGGTTTAATGCGTCTTCAGTCCTTTGAAGAGCTGAATACGGTTTTTAATAATAAAGCACCTTGCATCCGGACTGTGGGACGTTGGTATTTATAATTTCAACGTGGTTGCTCTAGACTGATAGGCATCGTAAAGGCCGACCAAAATCAGCCGTAACTCAGGAGAACATAGATGCTGTACGGCAACTGATCTTCGAAGATCGCCATGCGACATACCACGAGATATAAGTTTCATTAAGAATTTCAGGTATCAGTGTTCAAAATATGTTGCATAATCACTTAGGCGTAAAAAAAAAGATCTTACCACATATCACATTTACTTAGTTTCCGAGGAGATTTTAAAAACGTTTATGACTTTATCAGTGGTGACGAATCTTGGATATATATGCCTACGATCCGGATTCTAAACAGCAGTCGACTGGGTGTTCCAAGATGAGCCAAAGTAACAGACACGCAGAGCAGGTTGAAAATTTTTTTTTTTTATTATTAACGCAATTTCTATTAAAAAACGTCAAACTATTTGATACACTTTTAAATACGCTATAACCCATCGTGTAAAGCTGTTTCAATATGTTTGACTTTTGAGTCTATGACGTTTAACAAGTAAAATATACACGAAGAATTTTGATTGCACCAGTGTTTTGCTGTTTGTAGTCCAAACATGGTATTCAAAAGTAAAACACCGGGTACGTAATGAAATTTCATATATTTTTGCGGCCGCTGCCGTTGGTAAATAATAACTATAGTTTATTTTTATTTTGCCTGGACCTGGAACTCAGAACTTCGCGGGCTGATTTTACAGCAATGTTAAAATTTCCGAACATGTGGGAGAAAAAGTGTATTAGATATCACGGTGATTACTTTGAAAAATGATAAATACCATTTAGCACTTAAATTGTCTTAGTTTTTCTAAACGACACAACTTAAAAGGCACCCCTCGTAACTTACCTCCATCGTTAGAAAATGTTCTGACTATGGAATAGTTTTGTATCTAAAACCTATGTGTTAAGCAGTTAATAACATTTACACGCCACTGCTCGGAAATGTGGCGAAAGATTGTCTGTTTTTGATCCCCAAAACAATCAATACTTGTACACTAATCACATCGGTCCGCTGATCACCGATTCGACCAATCAGAACATGACTTGTGCCGCATAGGAAATTAAATTGGCCAATGAGAAGTCGTTTTATTTTTTAATAATATTCATCCCTTCACGGATAGGCAAAGGAATCAGATTCCATACAGCCATATATGTCTGCTTTTAATTATCTGAAATAAAGTTCTGTCACGGTCACAGTCGTCAGTTTAAAAAACGCCTTTGAATGACGGGCCACTAAGAACGGTATCGTTAAAAAAAATGCGATCATTTTCGGTGATAAGTTCAAAGATTTTTTTATTTCCTCGCAGAAATCGAGAAAAGCACTGCGTTAAGCCTCAGTCGAAAGTGCAATAGCTGGACTCGTACTTTCGAGGGCCTCTGCTACGCGTGGGCCCTTAAACTAACTCTATTGCTTACTTTCTAACGTCTACAACAATGTATTGTAAAAACTTCTTCAGTTCCTTGTAATCATCAAAATGTAAGATAATGGAACAGAGCCCGCCACAGCGTATAACCTATAATGTAAGATAATGTTTAAAAACTAAAATTTATTATCCCAACAAGTCTAGCAAACACTACGGGGTATGTCAGTCACATCAATTTATTGTATTTATTTCAATATTTCAGGTAATGGGTGGTGCGCCACAACAAATACGTGGGGCAGCTCCGGTTCGCCCCTCTGGCCCGGGCAACACAGCGTTGCAGTCGAATCAGCAGGTAAAAGTCAATCTTAAATTCCTTAACCTGCAACTATACTTGACAATCAAAACAAATAATTACTATAATAAATAACACTATACGAATATTTATTATTAACCAACTTCAAAAAAGAATGTTCTCAGTTTGACCCGTATGTTCGTATTGTTTGTATGTACGTTTCTATGGCTGAACCGATTTTCAAGCGGTTTTTAGAAAATGATATGTTACATACAAGAAATTGGTAGACAGGTGGACAAAACATACGCCACATGGACGGCGTCGCGACTCCCTTAAATATTGGAAATAGCAAGTTCCACGCAAAGGAGATTTACTTTTATTTTTGAAAATATTACTGCATAATGGTTCTTCGAAAATTCGTCTTAACCAGGAATCGAAGTGGTCGAATATGACAAAATAATAAAGAAGGGTTTTTTACGGTCTTTATATAATTTAAATAGACATAAATGATCACTATCAATGAACCTTTCGATATGTATCATAAAACACGACTTTGTTTTGTCATATTCGTTCAGTTCTATTCCCGGTTAAGGAAGAGGATTTATGTTCATAAATCCAATAAACCAGTATGTTTTGTTTTTATAAATAAAAGTAAGTCTCCTTTGCGTAGTTACTTGCTATTTCCAATATTTAAGGTATAGAGCAGGCCCAAAGGGATGGTTGTTTGCAAAAATCGCGGGCCGCGAAATGTTTGGTGATTTGTCTACCTGAGATCCTCGACTTTATAAAAAGCCATGTTACCGCGCGCATGCTCTTTTGTCATTCAGTCCTCCACTCCGTCCCTTTACCGTTTGGCGATGAACAATTATTTCATGACACGACTGCCGTGCTTGACGCTATGTAAAAAGATGGCACCCCTATTGTGCCATCAGCAATGTATAAGTATATGTAATTGGTTTTTTCAAGGATTGAAAATTACGTTGTTTTATTCGGTTTTGAGTGGCTTTATCTTCGTGCTTTCCTTGAAATAGATGGTAATTGATTCAGATGTTTCAAACCTGCGAAAACATAGGCTTTGCCTAAGAGAGAACATAAGAATAATTTGTGCCTCTGAATCCTGCCATGCATTGTTTAAAAGCAACAGTTTAAGTTTATATGTGCAAATGCTCTTCTGAACCGATATTTGAGTTGGTTACGAGCTACGCGAAAGAAACCTTTACCCAAAGCAAATGATGAAAAAATCTCTATCTGACTCTTTAATAAACCATGTAAATGTCTATCTAATTTTCGAACAAAGTCGGGTACCTGCAAAAAAGCAGCACTGAAATCCTTCTGTAAATGTGCCAACTATGATTGTAAAAACTTTAAGAAAAACAAACTATTTCTTGCATGTGTAAGCAACTTTTTGTAATTATCGTAATTTTTAGTCAAAATAAAGGTTTTCTGTACCTTTGGCCATGGCCATAAGTAATAATTTTGTAATGAAATTCCAAAAAGCAAAAATCTCTTGTAAGGGTCTAGCCGATCTACCATGTAAATTTGCCCCTGGCTGAAAATGTAGGTTTCTTACGTGTGTTTTATTAACCTTATTACAAGATATAATTTTACGAAGTTTTAACCCTAAAATGCTCTTGGTTTTGAAGAAAAAGAAGAAAGAAAAAAATATGTTTTTATTTTTTTGTAGCCAAACTAATGATTCGATTTCTTTGTAATTTGGATATATTATGTATCTAATAATAAACTACTATCAAAAAAAAAAACAACGTTCAAACTCATTTATGAAGTGTTTAAAATTGACTTTATTTTTTTTAAGATTTTTTTTTTAATACTTACGAGATAGGGACAACCTCTAATTTTACTTATTTTATGCGGAATCTAATATTGCGTAACATATTTTTTGCAAAAAAATCCATTTGGGGCAACAGGGTAAAAATATCTTACTAATGAATATACGTAAAAATCCTTCATGATTAATTCAGAATGTGGTAAAAGCAGTCAGTATAAAACTTTTTTCTCTTTACTATTTAAATATCAACTTCACTACGCAAATAAAATATTTCTAATAATTTGTTTCTAAATACAAAACGGTTTAAAAACGACTTCAATAAAATATCGACAATTTCAATTTTAATATGAGCTAATTCATTCGAATACGAATTGAATTTGAATTTGAATTTGGAATGTATACGCGTTCGAACATCACCGTGCCTTTTTTTAATTTATCTAACGCGATGGTTGTATTGTACATTTGTCGCATTTACCGCTTACAAATTAAAAGTAAAAAATAGCGGGAAACAATAATCGTTTTTCACCTATCTTATGCGTTATGGATAAACGTAATGCGATACGCAAGGTGTTTAGGAAACGTGTCCGAACTTTGTATTTAAAAGCATATAATGCAATAGAAGCCCGACTAGAACAATGCATACAAAACTATATCGAAAATGAGCATCTGCTGTCCCTAACGGAAAACGTAAGTATTTTTAGTCATGCTTTATACCCTTTCAGTTAGTTCTAGTAAAGATGCAGGAAGTTTAGTTATTTTAATTTTATTTTATAGATGGCAACGATCAAATTTGAAATCTTTGAACAAATTAACCTGCCAACCAGAATTCTAGTTCCACTGTACCGCGACGCACTACCCTCTTTATACGAGTACGTGTGTCTACTGGATGAAGGAATTGTAATGCTGGAGAGATGCTCGCAGTGTGGAAGATACTCAGACTATGACGGAAGTGATACAGTTATGTTAAGTTCTTTATACTGCATTTATTGTGCTGGCAAATTATTTTATATTAACAATCATATTTGAAGTAGGTAATTAGTACCTATATCACTTAACTACGTCAGTCGATCCTGGTAACTTTGAATGCTCAGGAAACATTAACTGCCCTTAAAGTTATATTAAACGATTAAATGTTTATAAATAAAAAAAGGTACATTAAGATTAGATCACAATTAACTTATATATGTACATATAAATAAACTTCTATTGCATTATATGCTTTTAAATACAAAGTTTGGACACGTTTCCTAAACACCTTGCGTATCGCATTACGTTTATCCATAACGCATAAGATAGGTGAAAAACGATTATGGTTCCCCGACATTTTTTACTTTTAATTTGTAAGCGGTAAATGCGACAAATGTACAATACAACCATCGCGTTAGGTAAATTAAAAAAGGCACGGTGATGTTCGAACGCGTATGTACACTCCAAATTCAAATTCAAATTCAATTCGAATTCGAATGAATTAGCTCATATTAAAATTGAAATTGTCGATGTTTTATTGAAGTCGTTTTTAAACCGTTTTGTATTTAGAAACAAATTATTAGAAATATTGTATTTGCGCAGTGAAGTTGATATTAAATAGTAAAGAGAAAAAAGTTTTATACTGACTGCTTTTACCACATTCTGAATTAATCATGAAGGATTTCTACGTATATTCATTAGTAAGATATTTTTACCCTGTTGCCCCAAATGGATTTTTTTGCAAAAAATATATGTTACGCAATATTAGATTCCGCATAAAATAAGTAAAATTAGAGGTTGTCCCTATCTCGCAAGTATTAAAAAAAAAACTTGAAAAAAATAATGTCAATTTGAAACACTTCATGAATGAGTTTGAACGTTGTTTTTTTTTTGACAGTGGTTTATTATTAGATACATAATATATCCAAATTACAAAGAAATCGAATCATTAGTTTGGCTACAAAAAAATAAAAACATATTCTTTTCTTTCTTCTTTTTCTTCAAAACCAAGAGCATTTTAGGGTTAAAACTTCGTAAAATTATATCTTGTAATAAGGTTAATAAACACACGTAAGAAACCTACATTTTCAGCCAGGGGCAAATTTACATGGTAGATCGGCTAGACCCTTTACTAATAATATTTGGGAAGGGGTTCGAGGAACCACAAAACTGGTTGGCAACTCATTGGGTGTGGGATCAATACAATATATATCAGAAGTCAGAATGCGGTCCGCAATTTTTGCAAACAGAACTATACTGCGCGCCCGCTACGTTCTAGTAGTTGCCGTCCATGTGGCGTTCGTTTTTTCCACCCTGT
The DNA here is from genome assembly GCA_923062465.1 of Acleris sparsana. Classification (NCBI taxonomy): domain Eukaryota; kingdom Metazoa; phylum Arthropoda; class Insecta; order Lepidoptera; family Tortricidae; genus Acleris; species Acleris sparsana. Next base: position 24,714,279 of record OV281285.1, read on the forward strand.
ATATTTGGTGAAGTGGAACTGATGGATGATGAAAACCACACATGACCACCGGAACTCTTCAACGGTACCTTTATTTTATTTATATATTAATTTGATAAAATCAGTTACAAAACATTGAAAACAAAATTAACATAAACCATACAAGGCACCTGTATGTAGTACACCTGGATTGCCAAATACCTACATCACAAATATTGAAGTATTTATGGGGTAAATCGCCAATAACTGGCCACTTTTCAATAACTGGCCACTTTTCAATAACTGGCCACCTCACACTAAAAATGAACTTTATTTACCTAGAATAGAATGCATTTTAGTATAAGGTGTTAATTACTGGCCACCCTTCAATAACTGGCCACGTTAAACTAAATTGAATTCTGTTTGTAGGTAACAGAGTTAATTTTTAGTATGAGGTGGCCTGTTATGGGGGGGTGGCCAGTTATTGGAGATTTACCCTATAAGCTATTTAAATATTAGCAAGAAGGATAAGGCACTATCCATAAGGTGTACATTGGTGCACCTTATCAACAACTCGAGAATGGCGATGTGCATACGACGCAAAACAGCAACCGGTTTCTTATCTAATCTATTGCGCGAAATCTATCACCTATTTCAAGGGTGGCGATAACATATGTGGATTAAGATAGTTAAGCGACTATAACGAAGAACATTTAATTGTTTAAATAAGACCATGACTTTCCCGCGGCGTTACTTAAGGCAAGCTTGAAATGTCTTAGTTTCATATCAACTAAGAAATGGGGCTACATGATAGCTGATCTATCAGTCTTATCACTTAAAAGTATAAGATAATATAAATGGTTGAAGAAACATAAAACCGCCTTCAAAAAAGGTAAAAAAATAGTACATTGTGCATCAAGGGTAGTATGAAGGAAATTACTAACGAGAGTGTTAGAAGCCCGACGCCGAAGGCGGAGGGCTTTTAATGACTCGAGCTAGTAATCCCCTTACTGCCTGTGATACACACAATGGTTTTCATCACATTTGCGAGGAAAAAAAACAAAGAGAAAACACTTTAACTCTGCAAAATATAAAGAAATAACTTTTGACGAACGGGAACGTAAATGGAAACGATATTTTTTTTGTGACCTCTACCACAGATAATAACTGCGTTTAGTTTCGACCTGGATTGGAGCCAGATTTAGCCAATTTGATAAAAATGTATAATTACTAAAATTAATGATAAATGTTGATATAAACTTGAAATATGTAGGTATAAAAATAATAAAGTTTAATGAAGCGTATACGTTTTGTGCAATGTAAGTTAGTCTATAGCTAATTTTTAAAGATGAAATTAGAAACCGATTTAATTTTTGGCTGAAAATTAAACCTCCTTAGTCAGAAATGATGTACGAAAGAGTTGCAAATTTTAAAAAGAAAGTCATTACTCCCTAGGGATGACAAACTCGCCATAATTCCCGCGGGAACAATTTAGGCCATTGTCCTTCTGTATACAGGCATGGAATAACACCATTTACGAGCAAGTGTGATGAAAAACTTCTTTCAAAATGGTCGGTAATAGGTTTGGACTGACCTTTACCGCCCGTTTTAATAGAAGTTATTCTTTGCGTTTTTGAAGGGGGGTTTTTTAGTTGTTTAAAACTTTTTTATTTATTTATTTACATTATAGGCTACGTTTTTACTAGATATTTATAAACATTTTAGCCTGGCCTACACACTCCAGGAGCGAAACAGAATCGCATTACGAGTATTCCAAAACCTGTGGGCATCGATCCGTTGCAGATATTGAACGAGAGAGAAAACAGGTTAGTTATGTCTGTATTAATATCTCCATACCTTCTTTTTGACCCGACAATGTCGAATTAAAGGAGGGTTACGATTTTAGCAGAGTATGTATGTTAGTATGTTAATCTGTTTACTCGAAGCTTCTAGAATATCCACCAGATTTGACAGAATCTGTGTTGGTGGCTTCGTCTTAGCTTCCGCATGTCATGGGGCTAGGTGACTTCATGTTAAATCCTTCATGGCGGATTTCACCCCTTCGGAGCAAAATGCACAAAAAGCAAAATGTACACTACACGCAAAAAGTAATCAATGGCAAAATGCACAATACGCAAAATGTACACAGCGCATAATGTGAAATACGCAGAATGTGAAAAACGCAAAACGTACAACTTTAATACGCAAAATTAACATTACGCAAAACACATTGTGTACAATACGGAAAATGTGCAATAAGCGCAAAATGTACAAAAAAACGAAATGTGTGTATTAGTGTTCAGCAATAGCTGGTAACTATCAAATGAGTTAACGAATTATATAAAACTAGCTTTCCACCCGTGACTCCGTCTGCACTTTAAATAAAACAATAAAATGCCGGACTATACAGCCCTATGACCCGGCATATATTTTTTTGGTGCATCGTTGAAGAGTTATCCGGTCCAAAGAGCAAAATCTCACATGTGCTAACAAGTTTTTATTAGCATGTAGAAAAGGAGTACCTTAAATTACCAGCTATTACTGAACACTAATACTCACTTTTCGTTTTTTTGTACATTTTGCGTGTTGAACTATTTTCTTATTGTTTTATTTTATTTATTTATTTTAAAAAGTTTTGTAAGTAGGCCCTGTAGGCACTTTTACAAGTCTGAGTCTACCAGCGCTTCCAAAGAGACCACTGTTGAGAAGAAGCGCCGCAAGAAACTCAACAGTAAGCCGTTTTTTCCAAATAAATCACTTATTACAATACTAAACTTAAGCTACACAATTTAAATGTCACAGGGATGTACAGGTCCCAGTAGTAATAGTAATTAAATATATCAAAATGACGGATTAAAATAAATAATACAATTTCGGAGATGTAAACAGTCTCCAAATGTCAAATTAAAATTAAGAATTAAATATAATTAAAAAAAAAAAAACACAAAACAAGGAGATGTAGAAAGACACTGGTATGTTGGTAAAATAAATTTCAAATTCAATTGCAACATCTAAATTAGACTCTATGATTTTACCATCTACTTTTAAACGAAAGTCATTAAATTCCTTTTTCCGGCGACCTGTTTTTTCATTAATTATTTTCCAAGTCGTTTTAATGACATCAGAGCTATTCAAGATTTTATCACTTAAAAAGTTTCGCTTAGCTATACGGCAGTCTGACTTGAAATTCTTAGAATACTCTTTGACATGTTCCTTAAACTCTTCACTAGCGTTAAACCGTCGTTCCTCATATAGTTGATACAGTATTGCTCTTCGTTTATGTAAGTCCGCAGTAGCCCAGTCACTGAAAACCTTTGCGCCACCGACCATGACCGATTTAGATGTAAATATCATGTCAAATTGTTTCATGAATGTGTGAAAGAATGAGTTGTACATGTCATTAGGGCCCTTATCAGTTGTTAAAAAGGGCAGATTTTGCACTAGGTTATGTCGCATTCTCTCCACACGACCTGCAGTAAGCGGCACAAAAGTTATTTCCTTATTCACAACATTATGCGATACAAACTCCAATTTAATTAATTGACCTAGATGATCCGATTCCAGGTTACTGATCAAACTCTTACTAATAGGAATTATATCAGTAAAAATGTTATCAATACACGTGGCGCTAGTATCAGTCACTCAAGTCGGCTCCATAAAAGTATGAGCCAGTGCGAAAGATTTGAAAAGATTTATTAATCTGCAGCTTAGTGAACTATTTTCCAAAATACATATTAACATTAAAATCTCCACATATAATAACTTTTTTACTCAAATGAGATAAATTGATTAAGATAGTTTCCACGTTCTTTTCAAAAATTTCGAAATTTCCTAAGGGTGGCCTATATACACAAACTACTATGAATTGCTGTAATTCTATTGCAGCGAGTTCTAATGTACGTTCAACAGATAAGGACACAATGTCCTTACGTTCTTTAAATTTAAATTTATTGTTTAATATCATTAACGACCCACCATGTATCGAGATACTTCTTGTGAACAGACTGCCGACCTGGTGGTTGATAAAATTAAACATAGCCTCGTTAGTAGTTAACCAGTGTTCCGTTATACATAAAATATCAATATTATTACTATTAAGAAATAACTCAATTTGGAGGTCTTTACTTCTTATACATTGAATATTCTGGTGAACCAGAGTGATACTATTAGATACTTTGCTGCCAGATTTGGCCTTACATTTATTGCGATTTAGATTGCTAGAGTTGACGCCCTCTGTTGTCGTTTCATTTAATTTAAATGATTGATGGTATTTGGAACGGTTTCCAGGTGCATTTTTGGTTGCTTAAAAGAAGGAGGAGCCAAATTATTGGCTGAAATATCAAATAAATAAAATAGCGACATAGCTATCTGTCTTTTAAGATAATTGGGAAGGTAAATTTTCCCTTTATTCAAAATGTAATTATTACTAATATAATTATTAGAATCAATAATGTCAATCTTATCATTATATGTACACATGTTATAAAATGTCATATTTAGATTATGTCCTTTATCATTTTCTTTCTGTGACAACTGTTTACAATAAGGGAATGTAAACAATATGTTTTTTTTTACTACAAGACTTTTCAATGTTTGAAAAAATGAAATTAATTTATTTTTGTTTACATTCCCTCTATTTCCTAAAAGAATAAGCAAACTTGTGTCAATATCAATATTTCTGTCCTTAATAATTTAATTTTGGATATTTTCTAAGCTGCTTAAAGGTAAACAATTGCTGATCACACTTAGTGTATGAATTGAATATTGAGCCCATATTACTACCAATTTCATCGCAGTACACAATTATGTCAGGTTTATGTTTATATGTCAATGTGTTAGTACTGTCATTAATTACTGTAGGAAGAGGAATACTATGCGCAGGAATACTCAGTGTAGGAACACTGAGTGCACTGAGTGCAGGAACACTAACACAGGCTCTGCTTCAGTCCGCTGGTGGCCAGACAGACACTCATGGTTTGGCAGACACATGTGTGATTGTCCGCCAGTGACTGAAACAGCTCTAAATTATAGTTGAGCTGCCCTATTAGGTCATCCATACCTAAAGAATACTCGGCTATAATTTTTTTTGAGTTCTCTTGCAAATTATTTAATGTTTGTATCGACTCCTCAAAATTAAGTATTTTTAATTGTAACATTTGTGTGTCAGTGTCATACTTTAACTTATTATTTCCTAACATATTGGCATATTCATTAAGTTTATCAACTAGTTTTACATTTATTTTATTTAATATCAATTTTGTTCTATACCGTTTATTTTGTGTTAACAACCTTTGAGATTTTCTTATATATCTATTTAATTTAATGTGTTTTTTTAGTTTATTCCTGCTACAACTACTTAACCTTGTTGTGGTGGAAATGTCATTAGTTAAATCTATGGTAACCACAGGATTGTCCGTTGAAGCAGGAATCAACTGAGGGTCACTCGCTATTATTGCACATTTTGCGTATGTACGTTTTGCTTTTGCACGTGCTGTTGACTGTACATATTGCGTATTGTGCATTTTGCCATTGTTAACTTTTTGCGTGTAGTGTACATTTTGCGTTTTGTGCATTTTGCTCCGAAGGGGATTTCACATGCAATCACATAAAATGCTAAGCGTAAATGTCTTTAATTTTTTTGCAGTAATTTTTTGGTATAAAATAAAGATTTTAATGCATAGATATCGAAAAGTTTAGATACTTATTGGTTGAACACGCCAATACTTGGATATATACAATTTTGTATAGTTAATTGAAAACTAACAAATTAAATGGTTTTTACCTCCTGTGTTCATACATAATTTTTGAGGCGAAATAAAATGTTAATAAAAAATAAAGAATTGAGTTAATTAGTATACATTATCCAATAACTACAAGCAATTATTACTCAAAAGTATCGCCTCTTTTTTTTATACAAGATCTTAGACGTTCTGGGCAGTTTTCAATCGCAGCACAAATCTTCCAGTGGGATTCGCTTCGCTTCTCTGATGAGGACGCGCTTTAGATAACCCGAGTTATGGTGGGACTTTTGGCAGGCCCCGTGCTCAAATTCAGTCAAGCGGGTTGAGATTAGGACTAGAGGATGGCCATTTTTCCAAATTTTACCTTAGGCTCGAGTTGTTTTAGTCTTATGGGCCGATGCTGAGACTTGCTGGAAAATCCATTCCTTGTTGTGAAAAAAAATTGAGTGGACAGATATGTACCATTACTCTGTAACTTGGGTACTTATACAAATAGCATAAGAGGCGAAGTGATTAAAATTAGTAGATTTCGTAATCGGGTTTTAGTTTTGACTTTATCATATTGTGATTTTATAGGATTGCCGCCCGAATCGCGTACCGTATGGAAGTGCTGACTAATTTACCGGCGAACATCTCAGATGATTTGAGACTGCAGGCTCAAATAGAGTTGCGAGCTCTGAGGGTGCTAAACTTTCAGAAACAGTTAAGAGCTGAGGTAAGTAACTGATAACCTAATGGAAATAGCCTAACTGGTTATTTTTTTATATAAACCAGTACTAAATTACTTATGTGCTGCCCTCCTTAGAAAAAAAGGCGTATGTCTCATAGAACCGCGAATGTATTGTGACCTTTTTATTACCCGACTGCCGAGAAGGGGAAATTTGTTTAGCAGACTATATATGTATGTTTGTTCCTTTGTGGCGTTCTAGAAACTAAACGCATGGACCGATTTTGATGATTCTTATGGTAATCGATTGGTAATAATTTTGTGAGTGTCACTAAGGATATGACAGTAATAGGTTTCTTCAATCATTTCTCATTTAAGATCATTTAGGATTTATAACGATTTAAAGTTGGTCAGCAACAACAATCGGGTTTTTTAAAACTTGCTTTTTGTTTTTATTTAGAAAGGCAGTGTATAAATAGCTTTAATCTAGTTAACTAAAGAACTGGACCGTTTCCTTGATGCATTTTTTTTTGCCTGTAGATTCTTGGTCAAGTACGACGCGATACAACTCTTGAAACCGCGGTCAATATAAAAGCATACAAACGCACCAAACGCCAAGGATTGCGCGAGGCGCGCGCCACGGAGAAACTGGAGAAACAGCAGAAACTGGAAGCTGAGAGAAAGCGCAGGCAGAAACACCAAGAGTTCTTACAAACCGTGCTGCAACATGGTAAGATATTCAACATTGTTAAAATAATAAAATAAAATATTGAGTATTGAGTACCTATTGAGTTCTATCTTCATTCTTGGTCACTGAATTATTGCAGTTGTAACATGAAAAGCCCCGATTCAAACTTCGCAATGTAACGTTGAGCTATAATGTCACATTTACCTAGTCGGTCCTTAAGTTCTGTCACAAAGGTTTAGTCAAATAAAACTAACATCTGTTTATTTTTTAATTTCAAAATATATAAAAATTTAAAGCTTAATTAATGTACATTTTTAAGAACTAATAATCATTCCACATAGTTTCCGTAATTTCCTTTATAGGGACTCCTACGGTCGCACGGACCCTAAATCCTTTTTCGGGTCCGTGCGACTCCTACACCAATTTACGATGCACGTCGGCATCGTTGTTGCTATAGTTGATCTTATTTATCAGTTATTTATAATTATTTTACAAAACTATAATGACAACCATTTGACACAATAACTCAAAGCCTACTGGAAGCCGGTTGAGCACCAAGTATTAGCTCCGCCCATTTCAGCACTAAGTATGTGGAACACTTTTTGAGTGACAGTTATCCTTCTATACTTATTATATTTCGATGACCGGCACCAACTTTTGGTTCTTGTACCATTATTTCACAGTTATTGCGACGAATTTAAATAAATAGCACTATATATTCGTCTGTTTCGACGTTTATGTATATCTAGAGTACTAGATAAACTTATATTATAATTAATTCGATTAATTTAAACAGCTGTATTAAATTTGACGATTGAGCTTGGCCGTGTTGCCAGCCTCAAATCTTTCATTTATATGTACTAAATAATCAAGCAAAATCACAATATAAAAATCTTTAACAGCTTCAGCAAATTTACCACAGAAATGCTGACATTTTTTGTTACGTTTATAGGTATGATTCCCAATTTCAAAAACTTGACAAGTTTATGTAAATCGTGTTCTTGCTAGTACAATATTATTCTATTCAAACATTAATGTATTAAGTCTAAATAATGTAGCTGTGTTAACCTATAAGCAATAGTAGATTGATAACCAAGGGTTGAAAGTGACCCATTTAAGAATAAGAATAAGAATAAGAAGTATTTATCACCCGAGATACCTATTTCTGGCGCTCGAACGAAGTGAGAGCGCCAATAGTTCGAGGGGAAATGGGTAATTTCACCCGAGTTAGACACTCTACTTTTCATTTCGACTGTGAGGAAAAAAGACACGGTATATCTAAATATATTTAATCTCGTTTCCCGCTTTATCTATTGAAAACTTTTTTTTTCTAGATTCATAAAAAAGTTAAAATACACATGCTGCCAACATTAGAAAAGTTAAATCGAGTTGGTCACGGCCAAGGAGCATGACTTCCATCTCATTCTTACCCTAACTAAAGAAAGAGATGGAATATATTCGTGACGTAATAAAAGTCTCATTTCTTGTTTCGAACGGATGTTCGGTGTTCAACCTCCTTGTTGTATAATAAGCTCCTTGGTCGTGACCAACTCGATTAAACTTTTCTAATGTTGGCAGTAGTGTATTTTCTAGATGGCCATGCCGAAACGTGAAAGAAAAAGTGTCATGCTATGCTATCACGGCATTATGGCGGGCAGCAGAATATAGGAATAATTTTAAATGTTGATTTTCTGTAATTGCGAAAAAAATAGACCAGTCTTAAAATGATTTTCATATGAACCTATAGCCTGTAATAAATAAATCGTTTAACGATAGTTTAGATATATGAAAATCTTTTATTTTAATAATATGACGTAGCTCAATTATCTTAGACTCCGTGGCCAATCGTAACTATTAAAAAAAAAAAATATTTTCCACCCTAGAGATGAAAACGCAATTTTCCACCCGGTTATCCACCCATTCAAATTAAACTTTCCGAACAGGAGAGATGAAAAATAATAATAATAGTACCTATTGCCTGAAAATTGAATAGTACCTATAATAAAGGTGCAAACAAATTTTATATGCTTATCGATATACGCAGTTTGATCAAAAAATACGCGGAAATTGAGTATTTAAAAAAAATACCTTTATTTATTCGTCTATATCGATATTGTCACATTCGAAGTAATCACCTCCGGATATAATACACTTCTGCCAGCGTCTTTTCCAATCTTCGAATCATTTATGGAATGCACTTTTTGATATGGCCTTCAGTTCTTTCAGCGATTCAGCTTTTATTTCCTCTATAGTCGCAAAACGTCGTCCTTTTAATGTTCTCTTCATCTTTGGGAAAAGGAAAAAGTCGCATGGGGCCAAGTCCGGTGAATACGGTGCTTGGGGCATCAATTTGGTCTGGTTTTTTGTCAAGAAATCACGAACAAGCCGAGAGGTGTGAGCGGGTGCGTTATCGTGGTGCAAATGGAATGAGTTGTTTTTCCACAATTCTGGGCTTTTTCTACGGATGGCCTCACGCAAACGGCGTAAAACTTCTAAGTAATACTCTTTGTTAACTGTGCGACCTGCTGGTAGGAATTCATGATGTACAATTTCATTAAAATCGAAAAAAACAGTAATAAGAACCTTGACGTTGGATCGAACTTGACGGGCTTTTTTGGGCCGCGGCTCCTCCGAGGTTTTCCATTGAGACGATTGCACCTTTGTTTCAACGTCGTATCCATATTCCCAAGACTCGTCACCCGTTATGACTCGTTTGAACAGTTCTGGGTCGTCCGCAACTTCATCCAACATTTGCTGGGCCATGTCTTTGCGATACTGCTTTTGTTGAAAATTTAACAATTTTGGCACGAATTTGGCAACGACACGAGACATGCCTAAAGTATCAGTTATAATCAATTCACAAGATCCGTAGGAGATGCCAACTTCCTCAGCAACATCTCTGATAGTGATGCGGCGATTGGAAAGCACAATTGTTTTGACTGTGTGGATGTGGTCATCGGCGGTTGACGTTTTTGGTCGCCCATTCCTGCCGTTTTTTTCATAGCAGACTCACCATAAGCTGTCTCTAACATTCCAACCACGGCACTGCATTTAATTTTGTTTTTAACACAAAATTTTATGCAAATTCTTTGCTCCGTCATTTTTACTCTGGAAAACTCTTGAAAATTCGCCGATCACAAGAAAACACGTCTTACTAATGTTCCTACGAATAGCTAACATAAGGACTATTATCTTGGGACCATCTAGCTAAGTAGTAATTAATTAATAACTCGTCTCTGGTCGATGGCAAAAACAATCTTAACTTAATATAAAGCTTAATTTTGTGCTACTATCTAAACTTTTTTACGGAGTTTTTAGTTTGTAAGCTGTAACCGATTATGAGGAGGTTGTTTTTGTAGTAGTTAATAGAGCGTTTAAGCGTAAGAGGCACACATGTTCTAAAGTGGCGAGACTGGGTCTTGTACGAATTTGCGCTCATGATATATCCCTCTTGCTTCTGTGATCTGAGGTTATAATTAATTTCTAGCCAAGGATTTCAAGGAGTATCACCGCAACAATGTGGGTAAGCTGTCGCGAATGAACAAGGCGATAATGAACTACCACGCAAACGCAGAGCGTGAACAAAAGAAGGAACAGGAGCGCATAGAAAAAGAACGTATGAGACGGTAAGCACAGTTTTGATCCTATACCTAGAATAAATAATGTAATGTTATGTAACTCGTCAGTAAAAACTATAGTAGGCTTTCCTCAAATTGACGATTGGTTTTTTTTTTGAGTTTAGTGAGGATTGCTTATGTTGAGTATGAACATCCTAATCGTGACAGTTGTTGACTATATTTTTTTCGAGATTTGTGCACGCGACTTGTTTTTAAATTTTGTTTTTTTTTTTAAATTTAATTTGTGTCTTATAGCGGCATCATGTTAAGCCTAAATAATCCTCACGAAAAGAGGTGCTCACAAAAAAACCCTTAGTCAATTTTATGAAAGGACGGATTTACAAAAAACTGACTATGGCCTTTGCATATCATGTACCAGTTTGGAACCATCCAATGTTTGCTGCGGCCTATGACAGTTTCTAGCGGAACCGATATAGTTTCGTCATGTCCGTCCATCCGTACGTATGTTGCAGGCATTTTACTCGAAAACTACGAGATATAGGTCGATGCAATTTGGAGTATAGGTGTCTTTTATAAGTCACTACTTAGTGTAGTAGTTAAATAATAAAAAATAATATTTCTAGTAGGGGGCCCTCCATACATGTATCTGCATCAACAATTCAAAATATTAGGACAGTGGTTTTAAAAAACAGGTTTTTTGATTAAGTGCATATTTGCGGAAAAAAACGTTTTGAAAGTCACATGAATTGTGTCTATGCGGAAGGGGAGGAACTTAATGTCTAAAAAATATGATACCAATAAGGGTACGCGTAATAAATACTTACAACAAAAAATATTTGAATATGATCGGATATACTGTTTTTGAGTTATTGCGGAAGAACTAAGCTTCTCAACAAAACGTCATAAGTGCCATGAAGGTACTCGTAGGTACATTCTTTGGCTGCACATATTTGTATTCGTAGTAACGGCTTCGGAACCCTGCACCGAGCATGGTCTGACATGCTCCAGCCCGCTTTTTTATTATATTCTAATCAAACGTCGTTATCACGGGAGCAAAAACGATTTGAAAGAATTATGACTAATAGGCAACAACAGATGTGACACTCATATTGAGAAACGTTTTATACCTACGAATTCTATATTTATTAATATGTATTAATAATTTCTTTCTAATATCTTACCTCGGTATTTAACTTGATTACTAGTACAGACGAGTTCATAAATATGTGTAAATTTTAGTACCTTGTCACTTTAATCGCTAGCACAATTCATATGTGGCAGTTTAAACATGACATTAAATAGATAAGGTACTAAAGTGAACTCGACTGTACATATGTAAAAAGATAGCTACGCAGTCCTAACGTCAACCTCTACATTCACTTTTCCTGCTACTTTAGACATGATAAATTCTTGATTGATTCGATATGTACAAAAAACATTTAATAATATCTTAATAAAATTTGAGTGTAAACGGAAAACAAATATTTTAAAATTATAAGGTTCCCTTCATTTGGCATTTTTTTGTTTAGCATATTCGTCATTTGGCATAATCATCATTTGTCATACCGTTCTTTTTTCTGAAACCGTATTTTTCAGGATTTTTTTATGACAATCCTGAAAAGTATATATAAGTATATTTTATAACAATACTGTATGCCAAATGATGAATATGCCAAAAAAAGTTATGCCAGATGAATGTAAACCAAAATTTAAAACAAGTTTTGGGGAAAAAGAATAGATTGACATATTTTTAGGGTTCCATACAAAAAATGGAAAAAAATAGACAGAAACCTTATAGGATCACTCGTGCGTCTGTCTGTCTGGTCGTCCTTCCGTCTGTCACAGCCAATTTGCTCCGACTCTACTGGACCAAATCAGGTGGAACTTGGTAGTATGGTGTAATCCTACTACCCAAACACAGATGTGCAAACCAAATAAATATTTTTATAAAACAAGGGTTTACGGGGGACAAATCAGGAAATAAAAATAATAATTTGCAGACCTTACTGTATCATATGTCAAATGAAAGGGCTCGTTATGAGGATCTCCAAAATATATTTTTGTTATTATTGTAAAATAAGTAGTTTTGATTTTATTCTTGAAAGAAGACGAAAATGAATTGAACATAAATTAAAAAAAAAAAACGAAATATAGTTCATTGCTTGTAGATTACAGGAAAACTTGTAAGAATTGTATCAAAAATACGTGTGTACGGAACCCTCTCCACGCGAGTTCAACTCGCACTTGGCCGGTTTTTTTTATACAAGTAACACCTTGACTTATAGGTAGGTAAGCGTTTACTGAGTGTGTACAAGTTTGATTGACCTTTTCCTGCGCCAATTTCATGCTAGATATGAAGAGCTTCTTAAGAGGCTTATAATGTATAAGCAGAATATTCCGTTTATACTTAACAGACATTCTGTTATTATATGTGTTCTAAATAGATTTATTTTTGCTCCCGCGATAACGACTTGTGATTCTAATCAGTCGTATACATTGGCAGTTTGATGGCGGAAGACGAAGAGGGTTATCGAAAGCTTATCGATCAAAAGAAAGACAAACGTCTCGCCTTCCTACTATCGCAGACCGACGAATACATCGCCAGTCTTACCGAGATGGTGAAACAACACAAGCAAGAGCAACGCAAAAAACAGCAAGAGGAGGAGCGCAGGAAGCGGGTGAGATAATTATTGTACTAGCGCTATAAATCCTTACGGCCTGGCAACAATTCTACCACGGGTCTTTTATTTGACGTAAAATCATTTGATTTAACTAAAGTCATAACTATAAACTTTAATAGTTATTTATGTAACTGGTACATAATTAAGTTTCTTAAGGTGCTTTAAACATGCTTTTTGTTATTGTAGCTCTAGGAGTTATGATGTTTCAAAGTAATTACTCGTTTTATGGCTTTTTGCCCTAACAATATTACGGAAAGTATACTCGTGCCTTTAATTAGAGCGCTCGCACCAGTTACATAAATAGTAGATTGTGTCACAAGGGAGCAAAATGACATATTTAAGGCGAGGGCGTACATTGAATCCTGAACGAAGCGAAGGATTCTACAATTGAATCCCGAGCGTAGTGAGGGATTCTAAAATAGAATCCTGAGCGTAGTGAGGGATTCAAGTGTTAACGCCCAAGGTGGAAATAATTTTGCTACCGTGTGACACATACTGCTTTTCACATAACCTATGAGGAAAATAAAAGATCTTAGTGATGAAACAAATTTAATTATTCACACATTCTAGAAATGCTGAAATTATCAAATTTAACAACAGGAAATTATCGCACTTAACAACAATTATCAAATTTGGCAGCAAAATGTCCTTGAACAGAAAAGTGCCACTTTGATCCCTCCTAGCAGGGAAGAAAAGTCCCCTTTCCGAGTAGGTGATATGAAATAATAGTACATTGTGCATCAAGGGTAGTATGAAGGGAATTACTTTTAATGACTCGAGTTAGTAATCCCCTTACTGCCTGTGATACACACAATGGTTTTCATCACATTTGCGAGGAAAAAAACAAAGAGAAAACACTTTAACTCTGCAAAATATAAAGAAATAACTTTTGACGGACGGGAACGTAAATGGAAACGATTATTTTTTTGTGACCACAGATACTGCGTTTAGTTTCGACCTGGATTCGAGCCAGATTTAGCCAATTTGATAAAAATGTATAATTACTAAAATTAATTGATAAATGTTGATATAAACTTGAAATAGGTATAAAAATAATGAAGTTTAATGAAGCATATAGGTTTTGTGTAATGTAAGTTAGTCTATAGCTAATTTTTAAAGATGAAATTAGAAACCGATTTAATTTTTGGCTGAAAATTAAACCTCCTTAGTCAGAAATTATGTACGAAAGAGTTGCTCCCTAGGGATGACAATCTCGCCATAATTCCCGCGGGAACAATTTAGGCCATTGTCCTTCTGTATACAGGCATGGAATAACACCATTTACGAGCAAGTGTGATGAAAATATTATATTATAATACGTTTCAAAATAAAACAAAACTGTATTCTGCAGCGAGCAAGCAGTTGTTTTTCGTCGATTGGGTTGTCGTCGAATATTAAAATGTCAAATCATTATTACACGGAAAGTTTAAAATTCCTAAAGTTAAGCACAGTTTAATTCAAATGTAGTCAAATGGATTTGCAATGAATCTGAAAATACACCACCGTGTTTTTTTTTATTTACGATAACTTCGGCATATTACTAGGTATATCCATAGAAACTAATTGGTAGATTAGATTTTTAAGGATTGCAAAAAAAAAAACGGCTCGGCGGTAAGTGTCTTGCTTACTGTGCAATTAGATGTGCAAGAGGTCACCGGTTCGATTCCCAGACGTGTCACTTATACGTTTTGATTTTTGTTTTTTTTTGCGTTTTTGGTATAATTGTCTACTATTCAACAATAATGTGTGTATCGTACTTATCTTTTAGGATAGATGTGTTTTATTCTAAATGCATTCATAACGAATGGTTTATTTTAAAATGAACGAAATAATTGCGTTGTTTCAGAGAATTTTATTTAAAATGTAGATGAATGGCCGCACAAAACTCAACAGTCAGTAATTTTATTACTTATCTTATTATTTATTACAATATGACACAATTTAACCTAGCATTACTTAAAACCTGAAAAAAAAACGTATCAAAACAAAGAGCATAAAAACCAGTAATGTGCGTATCTTCAACATATTTCACAGTAAGTAATGTTTAGAAATCGTTCTAGCGGGATGGTCTGCAGACCATAAGTTATCACAAAGAACGAAATCACCTGCTGTTAAACAACAACTTTTCGAGTATTAGATTCTACAAATAAACACACGAGCACTCTTAACACAAGATTAGCAAAGCAAAGAATGATATTGTGGGTGGCCGAGGCAGAAAAAACAAGAGCTTTGGAATAGTCACTTACGTACCTCAAAAAAATATTTTCCTAACACAGCACCAAATTTGGTCAGAGTACGTATCTTTATGACTTTTCATTTAAGAATTTAAAACTTAAAGATCCTGTTGAAAACTGAAAAAATAAAACTGAAAAAAAAACTGAATCTGTGAAATAAAACTAATGTAAATAATTTTCAAAATGACCACCTTCATGCTCTATACAAAGGTGCGTATCTGACGATTTAAATTGACTTCGGTAGCACGCATGTCATCAGCTACTTCCCGAATTCTTAAGAGTAAATCTTCCCGTGTATGAATAGGTTTTGCATATACACGCTCTTTAAGAGTTCCCCAGACGTATTAGTCCAGGGGCGTTAAATCCGGAGACCGAGGACACCAAGCAAGGGTTGGGCTACCGCGTCCAATCCACCGCCCCGAGAAATGGTTGTTTAAATATTCGCGTACGCGAAGAGCAAAATGTGCATCATTCTGAATCCAATGTGTTCGTAGTGTTTCTAATGGTACTTCTTCGAAATAATCCATAGAATGAAGAGATTGTAAAAAATTCTAGTAATTTTGACCATTCAGTCTGCTTGGAATTTCTACAGGACCTATGAGCTGATTGTTTAAAATTCCTGCCCACATATTAACAGAAAACTCATGCTGGAAGGAAGACTCTCTGGCTAGTTTCGGGTTGTGCTCAGACCAATCATGTAAGTTTTTAGAATTAACTATTCCTGCTCTTGTAAATTGTGCCTCGTCCATCCACAATATTTTCCCGATGATTTGTGGATCTTCTGTCAAAAGTGCGTTCATTCGTTGGCAGAATGCAATCCGTGAAAAGTTGTGTGGCAAAAGGCCTTGCACTTTACGATAATGGTATGGATGTAGACCATACCGCTTCCAAATTCTACAAACTTTATCGTGACTTACGTTGTAAATTATACGCCCTACACGTCTTGTTGACAAGGTCGGATCTTCTATTATTAAGTTCATGATCCCGTCTTCATCCTGCACTCTTAAATTAATATCTCTTTCGTGAGGAGTTTTCTGTAAGCCCAGTTCTCTAAATCGTCGGTGTAACTGTAACAATAATAATAACGGTTTGTTTAACATAAAATAAGAACTAATTAATGAAGGGATAAAGTAATCAATTAGAGATACTTACATTTATGAATGTATGAGGGTTAGGTGTCCGTCGGTCGGGATAACGCCGCCTGTATTCCCGTGCTGCTTCAGAAGCGTTGCCGTTACATAGGCCGTAAATAAAATGCATCTCAGCTTTTTCTTCAGGACAGAAATCCGTGGCATTTTTTATTATTATTATTAGTGATCGGCGACCGGAAGCATTTTATGTCACTTTGACGTTTAACAGCATGAACAGTAATGACTAATATGGATAAGTCGGTATTTTTTAAAATAAAACCACTTTTATTAAGAAGTAACTGAATTTAATTTGTTAAAGTAAATAATCATTATTTTTTCTATGTTTGATATTGTCAATCGATTTCCTTTGAGGATCCATTTGTATAAAGAGAACGACCGTTCGACGTCAACAGATGTGAGAGGTGCATATTCGTAAACTGATATTTCGTTGTAATCATTACGAGTATCACTTAAGTTTCTAACAAAATCGTATTCAGGGATTCTATCGATTACTGACTCCATTTTGTTACTTAATGAATTTGAGGACGTCATTATTACACATTATTATTATTATTTGTATGTCTTTACCAATCACGGGACTATGGGAGTCCCGGACCTTTGGAAGGCGTACATGGAGCCGAAGCCAACACGCAGAGGCCCTTTAGACAAGTTTAATTTAGTAAATTTATGGGACACCAACCGGCGATTGTCCCTGAGTTCAAACTAAAGAAGTATGCTCCCACGGACAACCACCGGTCAGTGTAAAGACTATTTAAAAAGGATGGGAATACTAATAATAGGTTCTATGAATGAACTGATATGGATTGGTGAAATAGGCTATTGATGAAACTACGGCGCCTGCCTGGCCAATGCTAATTACTTTGGTTTAAATGGCAGGCGGTGACTCGCTAACTCAATGGAATGGGACCTCCCGAAATAGCCACATATATATAGCAACAGTTTCAGAGGGGCTAAGGGTGGGACCATAAGGTGCCAACTCACCACTTATGCAACACATCCACCCTTCGAGCATATAGCTCTTGCGACTCCACTCTGACCGGCCAATAAAGGCAAGCCAGAGGTGAGGGTCTGTTCCTCGTCATTGCACACCGCAGCCGGCCGGTGAAGGCAAGCGTGAGGTGAGGAACAGGACCTACCCTCGGGAGCACTCAGGTCTGTGGTGTCGCCACTCACCACAGCTCGCCACTAGCTGCCCTGCGGCTTATTATCATTATTATTATTTGTCGTATATCAGATCCGGTTGATCAATGGTAATCAAACCATTTACGAATGGTAAATTCACTAGCCATATTTTCACTGGTAAAACTGGTTCCGCTAACACTAAACTGTAATTCTATGGAACTTGCTAACTATGTAAACAAGCCGCCATACTAAAATTGACATTAGATGTCAATTTCAATATATTGTTTGTTTACATAGTTAGCAAGTTCCATAGAATTACAGTTTAGATCAATAGATTTTAATGTACAAAATAATGACAGGAACGTCAATGAGACAAGTACAAGACATAAGATGACGTAAACTCATTCGTTCGATAGATAATTATAAGTGGCCTATGCTTCATAATCATATTTATAGGTAATAGAAATGTTAAAACCTTGATAGTAATAACTCAATAAAAAAAAAAACATTTTTATTAGGTAATTTTTTTTAACGATAATATAAATAGTCATGTCCATGTTATAATTTCGTCAACAATTTGACATAAAATGCTTCCGATCGCCGATCTCTAATTATTATTATGATTCAATTCAATTTTATTCCTACGACAATTCCATGACATTGTCACTTTAGATTGACGCGTATACAATCCTAACAATTGGAAACTCATTACTCACTTTAAAACTATAAGTATTAAAAGAAAATTGTTGTTATCAATTAAGAGCCTTTTACACTAGTTTAACGTGATTAACTGATTAAATTTAAAAATTAAATATCTTTAAAACCGTTAGACTTATCATTTGTCTGTCTTCGGGAAATTAACTTTGTTTGACCTAAAGGACGTTCCCTTAAAGTTATCGTAAATCAAAAAAAACGGTGAATCACGGTGTATATCGAATGGTATTTGGAGCGCTGCCTGTTTCCGGCATATCAAGAGCATAGAGGACAGCTTAAATGAGCAAGATCCACAACGGCTCGTGATAAACGTCATGTCATCGTCTGATAGTGATTCCGAGATATTTAGTTGAGTTTTTTTTAATTTATGTAGGTTTTGTCTTTTGTAAAGTAAACACTGAAATAATTTGTATTATATCTATATTAAATAAAATGCGACTTATTATTAAATATAATCTAATATTAGGAAATACAAACTAACAAAGTAACATTTGCCAACCCTGATTTTTGCCGTGTTTTGTAAAACCAAACGTAATTTGAACCTTATTAAAAAACGCTTGCAATACTTTGTAGTATAACAGGTTGTGAGTTAAGACGTTCTGGTATGCAATGTAACAACGGCTTAATGGTTTTATTGCTATTTGCTCTTGAAATTGTGGGGAAACTATACCTTGCGAGCTTAACAAACTTTTTAAACAATATCTAACTTGTAAACATTCTTCGATTTTACTGCGAACAAATTATTATCTAGCCGCGATTAGTGCCAATTCACTTGACAGCTATTCCAATCCCAGACGAATCGCGGTTTTATTATACTTGTCAGCAAAGTTATTTTGATTATTTCGATTGGCGTACAGTACGATTAATTAGACTGTGACACTCGGCAATTCTCGACTTTCATCGGGAGAGGTCGGAGGTGAAAATGACACGAGACACATTGCCACATATTCATAATATCATAGTGTGCTCTTAGCTGTATAAAACCACCGGTGTTGATCACCTGCCACTATGATTTTTTTCGGAAGACCTATGAATAACACAGATGTGGCTAGATTTAATTATTATATCGCATTACTAAAAAACAAAAATATTAAATTAGTAAATGTAAATTATAGATAATACCGGCCCTGCTTCTTTGTTGTGTGTGAAATGTAAACAAAGCAAGCGAGGGTAACCAAATAAAGAATGAGATTAATAATGCAATTTTTTACAGACGTTCATTTTACATCTACACACTGCACTGGTGCTAACTTTATTTTTATGCTAGTATCTACTTTTTCGAGGATTGTTTTTTTTTGATATGACGCACGAAGGTTTTTGCAAATATATTTGTTTACAGTATGTAAATGAAATAAAAGGCAAACGTTAAAACCGGTGGATGTTAAAAACGGGTATAATACAATGAACCAATTTTTGTTTTAAAACAATCACTTTTTTGTTTATAATAGGTACTTAATGTAATAATAATAACTTAACCTTTTTCTCATCAGCCGGTTAATGAGTTTTTTGTCATCCTGTGATGCAAGTGTGACATCAGTTATCACTTCTTAACAAAAGTAAACAAACTAGGTATATACAAATAATGTAATTCTGCATATCAGGCTATTACAGTTTCAACTAAGTTCACATTACCGTATCAAGTTTACATTAGAATACAATTTAAACCGCACTGCACAATTAATTTTAAGCAATCCAATCAATTTTGTAGTGGCAACCGGTTACTATGATTTAGCGACCATTACCTAACTGCCAATGACTTATTCTGGCTGTTGCAGCAGTTGCAAAGCTGTTGCTCAGCGTAAAAACTGAAGTAGAACAAATTGATCTAAAATGTGTAAATAAATTATAAAGACTAAAAAACACCGTCTCTGACATTTTTGCTGTCATGATTGGCAAACCATAGAAAGATATAAAAAAAAATCATCACAAAAAGGCTACCAATAAATTGTATTTTCTTTCAATTTGATATTTGACATCCTTCACTTTCGTCATATAAATTTAAAGCGTAATTGCAATAATATTGCCTTTAAATTTTACTGCGGTTGAGATAATGGATATGATCCTTGCGCACGGAGAGTGCAGGGGCAATGGGAATGCAGTCCTACGTTTGCACTCTGAGAGGTATCCCACAAGAAGGCAACCAAATAATGGTCTTGTCATCGTTATTGCCATTACACGCCTGCGAAATAACGACAAACCGGTGCCTGTCAACTCAGGTGGTCCTCAACGTGTTCATGTTAAGTAGGAAGAACAGGTATTGGATCATTTTCAAAACCAACCGGGTTGTAGTACCTACTAGGCGGACAGGGCGCAATTTAGGCTTGTTTCACACCCTCGTACACAAAATACTAAAACGCGATCGACAACATCCTTTCTCCGTAACTAAGGTTCAAGCGTTGAAACCGGATGATTATCCCAGACGGGTTGAGTATGCAATTTGGACGTTAGAAAAAAAAAGAGAAGATCCTCACTTTTTTAAGTAAAGTTTTTGGAGTGATGAGAGCCTGTTGGATTATTTCTTTTTGGGTTGGGTGAAACAGTTGGTGTTCAAAAAGAATCAAGTACTCGCGAAGAAATGGAATTGCGAATAGTTTAAGCTTTTGACAAAATCAAACGACGTATCAGAGAAAATCCTAGTTTGATGAGAAGGGTGCATGAAAATAATTATCGTCGCTTGCAGAGATGTGTCCATAACGGCGGACGACACAGAACTACGTCGCATTTAATACGAGAGTGTGCACACACCTTTATACTTAACTGACATTATGACGTTAATGTTGTTATCACTGATAAGATTGTAAACAAATGAGACGTTAATTTTTTATTACATTCCTAATTATATTACACTCAGTAAAAAGTACCCTGAATTCATAAAATTAGGTATCACGTCAATTTTCTCGCCTAAACATTGACATTTAATTCTTTACCTTTCGTTCATTTTCATACTGTATATATGTAGTGGGGATTAGTGGCTGGTCATGTTATTTTTTGTGGATGTACCTGCGCGAAAAGTGTCATAAAAATTAAAACAAAATAAAAGTTATTTTTTAGAATGTTTCCCATCCTAAACCCATTCTATTCTCCTCAATTCTGATTATAATTGGTTACCCTCCCTTGCTTGGTTTAACTGAAATAACAATTTAAAAATTACCTTGATGTTTTGACATTTTCCTGAGTAAATCTGAAACAAAAGAAGATCGAATGCTGATATTAAGTTTACAGTGTTAGGTCCTGCCACTACTCCACCTAAATGTATTGGTAAAAGTAACCCAAATCCCTCTCTTCCGGATGCCCAGTGCAAAAAACCCTACCTGATAAAAAAATAGAAATTACGTACCTTGTAATCGTAGCTGACCGAAAGTAGCTTTAACTACTCTTGGTCGGCCTCGGATTAACTTGGCAAGTTTTGCGCAAATTGTAAAAAATTGGTGCGAAAATTCATCAATAAAAACGTCATCCACGAAACTTGTATGTTAGGTTAGAGGCCTTCGAGGACAGTTAAATAACAAATGTGTTGGCAGGTTCCAGTGTCCGACCGAATTTGAGCTGCCATGTGACCGCTACATTTTAACCTCATCAATTTTTTTTATAAAAATGGGGTATTTTAATAGCTTCATTAAAGCTGTTCACGTATGTCTTGGTCGGCCTCACCTTAGCCTGGCAGTTTTGCAGTCCGAAATTAACATTGTACTTTTAATTTAAAAAAAAACAGTAATAATATGTTTATTTTCCAAACTAAACTAAAAATGCTCAAAAATAAGTTAAGAGTACCGCAATATAACCATAACTATACTTACCCAGAAAATACTTCAAAATCTCGTATTTTTTTTACTTACTTTAGAAATATGTTCCAGGAGCGTAATAAAACACAACATTGAGTTAAATTTTTTATTGTAAAATATTTAAAACAAACTTTTTGTATTTTTATTATGGTTTACAGAATTATCAACAATTTTTTAGTGTTGTTGGTAATTCTGTAGCTTTGCCGCTCCTATTACACTTCCGGCGTCCGCGACACGCTGCGAAGAACTTTGTCGCTGTCTATTATACTTTTATGTATAAACTAAAGCCGCACAATTTCATACTGAACGAATTTTACAATTTAGATGATAGTGCGTAAACTATTATAGTAGATGCTGTAACATACGCTACTGGTTTTCTATATTACACAACTTTTAAACGTCACATTTTACGATGCTTATATTTTCCGGACTAACATGTTTTGCTTGGAACTGCCTATATAGGGAGGTTGCTTACCTCTTGAACTTTAGAATTAAAGGCATTCCTGAAGATATTAAGCACTGTAAGTAGTAGTTCTCAGCCAAAGTAAACACGTGATAAACCCGAACTTTCGAGGCACCTTGTAAGTTATCTACAAGTCTGGAACATACGTTATGCATATCAAATTGATCGTCACGATGTAAAGTAACTTTCTGTTATTCTTCTAAAACTGATAGACGTGTATTTCCAATAATTTAATACACGTTGTTTACAAATATTAAAATCGCTTTACGCCGGGTACGTAACTGTTTTAAAACAATTTGAGAAGTGAATGTCAAAGGTGTGCGTTCCGAACAACCGACATAGTTGCGAGACGTCATGCGCTAATAATAAAGATATTAGTAGCCATGAAATAGCCTGTTAGCTAGTTCTTAGTAATAATTGTTAGAAACATAATTAGCTATGACCTAGGTAGACATTCGGTAAAATATTAATTAAGTCCTAGGCACGTTTATAACATTTCGGGACGGAACTTTACGATACCTAACTCTTGAAGAGCGTTTGACGGGACATGACAGTTTTCACCGAGCCCTTGGCCGATAGCGACGCGTTGCTAATGCTAATGGGCGCAGGCATTTTGACAGCAGACAATCAGCGGAATTTTGCTAGTAGAACTATGAAATATTGGCATAGCAACAACGTTTAAATATTCTTTTTTTTCTGCACACCTACAGAGGTATTTTTTGCATTTAATTCAATTAATGTTATTTTTAACTTCTTAACTAAGAAGAATTCATTTTGCAATTCACTTGCACGGGCCCGCACAGACATTTTGTGAGCCGCTAACAATATGTCAGACCGAGATGATGAATTTCACGATGGTCGAGATAACAAGACTCCGACGCCGACACCCGACTTAGACATGACCGTAAACATGAGACCGCGCGGGAATTACATTTACCCCGAGGCCAGGTCCTTCCACACAGACAGACATGCCGCTAGACATGCCATACCGCATAGCTTCAACGTCTCCCATACAACTCTTTGATAAGCGCGACCAACATCAGCTCGCGTTTACAGAACCTATTGAACGTACATGTCTTGCATGAATATAATTTAAGGTCTTGGAATTTAAAGTTAACAGGTGATTCAGATGTTGTTGACTTTTTCTTGAGGATAGATGACTTCATGCGTATTCTCAATACTCCTCAACACATCTTAAAATGTTAACCAGGTTTTATTAGGCGGCAAAGCTTTACACTATTATACAGGGTTGGGACTTTTGGGCAGATTAAGTGTCCTAGTTAAAAAGAGCTATAAAATTAAAACAAGACAGTTTTTTATTTTTATTTATCATGTTTTTATTTTTAGCGTAGTCTATACTTAAAAAAACTAATTCATTAGATATCGCTCGCCATCAGCTTTAATAACTTGACGCATTCTTCCATAGAATGCATTGCACGCGGCACGCACTACCTCGTCTGGTATTTCATCCCATATCTTGACTAATCGATGCTTGAATGAGTTTAGATTCATGTCCTGTGTGCTCCCAATCTTGCTCAGCATGTAACCCCATATCGAAATGTCCAAAGCATTCAAATCCGGCGATGATGCAGGCCATTCTTGCCAAGGTATAAAATCTGTCAAATTTGTTCTACACCAGTCTTGAGTGCGTTTAGCTTTGTGAGATGGGGCACCATCTTGTTGGAAGCAGTAATAGTCGTTTCCATATAATTTTTGAGCATTTTCTAGCAAATTACCCTGTAACACGTTCTGGATGTAAATAGTCTTGGTTAATGTTGACACCTCGATCAATAAACAGCAGCGGTAACTTGCCTCTAGGCGATATCGCACCCCATACCATGACAGCTGATGCACTCTGGAACCGTTGTACGGCTAATTTGTCCACAGGAATATCCCTCAATGAAGCACTATAGACACGATCGTTTTGTTGGTTGTGACTGTCTTGTAACTGGAACATCGTTCATCGGAAAAAATAATATCATCGCCGTCGTGCCAAGCTAGCAATTCCCTACATTTTTTCACTCTAGCTTTTTTCTGGGCATCTGTTAAGCCATGATTTTTTTAATTTTCGGTAGGCCTTTAGCCCAATATCATATTTTAAAATACGACTCATTGTTCGACGGGATTTTTTATATCTTTAGCAAGTTTGCTTACACTTCGAGCTGGATTTCGTCTAATACGCTCACGAATATTTTGAATGATGTTTTTGGTGCGAACAGATGGGTTTCTCCCAGGTTTGGGCCTGATTTGTGAAGATCCCGTTTCATTGAATCGCTTGACGGTCCACGATATAAACCTTATATTGATATTTAAATGTTTCAGCGTCTTCAATATCTCACACGGTCGGTATTTTTTCTGGTACAAATCGCACACGAGCTGGCGTTTCGCGTCCATTGTTGAAAACAATATAAAAACAAAATATATCAAGCTGACGTGTAGAAATCAAAAAATGTATAAAATCTGGTGATTCATACAAACAATGTCGTACCGTCCCAGGCATTGTCAGCTTCCAGTATGGAGAAAGCGGGGTATTATCTAATACCTGCCAAAAAGCAGGCCACATCGGAAAGCAGACAGTTGTCCATAAAACTAAGTGCACCTGGCCCCTATTTCACCAAGCTTGACAAGTTCGACAATTGTCTAAATTACGTGACAATTGTATTTCATGAAACAGCAATTGTAATAATCAGGTGACAATTGTCGAGTAGTCACGATAAGTGTTGTTTCACAAATCTCTACATTATTAAACCACGCTGACAGGTGCGAAAATAATAATAAAAAAATGTCATTTTTATATCGTGAAATGGCAGTTGTCAAAATTCTGATACAATTGTCACGTTGTCATGACAAACGATAGTCTTTATATTTTTAAATGTGTAAATCAACCGTATGTTGATTGTTGAAAGGCGTCCACCATTACCGCGTACTTAGTCCACAATTATACAACAATAATTATTATATTAGTTTGGAGTGTACAAACTAATTTTTATTTGATTTATCAATCGCTCAACAAATGACTATACACACTTTTTTTCAGTAAACGAGAGCGGTTAGCTTGGCTGTATGGATAGTTTCCTCAGTCTTGTCGACTATATGCAATTATTCTCACTTTAAAAAAACTGTAGCAAGAAACAAGGTTACTATTTTTTTAATTTTTATGGATGAATATGAGACACTACCCGTGTTCGTTTTTTAAAAGTAAGTTTTCCGATCATGTTTGGGTAAATGTATTTTTATTGATACTAGCCAGTGTTTATTTTTTAATTTCAAAGTACGTGTGTTTTGGAAGCGAGCGTTTTCGAGTTTGTCCGACTAAATATAATTACCAATTACAAAACTTAATACTTAATTAAGTACACCGATGGTTTATTATATATTGGCTTTTTATTTTTTAACGTACGCTCGAGAACCGCTTAAATTTTAAATACATATATAGTTGTGGATATAAACTGACACTGGCTGAATACGAATACCTTTGATCACTTTGCATGAAACTTATTTAAAACTATTAAACTATTTCCCGCGATTTTAGCCACAAATAAGTAAATCATTTGCAATTTGCAATTCCTTTCGTGCACCATTTTTTAAAGTGCCTTGATTAAAACCATTGCAATATGGATATAACAATTTAACATTCGACATGAAAATCAAGAAATGGAAAGAAATAGCTGACGAGGTATTGTGACCCTGAAACCATCCAATGCAGTTATTTTTCTTGAACGCAAAGGCAGTGACGTCAAAGGAGAAATTTATTCGTTCTTTATATATTCTCCTATATGTGAACTCATCTAAATCACTGTCACTACTACTCCTTTAGCCATTTTGTAACTAACAATGAAAACACTACAATTGTAACGCAAGCCTGACACAGCTCTTATCTCATGTCAATAATTACCGACAAATTTGCAAATATGTCGATATGGAAAAATTTACAACTGTTTCTCAACATAATTGTCCTTAAAATAAATTATGGACAATTGTCACGCGTTGCACACTGTAATTGTAGACAATTATGTATGTCCATAGAAATAAAATTAGATTTGTCTACTTGTCACCTGTTACTGGACAATTGTCCGAGACACTTGTCGACACTTGTCAGCAGACATATGTCATTGACAATTGTAACTCGGTGAAATAGGGACCGGGTGACACCAAATTATATTATAAGTCACCGCAACATGGGACTGTGACCACTGGCATATCAACAGTACAGGGTGACAATAGGATATTTATCGATTTTAATGTTGGATCCAGAACTTGTAGCGGATTTTTGGACACGGGTGCAAATTTGGGTATTGTGGGTAACGGGTACCACAGTGAATTATTAAAACTAGGTTTTAAAATTACACCTTTATAGTCAAACGCCACGTGTGCAAATAAATGGCTTTGAAGTTGAAGTGATAGGAACTATAGTATTACCTATTAACTTCAGAAACAAAATTTATAATATAACATTTATGGTGATACCAACCATAACTAATGATTTTATAATCGGTATAGATTTTATTCATGAGTTTACCTTTATACATTTATTAAATTTAAGTACAAATATTATGACACAAATACAAGATAATAATAAATAATAATACTATTCGTGCCATAAATCCTAAGCACGAACTCTCCCAAACAATTGAAACAATTGAAATAAACGAGTTTATGAATAAATTTAAAAGTATAAGTACAGAAGTGAGAGGTTTAGGAAAAACATCTATAGTGGAGCACAAGATGATATCAACTGGGGCGCAATTAAACAACGGTACTATCCACTGTCACCGGTCAAGCCGAAGGCGTTAAACAAAGAAGTACACTGGATGCTTCAGCTAGGTGTGATAGCACCGTCAAAATCACCGTGGTCTAACCAAGTAGTTATGACTCCCAAAAAGGATGGCTCATTAAGATTTTGCCTAGACGCTAGGAAATTAATCCATTACCGTATATTAGTTCTATCTTAGATAATATACGTGGCTCCCGTTACAGTACCCCAATTGATCTGTCAGCAGCCTACTGGCTGGCTCCGGTTCTTCATGTCAAAAAACAGCCTTTGTAAGCCTTTGCAAACAGAGGTCTGTTTGAATTTAGGAGCCTCCCATTTAGGATTTCAAACGCGGGTTGCGAATTACAACGTCGCATTTACTTTTTGTTTCATCACAAATATGCTAAAAATATTTGGCCTATTGCGACGATTTGCTAATAGTACATTTAAAGATCATCTCGCGATGTTAAATTATGTTATTAAAGCTTTAAGCAACGCAGGTTTGACAATTAATTTTAGTAAATGCGAGTTTTGTAAAGACAATCTAAAATAAGTATTTAGGTTACGGAGTCGGTTCACAAGGTTTACAGTGCGATCCACAAAAGCTGGACTGCATTAAAAAAATCCTACGTCCAACGACCGCTAAGCAATTGCTTGCTTTTATAGGGTGCTTTGAAAGAACATCAATTTCTGTGTAAGAATAAACACTGCTGCATTTTCCAAACACTGGAGAAAGTGGTTGCTGCAGCGATTTAAGGTCGCTCTCCGCACAGCTGTATTCAGCGTTTCAATTCAGTTTTGACAGTAATCGATCACTCGGTTCCATTCGATTTGTACTGTTGAATACGGATGTCACGGTCACGTACGAATAATTTTACGTGTCATTGATTGTTTAAACAAACTATTCTGAACAGTTTTGAATAGTTCATTAATATAAAAAGACATTATACCACGTAGCGTGGAATGGTATTGAAATTTGAATGAGGGCAATGAAGAAAGAAGATTGCGTATTCAAATAATTTAATATTTTTTATCAAACTAAGTAAAATAGTTAACCACCTATTATTATTATTTTATTTAAACAAACACTAAATAAAATCTTTTTATTCAGGATCATGGCCACCCTACTATTATTATATTCAATTTCTTACTTGTCACATTAACAGTCTCTTTCACAATCGACAAGTAAAACATATATACATACAGATAAATTTAGTCCTTTCTCTTGCTTACACTTGAAAGTAGACATGGAGAGAGCTAACTTTAAATGGCAGATAAATTTACTCGTCGATTGTGAAACAGGCCCTAAATGACTTTCAAGTAGGACATGAAAATATTCAGTGACCAAATTTTAGTATTAATTAGGGAAACATAATATTATTTTAGAAAAATGGTAAACATTATTTCTCAAACCACTATGCTAATAGAATCTCAATCATGTACTAAGTTGGGAAAATTATTATTATTAAACGCCGAATACAGCTGCGCGGAGGGCGATCTTAAATCCAACCAGCCACTTACTAAAGTTTTAGGAAAATGCAGCAGTGGTTTTTCTTACACAGAAATTGATGCTTTTTTAGAATGGCTTTGGTTTTTTGAGTAGGTCGATCATACTAGATACCGTCGTCTTTATCATGCTGCTGCCACTGATAAGGCCAATGATGGGGGCTAGTGGCACTGCGTTTAGTGTATAGTCCTGCCCCTCCCCTGTTTCGACGAACAAACGAAACTTGGGAGTCTTATCGTATTAGAAACCAGATTTTTAGGCTTTCCTTTTTTTTTAAATACCGCGGCCATGTATTTCGCATTGCAGCATCGCCATTTCGTGTTCCCCATTAATGACTTGACTAATTATATATATATCGCTGCCCCAATATTATAGGTTTCTATGTTGCACTTTTATCAACTTGAAATTTTAAGTTTGTCAGAGTGACACTAGGTCTAAATTGAAGTACCCCGATAATGTAACATAGAACCTATATATAATATTGAGTCAGCGATATCTCATCTGGTAGTCTTGTTGAAAACTGTTGCGCAAAGGGTTAACTTCAATCGCTGCAAAAACCACTTTCTTCAGTGTTTGGAAAATGCAGCAGTGGATTTTAAGTAAATTTGAAGAGCATCAGCTCTTTCAGATGACCTTTGGTTTTTTGAGGATGTATATCATACTAGATACCTAAGTACAGTCAACAGCATAAATAAGTGATCATTTATGTACCTTATCGCTTTCACTCGTTTAACAAATTTTGTATGACATTTTTAACACGACGTTAAAGTGACAAGGAACATAAATGATCAGTTATTTATGCTGTTGACTTTACGAGGCATCTATCATGCTGCTGCCACTGATAAGGCTAGGGATGGGGGCTTGCAGCACTGCGTTATCATATAGTCCTACCCCCCCTGTATCGAGGAACAAACGAACCTCGCCATTTCGTGTTCTCCCAGTAATGACGTGACTAGTTATATTTATCTCATCCGGTAGTCGTATCGAACTAGATTTAGTGCCACGGGCTCCCCTACTACTGGGGACGAACGTATGGAATCGTCTATGGAGCTAGAGTTAATAAATGTTTTTTTCTAGGTTTCCTCTTATATTTACGTTTTAGTGCGTTTAAGCGCAAACTTTAGTGAGACAATACTGTAGATTACATTTTGTTTATAACTTTTGGATTGAAATAATTTTTCACAATCTCCAGGAAAGAAGATATGGAATCATCTACGGAGTGCTACCGTTAAAAATTGCTTCATTTTCCAGTTTTCTTCCCATATTTACTGTTAGTGCATTTTGGCGCACAAATTTAAAGCTTCTGCGAAACCTATTAATAAAGTCAAAGTTCTTTATTCTTCAATTTAGGCATAATATAATGCACCTATGAATGTCAAAAAGCATTACCACCGGTTCGAAAAATAAAACCTTTGCCCCGAGAAGAACCGGCGTATGAAACTCCATGATCCACATGACTCCAAATAGTAATATGGAATGGTCTAGCGTGGGTTTTCTCTTATACCTTGTAATATTTGTGACTTTCAAACCCTCGCATCTTAGAAATACGAGCACAACCTAACCTTTGTTTGAGGAGCAAGTTGACGAAACGAGTTATCCTACATGTAAAAGTTAGGTCACTTTAACAGAAATAAACTACTTAGCAATAACCAGTTTGGCGTTACAAGAGGTCGATCAACAATTGATGCGGCATCTGTACTCATTAAATATATATATATATATATATATATATATATATAACAGTTGGGAAAAATCTTGTGACGCAATAGGAATATTTTGTGATCTTTCTAAAGCTTTTGATTGCGTGGTACATATTATTATGACCCTTATTTTAAAATTAGAACATTATGGATTGTCCAATAAAGCTTTAAGCCTTATGTCTTCTTATCTAAGTGATAGAACTCAAACAGTTGTTGTAAACAAAACGCAATCTGTTGGAGCTACAGTGAAAATAGGTGTGCCTCAAGGCTCTATTTTAGGTCCTTTTTTATTTTTGGTCTACATAAATGACTTACCACCAATAGTAGATGAACTTTGCGATATTGTACTTTTTGCTGATGATACTTCACTAATTTTCAAGGTAGATAGAAAAACCGTAGACTACAGTAGGATAAACGCCACTCTAGTTAAAGTACATAATTGGTTTATTAGTAACAACTGGCTACTAAATGCCAAGAAAACTAAATGTGTTAGGTTCGCTTTGCCTAATGTTAAACCGGTAGATTCTAGTATTTTTCTAAATGACGAGTGTTTGCTAATGGTAGATAAGGCGGTTTTCCTAGGCATAACAATAGATAAAACTTTGCAATGGAGTCCCCACATAGCTGCACTGGCAGGTAAACTAAGTTCGGCAGCTCACGCCGTTAGGAAAATTAGACAACTAACTATGTTGAGACAGCTCGCTTAGTTTATTATAGTTATTTTCATAGTGTTATGTCTTATGGTATTCTGGTTTGGGGTAAGGCAGCTGACATACAAACTATATTTGTGTTACAAAAAAGAGCCATTCGTTCTATTTACAATTTAAATTCTCGTGACTCCTTAAGAGAACTTTTTAAAGAAATTAATATCTTAACTGTAGCGTCTCAATTTATTTACGTGGACATCGATTTTCTAATGATGAAGCGTTCAATGCGGCGGTGGTGGAGCATTTTGACACATAAGACAAAAAATATCTTTATGGAGGGGTTATAAAAACTAATTGACAGACCTTATAAGCAGAGGCAAGAATTTTCGTAGCATTTTTGAGCTGTCATAGGGACTTCTCGTTTATCGAGCATGAAAACACAAATAATGGAAAAAAATACATTTTATCATTCTATTATTGTTTCTTGAGATATTCAACCATAAACAGCACCATGTGTGAATTATTAACGCATATTACGAAAATCGAGTACGGGGCTGTAGTTAAGTTCTCCACAATAAGTAAAAAAAACGTCGCGATGCATTTTTGAATATAATGGCGATTATAGACGGTGTCTCTGGGCCTTCTTATGCTACCGTTAAAAAGTGGAGTAGCTTATTCTAACAGGGCCAGAGTCTATCGAGGACGACCCCCCGCTCAGGGCGGTGAGTATCGGTGGTCACCGAACAAAACGTAGGATTAAAATGTGCCCAATAACTGAAACCTTGGGCATAGCAAGAAAATGTTTGAGAAATCCTTCACGTGTAAATGCGTATTTACACGTGACTAAGGTCAGTGCACGTTGGGTACCGATAATGCTGACGGCTTTTGACAAATAGCGGCGTGTCGAAACTTTTTAGATTTGTGTGAAAATGATGTTGACGAAAGCTCCAGAATAGTGACCGTTGACGTATGATCCTGAGTCTAAGTCGGAGTCCATGCAATGCACGCACCGAAGAAGTTTAAAGTGCAAAATTGGCCTCTAAGCAATGGCCACGGTTTTTGGGACTCTGATGGATTTATTTTGATAGATTATTTGGCAATAGATGCAACATACTATGCTGATCTATTGAGAACTCTGTAAAGAACTTTAGTTTTTGCAAGACAACGCGCCCGTTCATACCGCGCATGTTGCAAGGGTGGCTCTGAATTAAAATAGCATTCATTCTTTTCGATTATCGATAAACTTTATAAAGTAAATGTAATCGATTTGCATTCTGTTATAATTTTGGTAACTTAATTTAAAATACCTACCTACGTTAAAAAAAGCTAACATAAATCGTCTAACCTCTCGCTAGAACTATATTGCCATCGTATGGTAAAATTGGTAGAGTCTTGATAGATGTTTTTATGTGATAAAATAAAACGCAATGAATTGAATGATTAAAATCGTATCAGCGAATCGATTTGTTCCATGAAAGAGGTTCTTGTCAAACACTATTGAATGGAACGTCCGTTTCGCATATAGGAAGTAAAAGTAGTTTAATTATTTTGATTTTAGTTCCATGAAATATGTGCTTAGTTTTTCATAACTTGTTTTTAAAAATGAGTAAAACAATAATTATTGTTTTTTGAAACGCATTTACTATAGATACGTTTTTTTTTAAGTTAGTTGACTGCTCAATATGTTGTAACCAGGGCTCGGAAACGTTATTCAAAATAACGTTTTAAAAACGTTTCGAACCGTTCTTTATTCAACATTTTGTTCGGAACGGAAACGAAACGAGAACGTTATCAAAAACCGGTTTAATCCACGGGACGCGGCCGCGCGCGGCGTTCGGCTACAAAGCGGCGACAAGCATGAACTTGTTTAGTAATGTTAGATACTACCGAACCCAGCAAATGGAAAAAAACGGTTAAAAACATTATATGGATCAAAAAATATTTAAATTTCGTTCTTGATCAAAAACGTTTTCTATAACGTTATTTGCGAACGAAACCGAAACAAATCGTTCCTTAGGCATTTAAGACGAAACCGTTTCGAAAAAAATACCGTTTTCCGAGCCCTGGTTGTAACAACGTTCGCGTGAAATGTAAAATTTCTATCTTTCACAGGCACAATAACGTATGAAAAATATTATAGTTCAGATTAAACCCCTAGCGACTATTTTCTGTTCCGTTGTTCTGTTGGGAAACCGATTTGAAAGTGATGAAGAAATAAAGGCGGCGGTAGAGGAGAATTTTGAACGCTAAAACAAAGTTTTTTTTTACCGGTATAAAAGCATTATATACATACACCGGATTGATGGGGGCAAAAATGTACCAGTGCTAGTGATTCATTAAATGTCGACTAAGTTTATCGACATCGATAACAAGCAATTTTTAATCATCATTACCATAAGTAATGACCAAGTTTAAATACCTTTTAATTATGCAAACGTCTTTTAGTTATACTTATCGCAACTATGAACAACCGGTATCTGACATTGACTCCGGACTTGAATAAATTTTGACAACCATTAAAATTACTTTGAATAGGTACCAAATACATTCAGTACAACAGTATTCTTTAGCATTCCGACCAATTGAGAAGCTTTTTGTTTTTTAAGTCGGTTAAAAATGCCTCTATAAAAAAAGATCGTTTATCTTAATGGAAAGCTGATCATTCAAATATAGAAGATAAAGGTACGACCTACTTTTGCAAGAAATGTAAGATCCATATGTCACGAAAAAAGTTGTCGATAAACTTAGTCGATATTTAATGAATCACTAGCACTGGTACATTTTTGCCCCCGTCAATCCGGTGTATGATTATATACCAAGTGTAAGAAATGCATCCAGTTAGGGGGGACTATATTGAAAAATAAATATAACCTTAGTACCTTTTTCTATCTATCTTAGGCTTAGAACTTTTCAGCCGCCTTCATATTCTGTAAGCTATTTGTTTTTACCGATGCTACCTTGAATGAAATAATTACAATTAGTTTAATTCCGGTGTTAAAGATATAGATTGTACATTTTGGAATCACCCCAGTGTATAGATCAAATCAAATCAAATCAAATCAATTTATTGCTCGAAATAATGTTACATGGATCTTAAAAATAGTTTTACAGTTCATTATTTCACCTATTCAGGCATGCAATTTGTAGTCATAGGTATACAATATAATATTTAAAAAAATATTATTAAAGTTAAAAAGTCTTAACAACATCGATTTACATTTCATAAAATAATCGTCAAGTGAGTAAAATGCT
The DNA here is from genome assembly GCA_923062465.1 of Acleris sparsana. NCBI lineage: Eukaryota > Metazoa > Arthropoda > Insecta > Lepidoptera > Tortricidae > Acleris > Acleris sparsana. The sequence goes on from OV281285.1 coordinate 24,748,917, forward strand.
CCCTCAATTAATAATTTAGTAAGTTTAGTCAAGAATGCATTATTTGTCAAATATGTCCATACAATAGGAAGAGAATTATATATTTTGATTGCCATTTGATAACAGTTTTTACTACAGAGTTTTAATTTACATTTCGGAGCTAATAGAGCCCTGTGGGTAGTGGTACGCTTACCCACATTACACTTTTTTTGTAAAAAGTTCAGTATTCATTCTAACGAACTTACAAATCTCAAGTATGTAAAGACTCGGAATTGTCAGGAGTTGGAATTTTATAAACAGTGGCTTACATGATTCTCTCGACTTCAATCCCCATACTATCCTTATGCACTTTTTCTGAGTCACAAATACCCTCTGCAAGTCCGTTGAGTTGCCCCATAAAGTTATCCCATAACGGAAGTTCGAACAGATATAACTATGGTAAACCAGCAGAGCAGTTTCTTTACAAGTAACTGACTTGAGTTTTTTCAATGCAAACATAAATCTATTCACTTTCATACAAACTTCATCAATGTGCTATTTCCAATTTAATTGTTTATCTACATGAATTCCAAGAAATTTTGTGGAAGGAACATTTTCAATAACATTATTTGCAAATTTAATTGTAAGCTCGTCGGTACTTTCTTTGATATTCCGAGTTGCGAAATTAATTATTTTACTTTTTGATACATTCATATGTAAACCATTATTGACAAGCCAAATTCTAAGAATATCGAGTGTATCTTGAATTTTAATTTGTACTTCATCCATAGTTTTCCCTTTAATGATTACAGTTGTATCGTCCGCAAAGAGCACACATCTCTGCTTAATAAAAGTAGGTAAATCATTAACGTAAATTAAGAAAAGCAGTGGTCCTAATATGCTTCCCTGCGGAACACCAGTACCATTAACGCGTGAAATTGAATCAAAATCCGTAACCATGCCATTGCCTGCCAAATTTTTAGTAATGCGTGTTATTTGTTTGCGATCAGATAAAGAACCAATCGAGTGCAGGTCCCCTTATCCCATATTTACTAAGTTTATCTAAGAGAATGGAATGATTGACAGAGTCGAAGGCTTTGCTTAGATCGAGAAATAGAGCTATTACTTTTTCATTATCGTCTAAAGCACTCAATACATTACTAATTAGGTCAAAAGCTGCATGTGTAGTAGACTTCTTGTTTCGGAATCCATATTGCTCTGTTCGCAAGATCTTATTTTTGTTGAGAAAATTTATGACTCTTACATACATAACCTTTTCGAATATCTTTGAAATTATTGGCAGTAATGCGATCGGTCTATAGTTACTTATTTCATTCTTTTTACCTTTTTTATAGAGAGGTTTAATAATGGTATACTTAAGTATTTCCGGAAAGTAACCTTGAACTAATGATAAGTTAATAATATGAGAAAGAGGTTTCGATAGTACTTCAGACACTGCTTTTATTGTATTTACTTTTATACCATCAATCCCCACCGAATCAGTATTTTTCAATGATAATATAATTCTGTTCGTTTCTTGAGGATCCACGGGTTCGAGAAATATCGTCTTGTTAAAATTTTCAAGAGGTTTCGCACCTCCAAACGTATTGTTTAGACTTACAGAAATATCTATAAAATAATTATTAAATAGGGTAGCGATTTCCTCAGGGTTAGTGACAATTTTATTGTTGTGAACGATACTGTCGATTTCCCGGGAACATCTACCCTTTCCAATATTGGTTCTAATAATATTCCACGTAGCCCAGCCTTTGTTGTCAGCTGAAATTACTCGAGTCACGTGGTATCTTTTTTGTGCCTCACAAAGACATTTTTTCAAGAGTTTTGAATAGGTTCGAAATTGAACCTTGTGTTGATTACATTTGTTTCTATAATACTGATACCGTAATAATCCTTTAGTTTTACAGCTTTTTCTTAAGCCGCGTGTAGCCCAAGGAAGTTTCTTGTAATTTGAGAATGTTCGTACTCTTATTAATGGGAAACACAACTTATGAAATAACAAAACTACATCATAGAACCTGTGAAATGCTACAGCTGCAACAGTTGATTCCAACACATCAGTAAAACTTAAGCTAGCAATACATCGTTGAAATTTTTCTAAATTATCTTTGTTATAATCTGTTTTGTATCTAATAATCATTGCTTGAACCTCCGGACACACAAGGAATTCAATTGTCTGAGCAGTATTATGATCGGATAGTCCGAAATTATGTGTTTTTGCCGTAACCTCTTCTACATTACTTATAATATTATCAATACATGTTTTTTGCCGTGTTGGTTGAACCATATGATATTTAAAGTTATAGTTTAAAAGCAAATCTGACATTTGTATCTTTTCTTTACTGTTACTGAGAAAGTCTATATTAAAGTCGCCCGCTAACACAATTTTCTCTTTATGATGACTCAAAATCGTACAAAGATCATTAAAAATTTGGAAAAAAATGTGTACATCTGAGTCTGGAGTTCTGTACAGACATACTATAATTAAGTTATGTGACTTTATTTTTACACCACATACTTCAAACTGTTTTTCAGCTGCTAAGTGATTTATAGAGCACAGTTCTTCAAATCTCACTGAATGACGCAATAGTATACAAGTCCAACCTCTTTTTTTACCTTGTCTCGAGAAGCATGTTGCCAACCTAAAATTTAACATTTGAAGGTAATTTTCTTCGCCCTGTTGTATAAAAGTTTCACTAAGGCAAATTGCATCTACATTTCCGTTAAGCTCAGATATAACCAATTCTAAATCATCGATTTTGTTTAAGATTCCAGCTATATTTTGGTGAAAAATTACAAATGGGCGTTGTCGTTTCTCGTTATTACAGGAGCTCTTAATAACAGTTTTGTAAAACTTGTTGTTATCTAACTTAAAGCTATTCCTTTTAATACAATAATCACAACTATTAGGCTCGAAAAAACTCATTAGTGATTTTTATATGAGTTAACATCTCGTTTATATCATGAAATATAACTTTAAATCCTCTATTATTTGTACGTCCAGACACTCTATAAAACATACTGTAATTGTATAAAAGATTCTTATTACTGTCTAAATAATTATGCATGAGGCGCAATCAAATCATGCTACTTATATTTGATTTATCCAATTATATTTGTAAGAGTTAAGTTCAAAGTAAGTTTATTGATACAGAAATCTCGGAAAAAGAAGTTACTCGAGGGTGGAGAAATAGACGCGTTGGATGATAGCTCGCAAACATCTGACTCGCGGGTCAGCGTCATGGACCCTAATACTGGAGAGGTATGTACAATTTATTTCCACAAATTATGCCCTACAGTTAATTTGGCTTTCAAGAGACTAGACTGGGAGAAAGTTCGATCCTTAATTTTAAAATGTGTTTGTTTGTTGCGCAGGTACTGAAAGGCGAAGAAGCACCACTGCTATCCCAGCTGAAGGACTGGATGGAATCGCACCCTGGGTGGGAGGTGCTGTCTGATTCAGATGACTCCGGAGATGACAGTCAAGACGATGATGGTGCGTTATTATATCTGAGATAGTTTTACCACCCGAAGCTAAATTTTATGGATTTTTTGACGGTCTCAATATATTTTTATTAGTAAGTCGAAATCCTCCATACAATGTTAAAGTAGGTACAGTGACTGGTCCTAGATTATAGACAACAATTTTATAATAATAAGTAAAGTCTAACAGGTAAAGAAATGTAAATAAGGAATTTGTTATTTACATATCTCTTAGATCTCATATAGATTTTTTTAAAACGCATTTCTCGTCAAAATATGAAAATACAGTAAAAGAGTTCACCAACGGTGAAATTTAAATTTAAATTTATATTTACCAAGAAACACGGATTTTATACTGCTAATTAGACATCGATTAGACAGAGATTTCCGATATGCACTGTGACGTCATGCAACAAGTCGGCGATTTAAACTCCATTGCTAGAAACAGATAGGTATAAATCTTTGTTGGCTTATATCTTGGGTATTTTTATAGCTATTGAAAAAATGTTTTTTGTCAACTGTTTGTGGTGTGAAGACTCAGTGTGAAGGTGGGTCGGACGGGTGTTACATGAATAAGTCATGAATATTCCCAATCTATACGTATAAAATGCTTTGTCCTGCATGACTGACTGACTGACGGATCAACGCACAGCCTAAACCAATGATCGTATATACCTGAAACTTGGAGGGTGTGTTCTTTGTATGACAGAGGCATCCTATAAGAAAGGATTTGCCGAAATTGTATCCCTAAGGGGGTGAAAAACGGGCCAAAGTTTGTATGGGAACACGTGATTCCTTGGTCCAATGTACTTCAAATTTTGCATAAACATTCTTTAACAGAATTGATGAAAGACGTGTTTCGTATTTTATTTAAATTCATCCGCTAAGGGAGTGTAAAGGGTAGAAAGATTTTTGGGGGTGATTTGCTCCGATATTTATATCAAGTGCTTTTGATTTACATAACATTTTATTTTGACACATGTTTAAAAACTCAACCGACCCTTGGTGCAATGCAAATACCCAAACCGCTGAGTCTAAAGATTTGGTACATAGGTTCCTTATGAGGTCTAGGGGTGCAGTAAGAAAGGATTTCCCGAAAGTCGACCCCCAACGGGAAGAAGTAGGAGGAGTAGCGAGAAACTAATTCTACGCGTACGAAGTCGCGGGCGTCCTCTGGTCTATATATATAAAATACAAAAGTGATTGACTGATGTATCAACGCACAGCCCAAACCGCTAGACCTAGAGACTTAAAATTTTCACATACGTACCTTATACAGTGTAGAGATCCACTCAGAAAGGATTTTTGGTAATTCCACCCCTAAGGGGGTAAAATTGGGGATGAAACTTTGTATGAAAGTCCGTGAGTTAAATTAGACTTCAAATTATGTGCTTAGGTTGGCAATTGAAAGTTAATTTATACGTGTCTCAGTGTTTTTGATAATTTCAACCCCTAAGGAATGAAGAGGGGTACAACCGACTGGCTCTTAAACCGACGCATAGCCTAAATGGCTGGAACTACGGACTTGAAACTGGAGGGAATATTACTGAGGTACCGTGAGAGTGCACAAGGAAGGGATTTTTGGAAATTCATCCCCAAGTGTTTAAATAGGGGGTAGAAGTTTGTATAGAACTATGGTCATTTTTTTAGTTGGGAACATGGCAATTGGCATGGCAAACTAGGTAGTCTAATTTCGTATTTTACGACAAAATAGCCATCTCAAGTAAAACTGCTACAAAAAAACCGGCCAAGTGCGAGTCGGACTCGCGCACGTAGGATTCCGTACCACTATACATCTAAATAAATGTTTTTCTTTATTCTTTATTATATTGGAGTTGATTAAATGAAAGGTAAAATGCGGTTTACGATTTATAACGTATTAAAAAAAAACTAATTATTAGATCTCGTTCAAACCAATTTTCGGTGGAAGTTTGCATAGTAATGTACATCATATATTATTTTTACATTTATCATTCCCTTATTTTAGAAGTTACGGGGGGGGACACACATTTTTCCACTTTGGAAGCGTCTCTCGCGCAAACTATTCAGTTTAGAAAAAAATAATATTAGAAACCTCAATATCATTTTTCTATATTGCTCTTATAGTTACGGAATAAAGTGGCTGTGACATACGGACGGACAGACGGACGGACAGACATGACGAATCTATAAGGGTTCCGTTTTTTGCCATTTGGCTACGGAACCCTAAAAAAACAACTTGCACTGATTTTGGAAAATGAATACTGAATTTTTCTCCTTCACGCTTTGGGCACATTTTTATCATAGATCAGTCAGTAGGTATTTTTGCCCTACAAATGGTGGTGTAGAAAATGTTTTAGTTTGTGATGCTTAAGAATAGGCTGGTCATGAAAAATGTAAGTTTTCGACCTCGAGGGGTCACAGCGTTAGCCGCCATCTCGGTTTGAAGGGGCCAAAATAGGTTCTTTTTTTACATAATGCTTCTACAGTTGACTTTTAGACAAAAATGTCTATGAGAGGTATAAAGACAATAATATTTCAATTATTTTGTAAGTTGTTTTGTATTTGTATTTATTCCGTACGCCTGGCCACTATAGAATCCACACAAACATTTCAATCCAGCTTTTCAGTAGTTACATGCTCTACTGCATCCTTTTCTATAGTTGCAAGATATTATAGTTAAAAGTGCCTCGGGGGCTGCTTTCTCAATTGTTGTTACCGCAGCAAGTCCATTATTGATATTTTATCCCATTCTTCCAGAAGAATCCAGATTCTTAAACAAATTCAAAAAAGGAGGAGTTTCTCAATTTGACGGTGTTTTGATCGTATTTATTGACGGAATAGGTAAATTTTTGTTACATCTTGTCAAAGAATGTATATCGGTTAAGTAGTTTTAAAATATTAGTACCTCGTTTTTAAAAACCTTTTCTAATACCTTGAAACCGTCCGAGTTGGCCTGATTTTTTACTATTATTTTGATTTTCTTTAAATATAATAATTAGGGTTCGAATAATCGGGAGCTATTATACCTACAACTAACAAAATTCCGGAAAAAGCTAAGCAAGTATGGAGTCGGCTTCTCAAAAATAATATTTTTTATTATTGAAATTCCGGGATGCCGGGATTGTATGCAATATCAGAAAATAGTTTATACGTATCAATTGTCATTGGGTTATGCCTTTTTAGCGAATTTTCTCAACATACAAGATGTTTTAACGACATACAAAATGTATCAAAAAGGCACGTGTTAATCCGTTATATTATAAGGGCTTAAATAATTATAGGTATTGTGTTAAGATCATAACATTGATAATATAATATCAAACAAACAATATTTTTAACGTGTTTTTTTGAACAGGGTATTTCTGAGTAGGATATATAAAATCAGTCTATTTAAATACTTTCATACATTGGTATGGCTATTATTCTAATTTCCGATGTTCCGGGAAATCCCGGAAAATGTATTAGTAAAATTAAACTGAGTCCGCTTCCATATTAGTCAACATCTACGCGATATAGGTACTGAGCCCGAAGTTTAGGTATATTAGCTCCCGATTTTCCGAACCCTAATAATAATGTATTGCCATGCTTTTTCATTTCAACTTTACCTGCCTATATCCACTGGTTTTCATACAAGAAGTTTGTAGTAGATTGTTAGGGTTGTCTACCTCGGTTAACAGCTTAATAAGTACATTAATAGACGTACATTGTCTCTACAGCTCTTTTTTATATAAATATCTCAGTCAAACAAACAACAACAAAATTACCTATTTCGGCCGTAAATATGATCATTAACTAGCATTCACCATGATTGGAAGTATCCTAGACGTCAATTTTTAAGCTTTTGATATTGTCAAGGTAACATTTTTTCAATTACTGGCCAAAATTGGGGTGGCACGTGGATTTGAGGTCAATGAACCCGTCGCCCTGTCGCATATAATCATAAATATCTCTCTAAATATTAAAGGTATTGACCACAGAGCTATATCGAGATAGAAGGAAAGAGTGTATGTACCTCGCGTGCTAAAAAGAGGTGCTGAGCGCCCCATTGCTCGCCGCGATGCTCAGTCCGCTCTCGACCGGTGTCCGCGTGTGACGTTCGAATATAACAACAAAATGCCCTCTTGCACGGTAATTAACTGTACAAACACCACCAAAAAAGTAGGAGCTGTAAATCAGGATATTTCCTTTCATCGGTAAGTACTCTTTGCCCTTAAATATCTGTTATTATTTATAAAACAATTTATTTTGTTGCTCGATATTAATTTCATATAAACAGTAGCGGGCGACTCTGTGTCTAATGCTACTTTTCCATTGCTGCTTTAATTTGACGCGCCAGACTCTGCATGCATTGAAAATCAGCAACGAAAATTAATACAAACCAAACTGTCGAGCACTTGTCGAGACGCGTTCAAGGTTGAATTTTCATTTTTATGTCAAAAGTAAGATGTAGTGTTGTACCCTGCGATTTTCAATGCCGATTTCTTAATCGATTAAAATCGATTTTGAAAACAGAAAAGACGATAATTATTTTTACAAGCTTTTATTTAACTTGCAATGTATGTAGAATATGTAGATCTGTATGTATGTAAGTTTGTATGTATGTACGGGTCAAACCTTACAAATTAAATTTGACCCACTTCCTGTTAACCGAATGGGCTGAAATTTGGACCACATATGTAAACTCGATGACAATGCAATATTATAGTATCTTTGAGGTGATCTGATGATGGAGTCTGAAGGTGGCGACAGGATCTCCGCCATTCTTAACGTTGACCCGCCGTGTTAGGACTCAATAGGTAGTTTGTTATGGTTAAGCCGGTAAAGATTTTCCAAAAAAAAGTACAGTCGGTAACAAAAGCTTATTTAGAAACTATTATGTAGCCGTGTGATGACTGATGAAGTAGTAGGTAGTCAAAAAGAAATAGATAATAATTATTGTTATATCGATAATTTAAAAATTTAGTTACTATATTGCAATTTATTTGCGCGTCGCAAGACCAGCGCGCGCGTCCTCTCCCGTCGAGTCTGTTGGCTCACTGACGCTCTTCCGTTGCGATCGATGACACGATTCGTAACGATTCTGTTTTAGTTGTGCACATCACTAAAAGACTCGCGTGGCGTCAAAGTACCTACGCAAAATGTTACACGCTCGGTTCTCATATAAATCGACGAACTATTTCCTTCTATCTCGATATAGTTCTGTGGCATTGACATGTAGTTTTTTTATTAAATGTTTTAATAACAGCGTAATCATGTGAGTTAATAAAATAATAGCCTTTTCTTGCACTTTTTAATGTAAATAAATAAAAAACTGGTGAATCAGTCAAAAAAGCAGGGTTTTTGTTAGCAATTATGAATTGTTTTTCTAGTATATTATTTAAAAATAGATTTTAAATTTTCTTTCAATTGACACCGTAATGATCGAAATCGATGCAGCCGTTTATCTAGTTTTTTTTTTGAAAATGATATATTCAATTGGCGCCATCTGTATTCCTAAGGGGTGAAAATTTTGCTGCTGCGGGTAAATTCACTTATTTTTACCCTTTCCCTACTAACACTGTGCAAAATACTACCTTCCATCGCAAAATGCAGCTTTTAAACCGTAACAACTGGGACTCCACCAATTAGTTAATAAGAAAATATAGAACATTCTAATCTGGCCGCAAGCAACACGGTGGGAATCATAGTCATATATTTAAACCTAAATATGCTTCGTCATAGTCGCTCAACTATCTTAATCGAAATACCTTGTCGCCACCCCTGACATATAAACCGTTTAGAAGTTCCGGTGGCCATCTGTGGTCTTCATCATCAGTTCCACTTCATCAAATAGTACTTTCCAAGAGCGTACACGAGTTGAAATGAAACTACCAAAATCGTTATAGGTGTGCCGCCTATTTTGCATTTTGAAGAGTTCCGTCGAATCCTTATGGACTCCATCATCGGACCTTTATTTTGATAATAAAGCGACCAAACAGGAAGCACCAGATTAAAAATTATAAAAAACCATCAATATATCGGTTCTTCGAGTCGACACTACTGAGGTAACAAACATTTTAAATAAAACAGTCGAATTGAGAACCTCCTCCTTTCTTGAAGTCGTTTAAAAATCCATAAGAATGGGGCTGGAGATATAATATCAATGGACTTACTCCTGTAACAACAACTGAGAAAACAGCACCCGGTAGAAAAGGATGCAGTAAATCATTTAGCTGCAGAAAAACTGATTGTGTGTAGATTCTGTAGAGGCCAGGCATGCGAAAATGTATTAGAAATTGAGATAGGGATCGAGTATAATAATGACGGAATTTCAATGCAAGGAGGCGGAAAATGCCAGCGTGGATCAAGTTATCGAGGTTAAGCTACCGGGAACCTCAACGGTTTAAAAAGAATTAGTTTGAAAACACTTAGTTAAAATATTCAATCTTAACAATACAGATCGTCATTACTTTGAAAAAACATCGTTTCTCATATTCCGTGACGTGCGAATTTAAACTCAAACCTGAATAGAATTAAATTCAAACTCATACACTTAGAATTATCAGATAATATTTTTTTTAATGTAGTGTCGGGATGTGTTTTGTAAATACATAATTTTCACTCTTGTAACTTTGTTTCTACAGGGTGGAAAGGGACGACGGCCCAACCTGAAAATTAGGGATTATGAATCTTTAGTACATTATTCTATGTTCATATTTGTAACCGTTTTCGAGTAACTGCTTCTTGAAGTTTAATGCAAAAACTTTTCGTTTCAACCCTAACAGATGATAGGGACAATGACCTGACCTTAAGACTACACCGAGCGTCCAGTGGCGCCTTCATCACCATTATTTTGTTTTCTAATAAACTAATGTATTGCCTTGAAATCGATGGATGTGTTTATGTTGTATAAATGAATACACAATTTATAGGGTATATGACTCAACTTAATAACTATTGGACTATGAGTGAGTAACTTAACGGAAAAAAGTGGCCACCTTTTCCCGTTAAGTTGACGACGCGAAGGTTAAAGGTTATTAAACTTTGTCTTATATGCTATACATTGTGTTTTCATTTGTACAACATAAATACATCCTTGGATTTCAAGACATTACTTTAGTTTATTAGAAAACAAAATAATCGTCATGAGGGCGCCACTGGACGCTCGGCGTAGTCTTAACCGTACTGTAGACAACAATCTTATTGATGGATGACCTCGACGTAAAGAAGTACCTTCGATTAACGATATATAACGATAGCCGATAATCGATAAAAGTTAGATCGACGATAATTGATGTATTGCAACCTATTTGTTTGACGGATTATTATTACGTTGACAAGCTGTGGCCCCAGTGAAAACGGATATAAGTTGAATTAGCTCGTAATAATAAAGGGCATAATAATCACTTGAATCTCGGAAGACATATATCCTTTTTCACTAGGGCCACAGTTTGTGAAAAAGAAGAAAAAGAAAATGTCACATTTATCTCTATGTCAAACTCTTAAACGGTTTAATAATGGCATTATTTGAGGCCCGAGGCTATCTTAATTCATTATTATTATACGCGGAATGCAATTACAATACCTCTGAAGCTTTACGTCAATACAGAGAGAGATATTCTCCACCACATCCAACTAATCGTTGGACAATATTGCGTGCTTTTGGCCGCGTCGCCAACAATCGTCCCATAGTTCCACGAACATCTCTGGACGACCAACGCGGAGGAGGTGTCGTACAACTCGAAGCAAGACCTGAGGAAAGAGTACTGCGGTATTTTGACCGAAATCCAAGGGTAAGCTCGAGGCAAGCAGGTCAACACTTCACATTAACACATACAATAGTGCTGAAAATACTTAAACGTGCACATCGTCGTCCTTAACGCATACAGAGGTTTCAAGCTTTATTCCCCAGAGACGGCCCCGTCCGTCCCGTCAGACATTGGTTGCTGCTTTTGAACGCCTTCGTATAAAAAATATCGAGGAAAATACATTGTCAAAGGTGCATCGACATACTCGGGCACGGGCTGCCGCCGCTTGTATTATTACAAAATTATTGGACATGAAGGAAGGTTTGAACATCGGTTGTAAACGTTGAAGATTCAAAATCATCACTTTCATTTGCTGTTGACTGTACATCATTATATGATACTATATTTTCGCAAACGGCCCTAGTCCCCTTCCTACCTGTATACGACGTACAGAATAAATACAAATACAAAAAATAATTGAATTTTTTTTTTTTTATCTTCTCATAGACATATATGTCATACCGTCAAGTGTTGAAGCAGTACGTAAAAAAGGAACCAATTTTGGCCCCTTCAATTCAAGATGGCGGCGCACGCTGTGATCTCTCGAAGTCGAAAGCTTATATTTTTCATGACTAGCATATACTTAAACAATATTTTTTTTTTTAAATTCTACACCGCCTTTTGTAGAGCAAAGCCTCCTTTTTACCCCCACTGATTGGATTATTATGGGAACGCGTCGCACCGTCCGTTACTCGCGAGACTTTTGGCCACACATCTTATTTCTGTGTAGTCACCTCTATGCGTCTTCGATTCCGAACCGATACCTCTTCATCAAGGGCATCAAACAACAACTAACTATTCTCTTCTCAAAGGCCGGCAAGCGCGGATGTCGCCTTGTATTGCGGGTGGTTAAGGGTCGCGGTGATCTTTTACTTCTCTTCAGGTGACCCACTTGCTCACTTGCAAAAGCTGCGCCGCCTCTGGTCTCAACGTATTTTCGGCTTAACGAGCTTCGAAAAGATTTTGCATGGCCACTGATCCAAACGTAGGCGTAGTCGTATGAATTCAAATAAAAACAAACTAGGTTCATGCTTGCTTTATTAACTTACAGAAAAAAGAGAAAGGAGACAAAGGGACAGAAGTGAAAAGAGTGAGAGAGATAAGTCAGAGGAGGAAAAGGATCGCGAGATGATCAAGAAGGCCAAAGTAGAGGACGACGAATACAAGACCGAAGAACAAACATATTATAGGTAAATAGGGCGGATTGTAGTTATTTATGCAACTGGTACACAATGAAACTAAAACTTATTCGAAAATTAGAGCGCTAAGCTCGTGCTCTAACCTTGGCACTCGTACTTTAAGCTAATTTTGTACCGTTGAATACATAACTTGTTCTACAAGTTTAAAAAGGAAACCATAAAGTTTGTCGTAATTATTTCAGTTCCTTCTGGCGGTTTCTAAATTGACAGCCTAGTTGTTTTATATTATTTGTTGTTTCTTTGTGATTATTGAATATGACCCTTATTTTGCTTGTTAATTCGACATTTTGGAGAATTTGGCCAATTTCTATTTTTAAATCCTTCGAACAATTAAATTTAACAATTGGAATGTCTATTTATTTACCAAACGCCATTTCTGTAGCCTTCAATAATAATTTTATTGATTTATATAAGCGGTTTGTATAATAATAATAATAATTAACTCGTTCCTTTTTCAAACCGTGTGTAAGATGTATACCTCAAAATCATAAAGGGAGGGCATTGGGTAAGTTTGTATGAATACTTTTTTTTCACCGGCCACGGATGATTTTCATTATAGTCATTTAGAGGACCTCTAAATATACACAAGTATAATTTATGGCGTTAAATAATATCGGAGCGGAGAAATTAAATAAATATTTTGTACTAAAAGTCCGCCCAGGTATATACATATTTAAATATCTCCGCTCCGATGCACTTTAGAGTATTAGATTGCGTAACAAAATGTGTTTATTTTGAATAATTTTATCACAATTTACCACTTTTATGAATGACCTCTCACCTTGAAAATGTATGAATTTTACAAATGACAAGACTTTTACCCAAACCACAAAATAAGTAATAGTACAAGTACAGAAGCGACTCCCTGTGACAGCAAACATGCGAATTTAAACCTACTGAGAACGCGTTAACGATAATAATATAAGTGCACGGCACGTAAGTGACCTTAGTTAAATTTTGGCGATCGTTAGTGGGGGCGCTCCTTACGAGGCAAAATGCACCTTAAATCTGCGCCGCAAGAGTCTGTATTATTTCGCCCGTCATGGGCTTTACTGACTCTGCCCATTTCGCAGGGCCGGCAGTTCCTTGTACTATTACTTATTCTGTGGCAGTTGTAAGAAAATCAATTTTATCAATTATTATAGAAAAATTACGAAAAAATTAGGACAGTCGAGTTCATAAATATATGTACACTACCTTGTACTTAAACGCTGTCACAATTCCTATATGGCAGTTTAAACATGACATGACATTAAACGGTATCAGCGTAATTCGTCCCACTCGTTTTTCGTTCATTTCTTATGTCCGTCTCATTCTGTGTTCGTCACTCATTCTTTATTCGTCTCGATCGCTATATGTCCCTATCGTTTTAAGTACAATTATGTAACCTGTCTCTTTCTTAACAAGTCTTTTTCGTTTTTCGTCACGGTCTTCCTAGGACTCATTCTTTCTTATTCCCTTTCGATTTTTGTCTCATTCACTTATTCGTCTCATTTTTTTTCATGGATTCGTTATTAGTCACATTCGTGATTAGTCTCATTCATTTTCAGTCTATTTCTAAGTTCGTTACATTCGTTTTGCGTCTCGGTCACTATTTGACTATCTTTTTCCGTCAATCTTTTTTTTTTTTAAATTATATCTTTATTATTGACGGCATATCAAAATCTATGAATGCAGTTATTCTCATTTTTTCATATGAAATAATGTTTATCTTGAGAAAAATTAACTATCTTAAGTATCTTAAGTCCCAGACCCTTCAGGGCCCTCATTTTTTTCCGTTCTGTATATGTACGGGACATATAAACTTCAATTTGTTTATGAATTCCGATCCGGAGGACATATGAATAGCAACTAAGACCTACTAGTACGGGACGATTAGCGAACGTGCCCAAAAATGAACGGAACGAGTTACCATTAAAGACAAAAAAAGAGTGAGACGAATAACGAAAGTGACTAAAGATAAAGTGCGAATGATACCAAAAAAGAGAGACACAAACAAAGACATAGTCCTAGGAAGACCGTGACGAAAAACGAAAAAGACTTGTTAAGAAAGAGACAGGTTACATAATTGTACTTAAAACAATAGGGACATATAGCGATCGAGACGAATAAAGAATGAGTGACGAACACAGAATGAGACGGACATAAGAAATGAACGAAAAACGAATGGGACGAATTACGCTGATACCCATTAAACGCCTTTGAAACCTACCTATCTTACCTATATGTATTTTCTGTTTAACTTTTTTTTAGCGTTTACAATACAAACATGCGACTCGCGAATTAATACCTAATAAACGAGACACGAGTGACCAAGTCTAAATAATAACCCGTATATGCTGAGCTTGCTTTAGTAGGCAGTCACTAGTAATGGGAGATCTACTTACACTGAACGCTCTTTAAGATATGTAGGTAATTGATTTTTGATGCGAATAAGTCAAAAACTGCGAAGCTGTGGACGGGTCGTTAGTAAAATAAATGAGTTTTGAAAACTGTAAATGATTGTGTCAGTAATTAAGTAAAACTACTCGTAACCTAGGTCGAAGTTATCAATATTGTTAATTGTAATCGTATTTTTTGATATCCTTGGGCAGTTTAAATAATGACAAGTCGACGTTCCTGTCATATTATTGAAACACCCGTATGCTATCCTTTAGCTATTCGAGTTGCTACAACCAAACAAAAACTGGAATTAGATAGTTTGGCAGCGTACGGCGGCGCCCGTCAAGGCGAGCGCTCGCGTGACACTCAACTGATTAGCCTTCCGTAGGAGGCCGCACATTTCGTAGGCAATAGCGCGGAGTGTCACCGGCCTGCCCAAACTCCTTTCTTGTAGCGATTCACCGTTTCTCAATTTACCTCGGATGATCTGATTTTCCGAGTTGTTTTTACCATAGTCGCATTTCACCGCGATCGAGTTTTGTTCGGAACGCTGTTTTATTTGATAGGCTCTACAGACTCATGCCGAGAAGCCAAAAAACACCCGAGACACGTGAATGTGATATGTTTCTCGCCTTCTTGTTGTCGGGTTCGTGTGTTCTCCGTTTGTTGTCAGTTTTTTCCCGCTTCAAAGGGAACGAGAAAGCAAGTGTGAAAGGTCGCGTGAGTGTAGATACCTTCTCGGTCTACTCTCGGGTCGGGACTTCTCACGTGAGTCTGTAGGGCCTATGACGTGATAACTGCTATTTGCAATTAATCTCGGTACGTTTTTTAGTAGTGTTTGGTAGCTATAGTTTTATGATATAAAACGATCGCGGCGAAATGCTATTACAAAATATGCGAACGAGGCATACTGCCACTAAAAATATATTGCTAAGAATAAAATAAACGACCGAGACCAAATAATACAATAAAATAAGCGATCCAGGTGAAATGCGACCTGAACTATTAGTGAACAAAATACATGATGACTGACGTAACGCGAAAATATAATACACGACTGATGTGAAATGCAAACTGGTGAAACATCGCTACAAGAAATTTATGATTTTGAGATATAGTTCTAACAAACGTTTCTAACACTATCGTCACTAAGGTTCCGACTTTTAATTGTGATCAGGAAAATGAACGAACTAAAATGGTACAGTGGCATAGAATTAACGAGTTCCACAATGTAAAAAACTTATTCTTATGTCTGTTAGCTGAAATAATTTCATGCTTTTTCAAATGTAGTGTCTTCAATCTCCAACTTCCCGCCACATGCAAATTTGACCGGTGGGTCAATTTATCTTGGATTAAAAACATGCTTTTCGAAACGTCGGAATTTTATCTTGACATTATGTACGGGCACTTAGGGCGATATTAATAAACTTAGGCCCATATTAAAAAACTTATATTGACGGTTAGGCACGTCAAGATACGTCAAAGTAAACGTTAAACCATAGAACACTGTCATTTCTGACGCTTCGAGACGAGCAATTAAAGTTGAGATCAGTTTATGAATACGGGCCTAAGAAAAGGTTACTCAACATACCTACACTGTGTAAATAAATATCGGAGGACAGTGTCATAGCAATTGACCTAGTCCCAAACTAAGCTCTAGACTTGTACTATGGGTACTAGACAACGATATGAATACTTACATAGATATTCTTAAATACATAGAGAAACATCCATGGCTCAGGAACAAATATTCGCGTTGATCAGACAAATATCTGCCCTTACTGGGATTTGAACCCAGGACCGCTAGCTTCGTCAGGGTCACTACCAACTAGGCCAGCGTTTCTTTTTTGATTTGGTTAACTTTTAGGGAGCATTCCTTAGTTCTAATAAAGTTTATTTTTCCAGAACTAGTGCTCTAACGCGTACAGTTTTGAAGAGTATCAATTATTAACTATTGTATATCTTCCATGACCGGAGATTTCACATTACTGAACGCAATTAAAAATCGAACTGTAAGGAACTACTTAACCGCCAATAACTGACTAAGTGTAACTGATTCTCCTTTAGGTTAATCTAAGAGAGTGAAGCAATATTTTTTGGCTGCTGGCTGGATTTGTACTGCGTGTTTAAAGTTTATGATGATTGATATTGTATGTTTTCCTTGTTTAGCATTGCTCATACGGTGCACGAGTCAGTTACAGAACAGGCCAGTATTCTTGTTAATGGAAACCTGAAAGAGTATCAGGTCAAGGTATGTACTTCTGATAATATCCCTTTTATTGTAGTAAGCTCATTGCAGGTAATTTGGCGTCCAACACCTAAAACTATATTTTTTTGTGTCTTTAGGGTCTGGAATGGCTGGTATCACTTTTTAACAACAACCTTAACGGTATCTTGGCTGACGAGATGGGTCTCGGCAAAACCATTCAGACAATCGCTCTGGTTACCTATCTGATGGAGAAGAAGAAAGTGAATGGGCCGTTCCTAATTATTGTGCCGCTCAGGTAATACTACATTTTGAAACAAGTGCGGAAAGTATGTCATTTTACACGAGTCCCGAGGGACGAGTGAAAATGACAGTTCCGCACGTGTACCAGAAGACGTTATTTAATACATTTGTGAAAAAATGTGTATCTGTATATATGTGTATGTGGGTATCGGTGTATCTGTTCTCTTCCCCCAGACCTCTGAAGTGAGCTTAACGTGTGCACACACTGTCCGAAATTACTTAACATGTAATAAAATGATTAAAACAAAAAATATTACGTCAAATACTAGGAGTAATAATAAATATTAGAAGAACCTACCTTACCTACAGTCATCCGCGTTGTGTCGAGCGCAAGTTACAATCGTCCTTGCGTTTCAATCGTCCCCAAATGTTGCCGTAAAGTCGACTATGAGGAGGTTCTGTAGGTACTTGACGCATATGTTTTTTTTAATAAATGTGGAAATGAAAATTCACAATCTTCTTTTTAGGGATCCGTACCAAAATGATAAAATACGAACCCTTATGGTGAGACTTCGTTGACTGCCTGTCTGTCTGTACCTCACAGCAGGTTTTCTTAGCAACTTCTAATGCTATCAACTTGAAATGTGGCATAGTTATACAACATGGTTGCCCGAATCTGTTTTTCGTTAAAAAAAATGAAATTCATTTTATATGTAAGTGAAATGTAAGTGATGGGGTCTAGAATGGGGAATTGAAAAATGAAAGTGGTTTGATTAAAGCAAATGGGGTGTCGTATTTAAGGGCTTAATCTGCACTTGCCAACACTTTTTTTAATAGCCAAAAATGTATAAATAATTACCGCTTACCGCTCCCCAGCTTATCACCGAATTTTAAAAAAAAACAAGAACCTGACGTATATTACCTATATTTTATGTGGAAATAGTACATTACTGCACAGACCAGGAAGTAGGCCGTTGCGGGACGAGTAGAGTTAGCGGTAGGGTTGCTGGACTCGTATATAGCACGCTATATACGAGTCCAGCAACCGCCCTTCTTGGTCGAGGCTTGTATAGTGCTTTTCTCTAACAATTCGAGGAAATTAAACATAATTTCAGTTTTGATATAATATGTATTCAAATGTACTAACCAAATCAAGTCAAATAAGATGTGATAATATGACGAAGGCAAATGGCAATAAGTACTTAACTAAAAAGGTTTACTTAAAAATTAAAATAAGTGTTGCTCGTGTTAGGGTAGTTTGTAAAATTAAATGTAATGGTTTTTCCTGGTACGGTAATGTTTGTTTGTATTTTCGCGAAACAAAAATAATACGTACTGTTACTTAAACTTCCCTAAGAAAAAAGTATTCCCGATTCTTGCCTTAATTTTTTAAATTCTAAACGCAGAATGTTTTAAAAAAAGTAAAACTATTTGACACTTTGGTAAATACGCTGTAAACGCGATAAACGGCGTTTACCTTTTTAGTCAATGACATTTAAAAAGTAAAAACCCGGGTACGTTATGAAATTTGTATACATTTTCGCGGCCGCTGCCGCTGGGAAATATTTTTTTTTTTTTAATTTTGCCTGGGCCTGGAACTCGGAACTTCGCGGGCTGCTTTTGTTTTGTGGGACAAAATAAATAAACGTGTTCATTATTTACAGTTTTTGTGACATAACTAAAAAGCTTTGCAAATCTGTATTAAAATATAGGCTAGTCATAATGGACCTTATTGCATAGAAAATAAAAATCATATCAAAATGAGTATTTTCTTTTGCGGTTACCTAGCATATTATCCTAAATATGGAATCCTCGGTGCGCGAACCCGACTCACACTTAACCGGTATTTTTATGATGATTTCTGTCTTGGTCAATAATTATTTTACCTGCACTAACTTTTGCCCGCGACTTGGTAAATAGACAAATAGGCAGAGTTACTTTCGCATTCATAATTAATATAGTAGTATAGATATAGGTGTCACCTTTGGTATTGCTCTGGTATGTGTGTGTACCTACTAGCACAATTACTTATTCTGTGCTACTAGTGTAATTCTGAAGTATCTTTTTCTAATATTATAATTGCGAAAGAGAGCTCATTTGTTTAATTTTGTGTTTATTATTTAAAAACCCGACGTTTCGAGTTCATTAATTCATTAAGTTATGATTGAAACACTGTTAATATAACACTGTATATGATTGAAACAAGTATTTTTGTATGAAGGATAATAATGCATTTTTAACACATTATAACATTTAAACTATATTCTATTAAGCTTTATGTATAAGGTAGCCAGCAACCATCGAAATATAATAAGTATGGAAGAGTAACACCGAACAAACTTGACGTTGAAATACGACCCATTTCCTCTACGCTTGAAACGTTTGAGTAGACGCCATTATTGTAGAGGTTGTATATATTTCCACCCATAACAAAACTTTGATTAGTTAAACTGCTATGACAAGAGATTTGATTGGTCTATATTTTTTCTCGTTATGGCTACTCAAACACGCTATAAAATGACACATCTGACATTTTGCTGAACTTGGATGGTTTAATGCAGAAGTGATCCGTAATTTAAATAAGTTAGGTGTATACTTTATTTATACAGCAATAAATAATGTTTTAGTAAATATTTATTCTTAAAAATATAATATTTAGTAGGATTGCCTACTAAATATTATATTAAATAACGACATTATATACGGATATAATATATTTGTACATTATTATAATAGGTAAATCAAGATTTTTTAAGATGAGGCATGGCGGTATTTGATCGTACCTAATTTAAATAAAACAAGTTGCAGTACCTAAGTATTACCTACTAAAGGTTTTCGCAGACATAACCGCTCAGCAACGGATCGGCATCGCCTCGCCTCATTCATACAAGGGGAGGCGATGCCGTTACGGTGCTGATTAGTCTTGCGTTGCAGTAGGGAGTTACTGTACGGTACTATGCAATTTGGAATCGCTGAGCATTTCAAAAAATGTCTCCCAGTTTTTGAAACTAAAAAGTCAGTTTTTTCAAAATGGATACTGCATATCCTACAATGTTTGCTGGGAAGCCACGTTTCATCGCGTTTTTCTAAACGAACTGCAGCTATCCGAGCAAAACGTTTTTCTTCATTTCTAGGAAAACTAAAAAAAAACACTAATCTTTAAAATTATAATTATTTCAGAAATTATATTGCATAA
Organism: Acleris sparsana; assembly: GCA_923062465.1. Taxonomy (NCBI): domain Eukaryota; kingdom Metazoa; phylum Arthropoda; class Insecta; order Lepidoptera; family Tortricidae; genus Acleris; species Acleris sparsana. The sequence goes on from OV281285.1 coordinate 24,769,371, forward strand.
CATCGGCCATGTCCATTTTGTGAGGAAATTATTTAATTGTAATTACTTACTAATGGAATGAAATTACATCCTTTTTAGGATCCGTGCGAGTCCTACACCAATTTACGATGCACGTCGGCATCGTTGTTGCTATAGTTTATCTTATTTATCAGCTATTTATAATTATTTTAAAAAACTATAATGACAACCATTTGACACAATAACTCAAAGCCTACTGGAAGCCGGTTGAGCACCAAGTATTAGCTCCGCCCATTTCAGCACTAAGTATGTGGAACACTTTTTGAGTGACAGTTATCCTTCTATACTTATTATATTTCGAAGCCAGCAACAAAGAAAGCTACAAGTCATATATCTTTTTTATCTGCGGTTGATCATCGAGATTTTCTGATGCTTTTAAATTGCGATATGTTTATGTTATGCTTGCGAACTTATCATGGTCGTGTTGTATACAATAAAATGATGAAAGATAAAAGATAAAAAATATAAAATAAATTTATTTAGTAAGTAGGCCGCTCGGGCACTTTTACGCGTCAAGAATCTACCAGCGCTTCCCAAAAGGAGACCACTGGTGAAAAGAAACGCCGCAAGAAACTCAGCAGTCAGATTTTTAGAGAGAGAGATAGAGAGAAAAAAAAAAGAAAGAATAGAATCAACTACTTATGTGAATATGAGATAGTGCAAGATGACCAGATAAAAAAATCGATATGTTTTCCTGCATCAACAGTGTCCCCTAGATAAGAAAAAGCAGGATAAAGCTTTTGCATTTGAACAAATTATTATTGAGTTTCGGGTTTGGGCCATGCATTTTTGTCTGTTAGATAGTCCTCGACCCTATAATGCGCTTTAGACAATAACGACCTTTTCAAATATTTTTTAAGTGCTGGAAAGGGTAACTTTAAAACTACTTCAGGTAATTTATTATAGAAATGAATGCATTGACCAACAGATGTTTTATATACTTAACGAACACGGAATTTTCGAATAGCGTTTTTTTTTCTTCTAGTTATTAAATTATGTAGATCAGAGAAAACGACAAGGACTGATACGAGGGCAGAGTGAAATCTTTTTGTTTTTGGTCCAAGTAAATATTTATTATACTCCAACAAGATGGAGTGACGACCTCGTCAGGATCGCGGGACCGCGGTGGATGCGAAAAGCACAAGACCGGTCTGAGTGGAGAGCCTTGGGGGAGGCCTATGTCCAGCAGTGGACGTCTTTCGGCTGACATGATGATGATGAAATATTTATTTTTCAACGTAGTCCCCATGTAACTCAATACACTTGGTCTTTCGCTTTTCTAGCTTTTCGATTCCCTCCGTATAGTACGATTTCTCAAACCCTTCAAAATACGCATTGGTTTCTGCGATGATTTCTTCGTTGGAACCAAATCTTTTTCCAACAAGCCACTTCTTCAAGTTTGGGAAAAGAAAATAGTCGCAAGGGGCCAAATCTGGAGAATAAGGCGGATGCGGGAGCAATTCGTAACGCAACGCGTGGATTTTAGCCATAGCAACTGCATAAGTGTGGACCCGTGCGTTGTCTTTGTGAAAAATGATTTCTTTTTCGCTAAATGGGGTCGTTTTTCCATTAAAACTTCATGAAATCGCTGTAACAAGTTGGCATAATATTCGCCGTTAATCGTTTTACCTTTCTGAAGGTAATAAACATATATTACACCACGAGCATCCCAGAAGACAGTAGCCATAACTTTATTCGCCGATAAAACTGCTTTGGCCTTCTTTGGTGCAGGTTCACACGATGCCCAGTTTTTATTTTGTGCTGGTCTTTCTACTGAAAGTGCGATGCGATATTGACGCACACTGCCAAGTACTATCTAGATCGGAGAACCCCCGTAAACGCTGGTTTCCTGGACCTGTCGAAGGCCTTCAACCTGGTGGGAAAAGCTCGAGAGGGCAGGCGTTCCTGCCGAACTGTTAAGTATTCTGTTATACTGGTATCAGAATCAGATCAACACAGTTAAATGGGCAAATACGGTATCTGATCAGTAGAGATTTGAGAGTGGGGTGAGGCAGGGGTGCTTCACTTCTCCGAGACTTTAATATTTATGTAAACCATCTCATCGCGGAGCTCAGCAGTCTCAGCAGTGCCTATGTCGGATGTCACGTTGATGACGTATATAAGCTATGCTGACGACATGGGCCCCACGATCGGCGGTATAAGCAAGCTAGTGACTATTTGTGAAGCTTATGCTGAAAAACATGGATTAAAGTACAACACAATAAAGAGCGAGTTATTGGTATTTAAAGACAGAAATCGACCCCCCGTGTTTGTACCTAATGTGTTGTCTGAATGGTTCAGTACTGCAAAGAGTCAAGCAGTTTAAATATCTAAAGCACGTTGTGACTCGAGACTTTAAAGACGATTGTGACATTGAAAGAGACCGCAGGGCGCAGTCTGTAAGAGGAAACATGCTGGCTCGTAGATTTACTGGTTGTACACCTGCAGTCAAGGTTACATTTTTCCAGGCATGCCACACTTTTTACACCAGTACTCTATGGGCTAGTTACATTCAAAAATCATACGGCACCTTGCGAATACTCTACAATTATGTATTCAGGGCTTTGTTGAGGCTTCCACCTCGCTGCAGCGCTTCTGGCATGTTCGTCGATGCGCACACGGACGACTTTTTTGCACTCAAGCGCATAAAAGTCGCTTCGTCAGTACGCAGAGTGGGAGGGAGCCCTAACAGTCTCCTAAAGGTTGTGGTGGGCAGGTTGGACGGCGCGTTGCTGCAGAGGTTCACGGCGCTGCACGCCACGCGACCAGCCTAGTGACCCAAACCAGAAGCGTGTGCCAAGCTGCCTACCTAACTTTGTTTTATTGATTTTTTACGTGTTCTTAAAATTCTCAATAACATAGCTACTTAAGTTCTATTTGTCTACCAACCAACTATGGATCAAAGTTGTATGAAAATAAAGATATTTTATTTATTTTATTAATTTACTATGGAGGAATTATATTTAATGTACAGAATGCCACGGCATTAAATTCGCCTTTTGTAGATTAAGTGAGTTCGTTTTTTCAAATAAATAAATAAATAAATGTATATTACAGTTATGAAAGAACGGAAAACTAGTTCAACGCTGACAAAGACGCGATTTTTAAATCAATCTTAATACGATATCGGCATCATTATCGATAGTATTAATACCTCAATATCAAATTGGTTGCACCCCTATCAATAGCTGAAATAAGTGTTTTTATTACTTTCATGCGTATTTTGCTATTGATCGCTAGATGGCATTCCTGATGCTTATGATCAAAGATTTTCTGTGTCAATTTTCCCAAAGGCCAGTTTATTACCTCTATAATAATAAATCTCTTTGTACAAATCTGTAATTTGGCATACTTATACCTTTTAATTACACCGCCAGAGTTTTATAACTAAACCACGGGTACCAGGTACAGTCAAGGAATTTAATTCCCTACCCATTTCGTTAAAATGTCGTTAGACATTCGCAATGCATTAAGGTCGATAATTTTATTTCAGTGATGGTATTGAAATGTCAATACGTCTTATTTGTCACTTCTCACTTCATATTACAGATAACCTCTTTGCGTAAAGTTATCATTTGCTTTTCTAACGAACATGACTTGACATGACTGTCAGTGTCAATCGAGAAAATTGTAAAATATTTTTAAATTCGTTATTGATTTGAAAAATAAAATGCTTGCCGCTAACCGTGAACTATTAAGAGTTCAAATAGTGGAGTTACACCAAGAAGGAAGAGATTCATGAGATGAGATATCACGTCAGTTAAATGTGAGTAGAGACACAGTTCGCCGTTGGGTACGGCGATATAATAATGAAGAAAACCTTATTGATCTACGGCAAAATAACCATCGCCCGCTTGCAATAGCCGAAGACCAACGCCGATTAATGCGAAGGGAATGCATTATTGATGGCTTTACGTCAACGGGACGATTTTCACAAATGTTTGACGTGCATCCTAGAACAATCAGAAATTGCCTACATGCTATTAATTTGCATCACAGGCGGCCTGCGAAAAAAATTGCCTTAACCGAGAATCATAAATTAGCACGACTTCACTTCGCCCGCCAGTATTTAAATTTTGACTGGACGGCTACAGCTTTTATTAACGAGAAGACATTCTCAAGTGCTCAAACCGGAAGATTACATTTGTGGCGGTTTAATCGAACCCGGTACACAGAAGACCACGTCGTGGCTAATCATGCATCTGGACGAATTACTGCAAACATTTCGGGTTGGATTTCTTCAGCAGGTGTTGGAGAACTCGTGAGTATGCCACCTAGAGCAACCGCTCAGGACTATGTAGACCTGTTGAATGAAGGTGTGCTTCCGACTTTGCGAACTTATTATCCGCAACAGGAGGTTCCTCAAATTGATTTCGTGCAAGACCATGCAACTATCCACACCGCAAGAATTGTGCGAAACTGGTTCACGCACAACCAAGCACATATTAAAGCTATTCCTTGGCCTGCAAAAACTGCTGATTTGAACCCAATAGAGAATATTTGCGGCTATTAGCGACTGACGTCATAACAATACCAAAACAGATTAACTACGATATGCTTTTTACCGTCGGGAGTCGGAAATAGAGCCGCAGTTCACAATGTGAACGTAGTTAATCGGTTGCCTAGTCACTAACATAAAACAATACATGCGATATGTCAAAGTAACGTCGTGCTCTAGGTAGCTCTTATGGTGACAATTACCTATACGAATTTGAGCCTTAGGTGGGTTGGGAATTAAATTCCTTGACTGAACAAGTAAAGCTCTCGTCACTATTTAATTTTATTTAAACCTCGCAGAACATTTTTGGTGGAATTATGGATTTTGGTTTAGTAAGTAGGCTATCCACACAAAGCGGTGTCACATCAGACAAACAAAATTTGTAAATAGGGTAAATCGCCAATAACTGGCCACTTTTCAATAACTGGTCACCTCACACTAAAAATGAACTTTATTTACCTAGAATAGAATGCATTTTAGTATAAGGTCTTAATTACTGGCCACCCTTCAATAACTGGCCACGTTATACTAAATTGAATTCTGTTTGTAGGTAACAGAGTTCATTTTTAGTATGAGGTGGCCAGTTATGGGAGGGTGGCCAGTTATTGGAGATTTACCCTACGTAAAAATAATTGGTTCTTGAGTTTCGTAAGTTCTGGGCTTATTTGTGTATTTATTTCTATATGAATTTAGCTATTAAATCGCTGTCTATTTAGTATCTAGTACAAGCCATCGCTTAAATGGTTCGTCTGGGACGAAGATTAGTTTGTGACATCTTCACCTGATCTTAATTATTATATCGTAGCACACTGTCCAACTGGGTTTTGGAGTTCGAAAAATGGGCGCCGACAGTCATCGTGGTGTCGTACAAGGGGTCGCCACAGTCGCGCCGGGTGGTCCAGTCGCAGATGAAATCTACCAAGTTCAACGTGTTACTCACCACGTACGAATACGTTATCAAGGACAAAGGGTGGTTGGCTAAGGTAAGATGTTCTATAAAAGCTATTGATTTAACATGACGATCGTAGTAAAAAATATGATATGAAGTTATGAATCACGCAAATATAAGGTCACGCAGGTATCAGGTCCTGTGCGGTATTCGAACATACACAGATAAATAATAATACTTCGTTTTTCCACACTAGAATCATAACTATCAAATATTCTAATGTATTTTTAAAACACGTAGAAGATACTAAAAAACATTTTATATATAATAACACAAGCATAATATTCCGTATTATTAAGAACCAAGTAGGTTTATGAACGCGACTTCGTCCGCGTGGAATTTGTTTATCGGCGTCGTGGGAACTCCGCAGAGTTATCGGGATGAAAACTATCCTATGTCCTTTCGGCTTCCTTCCGGGTATTATTTACAGATGGTTGTCCCTAAACCAAATTTCATTAAAATCAGTTCAGTGGCTGAGCCGTGAGAGAGTAACTGATAAGCAGAGTTACTGTCGCATTTAAAGGTAATACATTAATAGCGGATTAACAATAAATAATACTTCTATCCCGAAAAAATAAATGTATGGATAAGCTAAACTACTACGCGGACGGCGGACGGAGTCGTGGACAGAAACTAGTTTGAAATAAAACAGACATTATAGGAAAACGAACATAATAAGACTATAGCCAAAATAAATAAGTGAACGTAACGAAAAAGTAGAAGTTATGGTAATGCTAATATTATAGGAATGTAAACATTATGAATAGCCGACTTCCTGAGTTTGTACACATTTTAATGAGCAGTCATTTTGAGAATGATGACGATATAGAAATGCAACCATTGTGAGAAGGCACACATTTTGATAAAAATACATTTTAGGAAAGCGCATATTTCAGGCCTCAGCCGGTTTTATACCGTTTTAAAAATAAAAAAACCTGCAATCGGTTACAAGCTCTCTGACAAAAGAATTTCATTTGACCCGGCCAAGTATTTCAACATTTGACATTGATGGTTTAGTACAAAAATAATTTATACTTATTTGTGTTCAGTTTTAATTTTGTTTCTTTGAAATACGTTGGGAAATCCACGATTTATTTATATTTATCGATGGCTACTTTATTTTGTGAACAAAGCCCTACGCCATTTTAGGAGAAATGCCATTTTTAGGATCGGTAGTATAACATAAAGTTAGCAAGGAATGGATACTCGCTAAGCTGAAAGCGGGGCCGTTTTATATAGCTGAATTACATAGATCATCATCGTTAAATAAGTTTTTGCGAGAATAAGATTCTATGCATGCATAAGCATATCAGTCATAAGTTAAACAGGCTCAGGTACAGTCAAGGGAATTAATATCTATATAGCCACCGCTTCAAATATATGTATACACGGACCATTGCCAGTGGCATAAAAGTGTATAGATAGTTTTGACGTCTTGGGAACGTATATATATTAATACTCTTGACTGTACCTAATAGATTTGTGATAAACCATTCGACGCCTGATACTCGATGATATTAAAATATTATGAATTTTACTGTAAATAGATGTTGACAACATACTGTACAATTTGGGATAGCTGTGACTAAAAAATGTCTTCCATTTTTTGAGATGACAATGCCATTCATCGAAATGTATGCTGCAAATCCTGCAATGTTTGCTAGGCATCCAATTTTCGCGACGCAATTTGCGACGAACTGCATCCACCTGATAGCCCTATAAATATGACTGAAAAGGCGGGCGGATGAAAAAGTTAAAAGCAGAAAGTTTGACTTCTGAACTTTGTTTGGACTAGTTAGAAGATAAACTTACAAAAAGTCCCCCTCTCTAGGAGGTGAGCCCTTCTAACGTGCATTATTTTTATCCCAGAAATAGACTTCTCATCCTTAATTTATCCGAAAATTATATATTGGATGCCATAACAAGTATAGTTTTGGAGAAAAATGGTTTCGATTAAAACGCGGCAGCGTCAAACTTCGCCCTCCCTCCACTAAATGCGCGGCGTCTCGATGGCTCCCGGTCTGAATTCACTCTAGACCACCTAAGGATCAACTGTGCCAAGTTTCAGCGCGTAGTCAAAAAGTGCAAGATTCCCATACAACGGATGCACTATCAAACCAGCTATTTTGACCTCATGTTTTTTGTCATACATTTCTCTCTATTAAGTTGAGATCGGAGAATGTCAATCAGGTTGCTTTTATTCCCTTGTTCCGTCTAGGTAACCGGGATTAGGTAACCAGTGATCTGTGAAGAATTTTTTTCCTCCCAGGCCACTGGTTACCTGCAAGGATTAAATTTTCCTTGTAGTAAACTGATATTTTCGATAGTTGTCTGTAAAGAAAAAAAGGTTCCTCCCAGGCCACTGGTTACCTGCAAGGATTTAGTTCTTCTTGTAGTTAACTGATATTTTCGACAGTTGTCTGTAAAGAAAAACAGTTCCTCCCAGGCCACTGGTTACCTGCAAGGATTTAGTTCTCCTTGTATATGCTTATTAAATTAGCATCATTTCATTGTCTTGTATTTTGTAAAGATAATATTTGTGTTTTAATGTTTATTTAAGAGTCAGTCAGTGCGTCTCATTTTAAAATAGGTTTCTGATTATAAGTAGTTAAATGTATGGTACTTAATGTACGTGTCCACCACCATGCTATCTTGAAAATCAAAGTTGACTGTGTTTAATTTTGACTTTATGTTTAACGTAGTAAAAGGACGACATTAAATGTTTTAAGAAAAGTTTTTTTATTATTCTTACATAGTTTGCTTGTATAAGAAAAGCATTCCTGATGGGTGATCGTTGTCCTAACGCTTATTTTAAATTAGCAGACTGATAACTATTACATATATTTGACAGTATCATTTTAGGAAAACTAAATCCTTGCAGGTAACCAGTGGCCTGGGAGGAACTGTTTTTCTTTACAGACAACTGTCGAAAATATCAGTTAACTACAAGGAGAACTAAATCCCTGCAGGTAACCAGTGGCCTGGGAGTAACTTTTTTTCTTTACAGACAACTATCGAAAATGTCAGTTTACTACAAGGAAAATTTAATCCTTGCAGGTAACCAGTGGTCTGGAAGGAAAAAAAATCTTCACAGATCACTGGTTACCTAATCCCGGTTACCTAGACGGAACAAGGGCTTTTATTGTAGCCGTTTGAAATAATAGTACATTGTGCATCAAGGGTAGTATGAAGGGAATTACTAACGAGAGTGTTAGAAGCCCGACGCCGTATGCGGAGGGCTTTTAATGACTCGAGTTAGTAATCCCCTTACTACCTGTGATACACACAATGGTTTTCATCACATTTGCGAGGAAAAAAAACAAAGAGAAAACACTTTAAACCTGCAAAATACAAAGAAATAACTTTTGACGTACGGGAACGTAAATGGAAACGATATTTTTTTACTGACCTCTACCACAGATAATAACTGCGTTTAGTTTCGACCTGGATTCGAGCCAGATTTAGCCAATTTGATAAAAATGTATAATTTACTAAAATTAATGATAAATTTTGATATAAACTTGAAATAGGTATAAAAATAATGAAGTTTAATGAAGCGTATAGGTTTTGTGTAATGTAAGTTAGTCTATAGCTAATTTTTAAAGATGAAATTAGAAACCGATTTAATTTTTGGCTGAAAATTAAACCTCCTTAGTCAGAAATGATGTACGAAAGAGTTGCAAATTTTAAAAAGAAAGTCATTACTCCCTAGGGAGTAATGACAAACTCGCCATTATTCCCGCGGGAACAATTTAGGCCATTGTCCTTCTGTATACAGGCATGGAATAACACCATATACGAGCAAGTGTGATGAAAAATGTTCTTGTTTGACATCGATGATCGATGATCGATCGTTGTTTCTAAATTGAGATTCATATCGGGAGACTGCTTAAGTCGATACCTACGCTCATGTTCAGCTGTCGTTTAGCTGTTAGCAGAGTTTGTTTATCCATCGAACACACATTCTCCCTGGGTAGTTTTTAGTGTTTTCAATTTCAATAAAAAAAAATGTTAGATAGTGGATTGTTTTTAGAACAGATTCCTTGTCCTTAAATTATCCGAAAATTATATATTGCATGCCCAAATATGTATAGTTATAGAAAAATGTTGCTTCAATTAAAGCGCGGCAGCGTCGAAATTTCTCTCCCTCTCCCACTAAACGCGCGGTGGCTATGGGTGGCTCCCGGTCTGAAACTACTCAAGACCAGCTAAGAGTCAATTGTTCCAAGTTTCAGCGCATAGTCCCAAGTGCAAGGTGTCGTGCAGTACTACCCTAGATAAAAACACTTTTTTTGAAAGTCGTCCATTTTTCGGAGCTCATATCTAGACAACGATTGAAAATAGGTAAAAATGTGTGGAATCAAAGTTGTAGAGAATTTTATCAGCTTTAATAATGCTATACAACAACATTTCCTATGACGCATTATTTTCTAGCTATAAACTAAAAACAAAAAAAGGGACCTTTTTTGTGCCCCCCTCCCCTAGCGCTCATATCCGTAGGGTATGTTTATCTCTTAACTAGTCCAAACAAAGTTCCGAAGTCTAACTTTCTGCTTTCAACTTTTCCATCCAAAATCTTGTATCGCCAGGACTACAAGCCCTGTGGCGTTCTTAATTTTTTGGAAGACTTATTATTGCCTATTTGGGGTAGTTATGTAAACTAAGTATTGTAAAGATGACATAAAATTTAAATCTCTTTCATTCGAAGTAGTGGTAGTTGCTTGTAATAAACATTTCTCAAAGATATATTGCATAACATCGGCCCTGACATTTTAGTAGGGAAAATATTAAATTTCTGTAATTTACGAATTAAAATAAATATTGCTTTGTTTTGCATCTGTGTGGATCCTGTACCAATCCACAATGCAACTTGGCATTTTTGTAGCGTTATTTAAATCTGGTATTCATTAAACTTAATATTTTTTGTTGTAATGATCAACAAAGGTTTGACACGACGTCAGAAAGTCGTGTGATAGACGGTTCGGCACTAAGTATTAGTTCCACCCCCGCTGGCCCCGGTGGGCCCGATTTTGAGCGACAATATGCTTCCATACTTAATATTTTGATGGGCATAATAGGCCCGCAGGGACAAATAGTATCCTTTTACTTTACTACTCTTACTTTCTCTTTACTTTCTTACTTTTACTACTCGGAAATATTACAATAGTGGTCTGGGTAGGAGTCACAAAAGATGACTAATATAGCCAACAATGTTTTCACCGCTCTGTTTGCTGATTGATCGACAACGTTGTTGTCCAACTATGAGAACACGCAAAATATCACTCAAAATTGTTTTGTATTATAGCGCCATATGATGAGTCATTTCATCATATGGCGCTATAATACAGTCCATTTTCCAACTACGCATCCTGTAAAATCATCAAAAATGAGCAAACATGTGACTCGGAAAAGCTGCAATGTGATTAATGCGTGTGGTTAAAATTATACACTAGGGTTAGGACTTTTGGTGGTATATCATGGTTCTAGAATCCATGGAGTCGCTATTTCCTAATTATTATAAACATACGACTTTGATGTTGGCCTTCAATATTGTCATTACAAAATTTCCCAACCGGCAACTTGGCCGAAACTGAGTGAGAGCTTACGCACTCGAAAATAACGTGCACGTGCATTTACACAGACAAGTATGGCCTACTTTCGTGAGATAAACACCTGTAGCCTGAGTAGATAATTAACGTTTTAACTCAATTCTAGCTCCAATGGAAATACATGATCATCGACGAAGGCCACCGAATGAAGAATCATCACTGCAAGCTCACGCAAGTCCTCAACACCCACTACATTGCCCCGCATCGGTTACTCCTCACCGGCACGCCTCTGCAGAACAAACTCCCGGAGCTGTGGGCGCTTCTCAACTTCCTGCTACCTTCTATATTCAAGAGCTGTTCAACTTTTGAACAGTGGTTCAACGCGCCCTTTGCTACTACTGGAGAGAAGGTATTCTACCTCTTACTCCCTCCTGATCCTAGTACTGCGGTTATATTAAAGATATTAACAAATATCTGTTTCAGGTGGAGTTGAATGAAGAAGAAACTATTCTTATCATTCGCCGTCTACACAAAGTGTTGCGTCCGTTCTTGCTGAGGCGATTGAAGAAGGAGGTAGAAAGTCAGCTGCCAGACAAAGTGGAGTACATCATAAAGTGCGATATGAGTGGCCTACAAAGAGTGCTTTACAAGTAGGTTCACATTCTTTCTTGTCAAAATGGTAATAAGTAAAGAACGGAAACCTTCCAATCTTCTCAAATCTCGGCCAGTTCTTTCACCTCTGTTTACCTGACGACATTTATGTACCTTCTCCTTTACTTTCTAGTTCCATTCTTCACCAACAGTATAGTAAAAAAAGACAACGGCTAACGGTATCCATAAAGCCTTCAACTTTCCCTTAGATAAAAGTAAAATAGCGGAAGATGAGTGACGTTCATATATTCCGTACTCGAATAGTTGATGCGATACTACCACAAAATATTTACTTACACGAACTCAGTTAATATTAAATGTCAATAGAGAAAGAGAGAGAGAGAAATGCAATTATGTGGCGCGCGAGCAAAACACTCCTGCTTCTGTGACTCGTGTACTCGGTAACGTTCGGCAACCGGTCATTTAACCAAATGACATGACAAATGACAAATGGCTTAGGAGGATCAACATAAAACAAATGTGTTAATCTGTTTGTTCGGTATATTTATTTCTATCTAAATCTTATGTAGTAGATACCTACTTATTAATAGTAATGAATGTTTGCAAATTATATTTACTATAGGTAAACGAGTACTTTAAAATTACAACATTATTAATTACTAATTACAACAGTGCGTCAGTTTTTTTTTTAACATGTCTACTTATTAGTTTACAAACTACATTAGAATATCTAATGTTAATGAAAAATGTTTGTCCGTGTTTGTCCGTATTTCTGCCCGCTTGATATACTTATTTAATGGCTTTTGCAAACGGATTCGCTCCCCCCAACTCGTTTATATCGCGACCAAAAGTCACATCTATATCGACGGTTCTGTGATTCAACGACGTATATTGAATATTGTCCAGTATAAACTGACACGCACTAAGTATGCACTCGCGTACTTAGTGAGTTCAGTTTATACTGGCCAAGATTATATATATACGAGGTTGAGTCACAAAACCGTCGATATATCTGAGGTCTATTCATCATTTAGTTATCTTATCATGTAAACAAACACTTCTCGAAGACACTGTCACACTTTTCCCTCGGATTACACAATAACCATCACTTAATAGTACATTTCGATGCTAGTGCGGAAAGCATGTCATTACTTCACTCGTACCGTTTTTTAATACAGTTGCGAAAAAATGTGTATCTGTGTTTATGTGTATGTCGGGTATCTGTGTATCTCTGCTCTTCCCCCGGACCTTTGAAGTGAGCTTAACGTGTGTGCACACACTGTCCGAGATTACCTAAAAATCAAATACTAGGAAAGCATAAACATTAGAAGTACCTACCTTACTTACAATACTTACAATCCGCGTTGTGTCGGGCGCGACCGCCCGGGCCGCCCCACTGTGGGAGCGCGTAGAACAAACGGTCGGACATGCTTGAAAATAAAATGTTTCACTTTCTTGCTGTTAAATGACTTTTTTGTAAACTTTAACGCTTAGACCATCATGTCTTATTATTATTTTTTCACTTATTTGCCTTGTTGGTGAATAGTACTCGAACAAACATCACTATCCGATAAACCCGTAAAACTCGACTATACTTCTAGGTACTATTTTAACTGTTGTGTAGTAGTTGAGGTCCTTTTTTTGATTTTATTACAAAGAATATATGTTTAAGTATATATCTGTGTATATGTGTAAGTCGGGTATCTGTGTATCTCTGCTCTTCCCCCCGGACCTTTGAAGTGAGCTTAACGTGTGCACACACAAAAATCAAATACTAGGAAAGCATAAACATTAGAAGTACCTACCTTACTTACAATCCGCGTTGTGTCGGGCGCGACAGCCCGGGCCGCCCGCCGCTGCGCCGCACCGCGCTACCCTCCTAATTACCGCTGCGCTCCTGGTACTTTATTTAAACATGCAAACCCTTGGTTGGATGCGCAGCCTAGTTTATTTAGTATAGAGCCTAGTAGTGGCCTTGTTTATTTAGTAGGAAAAGTAAAAAGCACTAGTTCGAAAAAACCCAATTTTCCGCACAATATACAGCTACGAAAAGTATCACTTTTTGAGCAACTGTATTAAAAAATGTATTTGTATACTAACAGAAACTGACGAAGTATTTAAATCAAACAAATAACAACTGAAAGATATCATTTTGTCTTCAATAATGGAAGGAACGAATGAATAACCTCAAAAATATTTGACATTGCAATGTATAGATTGTCTTTGCATCGTATTGATCGTAAGTCACGTTAGTTTACACGATAAGACAACTAAGGATGAACAGTCCTTATATGGGCTGAAATATTCTATGGGAAGTCGAAACCACTAAAACGGACTCCAAAAAACCTTAAAATAAGGTCTTTTAAAATGATAATAATAGGTCAGTCAAACTGAAGTCGGCGTCCCTCAATATTTACGGTTTAAGATATTTATTTTCTCAAAAGAATACAATTCACTTAGAGAGAAAATACAAGTTTAAATCATATACAATATGCGTACTTATTTTAACATTAGCGTAGGTAGAATATAATTCAAACGGTTAACTTAGGCCCAACCAAGCTTCGCTATTAGTTAGCAAGTTAACGTAAATTAAAAAATATATAAGTATGTTCTTAAGTAGGTATATAGTTAAATGGCAAACACCAAAAGAAATGATTTTTAAGATTAGAAATTATGAGTTACTTAACATGCGGGTAGAAATTATCCTATTGCTTCTAATGCCGTAGTTTTGTTTATTAAGGCTGCGACTTAGTGCATACGCTGAGCGGAAACGTACACTAGTTAGTAAAAATTGTTTATAGATAAATATTAGGAAATATTATTATATATTATAAAGGTGTGGATGATTTAATTAAGTAATAATTATGTTTTATGAAAAATCCCTTGTTACGTAATGTTTTAGTAATTTTTTAAACGAGTTTAGTGTTTTCGTCTCTTTTATGTCTTTTGGCAATAAATTATAGGTATTTGCTCCCTCGTACATAATACATTTTTTGCCGTAAGTTTTTGTCCTATGCATCCTTAATAATATATTATTAGCCTGTCTAGTGACACGTTTTTGAACCTGTGCCCTTTTCGTGAAGGTTATGTTTGAGTGTATGTCTTTTGTCATAATTTTTCGAATTAGTATACACGTATTATATATATAAAGCTGTCTCAAATTAAGTAACTTAGTTTCCTTGTAGATTTTAGCAGTTGGTGTCAGATATTTATATCCGAAAAGCGTTTTTATAATTTTGTTTTGCGCAATTTGTAGTATTTTTAGATTCGATTTAGCTGCTGATCCCCAAACTTCAATTAAATATTCTATGTGTGATTTAACTAAGCAATTATAAATGGTATACCGTACTTTCGTTGGGAGGCATCGTACCATACCGCGTAGTGCGCCTGTTAAAGATGTCAGTTTGGAGCGTATTTTTTCTATATGGGGTTTCCATGTCAGTTTATCATCAAGGATTAGACCTAGGTATTTTTCTTTACTCACTCTATTTATTGGTACCCCGTTTATAGTAAGTTCATCATAATTGCCATTTTTTTTGTTTTTTGCAGCAAATATGATATAGTTAGTTTTAGCTATATTTATCGTGAGCAGGTTTGACTGCAGCCAATTATGTAGCAGATTTAAATCATGTTGTGCTTGATTAACAATTGACTCCATTGAACTTCCAAAATAGAAAAGACTTGTATCATCGGCATATAGGGTAATGTCTCCCTCAAGGCCTATTTCTTGTATATTATTGATATATATTAAGAATAATAAGGGGCCTAAAATTGATCCTTGGGGAACCCCGCAATTTATTAATAAATTGCTCGTGACTTTCATGTCCGTCTATCTTCACTACTTGACATCTGTTCGTAAGATATGATCTAAATATTTCGAGTGCAGTACTTGCAACACCTACGCACTCTAGTTTTTTTAAAAATATATCATGGCTTACAGTATCAAATGCCTTCTTCAAATCGATATATATGCCTAATGCAATGTTTTTATTGTCAATGTTAATTTTTATGTTTGTGACTAAATCAACAGTAGCTGAAAGTGTATTAGCCTTCGGCCGAAAGCCATATTGTTTTTTATAAAAGAAGTTAATTGACTCTAAGAAGTTACTAAGCCTTTTGTGTAATATCTTTTCCACAATCTTTGACAAAACTGAAAGTACTGATATCGGCCTATAGTTTCCAGAATCCGTCTTGTTTCCTGATTTAAAGATAGGTGTAACTTTAGCCATTTTCAGAGAGTCTGGAAAGAGCCCATCATTGATACATTTGTTTATGCAGTTAGTTAAGTTTACTGATAGATGTTTTTTTAGTGTCTTAATAATTTTAACACTTATTCCATCTATTCCACTACTTGTATTGGTTTTTAAATTGTTTATTATTTCAACTACTTCCTCTACGGTGGTGGGACTAATAAATGTAAATTTTTGGTCTTGCGGTTTAGAGCAACTAGTCGCTAATTTGTGGACAGAAGACTGTCGGTATCTGAGAGGCCAAGTGAGCTCCTACATTAGCGAAAAATGTATTAAAAGACTCACATATATCCTTGGGGTCTGTAATTGTACCTGTGTTAGTTTTTAATTTTGTAGGCATACTGCTGTTTTTTAATTTATTATTTGATAGGTTGTTTATAAGCTTCCACATTTTTAAAGGATTTTTCTTACAATTATTAAATTTTATATAGTAATACTTATTTTTGGTTAGTTGTATATCTTGCAGGACCTTGTTTCTTTGACGTTGATATTCTTCTCTCAGTAGTCTATCTTGAGGTGTTTGTTTCAAGTTGCGCCACAATATATTTCTTTCATTGATTGACTCTATAAGACTTTTGTTGATCCATTCAGATTTTGGTGAATTCAAGCGTTTGATTTTTTTAATTTTATTTTTGTTAATCGCATTAATTAATTCATACTCAAATAGTCGGTAGTCTTTGTTAAAGTTATCCTGACTTGTTTCTTCGACTGTCTTATATAAGTTTGCGTAGTCTATTGCCGTGTACTGCACTAGTTTTGGTCGCTCTTGCTGATATCTATTCACCTCAAAGTATATTTGCTTATGGTCAGATAAGGCGGATTCTATAATAGTAAGTTGAAAGTTATTTTCCTTGAGATTGGTGCTGATATGGTCTAAAATAGTCTTTGAATGATGTTTCACGTGTGCAGTGTTCTTTATCTATTTTATTTAAGATTTTAAATCCATTTTCGCGTAGCATAATTTGATACTCTTTAACAGGTTTTTCCTTTCCAAGTAAATTTAAATTAAAGTCCCCAAAAACGACAGCTCTTCTTCTTTTTTCTAGGTGGTTAGCATAATTTTCCAAAAACCGGTTGGTATTTGCTGAATGCTGTTTATATATGGCTCCGATATCCAGTGATAGTTTCTCCAGATGCACCCATAAGAAGTGATTTCCATCATCAATTTGTTCTTCGACAAAGTCATGTTTCAGGTCATTGTGTATGTATATGGAGACACCACCACCGCGTGAACTCTTCCTGTAGTTAAAGTAGTGTGTATAATTTGGTAATTTTAGTCTTTGACCTTCCATTTCATCTTTGATCCAGGTCTCTGTTAGTATCAGTACGTGTATTTTAGACTGGAGTGATTCAATGATACACCTTATTTCATCCAGTTTTCCAGGTGTGACTATACTACGGATATTTGCATAGAAGAAATTTAGCGTTTTGGTTGAATTTGTGAGGTTTTCGTAGCTGCCTATAAGGTTGTATCTTACAGGCTCATGTTCTTTATTTGTTGTTATTAGTTTTTTGATTCCAGTGTTATTATTTTGGGAGTACCTTTGATGTATTTTATAGTTAAGTTTTCTTCTCCGTTGTCTGCACGATTTTGCAATTCTTCTCTTAGCTCCTTCATGTATTTCTGTTGTAATGGTGTCTTGTCCGAATAAATTTGTACTGAATCTTTTGTAAGACTACTTTTGCTCTTTAGTATTGCTTTAACTGGTTCTTGAGATGTGAAGCATAACTTTAAGGGTCTTTGTTTTTTAGCAATGTATTTTCCGATTCGGATGATTTTCTTTGGCGGTGGGCATTCCGGATGAAGCGATGATAATACTTTGCTAATCTCATCTGCATCCCTTTCTCGTCTCTTTGTGATGTTGTCTGTGTGTAGTTCTGGTATGCCTGTCACTATGACATTTTTTTGACGATCCTCGCGCTCTTGTAGCTCGGCTACTATTTCGCTGCAAGTTGCTGCTGTGGATGCGTGTCCCGATGCAAAGAGGCTGGACTTTATCAGCTGTACCTCGTCTTGGAGCAGTTCAACTTTTGCCTCTGTTGCATTAACGTTGCTAGTGAGATTAGCAAGATGCGATTTTAAGTTAGCATTTTCCGCTATTAGGTGCTGGGTTGTGATTTTTTAGTCATTTAGTTGATCTTTGATACAGGAAATATTATCGTTGATTTTTTCCAGATTCTCGTTTTGTTTTTTGGAGTGATCTGTGAGTATTCCCATGACGGCAGTTTTGAAATCTTCCATTTGTTCCGCAAGATCATTTTCTGGCGATTTTCTTTTCCTAAAGGAGGTATTTTCTCCCACGGTTAATAAGTTGGGGTTCGAATTACTTTGCCCAATTTGGTTGTTCATAATTGTTGGTTGTTTAGATGAAGAATGTTTCTCACTCATATTTAAAAGAAAATAATATGTTGGTAAATCGCTCCGCTCAGCTAATAAGCACGCATCCTTTCCAGTTGTGCTTGTACAGGGCAGGTAAGCTCTTATCGATGCGCTCGAATCACTGCTCACTGACTTTTTAACACAATAATGTTATTTAATACTATTGCGATACAGTTCAAAATAGGTTACTTAGTTGTTAGCAAATTATTTTATTTCTTAGAGAAAAAATAATAATATAACACGTCTGTCCACTACGCTTGCTCGTACGCCAAAATATTTTATCTACGCACATATCGTAAGTCCTCTTTTATGCGTTCAAAACCCGTAGGAAATGACCAGCATTATTGCAACTAATTTTACTATGAAAAATTTCTTGTCTGTGGTAGTAGGTAAAATTTGTACTGTAATGGTTATAACAGTATAGATTTTGGTAAGGTTATGAGTTTCAAATTTGGAACATGTTCCAAAATTAACACAATTTTTAATAGGTCCAATTCTAGGATCAATTGGAACGTCAACTCGTTATATTTTTTAGTACAATATCGTAGGATATTTGAATTTCGAACGACATGAGAATAGGGACTTTATTAATAGGTATGTCTATCATATGATTTAAAAAAAAACCATTCATATTCGTGACACATGACAGGTTTCTTTTGCCGCCATTTTTGTTGTCAATTCGTCGTATCGTAAGTCGTAATTTGATTTCATTTAGTTCATTTCTTTGTTGAGTTTATTGTGCCACTTATGAAAATTCTGCTTATCCAAGTAGACAACAATTGATTAACATTGATTAAATTTAACATCGTTTGGTGAAATTGGTAGGTACTTAGATATGTTACAGGTAGCGCTGGTAGCAATGCAGGTCATTTGCCTTTCGGCTTCTGAACCCATCTTAGAGTACTTATAATATGTGTGTAGATAAAGTATTGTACGCGACTCTGCGTAATTGGCATTACAACACTCGTGTCATCTATTATGAAACTCGCCTTGCGGCTCGTTTCATAAACCACACTCATGTTGTAATGCCTGTCATTACGCAACCGTCACGTAAACTACTATTAACCAATAGCCCACTTAAGTTTGACTGACCTATTATTATCATTTGACAAGAACTTATTTTAAGTTTTTTGGAGTCCGTTTTTGTTTTTTAAACATTTTATTATTCGTTTTTAATTTGTAGTGATCATATGCTGTTATGCAGTTCCACTTCATAAGATAATGCAAGTTTTGCAATCAAATCATTATTATATAATATTATTTGTATTTTATGTTGTTAACGCTACTGTGAAATCAAACTGTAGAGTACACCTAACTTTTCGCACAATTACGTATCGTATATTTCTGGCCCGTTCTGCAAAATGGCGAACGCTTCCGCGAACGAAATGAATTACATTAAAAAATATGTATTACGAGTGAAAAGTAATGCTGTGTGATTTGTTTTTTCTTCTTGAATGATTTTTACATCCATTAAAACCCCACGAAGGCGTACATTTATTTTGCCTATATTTATAAAAGTATCTTGAAACGTCCGCGTGTGACGTGAATGACGTTCGGCTTGCGACTGAGTCAATTAGGTCCACTGGGCCTGATTTTTGGCATCAGTGCCCTAAAGGTTAGTCACCCATCTTTCGCTATTTTACTTTTATCTAAGATTTCTCCATATCTTTCTATAATAGCATCTGTGCCCGGACTTGACTTTATTCTACATAAAACGCGACAAATATTTTTTAGCCTTAATTTTCTTTGATAGCAATCGATGTTATAGTAGGAGAGCGCATTGCAAAATTTCGTACCGACTTGATACTCCGATGAAAAGCATTTTTTTTTCTCGTAAAGTTGATGCTAAAGTCTGAATTTGTTAGTCTGCCACGGCGGAACTTGCGGAAAGTAAAAAAACGAAACCCATTTCAAGTAATAAAGTAGGTAATAAAATTAAGCCAATTAAAATGTTCGTATTCTGTACAATTTCAAAATACGGGTTCCACGGATGTTGCTTATATAATCTCGTATGTCATGGTGTTTTGGCAAAAAAAGCCTTGGCAGACTTATATGTTATTGAAATGAGGGTTCATGCCTATCGGCTGGAATTGGTTACATTACATCCTGGTACTATTATTTCGGTATCAAATGGGTTAAGTAACACCCCTTTACTTTCAGCAAGTTCCGCCGTGGCAGACTATCAAATCCGCACTTAGCATAAATTTTATGGGAAACTACCTATATTATGCATTTCATCGCGGTATCAAGTCGGTACGAAATTTTGCACTGGGCTCTCCTACTATTAGGTAGTTAATGTACCTACATTCATATCAGGTAAATATTATTGATAATCTTCGTTTTAATTTAAGATAAGTTAACTCTGCATTATGTATGTGAAAAGGCAACAGATTCTAATGAAGGCCAAGAACTTCAGCCAGTCTGTAAATAACATCAACAAGATAGTCTTACTTACTTTTTTATTTCTTTTTGCCTCGCGGCGACTTCACCAGCTACTATCGCGGAGATATGGCGTTTGCACAGTGCACATTTCGCCAGTGTCAAGTACCTATGAATAAGTATAAATCAATATAGCAAAAAACTACAATCCAAATTTCTCTAGGAAGATTGGGGGCAACGTTTTTTTTAGGTATACATATCCGTCTTAATACAGGACAGGGTCAAGATAGTTTTAACCTCTATACCACTGCGAGTCCACTTGAAACGAGACGTAAGATACCAGATACACGAAATAAGTCCAAGTCTTCTATCACTGTACAAGACAAAGGCATAAAAAAGACAAATCACCCACAGAAAAGAACTTTGAACACCCAAATACACTAAAATACGAAACCAATACAAATTACACATCCGCCATCTTTTAACGCTGCAAATGGCCCTACTTACTTACTCCTGGTGTTACTTCTGAAACTTCAGAAGGTTCCAGCAGTCAGAATTGTACCTTGATTAAAAATCAAGGTTTAGTAGTGTTTTCATTCCACGAAATCTCTCCTAGTACCTTAATTTTTCGTACAATAATACGTCAATTTAAGAACCGAAATCGTGGTTTAGATACAAGAATTATCACGTTTATTTTTTGTAAATTTTCGAATAAAAAGCTAAATAAGTATAGTATTGTGGTTACCCGAGACGTGAAACAGCTGTTATCTTACACTTTTCAAGTTATCTTATCAGTCTGTCTTATCGGTAATCAATTGCAAATTAATCACAGACCTTAATCTAACTAGACAAAGCGAGTGTACGTACTTCGCGTGTCAAAAATAGCTGAGGCTTGTCGGCGTTCGACCGTCACAATGTGAAATTTTGGTTCAGTTGCGGCCACCATTATTTTTGCGGTTATTGGGTACACGATACCCAAAAAAAAGATAAATGTTGAAAAGATAAAAAAAGATAAACGTTTTTTTTTCAGTTATCGACTTGCAAAACTTTCTGAAGTTACCATAAAAAGTTATGTAAAGAATAATCAACAGCACAACATAAACCCAACTGCAATAATTAATATATCGCTTATTTATCTTTTTCTAATTTTAATACAATATAACTTCTCATCATACAAATAAAACAAAACCAGCATTTTCGAATTCTTCCATCGTTAATTTAAAAAGAGAACACGCTGCCTTCGTACACTACTTTTGCATGGAAGTATATAGAGGTGTTATACCCACCTGTGGATTATTAGAAACTACACTCATATATTATATTTTTTTAATGCCCTTTTCGAAATCCCCGTAAGTCGGCCTTAAATCTTAATAAAATATTTACAAAAAATACTTTTATTGAAAATTTCAGCTTCTTTTAAAATAATATTTATATACATTACTTATATAAGCAATTTCCCGTGTTCGGTTATTTACATAAATACCCTGTTTAAGGGGAGTCACCCTAAGGAAATCAATTTCCGAAAAATCACAACCAAATAAATAAGTAAGTGGTGGTTTTAACTGCTCTATATAAATCAATGAAAACACGACGAGTGCAGGTTTTTCTAAGTGCTCACGGACTGCAATTTATCGCGTGCTACCCTTATTGTTCATCCACATTAAACATTATTGTTACAATAGACTGTTTTTCTTAACCGTCACCATAGACGTGTCGTTTTATTGTCAATAGTTAGCACATGCTGTCAATTTTTCACGCAATAGTTAGACATCGCTGAACACATGATGAAACACGTGTTATTTTGACTGGCCGCTTCGAACACGTAACTCATTTTTAACGAACTTCAAAAAAGGAAGAGGTTCTCAATTCATTGTGTTTTTTTATGCAGGGTGTCCACATTCTGGAAAGTCAGGGAAGCTAAGAGTGGTCAGGAAAAGTCAGTGAAAGTCAGAGAAGCTCTGGGGATGTCAGGGCAAAAAGTTCCAAAGCAAAAAACACTTTCCATCCTTATCAATTCCAACCAACATCAATTCTGTCCCAGTGATTGTTAATCAAAAATCTTAGGAATTTTACGGAACACGTTTGATAGTGGTTTTAAGTTCGCAACTTTAATCGTTTTCAAAAATACTGTGGGCCAGCTTGATTCTTATGAATTCCTTAATTGATAATATAATAAAATCTTAGGAACATTATGGCACTCGTATGATTGTTGTTTTAAATTCGTAGGCCAGTTTGATTCTGTACGAATTCCTTAATATATTAAATTTCTTGCATTTATTGTTCAAATATGATTGCCAAGAAATATTTTAAATAACTACTTCCCTTAAAGTTTGTTTCGAATATATTTTTAGTTTTTAAGTAACTTGTACCTTTGTTTATTGTTCGTAATCAATAAAAAAATATCTTGTTAATGTATATAATATTATTTTGAAAACACTCAACATACATCCTGATTTCTTATTTAAAACAATGACGTTTTAAATTTGAAACAATCGAGATAAACGATTTTACTTCAGTATTATCCCTTAATGAGGATGTAACGTATAGTACGATCTTTGCTTACGTAAATAGTCTATCAGAAAAACAAAATAAAAATAACATGAACATTATTTATTCCTATTTTTTATATACATACAGGGTGACTGTAACTCGGAACTATTCCTGGAAAGCGGTTATACTAGAGCTGATTTGCGACTTGTGTCCTAGTTAACTGGAAGACAGATGTCACTCGTACTGGAATTATTAAAATTATTGATATTTTTTTGGATCTAAATCTGTCAATTGTGAACAAAAAAGCTTTAGTCTTGGAACTTAAAATGCATTTTCCTAAATAGCTGATGAATGAGCAAGTGCTTGGAACTAAAACACTTGGCAAAAATTCCAAAACCTCAGAAATAAAAGGTTAATCACAAGTTAGTAATTTTATGAATAAAATATTTTCTGACTGGGATTACACCAAAAAAAAAATGTATTACACTTGGCGTACAAATCACGGAAATAACTTCCTCAATTCATAGGCTTTCCAAAAAGGTGCAAATGTGTTGAGGTTATTATAGAAACGTTATTTTAATGGCTGGCTTGTTTACCATAATATAACTGGTAACGGGACGTTGCGAATGCAATAACTACTTGGTTATCAAATTGATGTGCCAAACCATGAAATTGTGTTGCGTTCGCTTGCTTAACTCATACTAGGCAAGACTACAGTGAACCCGACGTTTGCCATGAACATCATAGCTGAAGAACACAGAGCAAAAGATGACTCTCTAATGTTGCATATCTTGATAAGGCTAAGGCGATCATGTGGCTCTAAGAACGACGACTATATGGTAAATGGTCTTTGAAAGACATTTGGCCAAGCCAATCGTAACACCTTTACACGAATCATGATAACCATGTGACATACCCGCTAACATAAACCTTCCTGGCTCACTTGTATATAAGAACGATCGAAGGGGACCATCAAGGTTCGGTATTGAGTGGTTTTAAGTTCGTTTTTGTTTAGCTTGTTGCTGGGCGATTTATGGAAGATCCTTAACAGAAAGGAGTTGGATGGAGCTTTAATGGAGTTTTATACATATACGAAAATAACGTACGCGTCTTTTTCGAACCGACAGGCGTTAGGTAACATTGGTCCTGGGTGCTCGAATAGAACAACTGCAAGCACGAGTTACCGATAAACTGTTAAAAAACAAGAAAGTTTAAGCATCGCAAGAGAAGACAATCCTATTACGTCAAAAACACTCGACCTTAAAATTAGGCTGGTGTAAAGAAACGCCAAAACTAAGGTGGTTGTGTTGAGAAGAATAAATAGAGAACTGCAAACTAACACTTAAAGATGCTATGAATGAGGCGAAGTGGAAAAAAAACTGTTAGCTTGCTAACTATTGACACAACGCTTACCATAAATGACTAATTAACAGTTTTATGCAGAATTTATTTTGATAGCTCGCTCTGTATGTTATCCACAATCAAAATAGATTATGAAAGCTCTAATGAATCAAAACCGCTGAAAAGCGCTTACGTTACTCGTGCATTTGCTATTGAAAAGTACTATATGGTGAAGTGGAACTGATGATGAAGACCACAGATGGCCACCGGAACTCCTTAACGGTACTTATTACCACACCCTTTAGGGTGTGAATTGATATCTCGATTAAGATATTTGAGCGACTATGAGGGAGCACATTTGGGTTTAAATATGACTATGACATTCTCGCTGCGTTGCCTGCGGCAACCATGAAATGTTCTACAGTTTCTCATTAATTGAGAAGTGGGACTACATAACAGCATAAATAGGATCACTAAAAAGTATAAAATATAATACATGTTTAAAAAAACAAAAACCCGCCTTCAAAAAGACAAAAAATTACCACTTTTAAAATGGTTGGTAGGTCAGTCCAAGTCGGCGTCCCACAATATTTTAAACCAAAAGCCAAATACAGCAGGACTGACCTAACTAACTTTTTTATTAGAATTAACTTTTTGCATTTTTGAAATATGGTTTTTGTTTTTACTATCATTGTGATCCTGACTTTATATTCTTTATTGTATTAAAATTGGTGTGTATATTTGCTATCAGAGTTATTCGTCTCATTCGTTTTTCGTTCAATTCTTATTTCATCTCATTCTGTATTCGTTACTCATTCTTTATTCGTCTTGTTCGCTATTTGTCCCTATCCTCCTAAGTCCAACTCAGTAACTTGTCTCATATTTAATAAGTCTATCGTTTTTCGTCACGGTTTTCTTGGGCTTTTTTGTTTGTCTCTCCTTTTTAGTTTCATTCGCACTTTGTCTTTGGCGTTATTGGCAACTCGACTCGTTCTTTTTTGGGCACTTTCGCTACTCGTCCTAAATATACAGGGTGGAAAGTTGAGATGGGGCATTAAAGGCAGATACCAGATCCCTTACCGCTACGCGGAAATGATCTTAGGAGACCTTTCCTAACTTTTTGAGTGATGACAATCGACATTCACACATTTTTTTATAAAATTTACAGTCTGCGAGTAAATCGTCAGAATTTACTTTTATTTTTAATGCCAACCGATCCCATTCCTGTGAAGGATTAAAACACTCTTTGACACCAACTGAGGTTAGAATACTAGGACACCCACAAATCAAAGAAAACTTTTTCCGTGTGGCTTCTTAGTCATCTTAATGCCAACATTTTATGGACTGATGAAGCACTGTTCACCCGTGTTGGGATTTACAATGTACATAATGAACACTGGTGGTCATACAGTAATCCACATAAAATTAAAGAAAATCACCACCAAGTAAGGTTTAGTGCCAACGTGTGGTCGGGCATTATTGGGAATAAAATATTAGGACCCTATTTTATCGAAGGCCGTTTGACCGGAGGAACCTACCTGGATATGTTACAAGGTGTAGTGAGCCAGTTAATGGAAGATGTTTCGATAGCCTATCTACGAGATTTTTACTACCAGCATGATGGCGCTCCAGCCCTACGCAACAACAGTGCGAAACTACCTAAATAACGAACGAGACAACTGGATAGGGCATGGAGCACCTCAGGTGCCATGGCCAGCCAGAAGCCCGGACCTCACGATGTGTGACTTTTTCTTGTGTGGTGAAGTCAAACGTCACGTGTAGGTACGTCGAAGAAGCCCAGAGTCTCGACGATCATAAAACGAAAATCAATATCAGCATTCGATGGTATTAAAAACGAAATCAGTGTTTTAGATAGACTAAAGAGCAACTTGCTAAAACGTGCACTGCTGTGTATAGAAAATAACGGAGGTCATTTTGAGCATTTGTTAAAGTACGTTTGGTTTTATATTTGTATTTTTTATATAATCTTTTATAACTTCGCTGCTGAGTGTGGTTCTTATTTTAAACAAATTATAAACACAACATAACTTATGTACATATCGCCCACACTGTTAACTGACTACTAGTGAACCTTATTATCAGGAGATAAGGTTACAAGTATACAATTAACTGTGTTTGCATTTGCTTGTAGTGAACAACTGAATATTCAGTTGAACACGTGTGTACGACGTCTTCTAAAGTTATATTTTACTACATGATGACATGGGTTGTCAAGCTCTAGGTATACGATACACTGTATTGCTACTCGAAATTTGAAATTTCATGTACAGCTTATCAGACAACAAGCCGCTCTCCTACTGATATTCTAAATCCAACTGCAATTTTAAGTTGGTAAAATCATAATACCAGAACAGGTTTGATTCTTTTAAGGTTTTTTTTGATAATAATTATCTACCAAGACATAGCATTAATTTTAAATAAGTTAAATAAAAATCATTGGTTTATCAATCACAATACTATACCTAACAACATACTAAAATATGTCACTTCTGGTGGCAGGAAGAGCACTTTTTTACCCTAAGGGAAGGCACTAAATCACCTTGTTATAAAGAATACTTGAGTTGACGTAAATACTTTCAATTTTGTTTGCTGTCCTTTAGGTACGTTACGTAAGTTTACTTTTTTTTTGTTACCAGGCACATGCAATCTAAAGGTGTTCTTCTTACCGACGGTTCAGAGAAGGGAAATAAAGGCAAGGGTGGTGCTAAAGCCCTGATGAACACCATTGTACAGCTTCGCAAGCTGTGCAACCACCCGTTTATGTTCCAGCACATTGAGGAGAAGTTCTGCGATCACATCGGCACTGGCGGAGGAGTCGTGTCCGGGTGAGTGACAATTGTATTACCTAACATTTCAACCACCAACTCGTACTCCCTGTATATTAAAAATATAATAATAAAATGTGTTAAACAAATAAAACTTTCATAGCTTTTGATCCATGTTGCTTTAAGCAAGGCTATATGGTGAATGAATATATTTATGACCTATGTATACCTCTCGAAAAAAACATAATTATACCAAAACAAGAAAACCCAATGTGAAAACTATAGGTATAAAAAAAACTAGCCAGATTAAATTTTAAATGCATCAAGAGTTAGTAAAATGTTAAAATAATTATAATATACCCTAATCTAAATAATACTTCACTACATAGTATAAAACAAAGTCGCTTTCTGTGTCCCTATGTCCCTTTGTATGCTTAAATCTTTAAAACTACGCAACGGATTTTGATGCAGTTTTTTTTAATAGATAGAGTGATTCAAGAGGAAGGTTTTTATGTATAATAAGTTCTGGATATTGTACAGGTGTTACAGAAAACACACATAAACCGAAGCAAAGCGAAGGCGGGTCGCTAGTAAAATATAAAAAAAGGTATTAGGAAGTCAACAATCATATCAAATGATACATTCATAAATAATTGTAGTAATAAATCAAAAGCGACATGGGGTCTCATAAAAAACACACGACTTCAACCAATACAATTACTACTTCTATTGAAAATATATAAAAGATGTAATATTATATCTGATCCGATTCAAATAGCAAGTGCTTTGAATATTTTTTTAATAAATTACGTTTAAAACGTCAATTTCGTATCCGGTTTTTAAAATTTTTTAATATTGCTTTTTATTGCAAACTTTTTAGAGAGCATAGACGTATTACGTACATTGTACTACATAAAGTTGATTTAATAGTAATAATATACAGTGTGTGACATCCATACGAACATATATTTTAAGGGCAGTTAGATAAGACCCTAATTAACGTAAATTGGTACATTAAGTTAACAAAAGAAAACGTTTTTTTTTCATACAAATTAATTCGGCACGCAATGTATTCAAATAACCATGTCGTCTACGTAAGCACTTTCTGTTCATTGATTTATTGACGACGTTATTGTCAACTCAATATTGAGTTGTACATTGCTGCTCGATGGACCTTTTAAAAATGAATTACACTAAATTGATTGGAGCTATTAACTCAACTCCTTCTGTAAAAGGTTCACAACACTTAAAGCTATCGTTACTTAAAATTTATGTTCTTATGGATGTCACACACTGTATAAGTATTTACAATTAAATATTGCACGGTGCTTTGTTGTAACTCAACTCGCAATCATTACGTACAATTAAAATTAATAAGTAGATATGATGTATAAAAACATAGAGCCGCAGTTCTACAATAGTCCTGGAACAACATCCTCTCACCCCAAACGCATAAACCGTCTCCGTACCGTCGTGGGTTAAAATAGAGAGAGATGACTTGACTCGTATTAAGTTGGGCCGTTACTGTCCACAAACTTCAGGGTACTACAATCGATAAGGCGGTTATATATCTTGCGACCCAAAACATTTGCCAAAGGGCAAGCTTATGTCGGGCACAGTAGAGTAGATGCGATCTTTGGACGGTTTAGTAATAAATAAGTTAAATAACTGATCAAAGAAAACTTTTCAACAATCCACATAATAGCATAGCGAGAGCGATTGAGAAGCACTTTACCCCAGTCGCAAACAGAGGAAACAGAAGAAAGGCCATAAAGTTGCCTTCGTCTTTTGCTCCTAATACACATTTTTCACTTAAACCGTGTACAGTCAAGGGCATAAATATACACCGTTGGCCCGAGTAACCCGAAAGATTTTAAGAGCGTTTCCCTGAACTTATTTCGCCTTAAAAATGTCGTATAAAGTTGGTTCCAATCGGACTAGTTTTTGAGATACATTTTTTTTTATTTCAACTTGTTAAGAAAACTTCGGTCCAACAAGCCTTTATAATTGCGACGTTACCGCTATTACGCCAAATACATATTGGCCGATTCTTAATCAAATCCATAAACGTTCGCAGGCGAAACTCACCCATAGGTACTTGAAAAACTTAAGCAAACACAGATCATACTGGTCTGCGACATGTCCTAAACTGAATTGCAACACTTCATTTAAAACTTATGAGTGTGTCAATGAATATAATAAATGATAATACAGTATACGTCTGTCGTTGTCACTGTTTCAATTTCAATAAAAGGAAGAAAGAGACGGAGGCCTTTCCCGAGTAGTGACGTTTCAGAGTTTTATCAACACATAATGGAAAATGAAAATACCAGGGGCGTTCAATAAAAAGTGAGAATGTGAAGCAAACTCTTTCAATATTAGGAAATTAAATACTGAAAAAAACACAAACTGTCTTTTGTTTAAAAAAGATACGGTAATTTCTTTGCAATGATTTTGAGTACGTTAGCGAAAATGTAGAAAATTGAACTGGGCGCCGTTATCAAATACTTGAGTTTTTTTTTACGGTCCAAGTGAATTTGGAATTGCGGGACACTTTAGGGTCTAATGCTCCTCCGTATTCGATATTACTGAAAACATTACTGAAAACCGCCAGTAGCTTTGGAGATAAATGACAACATTGCTTTGCCCAATAAAACAAAATTCCCCTCACCCCAAACGCCGCATATGCCGTCTCCGTACCGTCGTGGGTAATAAGAAGAGAAAACATACTATAATAAGATTTTTCTTTTCAGATTCAGAAATTGCGTTTATAAAAAAACAAAATGCCGAAATACCTATCATAAACACGTAGTAAATATTATAATTTGAACTATATTTTATTCAAATTGCATTGTAATTTTATAACGTTTTAACTTGTGATTTTATTTAATGCTTTATTTCAGTTTCGTACTAAATCGTACCTGTTTCGTATGTAAATAAACAATTTTGGGTAATTCTTTGCATGGAAATTTTGGGGCTGTGTTTAATACTATGAACAATTTTGTTATATTTTCTCGCATTGTTGCAGAAAAGCACTATTGGGCTTAACATAGAACATTTTCTGTATTTTCGATTTGTTTAAACCATTTAATACACGCACACCTCAAAACGAGATACAAACTATACAGAACATAAAACTTAAAATTATAGGTAGACAACAGAAGGTTTGCAAAACGAGACCTGGATCGGGTTTTTTTGTGAAATTGCTATTTAATTTCCATTAATATTGTTACGCCGATGTGGTAAGGCGTTTCATTACCCACTAAGAGCAAAGGGGATAACACGATTGGGAATGAGACAGCGATGCGCAGGACATTCCAGACCCGTGTGCCAAGGACGTCGCCATTGTGAACAGAGCGGGCATGTAGCAAAGCGTAGAACATTACGGAAACGAATAGTCTCGGTCGCCCTCGGTGGAGCAAACTATATCGATCGTTCCGGAAGATTCGGTGGATGGAAGGCGATCTGGAATAACGTGGGAACGGACGTGATGTATTAAGGTTGAACACGCCAAAACTTGGGCATTTAAAAGTATTTACTACTACGTTAATTTTAAAGATACAGATCATTTTTTGATGCCATTTTAATCATAAAGGGTGGATGAAAAGTTATCTACCTCACTATGAAAGAAAAGACGTAGCCGGCTAGTTTTTTTTAATATTTTTCTATGTACTAAACTGTGGCGACCTGGTGACATCTAACGGCAACTTGTATAAACCAACTCGCCAGCGCTGCCAGCGTCAAACAGCGGAACGTCGTTCGGCTTCGCGCTAACGAGTTTCTACAGACGGTTCATATATATATCTACCACTTCCAACTTGATCCAAATGGACTTCGGTCCCCAGACATAACACCCGCCTGGAGAGAGATCTCTCTATTGTCCTCTCTTCTACAAAACCATTAAAAAAATCTCTTTGTTTCTCGTCAAAATAGTTGTTCACCACGGCTATCATCTCATCATCGGTAGAAAATCTTAGCCCCCTGAGATTTTCTTCAGAAGACTGAATAGGGAATAGTCACAGTGGGCTTAATATGGGCTGCACGGGGATGTCGATGATATCGAAGTCATGGCTAGGTGTGTTGTGCTAGTCGTATGCGCAGGTGCCTTTTCTTGCATAAACAAAATACCGTTGCTGAGTTTGCCTCTCCGTTTTTCTCTTATAGCGCGCTTCAACGGGAAAAATATTATTCCGTAAAATAATTGACATTTATTGGGTTTTGTTTTAATAATCGATGAGCATTATCACTTCTGAATCCCAAAAAATTGTCGCCATGAGTTTACTTGCCGAAGGACGAACCTTGAACTCCCGAGGAGTCATTTCGTCTTTGAATTTCCACTGTAGGGATTCCTCTTTCCCGCGACTTATGTCTAAAAACTCATGACAACATCTGACACATATGTCTTTGTTTAACGGAGTCAGGATTTTGGGGACCCAGCGCGCACTAACCTTAGACATATTTAAATGACCGTGATTTTTTTCGTTTACCCGTTCCTTACTTATGTTCACATCTCACACTGTTTCACCCGGCGGTCTTCTAGAATAACTTTTTTCACTTTGGCCACGTTTTCTCCAGTGACAGCAGAAATTGGTCGTTCAGTACGACGATCATCTTCTAGGCTCTCACAACCCAATTTAAATGGTTTACACCAGAAACTTTATGGTAAAATCGGAAGAGCACGAATTTCCAAATACAGGCAACATACGCTGTTCTATCTGCGATGGCGTAGTACCTTCCTTAAATAAGAAATTTTATGACTGCATGCAGCTCAATTTTAATTAAATTAGTTTTTATCAAGTGACAAGGTCCAAGCAACGAAGTGCAAAAAACAAATGAAAAGCAACAAACAAATGCTCGTTCAAAATTTAATTTTAATTACACTTAGTCTAGCTAGATAACTTTTCAGCCGCCTCTCGTAAACTATATAACACAGTTATTTTTATGTAGGATTTATATCAATCAAGATGTCGAGCCGGCAACTCCAACAACGCGAACTTATTTTACTCGGACAAACACAAAACCCAATGCTCAGCTAAATGGATGTGGCAAAAAGTTGAAAATGTCTACAATCCACTATTTTTTCCGTATTGAAGAGGTTTCAGGAACGGCTAACTATAGAAAGGTAGCCAGGAAGTGGTGTGCTGCAGGGTTTAAAGGAAAAAAAATAGGAGGAACACATCTTAAACATATTTGCCTCAAATTGTGAGTTATCATCTCGCGATGTGGCTAATAAAGTGAATATGTCCCAATCATATGAACAAAAAGTGATACGTAGAGCAGGTTTAAGCAGTCTTAAAGCTCAGGCGGCACCAGATCGGAAAGCCAGACAGAATTTATCAGCAAAAATACGATCAAGAAAACTGTATGAATTTTTCTTAACGAAATTTGACTGCGTTGTGATGGACGACATTAAAGCAGATTTCAAATAAAATCCCTACAAGAGTTTTATACCAGAAAAAACCTCACAGTTGCTCCTGGTGATGGAAAACAAAAAATCGATCCAAGTTTCCAAAAATATACCTTCTTTGGCAGGCAATCTGTAGTTGCGGGAAAAGAAGTAGCTCATTTTTAACTACCAGAACAATAAACGGCAGTGTCTATCAAAAAGAGTGCTACAAAAGCGGTTACTGCAATTTATTAAGAAGCACGATTTTCCACCGCTGTTTTGGCAAGTTGCCGTTACGCAAAACCCTTGATGGAGTGGTACGAATCAAACAGGGTGGCAATGGTCAGTACCACGGCCACCCCTTTTTGATCCGATCCTATTTGATAACTCAGTAATCCACCAAACTGTCCAGAATTCCGGCCCGTCGAGGAGTATTGGAGTATAATCAAAGTACTTTTTAAAAAGAGAGACGGTGAGGTAATATCCGTGACTGAGCTCCGCTGAGGAAAAGTGCGATCGATGCCTTACTCGTCAAGAAATCTTGACTAAACGTAATTGTCATCTAAAATACATTAAATTTAACTATATTTTCATTTCTCATGCACTTAAAATGTTACCTTGCTCTCTGCACATCGGGAGTAAAGCTCCTTATTAATCCCTAAGGATTAAAGTAATATATTTTCTTATTTACTTTGGAAACCCCTAAACAGGCAATCACAGTGTTTGTGAATGGAGGATTACCGCCATTTTCAGTGACGGTGTATAGACAATTTTTAGGGCTTATTTTAAAAAAATCGATTTAATTTTGTGAAACACGTGTAATAAATATGAATCTATTTAATGATATTAAGGATAAATTCATTTTATTATGCATGGCCAATTGGTATTAAAATGGGTTTCAAGTTTGAACCTGTTGGCTAAATATGCAAGCATTTAAAGAGTCAATTTACACAAAAAAACCGTGCAACAAATTTGTAAGAAACTTGGTTTAATCTATTATGTTTTTTGTATAAATAGAGCAAATGATATTTAATATTAAGATAGGTCATCTGCGCGCAAAGGCGTTCCTCAATGTGGAAGGTAAATTGCTCTAGTACCGTTCAGTTACGCCGCAACCGCTGACACGCACGCGTCAAGATAATAAGGTTTTATTAACGAAAAGTAACAAATATAAATCGTAAAAAAAGCCGTTTAGTGTTTTTCGAGGCTGCCGAAATTATAATATATTTTTTTCCAGCAAAGAACTAGAAATAGGGTTGTTCTTAGATAATGAAAATGTACAAATAATATGCATTACTGAACATTGGCTTAGACAAGACCAATTGATTTTTGTTTTTTTTTTTTATTTTAAATTAGTAAGTTATTTTGCCAGGAAAAGTGCCATTCATGGTGGCTCTTTTATAATTATTAAAAGTACTCTTAAATCCAAAGAAATAAAGGATATTGTAAAGCAATCGATAGAAAGGATTGTAGAAATTTCATGCGCAGAAATATAAAGTTATATAATAATATGTGTTAACAGACCACCATTTGGCTGATTTTTGCACATTTGAATCCACTATGGAACGTGTTAAAATTAGCATGTAATAGCCAGAAGCATGTTATAGTTTGTGAAGATTTTAATATTAACTTACTTGAAAAGTCATATAATACCACTAGGTTACTAAGTTTATTTAAATCTTTTAATTTAGGTAATCTGTTCTTTGAACCCACACGGATAGGTGTTAGTAGTGCAACTTGCTTAGATAATATTTTTTGTAACTGCGATTGTTTGCATAAAGAAATATTTACATACATACATACATAAAATCACGCCTGTTTCCCAGAGGGGTAGGCAGAGACGACTTCTTTCCACCTGCTACGATCCTGACAAATGTCTTTCGCTTCTTCCACATTCATACATCGAGTCATGCACGCACGTCGGTTTCGGGTACTTAAGATTCGGCCCTTTTCCAGTATTTCTCCGATTTGATTCGAAAAAGTACGCCTAGAGCGGCCTCTTCCGACCCTTCCACTCACTTTCGCTCTGTATATCTCTTTCGTCAATTTTCTTTCATCCATCCTTTTCAAATGACCGAACCATCGAAGCATGCCCGTTTCAATCTTAGTCACTACATCTTCTTTTAGGCAACATTTCTCTCTGACCTTTTCATTGAAATATTTAATTGTTTTAATTCTGACCATAGTGGTCAGAAGGCATCTTTCATCTCCGATTTTTATCAAAAACCTCACACAATAACTTACCGACCTATAACTAGTAATCGTTTGAAATTATTCAAAAATAAAGTTCAGAGAAATTTTTCAGTGTTACCTTTTTCACAGAATGAATGTAATAGTATTTATAAAGACTTGTTTGGCGTAATTCTACATCAATTTAACAATAATTTTAAAATCAAAACTATTACTAGGTCGCAAACCAGATTTAGTGATTGGGCTACTGCAGGCATTCATAAAAGTATAAATAGGCTTTATGACCTATATAGAGAGATGGAGGACAATAAGAATGCTGATTTCCTAAATTATGTTAAGAATTATTCGAGGACCTTTAAGCAAGTTAATTTAACTGCTAAGGCAATTTTTCTTAGTCTTAAAATCAAATCATCTGACAACAAGGTAAAAACTGTATAGAATATTATAAATAGAGAAACGGGAAAATCAAAAACTCGTGATAATCAACTCGCCCTGAACACAGTTGGCCATCTAATCACGTCAAATAAACACGTTGCATTAGCATTCGAAGATTATTTTTCCAACATAGCAATTAATACTACGAAATGTCTTAAATCATCCGCGGTTGAAGCTCAATCATTACTTTGCACTAATGTCAGTAAATATAATATAAACTTTGAATTCAGCCCTGTAAATTCAGATTCAATCGTAAAGATATTTAAATCGCTTAGTTTAAAAAAGACCGCAGATTTGTGGGGCACATCAGTTAAAGTGCTCTTTCATATCATAAATGTAATTGCAACCTATCTAGCATTAATTTACAATAATTGCATATCAGAGGGGATCTTTCCAGATCTCATGAAATATAGTAAAGTCATAGCTCTTTTTAAATCAGGCGAGATGAGAGATATAACGAACTTCCGTCCCATTTCCATACTACCAGTTTTAAGTAAAGTCTTTGAGAAACTAATGCTGAAGGATATGTTAGGTCACTTTAACAGAAATAAACTACATAGCAATAACCAGTTTGGCTTTACAAGAGTTCGATCAACAATTGATGCGGCATCTGTACTCATTAAATATATATATATATAACAGTTGGGAAAAATCTTGTGATGCAATAGGAATATTTTGTGATCTTTCTAAAGCTTTTGATTGCGTGGAACATATGACCCTTATTTTAAAATTAGAACGTTATGGATTGTCCAACAAAGCTTTAAGCCTTATGTCTTCTTATCTAAGTGATAGAACTCAAACACTTGTTGTGAACAAAACGCTATCTGTTGAGCTACAGTGGAAATAGGTGTGCCTCAAGGCTCTATTTTAGGTCCTTTTTTATTTTTGGTCTACATAAATGCCTTTCCACCAATAGTAGATGAACTTTTTGCTGATGATACTTCACTAATTTTCAAGGTAGATAGAAAAACCGTAGACTACAGTAGGATAAACGCCACTCTAGTTAAAGTACATAATTGGTTTATTAGTAACAACTTGCCACTAAATGCCAAGAAAATTAAATGTGTTAGGTTCGCTTTGCCTAATGTTAAACCGCGTTTGTTAAACCGTTGTGTAGAATCTAGTATTTTTCTAGAGGACAGAATTATAGAAGCGTCAGTTTTTTTTTTTCATTAAGTACGAAGGCAACAAGTTTGTCGGTTATTAAAGTTTACAAATGTCAACTTCATAACTAAAAAAAAGATTTCTAAAATATTAGAGGAAATAAAAATAAAAGAGCCGCAGTTCCATGATCTTCAGGATGACGACTATCGAAAAAATATATAATTTACATCTCTTCCAAAAACTTTACTTACCCAATTATACATAATTTAAATACTAGAAATAAAAATAAAATAGCTATTCGAAAATTCCGTGTCCGTAAAGTATATAAATCATTTGTTGGTCAATGCATTCATTTCTATAATAAATGACCTGAAGTAGTTTTAAAGTTACCCTTTCTAGCACTTAAAAAATGTTTGAAAATGTCGTTAATGTCTAAAGCGTATTATAGGGTCGACAAACAGACAAAAATGTATGGCCTACTTTATCCTGCTTTTTCTTGTCTGGGGGACACCGTTGATGCAGGAAAACATATCGAAACTTTTATGTGGTCATCTTGCACCATCTCATATACACATATACGGGGTGTCCAGTAAATAATGGATAACCTTCTACCCATCCATGGGGCACCTCAGGCTGGTCCCTAAAAAGGACTTACAGGTTTGGTAAAAGTTGCATGGTTTTCGAGATAATCGAACTTTTCTATTTTCTTAATAATTAGCACCTTGCTTCACTGTAATGACTGCCAAGGTCACAAATAAAGAGATTTTGTCGTTCTGTTTGCTGTTAAATATTCTTTAAGCAAGGGTAAGCAAGGTGGTGAATGTTTATTTTGAACTTCACGCATGGCTGTCATGAACTGAAAATGCAAAGTGAAACACTTTCTTTGACATTTTTTTTTTTAAAGTATGTTTCACCAATTATATTGAATTGATTTTTCACATGGTACTAGCTAATACTATTAACAGTTTATGTGATTTTTTCCATAGCTGTACCTTTACTTGTTGAAAAGTGCTGTCAAAAATTTCTCTGACATTTTAATCAGTATTTTTTCATGGAATTAAATATTTAAAATAATCATAGTTATACTCCTACCCATCCTTTGTAGATATGATTTGGTTTGATTGCTCTAGCTTATATAGTTCAGGAGAAAAACGACTTTGAAAAATGTGTCCATAAAATGACGTTTTTGACAGTATCTCGGTGATGGTTCAAGATAGGGGGCTGAAAGTTAGGGTGTTTCTACATTATGAGATAGCCAACAAATGACATTATAAAAATCCGATATTCGTCACAGGGGCCACTTCTCCTTCCTTAGCCTGCTAGACCCTTTACCATTACCATTCCAAACGAATGAAGAAATTTCTAGTGTGCACACTATCGTGTCTATCATCGATTGTTTTGAAGTGGAAATAGAAAAACCTAGAAGTCCTGCACATCAGGCACTTACATGGTCAGAATATAAGCACTGTAACACCATCAAATATTTAATAGGAGCAACCCCTGATGGTTTTTTCAATTTCATTTCAAAAGGTTTTGGTGGCCGCACACCTGATATGAGCATTTTAGAAAAAAGTGGTTCTTTGAACATTATTCCAGACAAGTGCACAATTTTAGCAGACAGAGGATTTAAACATTTAGAAGCATTACTAAGAAGAACTAAAAAAAGTGCTAATGTTTTGCGGCCACCTAGTGCTTCAAAGGACAAGAACCAAACTAGATCTGAAGTTATCAGAACTAAAGTTGTAGCCAGCCTTAGAATTCACATCGAAAGGGTTATTAGAAGGGTACGGTTGTTCAGAATGCTGAAACCACACTCTGTAGTTAATAATAAGCTTATTAGTTCACTAGATCATGCTGTGGTTGTGGCATGTGGACTTATTAATTTACAGTCACCTATAATAAAGTGCCATTAAAATGCTTGGAAATGATTCCACTCTGCACTGCTTGAGGATTATCTGTGATACCATTTTTTCTTGTTGTTATGTGGATGTCCACGTCTTTGTAATTTAATTATAAATTAATGATCTTCTTGATGAATCTATAAGGGTAGGAAAACGCCTCAGGCCAACTCAAACTAAGTTATGTAAGAAAACATTAGACCTTTAAACTTTCACTTAATATTTATAAAAAAATATATTTTACTTTGTCACACATGTTTTCTTACAAAACTACATTTATATTATTACTAAATTTACTTTTTTGTTAGTAGTTTGTAAGTAATTGAATGAATTATTTTTGCATTGTAATTTGCCTTATTTTGTTTATTTAGTATTTCCTAAATTGAAGAATAATAAAGAACTTTGAACTGTAACCAAATAAAATACAAATATTATTATTAAAATATACTTTGTTTATCATTTAGACCTACCGGTGTTTCAAAATTGTCGTGTACCATTGGCTAACCTAACCTTAATACCTCTTGGAATCAATATACATTAAAAGTACGCCAAAAACTTAATGCACCCATGCCCACTGATGAGTGCATCAAGTTGACTTTTAGTAAACTTGATGCACTCACTGGGTGCAAAGTGAATAAAGGTTACTAATCGTATATTTGATTCACCCAGGTGAATCAATCCAAGTGCTTCTAGTAAACTACAGGTGAATTTAAAATAAAAAGTATTATCGCTAATTAGGTAAGCTTTAAAAGTTACTGTTAACTACTAATACCTACCTAAGTAGTTAACAAAGTGAAAAATTTAGAAAAAATCCTTGAAAATGTATTAAACAAAACTATCCTGTAAACATACTAACAGGTAATTATGGAAAATACTCAACTAAAATAGTGTACTGTTATGATTTATAAAAGTAATATAAAGTGACCCGCGTTTGCTATCGAAATATAATAATATATTTCGATGGTCTTTGTGCAATACAGCACAGGTACCTACAGGGTAATTTCCCGTAGCTATGATAATAATTATATTCATAAGGGTTAATGACTTGGAGCAATTGTAATAAAAGAATTTGAATTTGTGGGTTAATTAATTTTTATGTTGTTATATATAATTTTATTACTGTTCGTTGAATAAAGTTAATGTATATAAAATTAACACTTTTATAATTTTGTAGAGTCACACATTTTTTGTAGTATAAATTTTCTCCAAAAATCTTCTGCACTAGTTAACAAATCCTTCACATATGATTGATCATATGAAAGCCAATAAAGCTTCATTACTTTTGTTGTCTCATAACTGGGATCAGCCACACAAAATAATGCTTTACTTTTTCGTGTAGCATGCATTTGTAATTGTACTTGAGCTTTAAATTTTGGTGGTATTGTGTTATTTTTTACATAATTTTTAAGAGTTTTCTTACTCATTGGACACTTCACTTCTACACAGAAATCAGCACAAACACCGTCTGGTGTCGCTCCAATAAAAGGTGATATTAGTTTAAAACCACACTCTCTTATTTCTACTTTTAGATTGTCTCCAATTTTATCTATCACATGTTTTTCTAAGCGTTTCCCTCTTATAATAGCTTTAGTTTCTGGTACTTTATAGCCTCCAAGTATTTTTTGACTAAGACACCATCAACTGAACACCTTGTAGCTTCGTAAATTCCTGAGGCAGTTATTCTGCCCTGCCGAAGGGTATGCCACAATACACAGTTAGCTTGCTGTCTGGTTTCTGATTCAATGGCACTCTTGATATCATCTGATAATAAGCTATTGGCAAAACATTTAAAACTGTCCCAATCAACATTGTTGGTGCAGTTGTATGATATGTATTTTAGTAAAATATCAAATACACTATATTGGTCCAGTGTTTGTTTTGGCTGATTATAATTTAAAAGTAATAAATTACAATTTTTTATTTTTTTGCACTCATCTAAAAATGAGGCCAAATTGGGTGTAATAATAGCCGACCGTTTCACCTTTTTCCCGATATCTTTAGCTAAGATATTTTTTTCTTTCGTCATAGCAACAGATAAT
This sequence comes from Acleris sparsana, assembly GCA_923062465.1. Classification (NCBI taxonomy): domain Eukaryota; kingdom Metazoa; phylum Arthropoda; class Insecta; order Lepidoptera; family Tortricidae; genus Acleris; species Acleris sparsana. Next base: position 24,809,675 of record OV281285.1, read on the forward strand.
TTTGGTTGTGCCCAATAGCAAGCTACCGAGGTTACCGATGGTTCTTCTGTTCGCTTTTTAATCCACATTATAAAACAAATGGCATGTTTGCAGCCACCTTCACTAGCAGTACAGTCGGCAAATTTCACATTCTCTATAACATCTTGTTCTTCATGTATGCCAACACAGTGTACATTTTTTTACGAACTCTATGTTCAGGCATAACTTTGCATTTAACGTAGCAAAGTGAATTTTCACGTCGCACTTCGACATACCCCATGCATGTCTCGACGTATTCCTGCCTAGAGGACATGAGAACTTTCGCTCCTCGAATTGCCGCCACATTGAAACAGTCAGTTTCCCTCATGAACTCCAACAACATAAATTCGTCGACTTTGGGCAGATTCCGGCTATCTTCTTTTACGAATCCGCCAGTCACTTTCATTTTAAAGCAATAGTATTATGAGAATATTGAGAATCGAAAGAGTGTCGTTATCGTTAGAATCAAGTAATCCGTCAGATAGATAAAATAAAAAACGGACATGACAATGCAGTTGCGTATTTTTTCTATTCCTTTGGTAATAAATGAACTAAGGGCTCTATAAGTGTATTCCTAACATTCACAATCCAACTTTTTTTACTGTATTTCCTAAATATAAAAAAAAACTACTGAATAAAAAAAAACAATTTTATTTTTGTTGTAATCAGCAGTGTAAAATCTACAAACAGTAATTTTATTTTACGGCCAAAGCACATATGAATTGTTGTCAATTGACAGTAAAAAATATGCCGTGGGACTTCTGCTCGACATGAGCAAAGCCTATGACAGAGTCTGTTATAAAACGTTGTTGGACAAATTATGCAGCTCTGGAATCAGGGGATTAGCCCACGAGTGGTTCAAATCCTATCTCAGCAACCGCTCACAATATGTTGATATAGAATTCACGGACTTTGATACGGGTAATATTCAACACATTAGATCGGACAGAGTCTCCGTTACAGGGTCTATCCCGCGAGGTAGTGTGTTAGGGTGTTGTCTATTCTTAATGTATATTAATGACTTACCAACTATATTAGATAATCACTGCGTGCTCTTTGCTGATGACATTTCTGTTCTACTTCCCTGTGCTAGCGTTACCGAGGCCGAAAATGAATTATATAAAGTATTACACAAAATTATAACTCGGCTAGAATCACATAATTTAAAGCTCAATCTGAATAAGACAAAAGTTATACAATTTAAACCGTATCAAAAACCAGCATTACCTATAAGTTAAGTTATACCCATAATAACACTAAATTAACGACTGTTACTTCCGCAACTTTGTTGGGTGTGGATCTGGACACTAATCTCACGTGGAAACAACACATCCAAAAATTATCAAAAAAGCTTTCTTCATTCATCTACGCACTCCAGCACCTCAAACGCGTCACCGATACCCAGACGGCTCTCACGGCGTGCTACGCTTACGCCTACTCAAGGATGTCGTACGGCCTCATTTTGTGGGGACACTGTTCAGAAGTACAAACCATCTTTATCTTGCAAAAGAAATGCGTCAGAATACTTGCTAATGTTGACCATATGCAACCATGTCGCCCTCATTTTATTAAGTTTAAAATCCTTACCTTAACGTCCATGTACATCTTCGAATCGAGTAAATTTATGAAGAAACATTTATATCTTTACACGCCTAAAACAGATATTAGAAGAAACGATCGATATCTCAAACTTATACCACAGTATACCGGGTGTACAATCCAAATGGGTCAGTATGGTGAAGTCGGAAACTATGAGAGATAGCGAGATCTGTTCTTAGGAACCATGACGTCGATTTTAGATTTAATAATATTTACATTCAAACTTTTTTATTAACTCTCATACTTTAAACAAGTTTCCATTAGTGTTGTGCTTCTACCCTTCTCCAGAATGAAATTAGTAACACATAGCCCCCATCACATGATGATAAAAATTTATAACCACCTACCTAACTTTATAAAAAATATAGAATAACCTACTGCATTTATTAAACAACTAAAACTATTCCCTATAGATAAATGCTACTACAAATTAAACGATTATTTTAATGAAAGTTTCTAAATCTATATTAAGTTACGTTATAAGAAGTGCAATAACATATTGTTTATAGAGATAATTAAGTACCTATTGTTATCTAGACATAAATTAGTTATCATATAAATATAGCTAGACCTCGTGTTGCTGCGCCCTTGCAGGGTGTCACATGTATGCCTATTCCTGTTTGTTACACCTTGAATTGTAATGTGATATGCAATAAACTATTGAATTTGAATTTGAATATCTAGGCACGCTGCGTTATTCGGGTACGCAATTTGTAACAACTATTTATCTCTTTCTAACAATAGCGTTCGCTACGGATTGCCGTCTTTGTCTGTATAAATATGGTATCGTAGCAACTATTAGTACTAGGCGACCGGTTTTGAATGGGTTTCGTTTGAGCATAACGTATCTAACGTATCTTATATAAAACATCATTGGATACAACGTCGCTTTTTTTCCTCGCTGTGTAAGTGAAAAGTAGAGTATTTAACGCGAGACTAAACAACCATAATTAGTTAATGACACTCGACCTATAGCCACCCAAGCGAAGCGCGGTAAACATCTCGTGTCATCATGGCTTGTTTTAGTCCCTTGTTGAACAATCTACTATTAAAGTAATCCTCTTTTGATTATTTATTAAATATTTTCTACTATATTAATTTTAGTTTACCCAAGTTTTGTCGTGTTCAACCTTTAATACATTAGTATTATAGTTTTTATTTATAGTAAAAATGAGTAATGTGCTAAATAATGTAATAATGTTGATGGACTACAATGTTGCATTGTATGCAACAGGCCTGACCTGTACCGCGCGTCCGGCAAGTTCGAGCTCCTGGACCGTATCCTGCCAAAGCTGAAACAAACCGGGCACCGAGTGCTCGTGTTCTGTCAGATGACACAGTGCATGACCATCATAGAGGATTATTTATCGTGGCGGTGCTTCCAGTATCTAAGGTACGTGCAAACCATGCTTAAATATTTTCCGAAGACCTTTTACGATTGGACATAAAATTACTCTACAACAACTCTTATTTGTTTTTTATTTATTCGTGCATTCAATTAATAAAAGTACCTACATCACGCCTGCTGCATAAACTTCCAGCTTCATAATGCGGTGGTGCAGCAGTATAAAGATCTTATCTAAGGTGTTGATAGACTTGAGGTCATAACCACGCATATTTTTCGAAGTTAAATTTCCTGGTATCTGTGATAAAATTATAATCTACTTAAAGCTTGTGCCGTGTTCAAAATTATAATTTTAAATACTTATCATAAGTACAAATCATGGGCAAACGCGGTAAAAAGTAGGGATCCATATATATGAGAATATAAGTATACAAGGTGGAAAGTTGTTGAGTTGGGGCAGAGGGGCAGCTACTAGTTCTCGTGCTGCTACGCGAAAATGCTCTTAGGAGACCTTTACTAACTTTTTAAAAGAAGAAAATCGACTTTCACTGATTTTAGATATAATGTACAGACAGAGAGAAAATCGACAGATTTGAGTGTTTTTTTTTTATGGTCAATCTGTCCTATTTCTATCAAGGATCTAAACACTTTTTGGGACCAACTAAGGTTAGAGTACTAGAACACCCACCCACAAATCAAAGAAAACTATTTCCATTCAGTTCGTAGGGTATTTTATTTTTTTTGGTAATCGCCTGAGGGGCCAAAGACAAAAGTCCTTGCTTTTGTTTGCTTAAGAAAAAGGGGCAGAGGTGAAAATCCCTTCCGGAGACCTGGGAATGGAGGGCCCAGGTACTGCCGGGCTCGCACCGGCTAAAAACACCAATGCCCCTATTACCAACTAGAATTTAGACTCCCGCGGATACTACCCCAGCCAGTGCTGAAAGGCCGGAGGAGAAAGTCCTTCCTCCGTTTACTTATCCGCGGGGTTTTTCCAAAAAAAAAGGGGGGATAGGAATGGGGGTTGGGATGGGGGGGAGACTTATAGCTATGTGAGTCGCGGAGTGGAAATCCTGACGCATGCATGCTTACAGACTACGGGCTTCATTTCTTTTGCCCGACAATGGAAGGGTTGGGTCGGAGATCTTTTAGGACCACTTGTGTGGCTGTTGATACCATCTTTATGGGTGGGGCTACCCTTTTTGAGGCTTTCTCTTTTGCCTGGAGATACTATTTTTGCGCGGGTCTCCTTGCGCTGCCCTCTTTTGTGACCTCTTCCGTTGCAACTTAGCCTATACATTTTTAATGGGAGGGCCGGTGTCAATTTGACGGGGGACCAGTGAATCGCGCGCGGAACCTTACCCCAGCCAGTGCTGAAGGGCCGGGAGAGAAAGTCATTCTCCCGTTTAGGAGGCTGCAGGATTCCCCATCCCCCGTCCTACCGACACCCGTTAGGTGTTCGGGAGGTGCGTGCGTCAGGAATATATCTAACTCTAACCTTAAGTGTATGTTATACACTGAAAGTTAGAGCTAGCTCTGGGTTAACATAGATGTAATTACGTTAAAACAAAGAAAGATAAAACAGAGGTTATTAGAGATGGGGGTAAGGGTTTGGATTTCATAGGGTAATTACAAAGTATAATGTTGTTTTCTACGCTTATGTAGTAGAGGAGATATGGCATTTGGGGTCAAAATATTACCCTCAAAGACGGGATTTGATGTTTTTAGTTCTTTGTGTGTATCTTTTTGACATACTAAAAATATAGAAAAATATAAGTCTGCAAAACGCGTTTTTTTTACCGCCATGAATTTAAAATTTGAAAAATTCATAAACATATTAAAAATTGTTTGTGGTATCAAAATACAGGAAATTACACACTAAAAAGAGAAGGTTGCCATGCTTTACGGCCAGTTTTATTGTGTGTAGTAGTCCTAGTTGTTACGGTTCGAAAGTTGCATTTTTTGATTGAAGCAATCCACTTTGCACAGTGTTAGTATGGAACAAAATAAGTGATTTTACCCGCAGCAGCAAAACATTCACCCCTCAGGAACACAGACGGCGCAAATTCAATTTCTCATTTTTCAAAAAATATTCAAGCTAAACGGCTGCATCGATTTCAATAATTAGGGTGGCAATCGAAAGAACATTAAACAACGTATGATAAATTTAAAAAAATACCAGGAAATACAAAACATAATTGCTACCAAAAACCCCGCTTTTTTGTCAATTTTTCCAGCAATTCACCAGGTTTTTGTTTATTTGCATAAGAAAATGCAAGAAAAGGGTATTATTAACTTACATGATTACGCTGTTAACAAGACAAGAAGGTCAAAATGCCACCTTCTAATTAAAAAAAGCATGGCGATACAGTATTATTTTTAAAGATAATGAAGATAATATTAAAAAATCCGGCAAACCTGGACGGTTTCACGGCATAACAAGAGATTTTGAAAAACTAGGTACTAATAATTTATAAACTACTTAACCGATAGGTACACATTCTTTTACGGGATCTAGCAAAAAAACAACGACAAATTTACCTATTTCTTCAATAAATATGATTAATAACTAGCATGCACCATGATTGGAAGTATCCTAGACGTCAATTGTTAAGGCTTTGATATTGTTAACGCAACTTTTTTTTTCAATTACTGGCCAAAACTGGTGTGGCGCGCGGAATGGAGGTCAATGACCCCATCACCCCATTACACATAATCATAAATATATGTCTAAATAATAAAGGTATTAACATGTACTTTTTTATTTAATGTGTTATTAAAAGTGTAATCATGTGAGTGAATGTAAATTAAAAAAACTGGTGAATCGCTAAAAAATAACAATAATGGCGGGGTTTTTTGGTAGCAATTACTTATGTTATGTTTCTCCTTGTTATTTTTATTTTTTTATAACACATCGTTTAATTTTCTTTCGATTCACACCCTAATTATTGAAATCGAATCAGCAGTTTAGCTTGTATATTTTTTGAATAATGAAAAATTGAAGTGGCGCTATCTGTGTTCCTAAGGGGAAAAGTTTTGCTGCTGCTTATTTTGGTCCATACTATGTATCAGAGTTGGGCAAAATTTATCTTTTTACGAATAACCGGGAATATAACTAAATCATTCGTTATTTGAAATAACCAAATATTCAGTCATTCGTTATTTTGAATGAAATGAGTTTTAATCGTATCGTCATATATAATTTGGGCTTTTAAATAAAAGATGTCATGCACAATGAAAATAATCTACAACATAAGTAATGAATGTTTCGGAAATAAATAGAACCCTTGAAAAATGACGAAATTTTACACACAGGGTGCTTTGCTTGCATTTGGCAGGTGTTTAGGTATATATTAACTGGCAGTAATAAAAAAATGAAAAATAAGAAGCGGTAAAATGTTTATAGATAAATACAGTTTAATCGCAATCAAAATACGGATCACGGCAGCATTATACTTATTTTACACCACTAAAAATGTCAAATTAAGACCACTTTCTTTTATGAATATCAATGCCATAATTGTATTTATGACTATTTAATTATATTAATATTCATTACAACGTAAAAACATTTTTTTTAATTATTATTATTTTTGCCACTGTCCTTCTAAATCAAATAGTTTAATTTACGTTTTAAGTATGAAGTAGGAATTTATTTTTCTACGCGTAAATAGATTGGTTTACGCATTTGAACATGATTAAATGATTGACGACTAATGGTTAATAATTACAATAAAATCATTTGGAATCATGCTTTATGTAGCGTGACGTAATTTTTGCGCCAACGGCATGAAAAGTACGGGCCCTGCTTATTAGTAGTTTCGCCATGTCCGTCCGTCTGTCCAACCGCAGCTTAGCTCAGAGACTCTTAGTACTTGGAAGCTGTTATTTTGAAATATACTATAGTGACGCTGATAATGTGATAAAACACAAATATAAAAAATAATAATATTGGTGTACCTCCCTTACACGTAAAGTGGGGATGGTTTTTTACATTACGATTTTACGAGCAATGTCAGTGTGATGGTTTTTTGACCCAACGTGAAATTCTATATAAATTTATTTATTCAAGCTTACTTCAATTACAAACGAGGTCTGTTATCTTCATCTAGATAATTTATTTAAATAAAAGAGTTCACAACATAATTATTTGACATTGACGTTATATTCGAATAAATTTATTTCAAATGATTTTATTTAAGATAACTATCTAGATAAGTTATTTAAATAACGCCCATGTCTGATATGTATGTACAAAGCAGATTGCTTCCATCACAAAATTTTGCTTTAGGCCAAAAATTCGCCATAACAACTATGACTATTGCAAAATGTTCGTATGTAGGGTTCTCTTTTCGCACAGATTCTAGTTAATACTGACTTTTCTCATGTCTAGTATCCTAATAATTAGGATTGTAGTTGTCTCCATGTTTAATGATCTTTAAGAGAAAGAAAATTAAACTTTATAATTAATTACCAGAGCCCGGATTTTTCATGGCAAAACAAAACACTATCGTAATCTGACTAGTGATAGAAACATCATTTTATCGATATCGAGTATTATTTATAAAGCTGTGCTGGAACGAAATCCTGTATATGAAAGTTTACGAGATATATCTGAAAATTATACTCAAACTGAAAATTATACCAATTACAATGAATTTTGTAAATTTGCTCCCTTGACGTCAAGTGAAGTTGAACGTATATTTAGTATATATAAATGGCGTTATAGTTTAATAGGCATTATAAACGAATTTGTTTGCTCCCAGAGAATGTTAAAACTAATGATTATCTACTCCTATCACCATTACACGAATAAAACGCCATGTGCTGCTCTGTGTACTAACGTGGATTACGACGAAGAAATTGAATATGTTTCTATATAACTTCATACAAACTATGTATGTTTTTTATGTTGTATAGGTATGTTATTTTATTTGGTCACGTTTTTATTCTATTACACAATTATACATATATCGATAAAATGATGTTTCTATCACCAGCTAGATTACGATAGTGTTTTGTTTTGCCATGAAAAATCCGGGCTCTGTTAATTACCCTACGAACAGTACGGAAAAAAGTTTTCTTTGATTTGCGGGTGTTGTATTAGTCGAACCTTAGTTGGTCTAAAATAGTGTTTTAATCTTTGATAGAATTGCGACCGATTGGCATTAAAAAAAATTACTCATATCTGTCGATTTTCTCTGTGACTGACCATTTTATCAAAAATCTGTTTGTGCTCACTGATTTTTAGCTGTACAGCTGTGTGAAATTTACATGGGACGCAGTTAACAGACAGAACCCAAATATGATTGACGCATTGTGAAAATCATTGTATTAATTATTTTCAATAATATTCAGTAGTATTTTGTACTTGTAGCTAGGCGCGAGACTCGGGTTGAGAAAAAAATTCAAATGGTCGGCCTTTGGAATATCGAGGCCTGAACGTCTGCCTCATCGATTTTCTAGGTTTTCATAAGAAATCCAAACGTCAGTCTAAGAGGCAGACATGTGCGCATAATATAGCACAACGGTTTCTTTTTACATTTTTGAAGCGCTGTTAATAGGCAACGGAGGGGCAATATGCTGGCAGACTATTTTTCCGTGTTCCTTCTCATTGTTTTTAATCGAACAAGTCTGCCAAGTGTGCACTTAGTTACACAGTTATACAGTTTTTTAAATCATAAAAATAACTTGAAAAAATGAATACTACAACAGTCAGAGCACTGGATGTCTGCCTTTTCGATTTTTTGTGTTTACAGTATTACTGCGATCATCGGCTTTAGAGCGCAGACATGTGCGCATAATATAATACACATATTATTGTTATTATTTTTTTAGTTTTTGATTCGCTGTCAATTGACAAAGCAGCACTGCCTTGTTGGCAGACGAGGTCCTTGATGATCCTTAGAGTATAATTATCGCTATTAATAATGTCTGCCACGTGTGCTGATTATATAGAAATTTTGCTCCCCACTTCCCTAAGTAATACTGCCCCATCTCAAATTTTCACCCTGTAAATGATTAGGATTACATAAAATTAACTATTAATAATTATTTCTGCAATAGATTGGATGGTATGACGAAAGCTGAAGATCGTGGCGAGCTCCTGAAGAAATTCAACGACGCGAATTCCGAATACTTCTTGTTCTTGCTGTCGACGCGTGCCGGCGGGCTCGGGCTCAACCTGCAGAGCGCCGATACTGTCATCATATTTGACAGCGATTGGAATCCGCATCAAGTATGTAAGATTTTTACCACGACGACGTTCAAGTGTCGAAATACACGTATTACAGACAGACAGACAGACAGACAGACAGACAAACAGACAGACAGACAGACAGACAGACAGACAGACAGACAGACAGACAGACAGACAGACAGACAGACAGACAGACGGACGGGCGGACAGACGGACGGACGGACGGACGGACGGACGGACGGACGGACGGACGGACGGACAGGCGGACAGATCGACAACAAAGTGATCCTATAAGGGTTTCGTATTTTCCTTTTGAGCTACGGAACCCTAAAAATTTGAATGATAATGTAGAAATGTGTTAATTGCACTGATAGAATAGTGATAAATACGGCTGCTACTTAGTGACAATTAACATCAATGGGAGCATGGATAGTGAAATGGAAGAAATTTACACATTTTTGCATATTTTATTATTCCTGAACCTAAAAACATAAATAATTATATTACAATGCTTCTATTTTCTTAATGTCTTCCGGCAACCTTCGTTTTCCGTCAGTCATAATCATATTCATTTTAGTTGCATACCTAATTGTACAGTCACGGGCGTTAATTGATATGCCACTTGCCACTGTTCGTATTTTAGCCGTGTAATACAAATCGGGTTCAGTCGGTTTTACTCGTATATCGAGATAAGGAAATTCGCACGTCTTCGTATGATAGAAGAACAAAATGACATGCAACATTAACGATTGGCTAACCCCATGACTACCAATCAGACCACAGAGTGACTTCACCCAAAGTCAAATTGCATGTCTAGTTGCTATGGTTATACATTTAAACAACAGCTACTATTGGTGATTACAACGCCCAATCAGCTATTCTACTGAACACAATCATTTTTGTCGTTTAGTAGGGTTGCTACGACAACGTTTAAACAACGTCTACTATTGGTGATAAAATAGATTAAAAAATTAAAAAGTAAAAAATGCCAGTTGTCAATATTTTACTCACGTTTAACCTATAACCTCCTTGTGATTCGAACTAATCAATCTATTTATCCGTCATCTTTAATATTATGTAGTTCCCTCGGTGTCATGTATTCGTGATTAATCGTGTAATCTCGTGAATGCTCGTGGATGCCATAGTACTGCAAATTTAAATAACTTCACAATGGCATAACAATTAAAATCTGTGACTGTATCAAGGAACCTCCTCTTTATTGGAAGTCGGTTGAAGAAGTACTTTATTTTGTTTCATTATTTTCGTTTGTGCGTTCGTTCTTTTCAACATGTAGGTATAGTACCTAGTAAAATCGCGCTATGTCTGGTCTGAACGAGAATTGCCTTTGGTTTATCATGCCTTTTTTATTTATTAACTTTATGTTCAAGTATTAATCTGTTAACTATAATATTTTCCATTTATTATTGTGCCTGTCGAGATTCTACATTTCACGCAAATGTTGTTTCAACAGATCAACTAACTTTAAAAAATGTGTATCTATAGTATAGTAAATTCGTTTCAAAAATTAATATTTACGAGGGTCAAACTGAAGAAGAAGAACCACATCGGCGTGACAATACTCATATTTATAACTACATGAAAAGCAGAACATTCAAGTCTATAATAATTTTAATTTATTATTGTGCCTGTGAATGATGTCATTTGTCAAATTTAGTGATGTGGCTAGTGAAAATCGCATACATTTCTTTAGATAGATAGAGGTTCTATTTTGGGCCCATTCCTGTTCCTTGTTTATGTAAATGATCTGCCGTATATGGTAAGCAGAAGGTCAGGCATTGTAATGTTCGCTGATGAATATTAAACTTAATGGTGAAACCATAGACTTTGTAAAAACAACTGTTTTTCTAGGTATTACATTAGACTCTAAATTGCAGTGGGGTTCCCACATAACTGCGTTAGCAAGTAGGTTGAGCTCCGCTGCTTTTGCAGTCAGGAGAATAAGGCAGCTTACCAATGTAGCGACGGCACGGTTGGTCTACTTCGCTTACTTTAACAGTATAATTACGTACGGTCTTATTTTGTGGGGATCGGCTGCGGATATCGCTACAGTGTTTATTCTGCAAAAAAGGGCTATTAGAGCTATTTATAACTTGGGGTCGCGTGTGTCATTGAGGGAATTCTTCAAGGAAATAGATATTCTAACACTGCCGTCGCTATATGTATTTGAAATAATCATCTTTGTTAGGAAGAATCTACATAATTTCCCAACGAACATTGATAAGCCAAAAGCAACCAGGAGCACAGGAAAGCTCAAAACCACATTTTATAGACTGGTCAAAACTTCAAAATCATTCTTAGGAAATTGTGTAAAATTCTACAATAAAATTCCAAAAAGTATTACTGAACTTACTGACTCTAAATTTAAATCTGGCGTAAAACAAAAACTAATTTCCAGAGCATATTATAAAGTAAACGATTATATCATGGATAGGGATGTTTGGCGGTGAGTCGTCCGTCCTGCATGAGTAATCTACGCATAAATTTACCTACGCTTAAAAAAGGTGCAAAAATACTGTGATATTGTAAACTATTTATAATTATTATGTAATGATGTAAACCTTTTTCCTTTTTCCTGAAGAAAATATACCTTGCCGAGTTTCTTACGCCGGTTCTTCTCGGGGCAAAGGTTTTATTTTTCGAACCGGTGGTAATGCTTTTTGACATTCATAGGTGCATTATAATATGCCTAAATTGAAGAATAAAGAACTTTGACTTTGACTTTGACTTAGATTATCGACTCTGTTTAAAAGGAAATGTAATCAACTTAACTTAATTAACTATAAAATAAGATATCATAAATCGTCTAACATCACGCTACAACTATAACCAAATTCAAATTCAAATAGTTTATTGCGTGTCACATTACTTAACAACAGGTGGAACTAGAACTACAGGTATACATGTCACGCCCTGCAAGGGCACAGTAACCTGCACAACATCGGTATGGTAAAGTCTATATACCTAGGCGTTTGTAAGGTATTTTTAGGTTTTATTCACTTTTATATAGAGACAGAGCCTTGAGAGGAAAATTTATCATACACGTAGGTGGTTCGAGTGAAAAGACATGTACCGCGGAATAAGACCAAGTTCAGCAAGAAATAATTGTGGACTTCGAGGAAGCACATGGAGTTAGCTTGACGCGCTTGTGCCGTTTCTGATCCGATCTTACAAAATGGTATCGATTCGGTCGAAGAACAAAGTTATTGTTAAACTCTTTTAACGGTCCGTTTCGCATACAGGATGCAGAAGTAATTAATTATTTTGTTTTTAACTTTGTTATTTTTCATAATTCGTGTATAAAAATGCGTTAAATAATACGAGGGCGACACTGAAAGTTTTTAGATCTGGCCACTTGTAAACAATATAATAAAAAAATAAGTTTAAATTTTGAAAATGCAACTCTTTGCCAATATTATTGAGTATGTTTTTTATTTATTTGTCATTTGTTTTACGATTTGGCGGCAAATTGAAAGTTGTCTGTGTCACGTCAGCATGAATTTAACGCGAGAACATTTTCGTGGAATGATTTTTTATGACTTTCGATGTCATTTAAGTCAACAAGAAAGTTATGATAGACTACGATTGGCCTTTCACGATGAAGCCCCATCTCGTGCCACTGTTTACAATTGGTTTAATGAGCTTAAACGTGGTCGCAATAATCTCACCGATCTGCGTGAGGGCCGGCCTTCTACGGCAACGACTGAAAATAACATCAGTGTTGTGCGGCGTATGATAGAGACTGATAAAAGAATGACCTATCAGCAGATTCGTACAAGCTTGGGCATCGGTATGAGTCAAGTGCACAAAATCCTCCATGAACATTTAGCGGTCAGGAAGCTTTGTGCCCGGTGGATACTTCATAATTTGACCGAGGCCCAAAAACTTCGTCGTGTTGATTGATGCCGTGAAATGGTTTTAAGATTTAACGGAGGTGACTCAAATGCTGTGTTCGACATACTTACGGGTGATGAAAGCTGGATTTACTGTTATGATCCCGAAACCAAAAGGCAGTCTTCTTAGTGGGTGTTTCCTTCAGAGGAGTTGCCAACTAAAGTGAAGAGAGGTCGAAGCGTGGGAAAAAAGATGGTAGCCGCGTTCTTCGGAAGGACAGGTCAATACGCGACAATTGTTTTAGAGGATCGAAAAGCAGTTACTGCTGAGTGATACACTAACAATGGTTTGCCACTTGTCTTGGAAAAAGTTCGGGAGAAACGACCTCGCAGTAGGATTCTCCTTCACCACAGCGCCTCGTCACACACCGCCAGGCGAACGATCGACTATTTGGCGACGTCAGACGTGAAATTACTAGGTCACCCGCCGTATAGCCCGGACCTCGCACCTTGCGATTTTTATTTATTCCCGAAAATAAAATAAAAACTTGAGGAAAACGTTTTATGGACGCCGAGGAAGCTGTGGCTGCGTTTCAAAAAGCCCTCGAAGAGACCCCTAAGGACGAGTGGGCAAAGTGCTTTTGCCAGTGGTTCCATCGGATGCAGCGATGTATTGACGTCAATGGACACTATTTTGAAAAGATGTAATGAAGCTAATAACTAGCTAGTTTAATCAGTTTAGATTAACTAAGAACTTTCAGTTTGACCCTCGTAGTGCAAATTAGGTACTTATCAAGTTTTACTTCAGACAATTTGTTGAAATTAACAAAGTATTTCTACAATTTTTTGCTAGCGCTAACCCTAAGGGCCTGGCCCCATTAGTGTGTTGTGTCGCGTTGCATCGTCGTTGCGTGTTACATATTATATGTTTTATGATAATCATGCCACATTAAACGCGTTGCGTAGACGTAACGCAACGCACTAATGGGGCCAGGCCCGAAATGGACTTGAAATACCAATAATGGGGTAGCACATACTACTTGATACTCGGTTGTTCGGCTTGTGTCGACTCGACACGTAGCTGTGTGAAAAGGATTCAACCCACAATGCAAATATATTTAAATTTAAATCTTATTGCTGTCAATATAAACTAAAATTTTACTCGTGTGAAATTGATGGGTTGGATCCTTTTCGCTAAGCTACGTCCTAATAATAATGAAATAATGACAGAGACAATAGATAATATTTCTCTTTTTTCACAAACGGGTATAGTCGAGATTGTCCGATCTATATAACACCGTCATATCAGTAAATGTCAGTGTCTAATAAAATGATAACAAGATCGTTACCAAGGAAACGTATCTTCAAGCGACTTTCAACCTACTTGCATTTAGATGACTTGGCAAAATGAGTTTATGATATGACTATTTGTCTTAGCAGCAGTATAGTTAAATGTGAGCTAATAGAACCGTTTTAAATTTTAGTCCTCTATGAGCACTTTTTTTGAAAAAGGTTCTGATCACAGATAAGTTAATGGTAAACAGGTAGTTCCGTTCGATGACGGTATTATATAGGTGTAAAGAAGATTGATTTGTGTTGTAGGACTTGCAAGCGCAAGATCGCGCACACCGTATTGGGCAACGTAACGAAGTACGAGTGCTGCGGCTTATGACTGTCAACTCAGTCGAGGAGAGAATTTTGGCTGCTGCGAGGTCAGTCAAGCTATTTGAGACCTAAGTATCTAACTGTTATTATTAATGACACTAATGGTAATAAGACGAGTACGGTTTTAATTGATCATAATATGTTTATTTAAACAGCAGTATGAATCCGCCCTGTTATTATTAGTGTCATAAATCTATTGTACTAGGCAGATAAGAGGTCAATCCTGACACTTTCTACAACCATGTAGCTTAGTTGTACTGTTATTTATTACTAACCGTTCAAATGCAACAAATGAGTTAGCATTGTTTTACTGGTGTCAACATTATTAATTTGCAGAAACGTCATGGTCATATGTGCAAAGTGTTAGTATTGATAATAATATTGCCTATATAATCTTTTCAAAAAAATATTTTCTCGATGACAGTTGTCGTTAAATGTCAACTTTCCATATAATGCAATTCATCTCCAAATTCACAATTCAAATTCAAAATATTTATTCAGTGAACTGGCCACATGAGGGTATTTTACACGTCGGTAATATAGAGTGAATCTACTAGCGTTTGGACAAGACCATCATTGCGGAGAAGAAGCGCCGCAAAAAAGTCCAGCAGAAGGTCATTTTTCCCATAATAATAAAATGCTTTACCATATGACGCAAAACTTATCTTTGAAGTGCGAGATATTAAAAATATGACTTGTGCGTAATCGTATACAATGATTTCCTTCATAATAAAATACAATTGGATTAACTACAGAAATACCATGGTATTTTATAATAAAGCAAAAACGACGACATGCGTTCTTTAAAAACTTACGTTGGATATAACGTAAATGGTGATAAGATGAGAATGGATAGGAAATCTAAACGGGAATAGTAACTAATCTTTGTGTTACTATTATTTTCGCGTCTCACTGCGTGTGACTATAATGTGCGTGATAATCAGTTTGGGTTTGCCATTTGTCACTTGTCTGTTAGAACAATAGCGAAATAAATATAATAAGAAGTAATTTTGCAACATTCTTTTGGGGACGTCTACAACTGTAATAACGAAACAGTCATCGAGAAAAAAACTGCAGTACTAATATCTGTAGTAACAACTTGCAAAGTTACACATCTTCAACCCGAAGAGTCATCATTAGGGCGCGGAATTTTGGGGCGGCTTATGACACGTTGTAGGGTCGTACAACTTGTCAAAAGCCACCCCCTAAATTCCGGTTTCCCTAGTCATCATATAGCACATTACAGAAACAGAGGTAGATGTAATGTATATTTATTACAATAGTTCGTTCTGCGTGTAGATACAAATTGAATATGGACGAGAAGGTCATCCAAGCCGGCATGTTTGACCAGAAGTCTACTGGTTCTGAACGGCAGCAATTCCTGCAAAGCATTCTACATCAGGACGGAGATGATGAAGAGGTAAGAAGCTTTGATTACTGACTACATGACTAGTAGCCAAGCACCATAAAAATATAAGACTGTCGCAATCTAGCTAGTGTTAGAAATAAAACCATTGCTGACGCGTTCATACATTCAATCTCGTAAATTTAGTATGAACGCGTCGGCTATGGTTTCATACGGAAAAATCAATTCAATATAATTGGTGCAAAATACTTAAAAAAAAAATGTCAAAGAAAGTGTTTCACTTTGCATTTTCAGTTTATTTGATAGCTCTAAACCTCTTCGATACATACGTATACGAAAAAGTTTATATATTTTATTATCATCTACCAGTATAAGAAACAAATGCCACTCTGACAAGAAGTCAGTCGCAGTCATCATTTAACGCTTTCTTTGACATTTTTTTTTTAAAGTAAAGACTGTCCACGAAAAATTGTGGTCGACGCTAAAATGAAAAATTACACAAAAAACCAATAAATAAATACCTCAAGTTTACTGAATATGATATTTAATCAACTTTCAATTAATATAAATAATAAAACATTAAAAAAACTAAGATTGGTAAAATGCCCTGACTTTCCTTCTGATACCTTCCATTAATCTTTGTACATCAGCTTCGCTCATCTTTTTAGATGTCGTATCCCACATACGTTTGAATGATTTCTCAGTTTTGGCAGTTCTGCCACTTTTTTTTCATTGTTGCCCAAAATTTCTCCACAGGGCGTAGTTCCGGGCAGTTTGGTGGATTTGCACATTTGGGTACAAAAGAGACATTATTTTCAGAATACCATTTTGGAACTGATTTAGCATAGTGAGACGTAGCTAAATCAGGCCAAAAAATTACATATTGCGTGTGGTTTCTTATAAATGGCAATAAACGTGTATTCAGACACTCCTTCATATAAACCACTTGATTGATTGTCCCAGTAGTTACAAATGATTTGCTTTTTTGACCACATGAGCAAAGTGCTTGCCAAACTAAAAACTTTTTTTGCGAACTTGTCCAGCTTTTTGGACTTAAACTTTTCATCAACATTCCCTTGTTGATTCGCCACATAAAACTGTTACCCTGGCAATTGCTTAAAGTCCGCTTTGACGTAGGTTTCATCGTCCATCAAAATGCAACCAAACTTTGTTAAATAATCGGTATACAATTTTCGGGTTTGACATATTTTTTCTTTTGCAACATCGCGATTGGGAACGGTGGAAGCTTTGTAAGATCGTAAGCTGGCATTCCGTTTAATTTTCTGCACGTATGATCTTGATACACCACATTTTCTGGCCACATCCCGGACGGAGAGATTTGGATTTTTCTTAAAGTGCTCGATAACTTTCCTCGCCTTAGTTTTATCAACTGGACCACGCGTTCTACCAGAACCTTTCTTCCTCGCAACCGTCAACCTTACCTTGTAATTAGCCAACACTTTTTGCACGGTTGATTTAGGTACATCTAATAGTTTCGCTAACTTTTCTTGTGATATACTAGTATTTAGGTTGTAAGTGTACACGATTTTTTTGCGTATATCTAGTTGGGTAGGGGGCATTTCGAATAAATCTATGAATTACCAATTTGCAATAGTCTCGAAAGAAAGCTTACACGGTCGCTATTCTAACTGTCAAGAAGACAGTATATCTTCTTTTGTTAAATTATTCTTCTTTTAAACAAATATGAAGAGCACATTTTTTCGTGGAGGGTCTTTATGTTGCACCAATTATATTGTCTCTACCTTATATAGTTCAGGAGAAAAACGACTTTGAAAAATGTATCCATAAAATGACGTTTTTGACAGTATCTCGGTGACGGTTCAAGATAGGGGGCTGAAAGGTAAGGTGTTTCTATATTATGAGATAGCCAACAAAAGACATTATAAAAATCCGATATTCGTCACAGGGCCACTTCTCCTTCCTTAGCCTGCTAGACCCTTTAAAAAAAATCGACTCTTAAGCAGAATTGGCACTCGGTTATGATCGTCTCGCATTTGGAATGGTGAAGTCTGTTAACTAGTGGGGACACGTCAGTAAAACAGCAAGCTTGAATAACGACTGCTGTATATTTATTCCTAAGTCTACCTCCATACATAGATGCATCATACCAACAACCCCCCTTTTTAGTTCTATGACTCATGCAAATACTTATGCTAAATAATTAAATCGGTATAATTGTTTTCGAGCCTGCAATCTAATATTATTTAAGTATGTAACATTTTCTTCACTACAAATTATACAGCATCCAAAGTAAGCATTCAGGTACTTATCTTACTTTGATTTTAGTTTAATTTACTTATGACAAGCACTTTTAATTACATATTTATTACATTTCTTCTAATTTATGTTGAAATAAATTAGGAAAGTAAACATTATTTCTATATGATGAAATCAAAATTGGCAAACCTTAATTTACCTATCATGCACGACTACCTGTTAAAGTTAATTTCCAACAAAATCGAAACTGCTACTATACAGGAGTTATTATATTTATTGCTTATTTTATTATTTGTTTACCTACTTTTCATGCATTTTTTTTTAATAAAAATCGATGAAAATGCAATGTGCATGATGCTCCACTGACTCTTGATTTATGGTTCCAGCTTGAAGTTTTGATATCTGGCCCAAATTACAAATATCCAAGGATTTCGTTAAAGTCAAGTCTGGTTCGCGTAACAAACGCTCCCTAATGGCACTCTCTTTGATTTCACATATTAATCTGTCTTTGATTAAGTCGTCTTTTAAATCCTTAAATTCACACGAGTTAGCTAACTTTTTGAGCTCAAATGAGTACTGTTCAATGGACTCGCCCTCACGCTGATCACGCGTGAAAAACTTATGTCTTTCTATAGTTAAATTCTTTTTGGGCAAGAAAAATAAATCAAAACGTTCAAGCACACTTCCCAAAGTCGTCAACTTCGTCGTACCTCCGAATTGAAGGTACACTTCACGACACCGCTCACCAATAATGTGCAATAAGATACTTTTTTGCACTTTATTATCTTTACTCGACAATTCACACGCGTCATGGTAAAATTGAAATGCACTTTTCCACTTCGACCATTGCATTGATAAAGAATGATGGGCAAATTGGCCCAAATAACCAATACAAATCTCATGTATACCACATGAAAGCTAGTCACATAAGCTTCATTTTCTAATATGGGGACAAACTCCGAAAACCCCGGAGAAGAGAGTTATCAGCCTGCAAATATTCACACACACAACGTTTATTACTACACCAGCTGTGCCCCGCATGCGTTGCAATGCTATTTCCCGTTTATCCCCGACTCTGGCGTAACCGATTTTACTATTAACAACAATTACAGCAAATAGTGGGATCAATAAGCCTACATAAGTTATAATTATATTGACGATTGGGCTGGGTTTCATACATTTTTGCCCATCATTATTTCCCGAGGTAACATTTTCTAAATTATTGTCGAAAACAAATGGCGGCGGTGGTGGTAAGACGGCCTCCATTGCTCTTATAATCAGTCACTCTCAATAAAATTATTCCAAATTCCAAGTTCAGTACAAGACAAGTCACTACTGTACTTGGCTTCTCAATGTTATTCACACTTTTGGTTTTTTTAGATCGGCTGCGCCATGTTAACTAGTGGGGACACGTCAGTAAAACAGCAAGCTTGAATAACGACTGCCATATATTTATTCTTAAGTCTACCCCCATACATAGATGCATCATACCTACAAAGTCTATTGTTTGAGTTTCCAAACGATATGCATAATGATGATGTCCGTTATTATAGGCCTATTTCACACTGTGCCATAGTGGCAAAGTTTGATTGAGACTATCGTTGTGAAAACATAAAGTCCTTATGTTCAGAAAAAGAAGGAAAATAATAAAGGCCAATTAGAATTAACTATGCTTTTTACGCAAATATTCTTCTTATTCATGTCATAGTTTTTTCCTTCTTTCACTTAACTCTTTTATCATAAGAAGAAAGAAAGGGAATTATTACTCACATTCATAACTTTTAAGGGGATTTCCCGTAAACGATTGCTATTTACAAGACAAGTTTTGGCAGGTCGTCCTGAGGCTTTGTTTCCTGGAGAAGCAAGAATATTTCATTTAAAATGTATGAAAAAAATAAACGTTTAAAAAAGCCGAATCGGACCTATGTTAGTATACGTTTTTTAACTCCATATAACCTCAGGAATGCGGTGTTAAAATCTGTCGGCTTCCTCGGGTCCACAGTATATATCGGGATTTTTTTATAATCGATATCGATAAAAAAGTGTTTCCAACACTAGCTAGATTGCGACAGTCCTTTGTTTTGCCCCGAAAATTCCGGGGTCTGCCGAGTACGCACGATTGTATAAGTATTATTCATTACGTTATCAAACAGGAAGAAAACGAGCTACCCGACGACGACCTCATCAACGAAATGATAGCGCGCTCCGAGGAAGAACTCGAGATATTTAAGCAAGTTGACATCGAGCGGCGCAAGACCGAAACCCAGTCGCGGCTCATCGAGGAAGCAGAGCTGCCCGACTGGCTCGTCAAAACCGATGACGAGGTCGTCTGCAATAAGGTAACCTACAGGGTGACTTTCAATCGTTCAGTGCCGCAAACGCCCATCGGCGTACGAATCTGTTAACGTAATGCTACTAACGTCGATCGGCGTTAAAAATGTGTTTCTCTTTTTAATATCAGTTATCAGTACATTGTCGCGTTCCTGTCAGAAATTTTACATCAGCAGTCGGCATTGAATGTATTAAGACGTAATGCAGAACAATTATAAACACTTAAAAAAAGTGAATTAAATGTAAGTATATTTTTATTTAAGAATTACCAAAAATATTTAAGTTTGTCATATTAATCTAGCTGACTGTCGATTTACTGATTGAACGTTGAACTGTTACTAGGGATGCAGGGATTACAAAATGGTGC
Organism: Acleris sparsana; assembly: GCA_923062465.1. Taxonomy (NCBI): domain Eukaryota; kingdom Metazoa; phylum Arthropoda; class Insecta; order Lepidoptera; family Tortricidae; genus Acleris; species Acleris sparsana. The sequence goes on from OV281285.1 coordinate 24,830,651, forward strand.
ATCGTTTTTCAACTGTAATCGTAATAATTCCCGATACCATGCATCGTAGTAATAATCGTGAAAATAGCGAAAGAAAAAATTATAATAAGAGGTCCTAATAAAATTACTTTGAAAATCGTAGGTCTAAGCCACATTATCTAATTAACACTTTATTATATCTGTAGATTTTTAGCATTTGCAGGTTTGGCTTTAGGGGATGAGGACGGTATCCTATCATAAGGTCGGATTTTCAATTCATTCATTTTCATGAGTAGGAAATGCATTTTACTCAAAACCATTAACTTTTTTAAATGTATAACGAAACGTAACCTTTAGAAAATAAGCAGTACTTAACAGAAAAATATCATATCAAATTAATAAAAAATCTAACGGATAAATCCCTTACTAACGGTAGGTCTACCTTGTGATAGGTAACCGAGGTTTTTTTATCTTGTAAGATTGGCTGAGGAGTGGTTGGATAAGTTCACTAATGTTTTACCAAATCATCTTGGACAAACTATATCATTTTACAAACTTTTATTTCGCAAAGAGATACTTCCCGCCGCATTATTTATCATTTTTTGTGGTTAAATGTCATAGTCAGTTACATGGGATTGATCAATCAAGCCCATGTTACCTATGTCATATGTAATGGTATAAGCACAAACACGTTTATGCGAAATTGAAGTTTATAAATGATACTCGTATAGTTTGTCCGATGATAATTTGGTAAAAAGTCAGGATATCGGTTGGATACGAGTAGTTCTTAAATAACCATTATGTGTATTTGAAGATAGGTTTAAGAAATGTTGGATTTTTAAGAGGTCGTTTTCGCTAGAGTTACGTGATCACTTAAATGGTTTTTAAAGAGCTATCCTTAATAACTCTTACGACGTGGTGAAATTTATAAAACCCGCTTTACATTTACGGGGAGAAATGTGAGTGTCGGACAGACGGTTAAAAAGGTCCCTTTCAGATATTTTCTCATCGCTCATCTTTAACAAAAATGAACTACGTCAAATCTAGCCTAAATTAAGTTATATTCACTTTTACTTTATGAGATGACTTGTAACGAAAATAAGTAAGAGTGAAAGCCAAAAACTGAGAAACTGTTGGTGGAAACAACGGTGCGCGCCCTTATATGATTGAGTGAGTCACAGGGTTATGTCTTTTTATCCGTAATAAGTAACCAATTGTTTTTTTTACACTCTATCAATTAAAATTTCAAACAAATTGAACAATAAATTAAATCCCATACAAGAAAATTGAAAGAAAAAAAAATATGTTTAGCATGGGGTTTTTTATTTTGATGCTATTTTAAGCTAAATTTTTAGGTTCATTCAAATAGCAATCTCTTGTAAAACTGCTACAAATATGTCACAACTGATTTTATCAACACGATGTTTTATTGGTCACCCATCCTGTTTTAGATTACGCTTCTAGTTGCTAAACTTTGGAAGTCGTAATAATTTTACGAATTGGTTTTGATGATACTATGGTAGTTATGGTTATCTTTTGTTTTATCTTTGGTTATTACATACAGTTTAACTAAACTAACTGTCTGTTAATGACTGGCTTTTCTGTTTGTAATGTTTGTCGAATAAGTTCATCATCATCATCATCATCATGTCAGCCAAAATACGTCCACTGCTGGACATGCCACTTCAGTTTAGCTATTCTTCGGGCTATGTCGGTAACCTTAGTTCTACTGCAGATATCATCATTTCTGATTCTATCACGCATAAGTTGGTGAAATAAAATTAGAATAATAATTAAGCACTGAATTTTGGGTTCACCGAACCTATTCTACACCGTGTTTTTTTTGATTTACGATAACTTTAAGGGAACGTTCTTTAGGTCAAACAAAGTTAATTTCCCGAAGACAGACAAATGATAAGTCTAACGGTTCCAAGATATTTAATTTTTAAATTTAATCAGTTAATCACGTTAAACTAGTGTAAAAGGCTCTCTTAATTGATAACAACAATTTTCTTTTAATACTTTATATGACTCTTATGAGTAAAGAGTTTCCAATTGTTAGGTTTGTATACGCATCAATATAAAGTGACAATCTTGTACCTGTCAAGTGTTATCTTTACTTGTGTGTGTATGTCACGCCAACATAGACGTATTTGACACTGATTATTAGTTAACTCTAAAGGCCCTTTTAGAATGACCAAAGATAAAAGATTTCATTATTTTGTACTAAACCGAAAAAAAATTTTTTTTTCGCAGTATTTAAAAATCTAATGTACCAATTAGTTTCTATGGATATACCTAGTAATATGCCGAAGTTATCGTAAATCAAAAAAAACACGGTGTATATAAAAGTGCGAAAATATTTGTACAAATAGTATTTAGAAACATCCCAAAAATTAAAAACTAAGCTCGAGATGCCCGCAGCAGTATGTATTCTTCAATATTACCAAACTCTGATTCACGCAGTTCCCTTCGCTGTCTCGTACTACATCGTACCAGTAACGGGACAGGACACTGCAGTTTCAAGAGATCTTACTTGTTTAAAATGTCGGAACCGCTGAACGTAAGAAAGTACCAAAGTGTATAAACACCACCACCTACGCCAATAATTGTTTTTATTGTGCCCCAGAATGCCCAAACCCCAGAAAAAAAAAAACTAACAGAGTAATAAGAATAAAAACAGTTCAATACTACCTACTTGCTACCTACTGGCAATTCCTAGACCCAGTTAAGCGAGTGTTGTATGGATGTACCTACCTATTCTATTTGCGAGTGAATGACTAGCTTTCGCGAGCTAAATTTAAAATCGATGAAATGAATACACGAAATAATGAAACTACTAGATCAATCAAATTCATGTTATATAGTGTCTTTAAAGCGATATTAATTCTAAATTAACGCGAAATTTGTAAAGAAAGGCCTACCACCAAAGTTAAGCAACCGCCGCTTAAACATCATGTAACTATTTCTTTCCCGACTGCGTCAGAAGGAGAGTTATTTACATATTTGTAAGAGTTTTACTTCAGATAACTGTTTGGTCGAAAACTATTGTTTAGATATATAGATATATAGATGGATGTTTAGATTATTATTTAAGTTTAATGTGACATCGAAATAAAAAGCTATCATAAAAAGTTAAGCACCTACATGCGTAACATAATGGGGGACCGTAAAACATCGTGTTGATGAAATCAGTTTTGTGACATATTTGTAGCAATTTAACTTGAGATCGCTATATAGTCGTTTACTATTGAAATAAGACTACAATTTAAGCATAAAATAGCATCAAAATAAGACGCCATTATAAACATACAGTCCGTATATCCAATGGTATTTTTCATGTTTCTTGTATGAGGACGCCTCTTGGGATTTGATTTATGAAGTTTATAATAAGACGTATTATGTGGAAATTTCAATTGGTAACTTATTACGGTAAAAAAGATATAACCCTGTGAACTTATATAAGGGCGCGTACTGCTCTCAAGCGATGACGTCACTCCAGCAAGATGGCGCCAGCGCCCTTTAATATTGTTGACCACGAATTCAAACATACGTAGAACCGAAACTACTGGGTCTATTTGAATGAAACCAAAAGTACTACGTTAGTTTATTTATAAACTTTACTGTACCAAATTTTCAATCAATTTGGCGTACCTACTGTCATTCTTCAAAGATATGAGAATACTTAAATAAATAAATAAATATGAGGGACAATGTCACACCGATTGATCTAGCCCCAAACTATATTTTATTTTTTTAGCATTAGAAATCAGGTTAACAAAGAAGCAGGTATCGTTAACCTTTTTCTTCAGAAGATAATGTATATTATAATGTATTAATACGATGCCAGCAATAATAACAAACTTTAACAGAGAATTAAAGTCAACAACTCTAAACAATAAAAGATTTTGGACAACTAAGTCCCTAGAACGTATCGCACTCGCAAGACAGGTACGTGAGAGTGATGTTTAAAAACAAAGATGAACGATACTGACAGACATTTCTAATGCAATTCACGAAACACATAAAAAAAGTGGCGACCCCATTGGATATTTCTTTAATTCTCTGGTAAGGCTATAATTTAGTCTCATTTTAAGCTTAAAACGTTCCATTTGTTTGCGACATCTGCTTCTTTTATCAAGCAATAAATTTGAGGTGAATTAAAATTATCCCAAAAAAAATGTTAACGCATTATTATTGAATTAATCTTTATACGTAAAGGAAACCACATATTTTGCAGTTTTCTATTGTTATGCTAAATGCTCCGGCGTGTGTTTTTAATAAATCCCACTTATTCTGTCATACTACATTCCCAATAAAAAAACCTCATATTTACTCCTCGTAAGGTCTTTCTAATGCTAAAAAAACAAGGTACAAGCGCTAGGCTTGACTAAGGGTACCAGACAACAGTATCTAATACCTTTAAACGAGCAATTCTTTTATATATATACAATATGATCTAAATCTCGGAAACGGTTCCAACGATTTCGATAAAAATTTAAATATGTGGGGTTTTACGGGGCGAAAAATCGATCTGTCATGTTGTCATCTTCGGTAAATTTCGTTATCAACCAGAGCGACCCTCGGTCTTCCGGGTACTAAATAATTAAATAGAGAAATATATACTTAAATACATACCAAACATCCATGACTCAGGAACAAATATTCGCATTTGAAACCAGGACCGCTAGCTTCGTAGGCAGGGTCACTACCAACTAGGATAGCGCGTCGTCAATCTGTAAAAAGGGATCTTTTTTACCAAACACCTCACCCTCCACCCTAGGGGATTTTTAGTATGTTTATCACGACATATGAAGACATCATTGTAGCAAAGGACCCCGAAAAATTTGTTAGGAAAATGTGGTTTCAGACAATTTTCATGAAAATTAGGTATGTTATAGACTTAAGTGCCCTGATCAAAAGTCCCTTGGAGTGCTACCACGGTTTCCGAATCTGATCCCAAGAAACCTTTTTTAGGGTCTCCCCACATCTATCGACGCGGAATCGGCGTTAGCTGATCAACAAAACTCTTTATATCTACGCAATAAAAGCGAAAAAAACGTCAATCGGCTATGCCGACGCGAAACTACTTCTTTCGACCAGAAGTTCTTCGTTCTGTTCGCTTCCGTACGACGCTGTTAGCAGCCAACCGCACGCGTTCACATTCTTACATCGCCGAGTACCGCAGATCGACGCCGGCGAGGGCTGAACAGTTCCGACCACGGCTTAGTAGCTACAATGACAGTCGATTGGAGCTGGCGACAGCCGTTCGGCGTCGATAGGTGACGCTTACTATTACATAGAGGGCTATCTGACGTCTCGACGGCCGTACGAAGCCAATCGTAGGTTTACAGCTGCTGCGATAGCAAATTATTATTATTATAATAATCTCATTTGAAAGGCCGGCAACGCACCTGTGACTCCTCTGGTGCTGCAGGTGTCTATGGGTCACGGTAATCGCTTTCCATCAGGTGATCCGCCTGCTCGTTTGCCTCCTATACCATACAAAAAAAAACGCAGGTGATCGGGCGTCTCTTCGGCCGTACCGAGGATGAGACGGCTGAACGTAGGTTTACAACCACTAAGACAGCTGATCGGCTAAATGCGATTAGTGTGGTGTAAAACAATCGGCGAAAGCCGATTCCACGTCGATAGATGAGGGAGGAGAGACCCTTACAGTGCTCCTGAGACTCGAGTACCACTTCTCTATTTTGACGAATGGTGAGACGTTTGTCTGCCATAGCGAACTTTAGAGGCTTATTTGACCTAAATAAATAACATGCACACGCACTATATGACGACATTTAACGGTTTATTTACTTACGACAAGTATTATTTTATTTATGCTAGCTAGTATACACACTTACTTAAACATGTACCTACTTTTATTTTTATCGGTCATTCCTATTGGCACAATCAAGTACATATTGCCATAATGCAGTACTTGGATATTTGACATTTTCTTAATGTCCTGCAAACCTTGGTACCATAAGACGGGGTTAAAGTATCAACATGGCGCCGTTGTTGACGCACCGCAAGCAGCGGTGCGGTCGCACCTTAAGTCGGTACGGTTTGTGTGGTACCTCGTATGTTCATAAGTTTTGAGACAAACTTTTTAGCTTATAAAATAAAGAAAATAATACTGGTACCTATTTTATATTCTTTTCAATTTTGAATTTGGAATGTTAGTGTGCTATTTGTATGTTTTTAAAATTCATTTCTTTTGTTTTTCTTGTGATGGAGGGAACGAAAGAATTGCGTGCGACTGTCATTTCACTACATATAGCGGGGAAAAACCAATGGAAATTTTCCGTGACATAAAATGTTTTGGGGTAAGCCGCAACTTCGTATATTACACCATTAAACGCTACAAGGAGACTGATTCTTTGAAAGATCGACATAGGAGTGGTCGCCCGCGGTCTGTAAGGACGGCTGCTAACATCAAAATAATCAGAAATCCATGTCGCACCCAGAAAAAACTCGCTCTGCAGACTAAAATTTCGCGTATTTCAGTCAACAGAATATTGAAATACGATCTGAAAGTAAAGGCTTACAGCCGTAGAAAAGTTCATTTTCTAAATGATCGCCTTCGTAAATTACGTCGCGAACGTTGTCCGATGCTGCTTAAGAGACACGATGCGAAAAAGATACTCTTCACCGACGAAAAAATCTTTACGGTCGAAGAAAAGTTTAACCGGCAAAATAATAAAGTTTATGCCAAAAGCAGCAAAGATGTTCCTGCTACAGCACGAAATGTCTCGCGTGCCCATCATCCGGCGAGTGTGATGGTATGGTGGGGGGTTTCGTACGAAGGTGTCACTCCGCTACATTTTTGCCAACAAGGTGTCAAGGTTAAAGCAAAAATTTATCAAAGTGACATTTTAGATACTGTAGTGAAACCCCTATCTAATACTTTATTTCACAACAAAGAATGGATTTTCTAGCAAGACTCAGCACCCGCACATAAGGCTAAAACGACTCAAGCTTGGTTAAGGGAAAATTTGCCGGGCTTCATCGCGGCGGAAGAATGGCCATCCTCCAGCCCTGATCTCAATCCACTGGACTATTTTTTGTGGACTGAATTGGAACTCAGGGCCTGCCAAAAGTCCCACCCAAACTTAGATTCTTTAAAGCGAGCCCTCATCAAAGCAGCGAAGGATATCCCACTGGAGAAGATTCGTGCCGCGATCGATGACTGGCCGGAACGACTAAAAGCTTGTATTAAAAATAGGGGTGGACATTTTGAATAGTAATTGCTTGTAGTTGTTAGTTAATGTCTAGTTACCATTATCTGTAAATTTTATAAATACAGCTTTATGCTTTAATTTTTTATGTAATATTTATTTCGTCTCAAAACTTATGAACACACGAGGTATATGTGCATTTTGCACTGACATTCACATTAGACATGCAACAGATGACGTTTTCATGTCATCACAAAAGAGGTTAAGGTTTAAAACAACACAACGCCGGGAAAATACATAGATCTGCCTGTTGGTATAAATTCGATCGTATCTCGGCAACGGATTCGGAAACCGTGGTAGCTCCCAAAGGGACTTTTGATCAGGACACTTTAAACTATAACATACATAAATTTCATGAAAATTAACTGAAACCACATTTTCCTAACAATTTCTTCGGGGTCCTTTCTAAACTACATGATTATTTTCGGCTGATTATGCTAATTGGGATAAGAGCCACTTTAAGTAAAAAAAGGAAGATAACTTAAATAAGAGCCTCGATTTTCAAAGTAAGAAGGGACCTTTGTTGTGTTAGTGATTTTATACTTAATGTAGTAACTTCTAATGCAAGTGTTTTTTTTTCAACATTCTGATTATAAATAGGTATTTTTCTGAAATATTAAGAGGCCACCTATATAAAATCTGTAGATTTCCGCGATCTGAATTTCAATAACCATAAGGCCTTTACATCTGCTCTTTGGTTGGATATATTAAACTTGATCATATTTGCTTGAGACTGGCAGACGTGAAAACACGAAAAATCCTCGGTAGCTTTATTTTTCAAACATATCACCATTTTTGCATTTTTTTAGTTGAAGCTTCGAAACCCTATAATTTTTAACGTTGTTTTTGGATCAATAGTTTAGTATATGTAACTTCTTAATCCTGGCGAACAATTTTTTTTTCCATCAATGTTGTGGTTTTGAAGTAAAAGGTAATTAATTAAATTTGACGCTGCCATCAACGCGCGCGCGATTTATCTTATCTTATTCTTCGCGCGGAAGCACATAAAGCCATCCTTTTCTATTCTTGTGGGGGCGTATCATTGTAGGTGGCCTCTTAATGACTTTATTTCAATAATTATAATTTAAATAAATCATGTAAGGATAAGCACTATAGAGTGCAAATTAATCGGTTATCGTAATCGTAATAGCCGATTTGTTACACCCCTAATTACACTGTAAGCATAAAGCAAAATGCAAATAAGAAACAGTTTGTGCACACATTCTAAATATTTATATTGACTTTCTTAATAATCACACATAAAGCATCGGTTGTTGTAATGAAAAACGATTAGTTTTTGTGTAATCGTAATAACCGAACAGTTGCATCCCTAATTGTTACATCATTAAATCGGCAGAAATCTATTTGGAAAAAATATACATATATATCCATGAATATATTACGACCTTAATTTGCATTACGTCTTTAAAGTCGCCCTGTACATTTTTATTTATTTGAAGCGATGTTTTTAACAATATAACTTTACGAGAGTGGTTTGATAAGCAAGGATCGGGAAAACGCCCGTCATTTTGAAAACATAACTCTGTTCCGTACAGCAGAGACGATTATGATGTTAATTAATAGTAGATTGATTGATTGATTTCACCCGAGATATAGGGGAAATGGGTAATTTCACCCGAGTTAGACACTCTACTTTTCATTTCGACTGTGAGGAAAATATATTTAATCTCGTTTCCCGCTTTATCTATTGAAAACTTTTTTTTTCTAGATTCATAAAAAAGTTAAAATACACATGCTGCCAACATTAGAAAAGTTAAATCGAGTTGGTCACGGCCAAGGAGCATGACTTCCATCTCATTCTTACCCTAACTAAAGAAAGAGATGGAATATATTCGTGACGTAATAAAGGTCAAATTTCTTGTTTCGAACGGATGTTCGGTGTTCAACCTCCTTGTTGTATAATAAGCTCCTTGGTCGTGACCAACTCGATTAAACTTTTCTAATGTTGGCAGTAGTGTATTTTCTAGATGGCCATGCCGAAACGTGAAAGAAAAAGTGTCATGCTATGCTATCACGGCAATAATACCGTGATAGCATAGCATGCCATAAGGCGGGCAGCAGAATAGAGGAATAATTTTAAATGTTGATTTTCTGTAATTGCGAAAAAAATAGACCAGTCTTAAAATGATTTTCATATGAGCCTATAGGCCGTAATAAATACATCGTTTAACGTATAGCCGAATTTAGATATATGAAAATCTTTTATTTTAATGATATGACGTAGCTCAATTATCTTAGACTCCGTGGCCAATCATAACTATTAAAAAAAAATTACTTTCCACCCTAGAGATGAAAACGCAATTTTCCACCCGGCTATCCACCCATTCAAATTAAACTTTCCGAACAGGAGAGATGAAAAAATATTTGAAGGTATTTTACATTTATTATACCGTAATTCATATGTTTTTAGTGACAATATTATTAATTAATAACACTGGAATGGTTTTTAGGAAAAAAAAATCTCGCCAATCAAAAATAACTTCATTTAAAAAAAGTTTTTACTTGTTTGTCCATAACGCCGTGAATTTAGGACCTATTTATGAGTCAAAAAAGTTCGTTCACAGTCTACGGACATCATTGGGGCATATTTAATCGTTGAAGTTGGGTTACTGTTTGTCTGTTTGATTGCGTTTTCTCATTACATTATCGCTGAATACATATACATTATTGTATAATAAATAAATAAAATACCTAGTAATATTTTTATTTTACTTACATCAAGGAAGTCTGCTGTACGGAACAGGGTTATGTTTTCAAAATGACGGGCGTTTTTCCTATCCTTGTTGATAAGTCAGGGACTTCTTGACTTTGACAACTTTTTGTGATTTGTTTCCAAGCTCTTTGATAAATTTAAGTGAACGAGCGGGAAAATGAAAAAATGACTAATAATAAGTATGAAGATGTCGCAAGGTTGTACGAAAATGTAGGCTGGTGAATCCCGTGTCTTTGTTTAACAAGCACAAGCTTTTTTTCGGAACAGTGCCCCTTTTCACGAAAGAAAGCCTCTTTTCAATGCATACTGTTGAAAAGAGATTTCCGGTTGTAATACATGTTACAACATACGGCCTCTCACCCGGTGGTCTGACGACCTGGTTAGGATCGCGGGGAGCCGCTGGATGCAAGCGGCTCAAGACCGTGACTTGTGGCGCTCTTTGGGGGAGGCCTTTGTCCAGCAGTGGACGCCCCCGGGCTGATGATGATGATACATGTTACAAGCTTTCGTGAAACGAGCCCCGGATCGTCATGAAACTTGTTAAACCGAGTTATTGTCTTTTACAATGGATTTTATTTTAATATTATTTTAATCAGACAAAGGTTCTGTTTAATAGCAGATTATTCAACAAGGGACTAAAGTACCTAAGCCATTTTGACAGGAGATATTTATCCATCTTAGCAAAGCGAGTGTCATCATTATAGCTAAGTCTAGAGTATTTTTAGACTATACTTTTCACATCGAATGTGTTAAAAAATTGTAGATTGTTTATCAATGTATATGAGACATTTAGCAACCCGAGCTAATAGTTCGTTGGAGTGTCATTGTGGCATTCTACTCAAGAGTTTAATTGCGAGGATGTAAATCTGAAAGTATAATAGTTTTAATTAACTGCGGCACTCCGAGACGCCAATTAAATTTAATGCTTGTTTAGTGACGTGTTGTCTTATTCTATTGCTATAACAAAGAATGTGACAGGAGCAACAAAGCATTAAATTTAATTGAAGTCTCTGAGTGCGGCAGTAATTTAAAACTATTATACTGCTAAAGTGAGTAAAGAATGCGACAGCAGTTACTTTAATAAAGCATTAAATTTAATTGACGTCTCTGAGTGCGGCAGTAAGTTAAAACTATTATACTGCTAAAGTGAGTAAAGAATGCGAGGGCAGTAACTTTAATAAAGAATTAAATTTATTTGACGTCTCTGAGTGCCGCAGTAAGTTAAAACTATTATACTGCTAAAGTGAGTAAAGAATGCGACAGCAGTAACTTTAATAAAGAATTAAATTTATTTGACGTCTCTGAGTGCGGCAGTAAGTTAAAACTATTATACTGCTAAAGTGAGTAAAGAATGCGACAGCAGTTACTTTAATAAAGCATTAAATTAAATTGACGTCTCTGAGTGCGGCAGTAAGTTAAAACTATTATACTGCTAAAGTGAGTAAAGAATGCGGCAGCAGTTACTTTAATAAAGCATTAAATTTAACTGACGTCCCTGAGTGCGGCAGTAAGTTAAAACTATTATACTGCTAAAGAGAGTAAAGAATTCGACAGCAGTTACTTTAATAAAGCATTAAATTTAATTGACGTCTCTGAGTGCGGCAGTAAGTTAAAACTATTATACTGCTAAAGTGAGCAAAGAATGCGACAGCAGTTACTTTAATAAAGCATTAAATTAAATTGACGTCTCTGAGTGCGGCAGTAAGTTAAAACTATTATACTGCTAAAGTGAGTAAAGAATGCGGCAGCAGTTACTTTAATAAAGCATTAAATTTAACTGACGTCCCTGAGTGCGGCAGTAAGTTAAAACTATTATACTGCTAAAGTGAGTAAAGAATTCGACAGCAGTTACTTTAATAAAGAATTAAATTTAATTGACGTCTCTGAGTGCGGCAGTAATTTGAAACTGTTTAACTTACTGCTGTCATATTCTAAGCAATAGCAATAGAATAAGACAACACGTCATTAAACAAGCATTAAATTTAATTGGCGTCTCGGAGTGCCGCAGTAACTTGAAACTGTTTCAACTTACTGCTTTTATATTCTAAGCAATAGCAATATAATAAGACAACACGTCATTAAACAAGCATTAAATTTAATAGACGTCTCTGAGTGCGGTAGTTAGACACGTAAAAATTTACAATTTAATAGCGCTATATTTTTTACTCTCAACCGTCACTGTAATGCAGAAAGAGAAAACAACAAGGTGGTTTTTGATTTAGAACATGTCGCCTATGGTCTATTTGTTATCTTCTAAGCCCAAAAACTACCTTGTTGTTTTCTCTTTCTGCACAACATTTCCGAAACGAATACTGGAACGGTGGTAGTTGTATACCCAAGTCAAGTCAAAGTGTTAAAATAAATATATTAGATTTACGCTGTTATATCGATCGGTAATAACCGCGTTATTATGACTGCAATTAATTTTATCATTATTAGTTATTACACACACATGTCACAGTTCACAGGTGACGCGATATGCATAGTATATAGGTACGATTTACTTAATTATGCATCCTCTTTGATACTTGCGTTGTGACAGACTACTGACTGACATCTATTTTACAAATAAAAAAACACTTGATTAATAAATTGACAGTTTTGATTAAACACGGTTTAAGCAATTTCTGATAAAATTTAAAATGAATAGTTTTACTACTTGCGAAATTAAGTCCTGGTTACAGCCGTATAAGGAATTAAAATATGATGAAGAAAAGTCTCGTTTATTTTGTTCTTTATGTGATGTATATTTCAAAGCCGGAAAAAAAGTGTTTATTGTTAACCATGTTAAAAGTCTATAATTATGAGGCACGTTAACAACCAAAATCACCAGAAAAGGACTGGAAATTTGAGTTACTTTTATTTAGATCTATGTTTGTTCTCGTTAATTGCAACATTGCATGAAACAAAGTAAACCACCCAGAATTTAAAAAAATCTTCATCAAATATATTTGTTGTGTTTGTGGAAATAAAAGATTACCTGAGCAAAGTGTCCTAAAGAAAGTGTATTTGCAAAAGGCGTATGTGAGCACTGTCACAAAAATAAGAAACGTTTTTTTAGACAGTTATATATGGCTTTCAATGGACGAAACTTTGGATAGCATGGGAAACAGTATAGTAAATATAATGGTAAAGTCTTTGAATGATTATTCACGAAGACCATATTTGCTAATGTGTCGAGTCGTTGAAAAGGTAAATAGAGAAGTAATGTCAAATTTGGTGGAACAGAGCTTAAGATTTTTATGGCATGACGATTACTTTAATAAAATTATCAATTTTTCTGTGTTTTGTACGAATGCAGCTGCTTACATGATCGCCACTGGAAAACTTTTGAAGAAAAAGCATACCAATTTGAAGCATGTAACTTGTCTAGCTCATGCCTTTCATCGAGTTTCGGAACAAATTAGGTCGGAGCATGAACTTGTAAATACTTTAATTACAAATGTAAAGAAAATATTTATAAAATCACCGCAACGAGTGAGACTTTTCAAACAAATGGCTCCCAACGTACCCTTGCCACCCGAACCTGTAATAACCAGATGGGGCACTTGGCTAACTGCGGCTTTCTATTACAGTACGTATTTTGAGGACATAAAAAAATATTGTTGCAAACTTAAAGTCGAAAGATCTATTAAAAAAGCAAAAAAGGTTTTTTCATTCACCAATTTGAGAAGTGAACTTGATTTTATAAAAAATGCCTACGAAATAATACCGGAAACTATAACTCGATTAGAGTGTACTAATATTTCTCTCGCTGACTCTTTACAAGTTGTTGACGAAGCATGTATTGTTTTACAATGGTGTGCTACAGATACTGTTCTAGATAAACTAGAAAAAGTGTTAGATCGGAATCCTGACTACGACACTATACGGAATTTTACCACAACGCACCACAAAGATGACGAATCGGCAAAAGTTCTCGAGAATACAACTTTAACATCAGTGGACGTGGAGAGATCTTTCTCAACACACAATAGTACATTGTGCATCAAGGGTAGTATGAAGGGAATTACCAACGAGAGTGTTAGAAGCCCGACGCCGAAGGCGGAGGGCTTTTAATGACTCGAGTTAGTAATCCCCTTACTGCCTGTGATACACACAATGGTTTTCATCACATTTGCGAGGAAAAAAAACAAAGAGAAAACACTTTAACTCTGCAAAATACAAAGAAATAACTTTTGACGAACGGGAACGTAAATGGAGACGATATTTTTTTACTGACCTCTTCCACAGATAATAACTGCGTTTAGTTTCGACCTGGATTCGAGCCAGATTTAGCCAATTTGATAAAAATGTATAATTACTAAAATTAATGATAAATGTTGATATAAACTTGAAATAGGTATAAAAATAATGAAGTTTAATGAAGCGTATAGGTTTTGTGTAATGTAAGTTAGTCTATAGCTAATTTTTAAAGATGAAATTAGAAACCGATTTAATTTTTGGCTGAAAATTAAACCTCCTTAGTCAGAAATGATGTACGAAAGAGTTGCAAATTTTAAAAAGAAAGTCATTACTCCCTAGGGAGTAATGACAAACTCGCCATTATTCCCGCGGGAACAATTTAGGCCATTGTCCTTCTGTATACAGGCATGGAATAACACCATATACGAGCAAGTGTGATGAAAAAGAGTTTTTGATAAGTCCAGAACTCATTTAACCCCGCAAAATATAAAAAAATAATTAGTGATCCATTCTTACTACCATTTTAATGATGAATATGAAATAGTAATGGATGATGATTATGATGGACTGATTCAAAAAGCTTGTACCTCATCAAAAATTTAGAAGTGGCGACTAATATTCGATTGAAAAAGACATTTTTGTTATTGTTACTTAAAGTATTTGTTTTAGTTTATTTTGTTTACTAGCAATAGAGTATTTTATTATTGGTAATTATATACATTCAAGTTGTATGTACTTATCCACTTTGACTTTGACTTCTAAAAAATATTTTAACACAATGGCGACTCCGAGGATTCTAGAACCATAGCGAGCATCCAAAAGTCCCAAGCCTAATACTAATAATTACGCGTTTATTTTTATATGTTCTTTATGTCAATCTCAATAAATTTTACAGTCTGGGATCCGGTGTTACTTTTTACGTTCCTTTCCGGACCATTAATCTGAAATTTTAATAAGTTGAAAGAGGTTTATTACAAAATACTATTCTTATCTTGTTATTCGTTTTTAGACACTTTTAGTTTTACAGCCAAATGGACTACATTAATGTTTTCCTATGGCTAATTTAATAGGTACGTTTTAATAAATCAAATCGCAACACGCGCGGTGAATTCAATACAACGACCGCGTCGCGCCTAAAGCACATCACAAACGAAGCTATAATAAAGGGTGTCCCTGAAGTTAAGTGACAATGTTCATAGACAAAATTTGTCAAAGAGAAAATGTTTTCTCTTTTACAAAAAAGTTAAACCAACTCTCATGTCGAGATTCGATGTTAAATCTTTCAAATAAGCGGGGAGTCGGTTTTTTTTTCACTTGATCAATAATAAAGAAAGCTGAACAAGAACTAATTGAGAAAACAGCTTTTCAGTACTGTCAATGACACGGGAAAACGCACACGATACATTATTTTATTGAAGAGGATGCTAGAAGAACAAGTAATAACAGAAATATAAATATGTAATACTAATACGTAAAGAAAACCAACATTTTATATAGATTACTGGACGACAACTTACGGTTTCGACCATTCAAAACATAAATATTGTAAAAAAACACGTTTGAGCAAGTTCCACTGACATTCTGTAAGTTACAGCAGTAAAATTAAATATATCAAGATATGGTGTGGCCAGGATGGGGTTTAAGGAACTAGCCTTTTAAAAAAGATAAATTATCGGAGCAAAAGTATATAAAGGGGCAGGAGGAGCACGCCTAAACGGATTGTGAGAAAGTTTACGACAAAACAGAAACTACTCGTTTCTTTATGCTTCATAAGGTTTTCAATGGTATCTTACATAATTAGAATCATTACTTACAAATATTTACAGTTACAGGATAAAAGCGGATTGGCAAATGAAACAGTTGGGAAACGATATATTCGGCCAATTATATTTCTGCCAAAAGGCGGGATACCCAATGTTACTCGTAATATGGCGCTTTGTTTACGTCGTTTACATCTTCTATTGATTAGGACTTAAATATTTATTTAACTTTTTGATGGACTAGAAAGATTTTTAATTTCTTTGCAATTCATTTTAGTATTTTCATCTACCAACACATTTTTTCATAATTCAAATGTGGATGTTACATATTTTATCTAGGATAGTTTTAAAAGTAAGCCCGTATGCATTTAAGCCGCAACTAATTACTGACTCCGCTAGCGAGTAGTAAAAGTGTGCAATATTTTCTTGTTTTGTGTATGCCGCGGCTGCCGTGGCGGTGTAGTGCGTCCGGCATGTTTCCCGTGAACAGAGTGGATGAATTCTTCGCCGTGTTGCGAAAAAGCCGTTGGTCATTTGGTACGAGGCTGAGCAAGTCAATCAGTTCAGGCGTGCATGATTTTTTTATTATTATTTTGGGAGCGAAGTGTGTACGATCAATTATTATAAATTATGAATGTTAAATGTTTGACGGCGCGTGTGGTTTGAGAACGAGTAGACATACTGTATAGTTATTGTCTTGCTTACTCTGACGTAACTCAGGCACTGGGCTACTTTAAAATCATAGTTCGAACGTTACGCTTGCTCCGTCGCTTTCCCGCAACTTCGGTGCGATTGGCGAGTAAAGGGACAGAGTATCCATTATCACTACTGTGGTGTTAGGGAGTAAGCACCCGGACGTACATCGCCATGTTTGACGCTCTTGTTCTAGTCTTCGCTTGAGAAACAGGTGGTGAAGCATGGTACGCTGTAAGCGTAATAGTTTTGCACCTGGCCTGGGCTCCATGTGCCCCTGGGACGTCCACAGGGAAGACCTCTTATTCGAATGGCCGTATTTTGGTATTAAAACTAGAATTTGTGAAACATCTAGAAAAGTCTTTTGGTTCTCCTTGCCCGACCACCCTCGCCTACACCCAAGTTAGACCCTCATGACATTCCCTTTACCCAAAGATGGAGAGGAGCGTAAATGTTTGAATGTCTGATATAAATATTAGTCCCTTAATTAATTTATGGGTTAATTAATACCGAAATAAATAATATTTATATTTATAATTTATTATCAGTCATTTTAGAGCGCGAGAAGAGAAAATTTAATAACTAACAATTTTCTCATAGGGAATGGTATTACCTACAGACTGGAAAAAACGAACGCCACATGGACGGCAACCACCTAAAATATTAGAAATAGCAAATTCTACGCAAAAGAGAGTTACTTTTATTTTTGGAAACAATTATTACTGCATTTATGGGTTTTTCAGAATTGGCCTGCGTTAACCGGGAACCGAACTAGTCGAATATGACATAATAATAAAGAAGGGTTTTTTACGGTCTGTATTTAATTTTAGTGTGTATAAATGATTATTATCAATGTCCCTTTCAATCTGTATCATAAAACACGACTTTGTTGATTTGTCCTAGGCGACTAGTTCAATTCGCGGTTAAGATAGAAGATTTTTTCAAAAATCCAATAACTTATGCAGTATTCTTTGTTTTCAAAAATAAAAGTACAACTTTGCCTTTGCGTTGAACTTCCTCTTTCCTATATTTAATGTAGTTGCCGTCCAAATGGCGTTCGTTTTATCCACTCTGTAAAATCTTTAAAATTACTTAACGACGGCGCACGCGCTGAGGAAAAGCACAAAAGTGTTCATCGCACACATTCGTTAGTTTCGCGCAGCGTGCGAGTGGCGACGGCCTGAAGCCCCGAAACCAGCCTCGTCTCGTCACGCCTGTCTTACGTCGAGCCTCTAAACTGTGATGAAAATTTAAATGTATCACTTTAGTCCATCGTTATACACGGCTATTATGAGTCATTTTAGAGCGAGAGAAGTGAAAAAAATACTTATGGGCCATCTGTTTATTTTTATGGCTAAGGGTTTCCCCTCACCTACCGACGCAGAATAGGCTTTCGCCTATTGTTTTACACCACATAATTCGCATTTACCCGATCCATCCACGGTACGGCCGCAGAGACGCCCGATCGCCTGCGATTCTTAGCAGCTGTAAACCTGCGGTCCGCTCTCGCGTGCCCCTTACTGCCGTCGAGACGTCAGATAGGAGGGCGTATACGTAAAAGTAAGCGTCTCCCCACACCTATCGACGCTGAACGGCTGTCGCCAGCTCTAATTGGCTCTCATCGTATCTACTCGGCCGTGGTCGGAACTGTTCAGCCCTCGCCGGCGCCGAATGGCGGTAGTTTGCGATGTAAGAATGCGACCGCGTGCAGTTGGTTGCTAACAGCGTCGTGCGGATGCGAACAGAACGAAGAATTTCCGGTCGATAGACGTCGTTTCGCGTCGGCCGAGCCAATTGGCGTTTGTTTCGCTATGATTGCGTAGACATAAAGAGGTTTTTGATCAGCTAACGCCGATTCCGCGTCGGAAGGTGTGGGGAGACCATTAACCACCCACCGCCCATTAATCTGAACTATTAGGAACGATGAAAATAATCGCGAGTAAAAGTTTGTTAAGTATATAGCCCACGAAATGATCTTAAATGACAGTCTAATGAACAGTGATCGTACTTTTTCCAGCATTTTTGGTGCGGTGCTAGGGTTGTCAGTAGAGCCCAATATTAAATTGTTTGAACCAAGAATCAAATAGCGTATTAAAAAAATCGAAAATACCTACAGAAAATATTATCAGAACATGTAAACCCAATATGCATAATGAAATGAAGGGTTAATTTACTACGAGTATATGAGGAAATGTAACACGGTTGCAATGAATCCTTATCTCAGGTTATAGTTCATATTTATGATTAGGAATTGATATAATAACTATATATTAGCATAGACAGTATAGTGCGTAGGTAATGGCAGTGCATAAAATATAGAAGTCAGTTGTTATTTTCAGAAAATAAACAACCTGATTGCTGTTGTTCGACAGGGCAATCAAAATTACGAAAACTAATCGTCAGCATACCCTCCGAAAAATTTGAGGAATTTTGGGTTGCATTAATAAATGTTATAGGTACACAATTATAATAACTGATTAAGTACAAAAAAAGTGTTTTATTTTCAATGACAACATAATATTAAGTACATAATTTTAAACGTCAATCATATTATACACGTCGACAACCCTAGGTCGCTGTCGTGTGTCATTTGACGTCAACGCACCAAAAACGCTGGAAAAAGTACGATCACTGCTAATGAGCAACCACCAATGAGTTGACACTGTCGCATTCAAACCGTACTGATTTTGTATACCTTGCTATTTTACGTAATATTTTTTACATACTGCGCTCCCGGAGGCAAGATGGAGGTCGCGTCTGCTGATAGCCAAGCATAAGAGCGGAGCGGAGCGGAGCCGTGCCAAAATTAACCAATAGAAGGCGCGTGCGGTCATGTCAAGCGCGCCTTGCGCACGTTAGCTTAGATTATATTGGTTAATATTGGCCCAGCTCCACCTCACAGTCTCCGCCTCAGTGGAGCCACATTATTAGGTATGTTTAAGCGGAAACCAAGCGATTGCTTACTGATTTATAACGCAAGATTGGTTCACTTTAATTTGCCAACGATTAAACAATGTCTGAAACAGGGGATTTTACTAGACAAAAAATCAAATTCCGTCCGTTACTTACTTTTTCTCAAACATGCTCGGAAATGTATGCGTTAATTTCACGGAATGAAGACGTGAAGTTTCTTGTTTATGGCCTAGGCCAAGAAGTAATGTATGAAACTCTTAAGAAAAAACATTATTGGCCGCTGCTCTAACTTTTTTAAATTTGCTTACTAACTAAACTGACAACGGAAAAAATTACATACTGCCAACCACCTCTAGAGTCTGTAACCATATATACGACAATAAAAAAAACAAAATCGGTACTATATTTATGTGCAGTTCTGAGATTACCATCGTAATATTGCAGTTTTGAGATTGCCATCATATTTATTGCAGTCTTTAGATTGCCATCGTAAGATCTTAGTCTTGAGATTGCCATCGTAAGATTGCGGTGATGAGATATCCATCGCAAGATTTCAGTCTTGAGATTGCCATCGTAAGATTGCAGTCTTGAGATTGCTATCCTACAATTGCAGTCTTGAGATTGCCATCGTAAGATTGCATTCTTGAAACTGCCATCGTAAGATTGCAGTAATGAACTTTTAATATTTCCTCACATTGCTTGAGAACAACTCCAATGCAAGATATCGAATAACTACCTGATAGGCAGGGAGCGAAACTTTGATGCCGGTGACAGCCGTATGACATCAAGCTTCATACAGAGTGTTTTTATCTACATCATAGATAATCACTAACAACTTATTGGCCTCTTTAGTTTACGGATATTTTATTGACACTTGAGACGGCCAGTACTTATAAAAAGTGACACCTAACTGTCTTTGTCATATTAATCAGAAAATTGTCGGGGGCAATAATAATGTATATCCGTTTAAATAGTATTTTTTATTCGTGAATTTAAGAACTGTTAATTGTTATAACTAGCACATTACAGGCATCGCTTGACCATAGTCGCCATGGAATTCTATGCATCCGTATTTGAAGACGTATCCTTTTTTGGTTGTTAAAGATGAAAAAATTCGGTTCCAAATTTATTACGAGACGTTGCCTGCCAACATATTGAATCATCACCTAAGTACTAAAACTTCTTCAGAGTCTTCTTAAGAAGGATGAATACGATTTGACCGAGAAAGTAAGTTCGGTATTATTAAAAGATAGACGTATCATTATAATATATCATCTATGTCACTATTTTAATATGTCATGTATATTTTATAAAAACACCCTGTAGGTCAATTTGCGTCATAATGACGTCACCGGCATCAAAGTTTCGCTCCCTCCTGATAGGTATTCAGCCTCCGAAAATATGTTTGCCAGCCGGCCAAGGAAGCATCACCCGCACGGTGGTTAGCAATAAACTGGTCATCGATAAGTTAGATACCGTGCAGTGATAACGCGCTGTATGGTATCTCCGATAATATTTATAAATAAAAAAAACTACCCACCGCCCGCGCGGAAAACACATGTTTTGTTTTGCTCCGGTTATTTTATTCTTTATTTATTGTTCATAGTGTCTATCGCATATAGTGTGATACGGTGTTTTGTAGCGTTTGACTTGCGCTAAAAAGTGGTATAAGTGTTATCACTGGACTTTATAGGGTTCTCGAGTAATAAGCAAAAACATTTTACGAAACCATCGGTTGTGCCCTTGACCCCGATTTGCGGTGCATTCCATACGTACGTTATCAGTGTTATTGTGTTTAAAGCATGGTTCATTTAGAATTGGCACGTATAAAGTAATTTAAAAAAAATGCTTCTTGAATTCTTATTTCAAAAGTTTGTTGACAACGTTTTAGCAAGCTGCCATTACTCAAAAAAGGTACTACAGTGGTATGAAACCAATCAGGTCGATTACGTGCCTCGTGACATGAATCCTCCAAATTGTCCACAGTTTCGACCAATTGAGAACTACTGGGCAATTATGAAAGGGAAACTCAAAAAGAGTGGCAAAATGGTCATAGATGTAAATTCGTTGCGATCTACATGGAATCTTCAAGCCAAAAAAGTAGATAAAAGCACTGTGCAGAAGATGATGGGATCTATTACGAAAAAAGTTCGGAATTACATACATGGTTTTGATAACTGAATATTTTTAGTGTAAAATCATATTTTTCAATTTATAATACTAACTGTTTTATTTCATTAATTATTTTAAATTTTAAAACCTTGGTAATATGTACCAATTCTAAATGAACTATGCTTTATCTTATTCTAATGTCACTAAGAAAGGGGTCTTCATGTGCGGGCTGCAAGAACCCAATCAAGCCTAAAGAAATGATAACCTGCTCGCTATATTTCAAATAAAAGTTTTGATCTTATGTCAAAGGTACAGAAATCTATTTGGAAATGCCCTGAGTGTATGAGCAAGCAATCTAGACCCAGTCAATGTGACACGCCGGTACGTGCAGCCACCGAATCTCCCGAACAGAAGAAGAACGACGTCATCGACGCCAATACGGACTCCAGCAACGTTACACTCGGAGCTAAGAAGCCACATATCATCGTTGACAACAGTGAGACATCAGATTCAATCGACAACCTTCGCGGAATTATACGAGAGGAAATTAACCTGTCAATTAAGAGACTCGTCTTGGACAAGCTTAACGGAATTGAGGAGAGGTGTGGTTTTGCTGAAGCTGTGTCATTCATCAGTCAACAGTACGACGAGGTGAAAAAGGATTTGGAGGATAAAACTATCATTATAAAGAAATTAAAAGAAGATAACATCCAGTTACAGTCTACAGTCAATAACCTCTCTGTCAGGCTCAACCTAGTAGAACAGCATGCTCGGGACTGTAACTTGGAAATAAACGGCATACCTGAACACGACTCAGAGAATTTAACCGCTACAGTTTTGCAACTAACAAGGGTTATCGAGAGCCCACTCGTGGAAAGTGACATTCAGCAGGTGACTCGTATTGCAAAATTGGACAGGCAGAGTGCCAGGCCAAGATCAGTAATAGTTAAGCTCCGGAACCAGCGCATACGTGACACTCTGCTAGGAAAAGTGTTAGAGTTCAACAAAAAGAACGTGACCGATAAGCTGTGCTCTCATCACCTTGGCATTGGTGGACCTCGCGCTCCAGTCTACGTTGGAGAACACTTGTCCCCTGCCAACAAAGCGCTCCACGCCGCTACTAGGAAGAGAGCAAGGGAGTTATCGTATAAGTTTGTTCGCGTCCGCAACGCGCGTATATATGTACGTAAGTCCGAAACCAGTCAGTCGATCTTGATACGCTCATTTGATCAACTACACAACCTGATTTAAAGTCATTCCCTTATCACACTAGTTTATATTTCACTGACCTGCTTCACGGACGACAAAACCCAACCCCCAACGACCGGAAGCACCTGGTTGTTGTGTACGTAGATTTAAAAAAAGCTTTTGACACTTTAGATCACAGCCAGTTGCTTCAGGCGATGAGAGAGTGTGGCATTCGGGGACCGCTGAACGTTTGATTTAGATCTTATTTAGAGGCCAGGACCTTGCGGACTGAAGTCTTTGGTGTCGCGGGGGATCGGTACGGTGTGACGTATGGGGTTCCGACTAGTTCGGTGTACGTCCCTGTCGGTAACATATGCATGTGAATTCTATGTGTAACTTAATGAGAAATAGTAAAGTTTATATAAGTATGTATATGATGATGATGACTAAAGGGACAAAAAGCCTTTTAAAATCCAAAAAATAACCAGAATTATGTTGTTATCTTGTTTCATTTTTCATAAGGCCCGTACCGAAAAGTTTTTTACAGAGTATATTTATGATATCAATTAAACTACAATGAACAGCAAGGATGTTTTGTTTTAGTTATATGATGTATAATGTCTATTTACAATTAATGTATACATTTTATGGTTTGAGGGTTTTGCGGCTGAACAAGCGTTTTTTTTTTCTTCGAGCTTGGCATTAAGTTTGGCACAGTAGTTTCGGTGCCTTTGTTGGCGTGTTTTTTCCACTTCTTTTTAAAATCTGTCTCTGATGTTGCTGAAGCACAGTTTTTATGCAACTCAGCTTTAACTAATGCCCATCACCACTCCATGAGTCGTAACTGGGGCCAGTTTGAGGGGTTCATATCTTTGGGCACACATAGCACGTTGTTTGAAGCCAGTCACTCTTGTCTGGCTCGGGCATAATTTGCAGTAGCCAGATCGGACCAAAACAACACTTTCCCTTCATGCTACCTTATACATTGTAAAAACAAACCGTATATACATTTCTGGACATAAGTATCTGCTTTTATGGTACCTTTAGTGATAAATGACCCAGTGCGTTTTCCACAGGAACATATTGCTTGATAGATTAAATATTTTTCCCCAAACTTTCCATAAAAATATATTTATTTTGATCGCTTATATTCGCCTTATTTTCGGTTGTGTAGAATTGGTCACCTGGCGAAGACCTAAATTGTTTTTTCACTATGTCTCATCATCTATGAGAACGCATGTTCTGCTCGAATCGCTGAGAAGCTTGTACAATGTTCGTGACCTTATAACAGAACTATTGTATTGCTTTACCGACTTATTTGGGGCTTTTTCTTTTTTGTAGGTCTTTAAATTTTGACTCACTTTTGCTCTCTGCACCATATATACTAGTTTTCAATTTTTTGCCCCATCCCGCATAAACTACAATTATTCTCGTAAGTAGACACTATTTTCAATTCTATTTTTTTATTTGAAGGACCCGTTGGGCGTCTACTTCGAGCTTTGTTTTGAATTCTATGTTCTTTTAAGTACCGATTAACAATATTTCGTACCGTTGCATGACTTTATATTCACCATCTTTCCAACCGCTGCAAACGTTGAATTAGGATTTTTAGTGTACGTTCGCAAAACGGTTTCTCAACGAATTATTTTATCGTCCTGCATTTTAAATAAAAACAATACCTGTCCTGAATAAATTATTCCAATCGATACATTAAGATGACCCAAACTAAAGCTTATAATCAGAAAAAAAAAATATTTCCCATTTCGTATTTTACTAGTAGGTATGCAGACTCTGTAAAAACACTTTTCGGTACGGGCCTTACTTTTATATAGGGCTTGTTCACGAAATAAAGTAGCCACCTAAAGTTGGGCCTTCATAATTATATAGAAACTTTTTGTTAAGCATTAGCGTGATATTCTGACACATGTATTGTCAAGTTTAAGAAAAAATAATAATATATGTCATTGACTACATAAAATCAAAATGCCGAGGATAAATGAGAATATTCGTAAATTAACCATCGTATCCTATTGTACAGCAAAGGGTATTTCGATGCGACAACTCGCAAAACGGTATCAATTATCTAAAGATGGTGTACGAAAAGTAATAACAATGTTTGGGGAATTTAATATTCTAGGTCTAGGTGATCTGCCTTGTCGCGGTCGCAAAAAAGGCTGCGTGAAGCCGAAATTGGACACGCGAAATAATAGTGTCTTTCCGTCGAAATCCATCGGCCTCTACTCGCGATGTAGCCAAAAAGTTAGAAACTTCGGTTGGGAACGTGCAAAACGCCAAAAAGAGAAATAATTTACGGACCAGGAAGAAACAGAAAATGCCGAAAAGAACTGCTGCCCAGCTTGAAAGAGCGAAATCTCGAGCTTTAATGGATGATGATTGATGAAACATATGTAAAAAAAAGCGGCCAAGTGCGAGTCGGACTCGCGCACGTAGGGTTCCGTACCACTATACATCTAAATAAATGTTTTTCTTTATTCTTTATTATATTGGAGTTGATTGAATGAAAGGTAAAATGCGGTTTACGATTTATAACGTATTAAAAAAAAACGTATTATTAGATCTCGTTCAAACCAATTTTCGGTGGAAGTTTGCATAGTAATGTACATCATTATATTATTTTTACATTTATTATTCCCTTATTTTAGAAGTTACGGGGGGGGAGACACACATTTTTCCACTTTGGATGCGTCTCTCGCGCAAACTATTCAGTTTAGAAAATAATAATATCAGAAACCTCAATATCATTTTTGAAGACCTATCCATAGATACCCCACACGTTTGGGTTTGATGAAAAAAAAATAAGAGTATGGGGAACCCCAAAAATTTATTGTTTTCTATTTTTGTATGAAAATCTTAATGCGGTTCACCGAATACATCTACTTACAAAGTTTCCATAGTATAGCTCTTATATAGTGCGTGGCTTTTGAAAAAATCGCTCAAAAATTCCTTGTTTGGCAAGCTATTTGCTCATGCGGGCTTAAAAATACGAGCTTGTTCACTACCGGTACAATCAACGGAGATGTCTTTCGAGAAGAGTGTATTAAGAAGCGAATTCTGCCCTTATATCGGAAACATACACGTCCTCCAATATTTTGGCCTGATGTTGCGAAAAATATTAACCCACCAAACTGCACCTTAGCCTATACATTTTTTAATGGGAGGGCTGGTGTCAATTTGACGGGGGACCAGTGAATCGCGCGCGGAACCTTACCCCAGCCAGTGCTGAAGGGCCGGGAGAGAAAGTCATTCTCCCGTTTAGGAGGCTGCAGGATTCCCCATCCCCCGTCCTACCGACACCCGTTAGGTGTTCGGGAGGTGCGTGCGTCAGGAATATATATATACTGTTATAATTGACTGTTTTTTGTTTGAAGTACTGTGAGAAATACACGATTAATTTACATTTTCTTAAGGCTACTTTATTTCGTGAACAAGCCTTACTAAAAAAAAATTACAAACAAATCTTGGAGCGATCTCTAGTATATGGGAAAAGCATCGATAATTGAGTCTATAACGCATTTAAAATGTCTAGTTTTATACAGGGTTATACAGGGTAATTTTTAAATAGGTCCACTAATTTAAATATTTGCTTAGCTATTGTTAATCAATAACACATCATGTTGTGTTAGTTTTACTCTAGCTTTAAAAATATTAGAGATATTGCCGATTCAATGATTCCACTAACTTAACGATATTCATGGGCCCTCTAATGCAGGGGTGCGAGGAGAGGTGAGTGTTGTCAGGTAAGTTAATAAATGAAATTTCAAATTTAGGATATCAGTGTGTAGCATGTTGTCTGATAAGCTGTACATAAAATTTCAAATTTCGAATAGCAATACAGTATATCGTATACCTACAGCTTGACCACCCATGTCATCATTAATTAAACTATCACTTAAGAAGACTTCGTACACACGTGTTCAACTGAATATTCAGTTGTTCACTACGAGCAAATGCAAACACAGTTAATTATATACTTGTAACCTTATCTCCTGACAATAAGGTTTACTAGTAGTCAGTTACTAGTGTGGGCGATATGTACATAAGTTACATTGTGTTAATAATTTGTTTAAAATAAGAACCACACTCAGCAGCGAAGTTATTAAAATTTATTTAAAAATACAAATACAAACTAAAATGAACTACGTTATTTTCTATTCAAAGCCGTGCACGTTTAAGCAAGTTGCTCTTTAGTCTGTTCATAACACGAATTTAGTTTTAATACCATCGAATGCTGATATTATTTTCGTTTTAAGATCGTCGAGACCTCTTCGCTTAGTCCCTTCTTTGACGTACACGCGACGTTTGACTTCACCCCACAAGAAAAAGTCACACATCGTGAACTCCAGGCTTATGGCTGGCTTTGGCACCTGAGGTCCTCCACGCCCTATCCAGTTGTATTCGTTATTTAGGTAGTTTCGCACTGTTGTTGCGTAGTGGGGCGAGCACCGTAATGCTCGTAGTAAAAATGTCTTAGATAGGCTATCGGAACATCTTCCATTCATTCGCTCACTACACCTTGTAACATATCCAGGTAGGTTCCTCCGGTCAAAAGGCCTTCGATAAAATAGGGTCCTAAAATTTTATTACCAATAATGCGCAACCACACGTTGGCACTAAACCTTACTTGTTGGTGAATTTATTTAACTTTATGTGGATGTATGACCTGACTGACCATGACTTTATGGTATGACCACCAGTGTTCGTTATGTATATTGTAAATCCCAACACGGGTGAGCAGTGCTTCATCAGTCCATAAAATGTTGGCTTCGGGATAACTAAGAAGCCACTCACTAAACCCTCGACGAGCGGCTGGGTCCGGTTCATGACGTTGTTGTACCGGTTTAAAATGATAAGGGGGTGACCGGTAGAATGCAGCAACTTCCACACTGCGTACTGGCTGACACCGAAACGACGTGCCGCGTCATACGTACTGGCTCTCGGGTCATGTTAGAAAAATTCGAAGATTTCATCTTCAACTTCTAACGCCAAATGAGGTCTACCACGTCCATCAGCGTGCCGGGGGGTAGTAAATTGGCCGTATGCCAATAGTCTGTTATTGGCGGCCAAAATTATTCGCATGTTTGGTACTGGTGGATTTACGTATCCTTTGCTAAGTCGAGGTAAACTTTCGTGTCGGTACATCCTCTGAGCCTCTCTTAAGCTTTCACCGCTCAGAATGTACATACGGACCATTTCGTAATACTCAACATTAGAATATTCGTAAGACATCGCGAGAGATTTTATTCTAGTCGAAAATTGTCTTTACTGCAAAAATTGTAGTGACATGACGCTGTCAGCTGAAATTTTGCTACTCGAAAAAAACTAGTTTAATAGTAAAAATGTTTTTATGGTTGAGGTTTGTAAAAAGTGATTTTCTAGTGTGACTTTGTGTCTACAAGAGAAGGTAAAAGAGAGATAATTTGCAAGATAAAATAAATGTTTTTTTTAAATATGATTTACTGTCGTAATATATTTGTCGATACTAAATCATAATGTTAACATTTGTGCAAAGTTACCCTGTATATGCTGACGACACGTGCCTATTGTATGTTGACAGGGTTATGAATATTATTCAAAATAAAATCCAAGAGGATGTTAATAATATTATTATGTGGGCGCATGATAATAGTATAATAATTAATTTGGAAAAAAAAAACATGACGAAAAAAAACCGGTTATAACGGGTCATGCTTACGAGTGCGTACGTCACTGTGCTACTTTAGAGAATGCTCAAAATTACAAGTATTTAGGATTACTTGTTGACAGATAAATGTCGTGGAAACTACATGTTGTCCTTGTATGCTGCAAATTAAGATTAGTGTTGAATAATATTATTCATTTAAACGTCTGTGTAAATAGAATAGAAAAGAAAATATTTGTTCAAGGCACACAGAGCAAATAAATTAGAAAAAAACTATAGTAAAAGGAAGTCATTACGTTGAATAGGACCCCTCTCAGCAATTGTGCCGCAGTGTAACTGCGGCATTGATTTTCAGAGGAACCCTGACTTAAAAACTAACCAAAATTAAACATACAACGGGTAACAGTAGACAGTTATCAGGTAACATTACAAGCTCTAGCGAAAATTGTATGCAGTAAATGAAAATTAATAATAATAAAAAATCATTATTACGCTTAAAAAACGTAAAAAACGTAAATATTTCAGCAGCCACCCAACAAGCAACTAATCGAAGGTACCGCCATTTCTCGATCGCTCGAATATTCGGGCTACGCTATTTACAGTTTATCGTGCATTAGCCTAATCAATTTTATCATATGGACTACTTAGTCCATAGTAGTTATGGCCGCACATTTGCGTTATACTTGTTAAGAATGAAACAATTGCAAGTTTTTTTTTGAAAATATACATAAAATAATTCAGGAAAAGTGTAACAAAAATTACGAAAAGTTATTGAAGAGGCGTAAATTATTACCTATATATGAAGAAATTAAATTGCTTTTATAGACTAGGCCCAAAATTGAAAAACGAGTCTCTAAACCATTGCAAGCGGCAAATCATGTAACAAACTAACTAAAATGGCTATATTGTTACTTATACCGGAACAACGACTTACAAAATGTACGACGAAAAATGTTGTATGGACTGCACCTTTTGCAGCATACTTTAAGTTCAAATTTCGGAATGCTGACAAGCAGTTCCGTATTCTGCAGGGTCAAAACCCTCTAATAACGTTGTCCCCCAAATGTTACATGATTTGCCGCCTGCATTCTAATCCTTCAGAAATGGTCCTATACTTAATCATGGAACAGTATCGAAAAGACCAATTTTAAAAGCGTATTTTTCAAATATAAAAGTAAAATAACAATACCAACACAAATTTAACGTTATAAAAAACCTAACCTACGAGTGTCGCCGGCAGCGGGGCAGGGAGGGCTTAAGCTACCGGTGGTTAGGGCTGCAGAGAGAGAAACCTCCTCACAATGCGTGCCATTTCGAGCAGTACTGCCTTCTGTATCTGGCCCTATTATTATCTATCTATATGGCTTCAGATCAGTTATGGTCCTATTTTAATAAATCATATGTCATATATCGTCTCATGCTGGCTCTCCAGCTTGCATAAAACTCTTTGTTATTTTTTCAATGATGTACAGTACTGAACTTATTTTCAAAAATCTTGTTATGAAGAATATTTTAGAAGAATATTTTATGAACATCTACTTGTAATAGTTTTTGACTTATGATTTTTTCAAGTTATTTTTAAAATGTTTCTTTATTGTGGGTGTATTCAAGTGATTGCTTCAAATTTTGAAATGATCTTTAGATGGATTTGCATCGGCAGCCAAAAAACGAATATTAGTTATCCTATATAGAAAAAAGTACCAATTTATAAATAAACCTTTTTAATGTGGGTGTAAAATATCCAGAAAAAACATATTTTTTTTAAACTTGTAAAAAATCATAAGTCAAAAACCATTACAAGGAGGATGTTCATACTCGGCTAAAATTTTATTCATTACAAGAAATACTCACAAAAAATCCCCGAGCCCATTTGATGTAAGGGCCGACTTACTATGGAAACCGGCTATAGTCTTTACAAGAATTCTTAACAAACCTTATGTAAGTTATTCAGCGTGAGAAAATACAAGTTTTGAGTCGACAACCCCAAAAAAATTAACAATATACGAAATAAACGTTGGCAACGGTGTATGCAATGTTTACATGAATGACGCATTGTGTCAATTTTTTATTTATTTTTTATTTGGCTATTTTTTTAAACTTTATTTATTTATTTATTAAACCAACAACAAAAATTACAAATAAACATAAGCCCTGCAAAACTGTTTTAGGACAGTTTGACTGCAGGAAGACTTTAAGAACATTACAGTACTATAATCTTAGTATTACCTACTATTCTTATTATGTTCTTTTATACCAATGTATTACACTGTAGTCTTTTTATTGTTTTAATTTATGAATTATTATTGTATTCTATTCTTTGATTATTAATATTTATGTTTTGACGATCTCAATGTAATTTCGTATTTTTTGACATGCAATGCAACTAATATTGTAATATTACATTGACAAATAAATAAACTAAACTATTTCAAAAAAGTTGATATCCAAACTTATCGCTCTCGCGTATTTACGATTTTGATAAATGATCATTGGATTCGTCCCATGCTGGAGAGTTAACTATTCGTTTTTTTTTAATGATAAAAGTACTTGAAATTTAATTTTACTAGCGGGTCTCCGCCTATCGCCGTTGCGGTGTCCTAATTTAAATATCTGGGGCACTGGCTTAATAAGGACCTTTTAAAGACGATGACGACATGGAGAGAGAGCGAAGGGTGCTTTCAGTGAGGGCTATAGCCCGCCCTATAGGTTCACTCGTTATTATTATTATGATGACAGATGGACGAAGTTGGTTACTGAATGGTGACCAACGAATTCAGAAGATCCGTAGGTAAACCACCCGCCCGATATCCATAAACGGCGGGGAGACAATGGATGCGCAAGCCCACGACAGAGGAGAGTGGCATGATATGGAAGTTGCCTTTACCCAACAGGGTGGATACAGGCTGATGGGATGTATGGAGACAATTTTAACTATGCTGGATGAATTAAAGAGTTTGAAAATGATTGCTTAAAATACAAATAAAAAGGTTTCGAATTTCTTTTATTTTTAATATAAGTCATGCACTTATCAAACTGCCCTCGTACTTGCTAACAGTCCGTGTTGTTTAACTTCGATTGATAACTTTTATGACCGGGTTTTATTAATCAAATAATTAGTTAAAAAATGCTTTAAATAAAAGTGCTGTTAAAGTCCGGAATTTTTCCTAAGTGAATTTCGCAAATAAGTAATCATTTTGCGCGCTACATACATTTGTTTTACCTCATCAGGGCCAAGGGTGGAGTAACTTCGGGGACGAAGACGAGAGCCTCGGTCGCGGTTCGCGCCAACGCAAAGAAGTTGACTATACGGACTCGCTGACTGAAAAGGAGTGGCTAAAAGCAATCGACGATGAGTTCGACGAGGAAGAAGAAGAAGACGACGACGATGAAGTTCTCGATAAGAAGAGGAAGAAAGGGCGAAAGCGTCGGTGAGTTGAAAAATACTCCAGGAGTTGGTAACGCTCCAGTCGTATGATTATTGTCGTGTGATACGATTACATAATAGTGTAAATACATGTTGATTTATTATAAACTAGCTTTTGCCCGCGGCTAAGCTCGCGTCTCATTCTCATTCAAAAAGGGGGACGATCCATCGGAATTTTAAAGATATACCTATCCCGATCCAGACGTTGCTTATTGGTAGGTTTGAAACGTGCCGATGAGATAATAGTAGTCTATGTAACTGATACATGAGAGTCCTTAAAACACGAGTGTTTTGAGGCTTAATTATGTACAGTTGCATACATAACTTTATCTACACAAATATTATAAGCACTCTAAGATGGGTTCAGAGGCCGACGACTTACGACAAAAATGGCGACATAACAAACTTGTGCTGTGTCATGAATATGAATGTTTTTTTGAATCGTAGACTAACTACTGAATGAAGTCCCTATCCTCATTTGGATCGAAATCAAGTGTCGTACGATATTGTACTAAAGAATCTACCAAGTTGACGTTTCAATTCATACTATACTAGTATACTCGAAAATCTAATTAAAGACCAAAATCCTGACCTCGACCGGCGCACATTGTGATTACTGCATTTTGGTTTAAGTGTAGGTATTTTTATCAATAACAATTACCCCAATATTACTGGTTACACGAGTTCTCATTCATGTTTTATGAAATAATGTAAAAATAACGAAATAATCAAGATGGAAACTGTCAGATTATTGTCTTTAATTAGATTGTCGAGTATAGAATTAGGCCCATTTCATTTTTGTTATTTTGGAAGATGTTCCAAATTTTAATCTCGTAACTTCACAATAATCGATAACGTAATTTCAAAATAACGTTACACCTGTCACCGCTGTCACCTACTACTACAAAGTTTGGGCAACATAACAGGTGTACCCACACGTAGTCAAAGTCTGTGATATGGCAGACCCGGTGGGTATAAAATGATTAAGAACTCTACGGGATTATTAACGGCATCGTCGTTATTTAACACAGTATCAATTGAGTTGTAAACAGTCTGCTGTCCTTCGAAGTAGTTCAGTAATATATCATTAATGACCGCTGCTTGGTCGTTATTTGGAGTTACTACCTAGGGGTATGGCGAGCGAGAATGAGTGGAGATGCCAGTAAGGGACGCCTTAGACGCATGTACAGTTATCAGATTCGCGATATCAGCATGAACATAAGTCCATGGATATTACACGCGAGGACGATGGTTGGGTTAAAGAGTATTAACTCTGGTGGACTAAACATAAGGTCATGGGATTAGCTCCACGCGCTTCTGTCAAGTCAACTGTAGTCCACAATGAAGTTATGCCCCGCGTCAAATTGACCGTTTATTTGGCATTTGACGAGATGATTAGTGAACCAAAGAGTCTCTTCTCGCAATTCTCGCAAAAAACGCTCTTCAGTTGCGGTAAGTCGTGTGTAGTATTAGTTTGGTGCTTTAAGAAGGAATAAAACGCATCCTTGAAACTTCAGTTATGCTGAAAACATGTTTACTATATTACTGTCATTCTATGTTGGCTGGTCTTTCTACGACTAGGATCTTAGAGGAATATGAATGGAAAGAAAAAGAATCAATAATCATTAATTTATCAATATAAAAATACCAAATAGGGAAAGAATAGTAAAAACCAAAACTGGAAGTAGAAGTTTGTTACAATATATATAATATTAAAATCAAATAAGTTAAAAAGAAATCTACTTCACTTGGCATAATGTGGCATAATGCCATCCCTATAGAAAAAATGTGGTTATTTTTAAGTTTCGTGAAGTTATCAGTGTACTTACAAGTGGAAAGTGATTCCACTGTCCTAGGAATGATCTGAATGATTTTTGTACTACTATACAACACATGAACGCATTTTAAATGACAAAATGCCTTAAATAAATATTAGGGACAAGTCACACGCTTTCTTCATCCCAGAGTGGGGTAGGCAGAGTTACAGAATTGCCAACAACTCTAACAATTGTTATTACTTAATTACTTTTAGAAAAATAGGCAGAGGTGAAAATTCCTTCCGCAGACCTGGAAATGGAGGGTCCAGGTACTGCCAGGTTCGCACCGGCTAAAAACACTAATGCCCTTATTACCAACTAGAATTTAAACTCCCGCGCATCCACAGCCAGTGCTGAAAGGCCGGAGGAGAAAGTCCTCCCTCCGTTTACTTATCCGCGGGGATTTTCGAAACAGGGGGGGATAGGAGTGGGGGTTATATCTATGTGAGTCGCGAACTGGGAATACTGACACATGCATGCTTACAGACTATGGGCTTCCTTTCTTTTTCCTGACAATAGGAGGGTGTGGTCGGAGCCTTAGCCCAGCCAGTGCTAAAGGGCCGGGAGAGAAAATCGTTCTCCCGTTTTGGCAGCCGCAGGATTCCCCATCACCCGTCCTTTCCTCCTTCCGTCCGTTATTTATGTAACTGGTACATAATGAGGCGTTTTAAGGTTGCGAGTGCGAGAGCCGAGGTTAGAGGGCGAGCTTGCGAGTGTCTAATTACAGGCACGAGTACCTTAAGAGATTATTATGTACCGTTGCATACATAACTTTTTCTACAACCTTAAAATAATAATGAGAAATATGAACAATCGCTAACCTTTTCTCGTATATTTTACTAGATATGTCTGCTAACTAATAAGTAATTACTTGTCGGTAAAGTCATTTTCATTATTTAATTCAGATTGGCGTTAATAGTTTGTGAATTTTATTGTTAAAACTTAACAAATTCCGTGCAAATTTTAATAGTTACTAATTCATATCCATTTTGAACGTAATCATGGTAACCAAATAACAAATCGATGGATATTAACCATCAAATTTTAGAAACTTAGTAAAATAATAATTTTAAATACATATTTATGGTTATTAATAATTTGGTTTTTAATATACGTAATTGTAATTGGTATAAAAATATTTTTAATAGTTCATTATACAAATTAGGATGTTAAGTGTTCACTAAACGCCAAGACTGATATCCGGAATGACCGTAACCATGGTAATAACTATACTATCTCAAAGAAGAAGAATCTCAAAATCTGTTTTTCTTTTACAGCCGTCAAGATGAGTCCGACGAAGAAGATGCTTCGAGCTCCTCCAAAAAGAAAAACAAGTCCGAGTCGAACCAGCTAAAGACACTCCTCCGGGGCCTCATGAAGAAAGTCATAGACTTTACGGACGAGTAGGCACACGAGATAAACTTTATTCGGTTTTAGAGATTGTTAAGGACCATAACATTCACGTCAGTGTGTTTTGCCGGTCAAGAATTACATTCTACCTAGTCGGTCCTTAAATACTGTCACATCATAAAATCAAAACTAGAACTTACTTTTATAAAAATACGGTTTTATTTAAATGGTAGTTTCAATATAAAGGTATATTAAAAATTAATCTCCGCGCCCAGTCATCGATAGCGGTACGAACCATATTCATATCAACTCCTTCCACTGCGTTTGATGGCTTCAGGCTCTCAACATTTTTGTGAGATTTAAAGCAAACCTCTTGCTTGCAGGTATTAGTGCAATATTTTATAATCCAACGGATTAAGGTCAGGGCTGGAGGAGGGCTAATCTTAATCTTATCGTTTTGGTATTTTAGCTCTCGAACCACTCCTGCGTTGTTTTGGCCTCGTGCGCCGGTGTGGAGTCCTGCTGAAATACAAATAGCCGCCCTCTAAATAGCGCCTGAGGTAGAGATTTTTAAGAACTGATTTTGACGACTTTTTCACAAACATTTACTTCGGGCCATAGTAGGACACTCAATCATAATTGATGATGGATGATGGATGATAGCCATGGTGCACTCAGGGAATAGCATTTCCAGGTTTCGCAGAATTTGTTACCCTATCATGTTGCTATTTGTACTACAATTCGTTTTAAAAAAAATATATCACTAAACAAGATATCGCGGTTTCTGTTTTTTGCGCACCGGTTAACAAAACTCTGCATCTTTTGACTCTCTTTTGTTGCTATTATAATCGGAAGCCGTCGTAGTCGCTCGGCATGAAAGACACTGTCTATCGGTTGCCTTTGTGTGCGTGAGTTGAGTTATTGTGTGCCGCGCGTTAATAGGCGTGCAAACTACTTCATCCGCGTCGCTACAAGGCAATACATGGATATTTTGAGACATGATTAGTTTATGTCTTCTACCTTAGTAGCCCGCGGCGCTGGTGAAGGGCCGTCACCGTGTCATCGCGTTAAAGTAATCAAAGTAATTTGAAAAATTAATACACTGCTGAGCGAACAGATGGCCCTAATATAAGAATTAAAAAATATTGATTTTGTTGATTGATTATCAGAGGGCGGAATAGCTCATGGCAAAAATCAAACGTCAATAGAGTTGGAACGTTGAATTTTATCGACATTTTCAGGTATCGATAAGTTCAGTCACCATTTACATTTCTAAGTAAGTAAGTAAGTAAGTAAGTAAGTAAATCATTTATTCACAACAAAAACACGCAGACAAAAAATAAAATAAAAAGTAACAAAATAAAAGAAAAGAGACGACATGTCGCGTTGATGTTGCGAAACGGACCCAACTCAGCATATGCTGGCTGTGAAGCCAACGCTGATCTTCCGTTGGGACCGCTCGGTGAAGACACGGAAGGCCACACAGACATTTCGGTACTTACATTTAATTAAAAAAATGAAATAAAACTTAAAAAATAAAAGCATGTCACAACAGACAGCGCCCCAGGTGGCCATGAGATAAACTAACACTATCTGTATTACTTGACAATAAGTTGTTTATATAGCTTATCTGTGCCAAGCGATGCGCGCTAACAATCTGTGGTTTCTGTCTGTGCACAAAACAACAACACAAACACAGTCTAAGTAGCTAAAGAATACTAGTAAGTAAGTATTTCTGACTATAACATTAACCTCTTTGATTAGCTATTTGACCATTTGACCTCTTTGGTTAGATTAAAAGTAAATTGCATGGCAGTTAACTGTCATTTCTGCCACTAGTCTATTTCCAACTAATTCACGTTTGTCTACGTATAAATGGATTTACAATGCAAAACAGAACCAGTATGCAGGCTGATCACATGTAAAAAATATGACTGTCATGTATTATTACAGAGAAGACGAGGAAAACGTCATTAGCGCAGACGTAGATTACGATAGGGTTTTATGCGATGAAAATTAGTTCACAGCTGATTTGAATCCTTAGGTTGTATTATTGAAACTTAGTTTTTAAAATTATCGCTTTATGTTGTCTTTTATTAAAATGTTATTCGTAATATTCATATGAAGTCTATTATTGTTTGCTTATGGATTTAAGGTTTAGTTTTTTTTATTAAATAAAGATATGCTTGGTGAATATAATATCAGTTTATTCGATAGTCGATAAAATTCAACGTTCCAACTCTATTGACATTTGATTTTTGCCATGAGCAATTCCGCCCTCTGTTGATTATAGATAAAAACTACATTCTGTATTTATGGTAGGGTAGACAGTGTCTTTCTGTCTCTATGGAGTGCACGCCACTGCATCGTATTATTATGCTGGGTGCGACAGAGACGAAAACCTCTCTTATCAATCAAATCTGTCTAAACATCACTACATTTTCAATGTTAAAAATTGAAAAAAAAAATGTTTCTGACAAGAATCTGTCAGTCGAATTGTTTGTTCTATTTTTGAAGAAGTCGAATGAAAGCGGTATGTCATGTAAAAGGTGGGGTGACAACGTTATCAGAGCGTTTTCACCCTGCAGACTACGGATCTGACTGTCGCCATTCCGAAATTTGAACCGGAAGTACAGTATACCAGAAAAGGTGCAACCCGTACACACAACAACACACGTAACTAACTATTAAAGACAGAGCAGAGATAAACAGAAAGAGATGTATATATGTGTATTATGTCAACTTCAAATTAAATAATGTTTACGTATGTGTGACGTATCCTTGTCACTGTAGTTGTTTGAGCATCTTTACTGTAATCTGAAAAGGTGAGGAGGTAAGGATTTATTCCAAGAAGACGCGTGAATTTGTCATAAATATATTTTAGCTTTCGAACGGACGTGGATAGGATAAATTAAGAAAAGCTATATATTATTTTTGATGATTATATAGGTGTTTAATATATTATTTACTGTGTTTCTTTATTCACATATTTATAATTCAGTTTGTCACCGCAGTTTCGCTCAAATCAATCAATGCAATGTCTATAAAACTATGATTGACAATAAAATGCAGTAAAGGTGAAAACGAAAACAAACTTCAATTAAATCTTACTTATTTATTAATTATTTAAAACTAATACGGGATGTGACCTCCTCCGTTGTCGAGGACTAAATTAACCCTGGAATGCATATTCGCCACCATATCCCAACACATGTCACTTCCTCTTAAAAGTTCCCAAGTTTGAAATACCACTCTACTCAAATTTTCTTTGTTTCGCACATCGCTTGGATCCCAATTTAGAACCGTTTGACCCCAAACGTTCTCAATGGGGTTTAAATCCGGGCTTTTGGCCGGCCACCGAATCAGCTCAGGAATAGCTGGCAGCTCAACGTCAGGTTGACCTGCTAGCCATTCCTGCACTAATCGAGAGCTGTGTATGGAACTATTGTCCTGTGCCAAATAAATGCGACCTTCGGGATAAGCAGTGCAAACTGATGGTAAAAAAACATCACGCAAGATTTCCACATATTGAGCCCCATTCATCCTGCCAGTTACTGTTGTGAGTTCTCCCGGGCCCATAGAACTAATCCAACCCCAAACGCCTAGACCGATCCTTCCACTTGTCTTGTTCGGCAATGTGTTCTTTTCGACATATCGCTCTTTATTTCGCCTGTAGAGTATCTTGCGACCCAGCTTGTCCGATTGAAATGTCGTGACTTTTGTCGACGAGATGTTGTCATTTTTATGACAACATTGTTTACCCAATCGAAATTGTAATATTGCAGACAAAATGCGATTCGGTCGTCTTTGTGCTGCTGAGATAGCAATATTTTTCGGGCCGGTATACGACGGTGGAGTCCCCCTTCATTCAACCGACGTCGCACTGTTTGCATAGAAATCTATAACAAACAAGAATTCATAATCAATGTTTCACTTCAATTCAAGTGTTATTACAGATTGTGGAAATAAATACTTAAAGATAAAGTAATCGCGTTAAACTTTCGGCGTATTGTATGGCTGTATCACGATAACGATGGAAGGGGTCCTGTGAATGTGTAGCAATCATCTCTGCGTCTTCCGCCTCTGTTGTAACTCTTTGACGTGCTAACCGTGGAAGGTCTTGTAGTGCTTCATCGCCGCCAGCTACATATCTTTGCACCCATAAGTAAACTGTTTGCCTCTGAAAGTGAATTACCAAAGTCGTGATAGGAGTCTGTAGTGATATAGTATCATTAGTTAGAAATTGAACGCCGAACGATCAACTTATCTTTTTTTATATAAAGAACAAAGATTTTATTTATTGAAATCACTTACTTGCACTCCTGTTTCTCAAGCAATCTCGGCCACACGCATCCCAATCTCTTTAAGGGCTACTATTCTTGTTCTCTCCCTTAAAGTTAGGCGGGGAGGCATTTTCAAACGTGAATTAACCAAATCGCAACATCAATCGGAAATAAATCGACAAATTTAATATATTTGAAATTTAATATCAATTGTCAACATTGACATCGTATCAACAATAAAAAAAAATACTTTTTCAAAACTCTTTTGCCCGCGTAACTTTAGTAAATCGTTGTTCCGCTAGCCTAAAAATGGTTCAATTGTTATGGTTTTTTGATATGTTATAAAGGATCACTTAGTCATGGTAATCCAAGTTTTTCGTCCCTCCGCCTCTGTATCTATCTCCGCCATCTTGCAAAAGCTGTCACTATTTTTCGGTTAAATACCTTTTATGTCGTTAAAGATCATTCTAGTGCTAATTATCGTTATGCAATATTGCAGAATGCAAAATTTGCTAAAACTTTTGGGTTCATTTCATTTTTTCCAGTACTAGCTAGCTAGGGACGAAGATATGGAATCGTCTATGGGGAGTTAGCGTTAAAATAAGTATTTACGTTTTAGTGCATTTTAGCGCTAACTGTAGTTTGGCATTATTGTATCACAAAATATTCTATAATTTTTGAACGTTGTGTGTGTGTATATGGTCCTTTACAACATATCAAAAAACCATAACAATTTGTCTTTTTTATGGTCCCGGAACAACGATTTACTAACTGTACGACGAAATGTTTTGTATGTTCTGCTACTTTTCTGGTGTACCGACCGTACTTCCGGTTAAAATTTTCGGAATGGCGACAGGCAGAACGGTATTCTGCAGGGTCAAAACCCTCTGATAACGTTCTCACCCGAAACATGATACATGACCTGTTACATGATTTGCGCTTGCATTGTTTGGAGACGCGGTTTTCAGTTTTGGACCCAGTCTAATAGAGATTACTACCTCAAAATAGACATGACGGCAATGATTAAGTGTATAAATAAATAATATGACCTTGCTCCAACTTCAAAAGTACGTGATTATGGAGTGACAGTAGTAAATTTATTTGTTTATATGAGTGACGGAACGAAAAGGTC
Organism: Acleris sparsana; assembly: GCA_923062465.1. Classification (NCBI taxonomy): domain Eukaryota; kingdom Metazoa; phylum Arthropoda; class Insecta; order Lepidoptera; family Tortricidae; genus Acleris; species Acleris sparsana. The sequence continues at coordinate 24,871,103 of OV281285.1, forward strand.
CCAACTATACAGGTCAAATCTTGCAAAATAAATTTGACCCACTTCTCGTTAACGGAAAGGGCTGAAAACTCGATGACAATGCAATATCATGTTATCTAAGAGGTGATCTGATGATGCAGACAGGATCTCCGCTATACTTAACGTAGACCCACCGTGTTAGGACTGTGGTATAATGTGTACTGTAGTGTACGGTGTAGTATAGTGTGTGTAAGTGTGTGTGTGTGTTGCGTGACATCACGCGAAACTTCAACGCGCTTTATCTTCGTCATTTTCTGTTTAATTGACAAAAGAAAAAATACGTGTTCAATATTGTTTCATTATGTAAATGACGGACTAATTGGATTTTTTAGGACACTAGCCTATTGTCGTTAACGTTAAGTTCTTAAATAAAAGTATTGAGAGGTCCATTGATCGCGAAACACCGTCACTAATACTGTTCATGCGCGTAACCATGGTGATAACAATGTTATAATAATAATTTTGGAACTGTTATTAATGGCAATGGCAATGCTCATTATAGAATTGTTTTCACGCTTCGGTTACACTATATGTGCTATTCTGATGATATCGTAAACCACTTGATTGCTTGTGCAAATTAGGGCGTTCACTGGTAACTATGGTTGCACACTGGTAACTATGTTTATAGTACGCAAGTAAAAATTAATATAATGATCATGTTTTTAAAATTATGTGCCGGTGACAATATTTGAGAACCGACTAGGTGAAGGAGGAAAAAAATATTGACCATATTTTGAAAACCGTTTTTTTTTTTGGTACCATATAATAATATATAATAACACTAATTCAGTTCTAAGCTTTGTTAGTTTCAAGTCTTTCGCTCATATGCAAGTTAGTTAAAAAACGATTGCATAGGTTCTAGCAGGCTAAGCCAACAAGAATGGCTCCAACGAGGGATTTGATTATAATTTCAGGTGAAGTAGTGGCAGGACCTAAAAACGCTGTATGCTTAATATTAGCATACGATTTCCTTTTGTTTCTGATTTATTCACGAAAATGTTAAAAAATCAAGGTAATTTTTAACAGTGCAAGCGAGAGTAACCAAATAAAATCACTATTGATTAGAATATAATGGGTTTAACCCTCTAATCGTCTGTTAAGTGGTTCACATAGTTTGCTGATATTGATGCTGACACCCGTATTCACAAACACTACTTAAGGGATTCTTCACTGATGTGTTAGCCTGCTAGACTCTTTGTACCGAACAGACTAACAAACATGGTAAACAGGGTTAATGATATTAACAGGATCAGAAAATCGCCCGTCATTTTGAAAACAACCCTGTTTCATACAGCAGAGACATCCTTATGATGTTAATTAAAAATATTATTAGGTATTTCAAATTTATTATACCATTATTTATATTTATTCAGCGACTATTATTAATGAATAACACCGGAATGGTAATGGGAAAATAAAAACACACAAATTCATGAATACAATTGTTGCTGAATACATATAAATTATTGTATAATAAATCTATAAAATACCTAATAATATTTTTATTTAACATCAAGGAATTCTACCCTGTTCCCAACTTTATGTTTAAAAAATGACGGGGGTTTTTCAAATCCTTGCTTATAACCGACGTAGTGAATAAAGGTCACAACTCATTAGAGCCACCCGGCACGCGACCCGCACTGCCTCCTCGCTCGGCGTCCACTCGTTGTCGACAGGTGGTTCACTGGTGGACACCTCGTTGCCACCAGTGAACCTTGCGTGGTCAACGAGTGGACATCACGTGGTCAACGAATTTCCCAGCAGTGTACCAGCGTAAACCGCGCGGTACACGTGAAGGCAAGCATGCGAGCAACGGGACACCTCGCGAGCGAGTCGATCCGGTGACGCTACGTAGTTTAAGAAGATAGAATTATACAAATCCATATAAAGAATACTAACCGCTCGAGGCGAGGCGGCGCGGGTCGGGTGCCGGGAGGTTCTAATGAGCTATGACCCTAAACCTTTCCCATTAGTTGTTGTCAGAAAAGTTCTTATTTACCTTTCACTTTCAGTTGGCTTATTGATGGGACTGAAGCTATTTGAGAAAGCAACATAAATACGAACTTATCCGAAAAAAAAACGATGGGAAGGGAGTATTCACATCTGTATTTACTATTGACTCTTAAGGAATCGACCCTATTTTATGATCGATCCTGTTAAACTGATTCATTTCGATGTTATGTCAATAAGATATATTTATTAACGAACTTCATTTTGATTACCAATCATAATTCGCACCTAATAAGTCACCCCTGTTTAACGACATAAATGCATAGAAACTTGACTAAGAATATAACTGTTTTTGTGTTGTTAAGTGACGTTGTTGCAACTTGCAATAGAGGTGAGAAGTATGGATGCCTAATTGAAGTTCAAAACCTGCTTCTTCGTGCTTACGAGGGTGGAGCTTATACTTGGTGCCGATCGGCTAGTTGTAATGACGTCGACTCGTACCGTTAATTTGTACAGAATCGATTCAGATTCAAAGACAGAAGTACTTAGTTAGATTATTGTAATAAGTTCCCAACTTCTTTTTCCAAACCTTCAAAAACGTTATTCCACTAGTATTCACATTTTATCTTATTACTTTTATTGAGCTATCATTAAGGGATCATACCAAAATTTTTAATCAAAACGTACTTGATCCTTATTTCGCAATTTTGGTAGTTGTAACTTAAACTAAGTATAGAGTAACGGTTTAATTACGTAGGTACTATGCTTGGTTTTAGAATCCATGGAGTATTCGTATGTTAATAAAAAAAAAACGGTATAATACTTTAAACAATAGCAAAAATATCTTCATTTTCAGGCAGTTTTCAACCAATGTTGTTAAAAATGTAATTGGTGTACTAAACACTCTTAAAAGTATGAATCAATTGCAATTAGTATTCAAGCATTATTATTAAAATATATATGGTCTCCCAAGATACAGGCTTCGCCTAGTTTGGGGGCCTCTGTTAGTTTTCTCCGCAAGGCAAATAACGCGTGAGTAGGTACACCTAGACCTACCTCTAAGTTAGTGTACGATTTGATCTACCTACCTTCCCAAATGTAATGGTGTATACATTAAAAAAAACGTTTTTTTTTTTATAATTGTTTGACATTACTCGGAACTTCTAAATGTCTGAGCATGTACTGACTTTTGGAATAAGTGTGTTCATCAATTACTATTTCGTGTTCATGATTAAAATGGTAGTAAGAATGGGTCGTTATTATTTTTTCATTATTTCGGGAGGTTAAACGAGTTCTAGATAAATCATAAACTTTTTTGTATGTTGAGAAGGATCGCTCCACGTGCACTGAAGTTGAAGTTATATTGTCGAAAAGTTATGCCATCATCTTTGTAGTCACATTTCGTACAGATATATTCACGAGAGTTGGCACGAATGGATTGAACGAGTGAATGAAAATGTCTATGTGTGCATGACATAATTATCAAATACAGGTTGATGCAAAAAGTAATTACGATAATTGTGTCTAAGAAAATCTGGCATACCCGCCAAAATAAGAAACCTTTGGAAACCAAGAACACCTAACGTAGTATACTGCAGTGCCACGCAAACCATCCATGAAGATAAATCTAGTAAACTAAGGTCTACTTTCATCATGAAAAAATGTATGAAAAATCTTTGACAACACGTTGTGGCTTAGCGGTAACGGGAGTTGCCTTCTAAGCAGCGGTCCCGGGATTGATGGGTTTGATAGATCTATCAGTCTTAAATTAAAACAACACCATTAATGTAAATACTTTATCCTCATATGTACAAATGCATTAATTGACTGTGGTTTATGTGCAGTCAGCGTCAAATAGTTTGTAGCAGTGAAAGTGGTCAAATAGTTTGGTATAGGATAAATTTAGTATGATGTACCGAACTTTTCAACCACTTTGACTGCTACAAACTATTTGACGCTGACTGTACAGTCGAGTTCATAAATATGTTTACCCTTTTTATCTAGTCGAATGCGTTTGCAAACTAATTGTTAGCGACCGCATTCGAGTAGGTAAAAAATTGTACACATATTTATGAACTCGACTGTACATACATATGCATAACCTGACTATAAAATTTATTAAAAAAATTGTTAATCCGACTCTGCATCACTTGAACTACTAGATGTTGAAGATTCTTCGTCCTCGCTGTCACCTATATTAACAATGAAACCATCAGTAAGGTCGTCTAGCCGGTGTTCCATAGACTCGTACGAACGCTCTGTTTCTTGGGCCTTTCTCCAAGTATCATGAAACGTTTCTGTTTTCACGGCATGAACTTCATCGATGAATAGTTTTTGAACTTCGTTCATATTAAAAGTGACGTTCCTTGTCCCTACTTTACCTTTTATAATCCCCCACAACATCTCGATTGGGTTTAAATCTGGATGGTAAGGTGGAAGACGTAATACAGAATGACCGTGGTCTCGCAGTATTTGATCTAACTTGTAAGTTTTCTTTGTGTCTTTATGTTTCTTAATTATTTTGTACAGAACGATTTTAGTATTTCTTTTTGGGTATGATATTTTATTTGTATCCAACCAGGTCAGCATCTCTTTTTTATTTGAGTTTTTTACTGGAGCTCGATCCACCTGAACGTTGTGATAAGGAGCGTTATCGACGACAAGGACGCTTCTAGGCTTTAAGTTCGGTAACAAATATTCCTTCACCCATTTTTGATAATTTGTAGCATTCATATTACTGTGGTAATCTCCAGACTTCTGGTTAGATTTGAATGTCAGCAAAGCATTTTTTACAAAGCCTTCCTCTGTACAAGCATGAACCGCTATAAGTCTTTGCCCTTTTGATATGGGAACTCTGATGCCACTGTTGCTGTTGTCAGTCCATGCGTTTGGAGTAGTATGAGTGCTATGCACGTAGGTCTCATCGGTATACACAATAGGCCGTTTTTGGTCTCTATATTCTTGTAATTTTTGTAAATATATAAATCTTTTGTAACGAATGTTGTCATTTTCAATTATCCGCATCCTGTTGTTCTGAATCTTCTTCCACCGGAATCCCATTTTATGTACCAGTCGTAATAAAGAACTGACACTGCCAGGAAAATCTATCGACTCCTTTAAAACTTTGTGTAATGTTTTAATAGTTGGTAGTGTTTTGTGTATTTTGTGAAAATCGTAAATACACCTTCGGATGACGTTTAAATCAAAATTGTCCACCTCCGATTTTTTCGACAAACGTGATCGTTTTTCACCGGGTGTCACGAACACATTAGAAGTCGATCCCTCAGTCGCATTTTTGCAGATACAGTTAACGATTCGCTGTACACTTCGTTCTGATGTCCCAGTCGCCGCAGACGTTAATTTGTATAACTCTTGATTTTTTAGAAATCCACCTTCAGCATTTTTAGTTTTTTGTTTAAAATAAATAAATACGTTAAAAATTATTTCTCGAGACTGTCCCGATAGTGTTTTTCCTCGTCCAAAAGTAGGTGTAGTCATTTTGAGAATAAGATAAAATTACATTACGGTATACGTATTGTTTATCGCTTATATGACAGTAAAGAATGAGTGAAGTGTCATTCTAATAAGAAGGTTATCAAGCACAATGTAATCTTATCTATGTAAGTTCTTACTTCGTAATCTAGCCTGCATTTTACATTTTACAAATTAATAAAATATAAACATTTTTCATGCGTAATGACGATGTCGTGAAACTTTTCGCCATTATTTTGTTAATTGCGGCGTCGGTATGAAAACAGAATAAGACAGTATATTATAAATAAATTTAAAACTCTGTTGACGACGGACTCCTCGGTCTGATCCTTTTTAGATTATTTACTATTCGAACACGCCATCACCTTTCTTCACAAATAAAAATAAGTCAAAAAATAACCGTATGTTTTTTTTAAATACAAAGGACTTCAATAATTACTAAAAGGATTAACATTGATACTTGGTGCAGATTTTTTTTTTTTCTGAACAACGAGAGCGTGTTAGGTACGTGTTTACAGAATATAAGGAGGCCCCTGTATAAGAAAGGCACTCACAGTGACAAGTGACATTACTTTAGGTCAATCCATTCGTGCCAACTCTCGTGAATATATCTGTATAACATCGAAATCGAAATTCCGATCTAACACTTTCTAGTTTAGTTAAAACACTATCTGTAGCACACCATTGTAAAACAATACGTGTTCGGTCAACAACTCTTAAAGAGTCAGCGAGAGAAATATTGCTACACTCAGTTGAGTTATACACATCAGCTAAGAAATCTTTTACTGGATATTTCATTAAAACATTCCATGCACCATTATACTCCTTCATCATTCATCATCATGAATTTATTTTACGGAGCTGGAAATATAAACTTATTATTGTTTTGACCTTTATCAATCCATCCTTGTACATTACGTCTACGAGTACGTCTATTGATATCGGACGAGTGACCGTTTATTAGATGTTTAATTGATGTGGTTTTCATTATTTATATTTTTTTGTTTTCATTGATTATTAGTACCTGTTTATGTTTGACGAGCTAAATGTGAATTCGGATTTTAGACATGCAATTCAATTTATATAGTAATATTACATTGATGAATAAATAAAATATACTAAACTAAAATATAGTTTGCAGTATAGTATCGTTGGCAATCTTTATAAAATCAAGTTCACTTCTTAAATTATAACACAAAGCCTGACACCTAATATAACTTTATATTTTTAGACTTTTGATTTCGAAAATAATATTTTAATAAGTGACGACTCCGTGGATTCTAAAACCACGGTATGCACCCAATAGTCCCGAGCTTAGTAGGTAATAAATTACAAAAATATTTTGACTAACAGAGCTAAAATGATCCTTATTGCGAATCCCTCGCAATCATTAATTTCTGAGTTATAACATTTGTAGATATTTTACTTGCCTGGTCAGTTCTTATCAACTTGGCATTTCCAGGAATCGCCGCGTTTTATCCGAGCCATTTATGAAACTCCCTTCACGCCGGGAGCTGCCCGACTATTACGAAGTCATCAAGAAACCTCTAGACATTAAGAAGATTATGAACAGGATTGAGGATGGCAAGGTAGGATCGAGTTGAACTTTTCGTAACTTTTCTCAGAAACTTCCTCCTTGGTTTCAACGCTGGTATACGTCCTTTTCTAATTTACTATTTGCTGGACGTATTGAATCTGATTTTATGAAGCATAGTTGTTTGTTTAATTGAATCCTTAAGTATTTAGTTAGTAGTAAATTAAGTAAATCCCCTGACAGCCGTATTTCGTTATTTCAAACTCTTACTATACGCGCCGCAACTATACGCGCCGCAACCACAGATCACAGAAGCAAGGGTTATGGGAGCGTGGTTCGTGACGCCTCGGTATGGTCAAAATAACCAATCGGCACAAGGCACGTCAAGCTTTGCCTTAGTCACCCGCTGATCGCTGTCAATATACGAGCGCCATTTACAGTAGCGGCAAAAAGTCTATCATATTCCTATTTCCTCACAATAAATTTAGTAAATTAAATTTAGACTTCTCGTCTGACCTATTAACATGCCTGTCATTCGAAAAAACAAAATTCTGATGTCTTTTTCTTTTCTTTGTGATTAAGCGACCTTCCAGGATATTTTGAAATATTAGTAAATTGCTATACTTATTACTTGCACGCTCTAATTTGGTATGGGTATGGGAGACCTTTTGGAAACAAAAACTTAACTGTAGCAATACAAGAAGCAATTATACGTGGCTATGAAAATGGCACGACGCAATCAACTTTAGCAACCCAATTTGGACTAAATTAATCTACTATTTCGAAAGTTTTAAAACGAGAAAAGCTTCATGGATGTGTCAAAAAGCCCAGAATACCTGGTCGACCACGTTGCACCTCGCGTTTGACTGACCGGAACATTTTGCGATTGGCGAGAGACAACCCACGGCACACGGCAAGACAACGAGACGAGAGATATCATGTGGAGATTCAGTTTCTATGCCCATACGCGCTGTTAGAAATCGTTTGATAGAAAATTGACTCCGTGCTTGTCGTCCTGTAAAGAAACCTTTGATTTCCAAGAAGAATCGGACACCTAGATTGACATATGTAAGAGAAAATTTTAGTTGGACTGCGGATATGTGGAATAAAGTCTTATGGAGTGACGAATCCAAGTTTTTGCTTTTTGGAACCGATGGTATTTCGACCGTTCGACGTCCAGACAATGCTCGCAACGATCCAAAGTACCAACTCCCCACAATCAAGCACGGCGGAGGCTCTCTCATGGTAGGGGGCTGTTTTAGTGCAAGTGGAGTTGGTCTATTACATAGAATTAACGGCATCATGACGAAGGAAGTTTATGAAAAAATATTACAAGTCGTTTTCCTTCCTTGGGTACGCCAGAATTTCGGCAGATCATTTATATTTCAACAAGAACCCTAAACTTTCATCTAAGCTTGTTTAACAGTGTTTGGATAAACGAAGAGTGATAGTTTTGGACTGGCCCAGCTAAAGTCAGGACCTGAACCCTATAGAGCATTTGTGGGAGGAGCTGGGTCGTCGTGTGAATTTGCGGGAGAGCTTCTAATCTGGATCAAAAATTCGAGCAATTAAAGGAAGAGTGGAAAAGAAACCGAACTTCGGTAATTGCAAGTTTAATCGAATCTATCCCACGACGATGCCAAGCATTCATAAATGCGAAAGGATTCAGTATTAAGTACTAACTCCAATTTACGACTTTTAGTTGAAAAATGTTATATTTATTGTACTTTTGTTGTTATTACACTAAAGCCAATATATCGAATTTTCAATAAACTTTATTATTTTAATTATGTCTATGTAAAAAAAGTTCTTGTTTAAAATAATGCCAACAAAATATGTATTTCTAGTCGGGATTTAATCGACTATTATATTTAGTTTTCATACTGGCCCTATTAGGCGTGATGTAACAAATTATGACAAAATAGTAGAATATGATAGAGTTTTTGCCGCTACTGTAAATGGTAAAAAGACTGTTTGACTGTCCAAACGTTAATTTTAAGTCAAGGGGCCTAGCATGCCACCGGTACATTTCTTTTTTAAGCATTATTTCTATTTTTGATTGAATACTTAAGGTTTGTATGGATTTCTGAGCGTAAGGATGTGGACGTGATTTCTATCGACTATCGATAAAAGGCTTGGCCTACAGCGATCAACAGAATTAAACGTGTTAATACTTCAAGTTATCTTTCATCACTATTACACGGAAGCTGTTGTACCCCGGATAGTTTACTTTCTTTGATTAAAAAGAAAAACTAAAAGCTTCAGAATTTCCGAAACCTCGAATATGTAAAGATATACTATTATACTAGATTCAGTGATATGTTATCAAACGATCCTTCTTTTAGATTAGACGGGGCAGTCTGATAGAAAAAATAGGAAAAGTGTCCATGGTACAACACCCCTGATTTACCTTGGCCACTCGTTTTGTACCTTGGATACATAACATTTTTACCAAGAAAACACAACAATCAACTTATATTTATTTATTCAAGAAATAAAAGAGGAATTAAAGTCTTTGAACAATGAAATAGTATCAAACGTTTCATAGTTTGCTTAGTTAAATTGACTATATTTTCTTTCAGTTATAATATAAATTGGGAACCTCCGTGAGATCAAATAGAAACATAAAAAAATAATCACCAAAAATAAAAGTAATAAATGTGGGTAAGTACGAGGGTCTAGCAAGTTATTGGCTTTATTACATCTTTTCAAAGTAGTGTCCATTGCCGTCAATACATCGCTGCATCCGATGGGACCACTGACAAAAGCACTTTGCCCACTCCTCCTTAGGGGTCTCTTCGAGGGCCTTTTGAAACGAAGCCACAGATTCCTCGGCATCCATAAAACGTTTTTCTCGAAGTTTTTTCTTTTATTTTCGGAAATAAATAGAAATCGCAAGGTGCGAGGTCCGGGATATACGGCGAGTGACCCAGTAATTCCACGTGTGACGTCGCCAAATAGTCGATCGTTCGCCTGGCGGTGTGTGACGAGGCGTTGTCGTGGTGAAGGAGGATCCTACTGCTCGCAGTAGGATCCTCCTCCCCCTCGGGGTTTTCTCCCGAACTTTTTCCAAGACAAGTGGCAAACTATTGTTAGTGTACCACTCTGCAGTAACTGTTTTTCGATCCTCTAAAACAATTGTCGCGTAATGACCTGTCCTTCCGAAGAACGAGGGTACCGTCTTTTTTCCCACCCTTCGACCTCTCTTCACTTTAGTTGGCAACTCCTCGGAAGGAAACACCCACTGAGCAGACTGTCTTTTGGTTTCGGGATCATAACAGTTAATCCAGCTTTCGTCATCCGTAAGTATGTCGAACACAGAATTTGAGTCACCTCCGTTAAATCTTAAAACCATTTCACGGCACCAATCAACACGACGGAGTTTTTTGGGCCTCGGTCACATTCTGAGGTATCCACTGGGCTTCCTGACCGCTAAATGTTCATGGAGGATTTTGTGCACTAGACTCATACTGATGCCCAAGCTTGTACGAATCTGCTGATAGGTCACTCTTTTATCAGACGTTTTCTCGTGGTCCTACTAATTTGTCCTACTAGTCAAAAAGTGAACCTAGATTTGATCACTAAATACTAATTGTGGTTGTAAAAGTAGGTAGGTTAGGTTCGTTAGGTATCTTTAAATGCCCGAAGGGCAAACCGCCCAGAAATAGGAGCCCTGCCGCAAGGCAGGGCTTCGTCGAAAGTCAGTAGGACAAAAATAGTAGGACCACGAGAAAACGGCCCTTTTATCAGTCTCTACCATACGCCGCACAACACTGATGTTATCTTCAGTCGTTGCCGTAGAAGGCCGGCCCTCACGCAGATCATCGGTGAGATTATTGCGACCACGTTTAAACTCATTAAACCAATTGTAAACAGTGGCACGAGATGGGGCTTCATCGTGAAAGGCCAATCGTAGTCTATCATAACTTTTTTGTTGACTTAAATGACATCGAAAGTCATAAAAAATCATTGCACGAAAATTTTCTCGCGTTAAATTCATGCTGACGTGACACAGACAACTTTCAATTTGCCGCCAAATCGTAAAACAAATGAGAAATGAATAAAATACATACTCAAAAATATTGGCAGAGATACATTTTCAAAATTTAAACTTATTTTTTATTATATTGTTTACAAGTGGCCAGATCTAGAAACTTTCAGTGTCGCCCTCGTAGGTACAGAACTCAACCGTATATCAAATTATAACTTTCTACATTATTTGGAGCTCTTCTACCTTTAACAACAATCCCAGTATCTATACACATCTCTTTTAGTGTTCATTTTCTTCAGAGTGCTTATTTTCTGTTTAATATCCTCGTGAAGGTATAAATTCAAATCAGGCGTCACTGGCCATTTCCAGTTTTTCAATGACTTTTCCATCAATTTTATCAATACACCTTCTGCACATATAGTTTTAAATTGCCCTACAAAATGTTTTTCTTCGTATACAAATATCTCAAAGTCACCTACAACATAGTCAGCGTTTTCTCTTTGATCTTCACCACAAGAGTATTAGGATAGGAGTCATGGTATTCCGTCCATGACTCCTTAGGTCCTTAGGATAGGAGTCATAGACGGAATAAGCATCAGCGTCACATAATTTCTGCAAATAAACCTTTTAACTTTGCTTTTTTTGTTTCTTCTGCAAAGAACTATTTTTTGTTTGCTGTTTTAAAATCAGCTAAGAAAGCGAGAAGCTTTTTCTTTCCTTTCGCGGTGCGCTTTCGGGTGTCGAGGAAGCATTTTAGGCGTGACGATTTTAGATGAGCTTCGCCCAGCTTCTTGATTTTCTTTTTCAGCTTCATCAAGTGAACTCATTGCAGGCAAGTCTACAAGCGAGACACTAGCAGCTTTTGCATTTTCTGTCGCAGGCAAATCACATTTTGACTTAGGTTCGTTTAGCTTAGGTCTATCAGTTTATTTGGAAGGTTTTGGAGGCAGAAGGCGATTTGAAAATGGTTATCAATATATTTAAAAAAGATCCTGGCATTCCTAAGTGGGGTGCAGGAAAGAGACGCAGACCTCTTGAAAAAAAGGATCACTACATGTCGCTGTCAGAGTAGTCCTTAATCTGCTGAACATAAGGACTATTATCTTAGCGCCACCTAGTGCTGAGAAATTAATTAATAACTCTTCGTCTAGATGGTGCTAGGTGACTAGTCAGCGCTACCTAACATTTAGGAACTGAACTACGCTGGAAAAAAAATATCTCTGAGCATTTTTCAACCGTAAAAACTTAACATGAAGCTTAATTTTGCGCTACTATCAAACCTTTGTTACGGCGTTTTTAATTCGTAAGCTGTAACCAATTGTGAAGAAGTTGTTTTTGTAGTAGTTCATAGAGCGTAAGCGTAAGACGCACACATGTTTCAAAGTGACAGCACCGGGTCTTGTACAAATTTGCGCTCATAACATATCTCCCTTGTTTCTGTGATCCGTGGCCGCAACGAAGGCATATAAAAAAACGTTATTTAAATTTCTGAATATCGTTGCTAAGTTTGTTTCCATGTCATATTTATAAAAAAGTTAAATAACTAAATGTTTATATGCGCTGTCACACACATCACCCATTGACCCAACTACAGGCAGCAGCCCGTAACTACGGTAAAACATCAAAAATCATGTTTTAGTACGATTTTATATTCATTAGAATCTGTTGTGACAAAGTTAGCTCACATTACGGCGTTTGTTTCCAACAGTACACCGAGATAGCTGACTTGGAGCGGGACTTCTTCACCCTTTGCGCTAACGCCCAGACCTACAACGAGGAGGTTTCTTTGATTTACGCAGACTCTGTACGCCTCCGTAACGCTTTTATCGAGGTGCGCCGACGATATGAGGCGGGCCTACAGTCGGAGGATTCAGACGACACTGAAAAAGGTAACTAATTGTTAGTAAGTACTCACAAAAAAAGTATAAATACCATGGTCTAATAAAAAAACTACTCCTTTTTCGAAAAAAAAACCATTGAAGGGATCGCCTATATCGATAAACTCAATTATCGATGTTTTACCATATACCCAGTAATTTTTTCGTGTGTATTTTTATTTTATTTTGTTTTGCCCCTACCAGTGCGCCAATAATTGAAGTCTTTTTGCCACCTGAAACGGATTCATCAATGGAGACGGAGAAGTTAAACGGTCGAAAATTTGTCACAAATTCTGATCGTTTATTTTAAATTCAATAGTAAATGGGACGCTCATTCTGAAATATACAATGAGGAAAAAATATGATGATGATGACTAAAGGGTCAAAAAGCCCTTTAAAATCCAAAAAATAACCAGAATTATGTTGTTATCTTGTTAATTTTGCATACTAAAAAAACAAATTACAAACAAATCTTGGAGCGATCTCTAGTATATGGGAAAAGCATCGATAATTGAGTCTATAACGCATTTAAAATGTCTAGTTTTATACAGGGTTATACAGGGTAATTTTTAAATAGGTCCACTAATTTAAATATTTGCTTAGCTATTGTTAATCAATAACACATCATGTTGTGTTAGTTTTACTCTAACTTTAAAAATATTAGAGATATTGCCGATTCAATGATTCCACTAACTTAACGATATTCATGGGCCCTCTAATTCAGGGGTGCGAGAAGAGGGGAGTGTTGTCAGGTAAGTTAATAAATGAAATTTCAAATTTAGAATATCAGTAGGATAGGGGCATGTTGTCTGATACTACATGAATTGCAATACAGTTTACAATACAGACAACCCATGTCATCATTAAGTAAACTATCACTTTAGAAAACTTCGTACACACGTGTTCAACTGAATATTTAGTTGTTCACTACAAGCAAATACAAACACAGTTCGTTGTACACTTGTAACCTTATCTCCTTATAATAAGGTTCTCTAGTAGTCAGTTAACAGTGTGGGCGATATTTACATAAGTTATGTTGTGTTTATGATTTGTTTAAAATAGGAATCACACTCAGCAGCGAAGTTATTAAAATTTATTTAACAAATACTAATATAAAAGTAAACGTACTTTAACAAATGCTCAAAATGACTTCCGTTATTTTATATACAAAGATGTGCACGTTTTAGCAAGTTGCTCTTTAGTCTGCCTAAAACACGAATTTCGTTTTTAATACCATCGAATGCTGATATTATTTTCGTTTTAAGATCGTGGGGACTCTGGGCTTCTTCGACGTACAAGCGACGTTTGACTTCACCCCACAAGAAAAAGTCACACATCGTGAGGTCCGGGCTTCTGGCTGGCCCTGGCACCTGAGGTGCTTCACGCCCGTTAGGTGTCCGTATTCGTTATTTAGGTAGTTTGGCACTGTTGTTGCGTAGTGGGGTGGAACACCGTCTTGCTGGTAATAAAAATCTCGTAGATAGGCTATCGGAACATCTTCCATTAACTTGCTCACTAAACCTTGTAACATATCCAGGTAGGTTCCTCCGGTCAAACGGTCTTCGATAAAATAGAGTTCTAATATTTTATTCCCAATTATGCCCGACCACACGTTGATATTTTCTTTAACTTTATGTGGATTACTGCTTGAACACCAGTGTTCGTTATGTACATTGTAAATCCCACCACGGGTGAACAGTGGTTCATCAGTCCATAAAATATTGGCATCGGAATGACTAAGAAGCCACTCACAAAACCCTCGACGAGCGGCTGGCTCCGGTTTTTCGGGTTTTTTTACCGGTTGAAAATGATAAGGGTGGAGACCAGCAGAATACAGTAACTTCCACACTGCGTACTGGCTGACACCGAAACGGTGTGCCGCGTCATACGTACTGGCTCTCGGGTCATGTTCGAAAAATTCGAAGATTTCATCTTCAGTTTCTAACGCCAAATGAGGTCTACCACGTCCATCGGCGTGCCGGGTGGTAGTAAATTGGCCATATGCCGCCAATAGCAGGCAAAAATTGATCGCATGTTTAGTACTGGTGGATTTACGTATCCTTGGCTAAGTCGAGGTAAACTTTCGTCTCGGTACATCCTCTGAGCCTCTCTTAAACTTTCACCGCTCAGAATGTACATACGGACCATTTCGTAATACTCAACATTAGAATATTCGTACAACATCGCGAGAGATTTTATCCCAATTGATAATTGTCTTTACTGCAAAAATTATAGTGGCATGACGCTGTCAGCTGAAGTTTCGCTATTTGAAAAAAGCTAGTTTAATTGTAAAAATGTTTTTATTGTTGAGTTTTGTGAAAAGTGATTTTCTAGTGTGACTTTGTGTCCACACGAGAAGGTAAAAGAGTGATAAATAGCAACAAAAAAAGTTTTTTTTTTAACTCTTAAGTATTATATTAATATATTATTTTAACGATACAAAATCGTATGATAAATTCCTAAGTAATTTGATGTTAATTAAGTTAAAAATTGTCAACATAAATCATTTGGAATAAAAACTTTGATTCCATAATTTAGAATTTTTGTTTAATTGATTTTGCACTGTTGATGACTTTTGAAAACTTAGAAAATACATTGTTTGTCTCCTCTCACTATAGGTACACATTCGTGCTTTGTAGGTATGGTGTGGTTGAAAAGCCGCGTGTCGGAGTTGAATGTGTTATGCCTTTATGAGTTTTGGGTATAGGAAGAAAAAACGTCCCGTATTGGTTCCCAGAAGTTATGGCAACCCTAGGTTACATACCAAAATGGTAAAAAGGGACCTTCTGTGTCTATCTGTGTTAGTTTTCCAGAAAAGTCACAGTTACAGCATTTCTTTAAGAATATTTCGTTTTGTTTTCTTTCTTACGTTTTGTTAGGAATATTAAATTTGACAGTGATAGATAGCGATAATCTCACGTATTATTTATTTTGTCACTGATTAAATTACTGCTTACTTTTATAAAAAGAAAGCAGTTACTCAAAAATGTTTTTAATATGACTTTGATGGCCGTGAAACCCTTTTTATAAGCTTTTATTTGACTTGCTTCGTTCGCATATTTGTTATTTCAGTTCAAATCTTGCAAATCAATTTAGAACTTCTCGTTCATGGGTTGTTATTTGGAATTATAATATTAAACCTGAGGGCGATGCATTTGGTACCTAGGAGCAGATCTCATGATAAAGTCGAAATATGGCAACAGGGTCTTCGCTGCACTAAACGACACTGAAATACGTGCAATAATATTATTAAAAGATAACTCAATAGTGCACTACAACTCAACAGTGGGCAAATAAAAAGTAGCTGTAGCCTAAAAAGTTATTCTAAGAGACTTAGCGTCTCATAACGGGTTGGTTTCAAGTAATGAGGTTTTCATTTGACAATAGCAGGCTATAAAACAAATACAAAAAGGATTTTGACAGCTGTAATAAATAGAAAATATGTCAATATTGGTGAAAAGGTTAAAAAAAGATTAGCTGGTTTAATAAAAAAAAGGTCCGCGAGGAAGTTATTTCGTGAACGTGTCTATCGCCTACAAGGACGGCGTGAAAAATCTGAAGTGGTGCTCACTTCAAAGCTGAAAATGTACCCCCATCTACAATTGAATGTTTGATCCAGCGGTGGAAACTTGGTATTAGGACTAAAGTTTTACCAAAAACGGGAAGACCACCCATTCTGAATCCTGAACAAAACAAAGTGGGTGAGTCCCAGATAACTTAGCTTTAAAATATGATGTTTCCCGTGGATAAATAAGGAATATTTTAAATAAATACAATGTTAAACATTTGAAGTGTCAAAAATCACCCTAATAAAATATTCCGACAAACAGCTTGATGAAATTCCAAAGATGTGCAGGAGGAAGTTGTGACAAGAGTATCACTAAGCAGGGAGCACCCAGAATTGACTTAAAGAGCGTGACGTTCACGTCGTACCGAAGGATTCACACCGTGCGAACGTCTGTATAACTCGTCCAGTGGAGTTTTTGGTAATTCTCAGTAGACTAGTTTACCGTGGTGGGCGGGAAGCATCACAGACTCAGTTTGAAGCGCAAGTTACAAAAACAACAAATGAACTAAAAAAATAAAAAAGATGTTGTCCATTGTCCATTGTATGGTGAAAACGGTAAGAAGAAAGCTACGAAACATTTAAGATGGGGGACCTCTTACTATATTGTAATGATTATTATGATTTAATGATAAAATATATAAAAACATTAATTCTCATTGTTTTGAGCCAACCGTTATCATAAATAAAACAGGACTATCTGAAAGGCAGCACGTAAAAACCTTTGGTTCAACTTCAACGAACTTAGGTTCACAATTCTATTATGGATACAGACGAAACAGAGGTTAAAAATACTAAGAATACAAAACATAATAAATAGCACTTCTTTGGGTTGGGATGGCATAGTTTAGTTTATTTATTAATCAATGTAATCTATACAATGTAATCTATACAGGGCGTCCCATGGGTATGCCACATGGAAGGAAAGTATCTTGAATATTGTAGATGGAACATTTTACTGAAAGAAGTCATTATTTGAATTTAAAAAACAAATTAAACTGCATTCATAGATATTTAAATAAATACATGGTTGAACCGGGAATCGAACCCGTTACACGAGAAAAATAATTACCCTGTAGCTTTATCATACCGATCGAAAGGCTTCATCATAAGGATTACTATTTGCTAAGTAACATAGTGTCAGAAATAAAAGGAAGACCATGAATTTTAACATTTGATGTGAATATTGTTCAGAAAAATGTCAAGCTGACATTGCCGTAAGGACATACAACTGACATTGTCATAAATACATTACTGATAAATTTACCCACTTGAGAAGTACGCGTCATTTCCCTATTATAATTTAAGTGCATGATAAAATGATAAAGAGATACGTAATTAATAGGTACCTAGTTGTATGCAACAAATCGAGCCGTATCCTGAGCCGAAAGACGCGTAAATTATTTTGTCCATCGAAATTCGGCTGGCTGATTATAAAGAAATAATTCATAAATGTGTTCCATTTTCAAACTTTTATTCTTTTGTTTCTGTGATTTTTATTGTACGATTTTTGCATTCTTGTGATTTTTTTACATAACCATTGCGTATCAAAATAATGTTGATTTACATAGGCAGTAGGCAGAGATTATGGAACGCCAGCTGCATCGGTCCAAACATATACACTTCGCTTCCTCTACATTCATCAATCTTTTCATGCACGTACGTCGGTTTCGGGTGCTTTTGATTTGGCCCTTAATCAGCACATCGCGAATCTGATCACCGTACCTCCGTCTAGGACGTCCCCTACTGACATCTCCGCTCACTCTCGCTCGCCATATCTCTTTCGTAACTCTTCTGTCATCCATCCTTTCTAAATGACCAAACCATCTTAGCATACCCTTTTTGATCTTAGTCACTACATCTTCTTTCAATCCACATCGTTCTCGGACCTCGCTATTTCTTACTCTATCAATTATCCTAACTCCACACATACTTCTTAGAGCTCTCATTTCAACTGCATTAATCCTGCTTTCGTTCTTCTTCTGCCATACCCAGGATTCACTACCATACATCAATGTTGGTGTCAATACTCCCTGAACAATCGCAAGGCGAGCTTTGCTCGATATGACCTTGTTTGCCAAGATTGAGTGTAACGCCCCATTGATCATATTTCCCGCTTTAACTCTTCTTTCAATATCCCCGTCACATTTCCCATCTCTCGTAAACATAGACCCTAAATACACAAACTCATCCACTCGCTCCACTTTTTCATCTCCAATCATTATCTGACAATCTGTAACAGTTTCATCCCTTTCCACAACCATCACTTTTGTCTTTTTAACATTCACTTTCATGTCTTTCCTTTTAAATGCCTCATTCATCAAAGTCAGCTGCATCACAAGCCACAATCATACTCTCTCAGATCTGACAAACAACTGTCCATGAATAGGTTGAACAGCCACGGAGACGCTACACAGCCCTGTCGAACACCACGTTCGATTCTAAACCAGTCTGTACACGTCCCATTTATCCTGACACAGGCACTCGAGTCATCATATAATGATTTGAGAGCCCGTATCAGAATACTGTCCACCCCATACACGGAAAGAGTTGTCCAAAGTTCATCCCTCACCACTCGATCATACGCCTTCTCTAAGTCAATAAAGGCACAGAAAACCTTTTGATGTTTGGCTAAGGCTTTCTCAACTATGCACCTTAAAGAGAAGACTTGATCCACACATCCCATTCCCTTTCGGAATCCCGCTTGCACATCCCAAATCTTACTTTCCGTCGCTAACATCACCCTTTCAATCAATACCTTTGCATACAATTTGCCTACGACACTGAGGAGGCTTATACCGCGATAACTTTTGCATTCCTGCTGTGATCCTTTACCTTTATACAAAGGCACAATCACGGCCTTTCCCCAGTCGGCTGGAACTCGACCGGCCCGCTAGCAAAGGTTAAATAGGAGGAACAGCAGGCTTGCTACAACGCCTCCACCCTCTTTAATCATTTCAGCAGATATCCTATCATACCCAGCAGCTTTACCCACTTTCATACTCTTTATCGCATTCATTATCTCTTCCATACTAATACTACTGTCACAAAATACTTCTTTACCAACATAACTACTTCCATTCTCCCCACTCTGCTCAAACAAGCTCTCAAAATATCCCTTCCACTGCTTCAACATTTCTACATCATCTCTAATAACATTCCTATTTGAATCCCTTATCACACCTATTTTCGAATCTCCTGCTTTACCTTAAGGAGAATTCTCGATCATACATGCCCTTGCGTTTTTCTTTCTTTCGGTTAACTACATCTTTAACTTTCTTTTTTAACAAAACATACTTTTCTTTTATTGTACTTTCGATAAAGTTATTCATATCACCTTGTACTCTTCTGTTAGCCCTAGCAGCTAACAGATCATTCCATACTTTCTTCTTTTGCGTCACCAGATCTTTCACTTCATCATCCCACCACTCATTCCTGATCTTCTTACCATTATTCCTCCTCTTGCTGATGCCACATATATCAGACGCGGTTTCAATCACACCATTTTTAAAGTTTGTCCATTATTCTTCTATATCATTACATTCCTCTTCGAAAACATTACTAAATCTATCATTCAGTACTTTTCGATATCCATCACCGACATTCTCTTCTTTCAGCCTTTCAACTTTTATTATTTTATTCTTCCTGTACTTGTTGTAAATGTTGATTTAATCGAAGCATACTTTTTAAACCACAAAATTATAACATTAGCCTTACAATGGCGAAAGATATCCTGATAGAAATACAGCATCTCGATTTATTATGAAACGGTTGGTGGATAATCTGCTAAATTTGGGACGTTTCTCACCACAACCGCGGCACTAAATGATAAACACTGACGACGAACTCTAAATTTATATTATTCTAAATATCCACCACAACAAGATCAAAAAATCGACAGGGAGCGAAATAATCAAGAGTGCGACTTTGTATTCAACAGGAAGGGACTAATTTCGCATTTGATTAATTGATTAATTTTGTATTAAAAATGTTAAAATTCATGGTATTCCTTTTATTTCTGACACTATGTTATTTAGCAAAAAATAATCCTTATGATGAAGCCTTTCGATCGGTATGATAAAGCTACAGGGTAATTATTTTTCTCGGGTAACGGGTTCGATTCCCGGTTCAACCAAGTAATTATTTAAATATCTATGAATGCAGTTTAAATTGTTTTTTAAATTCAAATAATGACTTCTTTCAGAAAAATGTTCCATCTATAATATTCACGGTACTTTCCTTCCATGTGGCATAGCCGTGGGACGCCCTGTATATATAAAAAGCAAACCTGATTCACTGACTACGCTGAATATCAACGCACAGCCCAAACCGCTCATCCTAAGCAGAGTTGGGCAAAATTTATCTTTTTACGAATAACCGGGAAGATAACTAAATACGTTATTTCAAATAACCAAATAATCAGTCAATGTTATTTTGAATTTATCTAGATGAGCTTTATTCTTATCTAGATAAATTATTTGGACTTTTAAATAAAAGATGAATGTTAGTGGTACAGTCATTCAGAGCTAAAAGGCACTATGAAAATAATCTGTAATGTTTTGGGAATAAATAGGCGAAATATAAATATTTGTTATAGTTTCGCCAAGGCCGTCCACATGTCCAACCGCAGCTTAGCTCAGAGACTCTTAGTACCAGAAAGCTGTTATATGGTAATATACTTATTAGTCACGCTAACAATGTGGTAAAATATACCCAAGAAAAAGAAAATGTGTACCTTCCTTACACGTACCTAAAGCGGGGACGATTTTTTACATTACGATTTTACTAGCTATGTCAGTGTGATGGTTTGACCCGACGTGACATTCTATATAAAATTAATTATTTAAGCGTACTTCAATAACAAACGAGGTTTGTTATCTTCATTTAGATAATTTATTTAAATAAAAGAGTTGCCAACACAATTATCTTCGAATAATTTATTTTCATATGATTTTATTTAAGATAATTATCTAAATAATAAATTATTTAAATTACGCCCAACTCTGGTCCTAGGGACTTGAAATTTGGAGGGAGTATTCCTTGGGTACCCTAGGGGTGCTTTAAGAAAGGATTTTCCGAAAATCGGCCCGTAACGGGAAGGAATAGAATAGGGGGAGTAGCTGGATCCTAATTACGTACAAAGTCGCGGGCGCCCTCTAGTGTTACAATATAGATTGCATTGCATGTCAACAAATACGAAACAAAATTGTTAATAATATTAAGCACAGTCCTATTTCCTTAAACGAAAGGACATTGTTGGTATTACGAGGGCTGTCTTTGAAGTTTGGAAAAACTAAAGACAATTTAAGTATTAAATGGTATTTATTGTTTTTCAAAGTAATCACTGTGACATGTAGAACAGTTTTTCATTCGATCGAACCAGTTTTCGAAACACTTATTCCAGCCCGAAGTAGGGGTCTCCAAAATGGCCGTTTTGTATGCGTCAACTGCTTCTTCAGGCGTCCGGTACCGCGGACCACGAAGCCGTTGCTTAATTTTTGGAAAAGTGAAGAAATCATTAGGGCTTAAATCTGGGCTGTACGGCGGGTATTCCAGAATTTCCCACGTTCTGGTCTTTTAAAAACGCAATTGTCTGCCGGGTGGTGTGCGAGCTCGCAATATCGTGGTGCAAGTACTATACGATGTCTTGGGTTATTTTTTCGGAACTCGCCGATAACTTCTGGTCAACAAACAGTGGTATACCAGTCAGCATTAACTGTTTTACGATCTTCGAGCACGATGGTGGCAACGTGGCCACTTGTCGCTACAAACGTGGCGACCATATTTTCCGAAGTGCACCGTGAGCGTATTACTTTATTCGGTTTCGCTCATCTTTGAACACCTAAACAGTCGACTGCTTTTTTGAATCTGGATCGCATCGGCATATATTCAAGATTCGTCACCACTTTTGTTCAACTGCCGCAGAGTTCTGCGACACCGTCTAACGCGAGCCGTTTTTTGGTCTTCACTAAGTATATGTGGTATGTGGTAAGATACATTTTTTTATACCTAAGTGTTCATGCAATATGTTTTTCAACACACTTGCTCAAAACGACCTTTTTATTCCACCGATTTTTGGCTCATAAACCTAGATATTAAACACGCGTGCTTTTTCAGTATATTACGCACAAGTGCCTTTAGTTTATTAACCCAAACAATTTACATTTGTAGCCTAGTACCAAGTTGTAAGTACGAAGAAGAAGCGATATAATTTAGTCGGGTTATACCTTTTTTTTTTTCTTAGCAACAAACAGTTTTTATGCGGCAAATAACATTATCTACATATTTATTTCAATAAATTGGTGAAATCAGCTTTATTACTAAAAAATAACTCAATTTCATTAAAATCATTTATTTTTTCTGTAATTTGTATTTTAAACATGAATTATTACATTTTAAATTTGGCTGTTGGCCGATCTCGTTCGCGCCTTAGCCTTGCGCGCGCATCGGTATCGCGGCAAGAAAAAAAAACAACGCGCCAGTCGCCATTTTTCGTAAATAATTGACGGCTGTGACGAAGATAGTTTGGATTAATTATTGTGAAGTTTAATATTAACAAAAATGTCTTCTTTAAGTAAAGAAAATGAAGAGTCTTGTTTTTTTTTCGCAAGTGTGTTGAAAAACGTCGTATGTAACACGTGTGCCTGTGACCATAATATACGCGGCTTTCTTGTGGCGCACTCGCTTATCGCTCGTGCGCACACAATAGCGCCTTGTATACAATGGTCAACTTAGCACACTTGTATCATAATGTACTATTGAACACTGGTCCCTGGAATGCTTAATGAAGCTTCTATCCTACGGTATGTCGAATGGCGATCTTCGACGATCAGTTGCCATACAGCATCAATGTTCTCCTGGGTTGCGGCTGTTCTTGGTCGGCCTGACGATGTCTATTACTAAAATTAGAGCAAGTAATTTTTTTCTTCGAAATTTTCTATTTTACACCTGTCTTGTCAACGACGCTGTACTAAAACGGACGATCTCGAGACATCTTTTGTTTTCGAATTCCAAGTTTATATATTTCAAAATGATACTAGTTTTTTTAATAATCATGGGAGCTTTGCAAACGACAGAACTTAAAAGGCCAGCCCCCTTGTATCATCGACATTGCTCGTAATTTTATTTACATTCGAAACATTGAAGATTTAGTATGACACGAAAATAAAACATTAACAAAAACACAAATTTAAACGTAATAGATTAAATTTAAATAAATTACATTTTGAATTGTAACATTTATCACTCGATTGTTATTTCGGCAAATATTTTTGATAATATTTTATTTCTAAAAAAAAGTCTAACTATTTTTTCCTGGACCTCGCACGTTTTGTGCTTTTGGCCCGAGTGACAACAAAAACTGGGAAACAATTAGGGTTTACCGGAATTTGGAAAACCGGAATAAAAGATCAGGAATGGTATTATGTAACTGGTACATAATGAAGCTTCTTAAGGTACGAGTGCTGAGCTTGCGAGCGCTCTAATTACATGCACTCGTACATTAAGAGCTAATTATGTAGCGTTGCATACATATTTTTATCTACGCCCATATCATAAGCCCTCTTTAATGCGTTCAAAAACCGTAGGAAATGACCAGCATTACGACAACCAATTTTACTACGAGAATTATCTGGTCTGTGGTAGAAGGTAAAATCTGTACTGTAATGTCATAACAGTATCAAATTTGATATCGTTATGAGTTTAAATTTGGAACAGCAGTCAAAACTCAAGAGGGTCTCTATTTTAGTATCCAAATAGCTGTTTTTTTTCAAATATACTAAGGCTGGGTTTTATAAAAATCCGGGACCCTCAGTTATCGATTTTCAAGGCAATCAGAATTGTTAAAAGTGGACGCCATTTTGAACTTTTTTGTTACTGGTCCGATTACCCTGAAAATCGATATCTGAGGGTCCCTAAAGACTACAAATACGGTTCTATAATCAGAATTATTAAAAGTCGACGCCATTTTGAACTTTTTTGTTACTTGTCCGATTGCCCTGAAAATCGATATCAGAGAGTCCCTGGGGACTACAAATACGGTTCCGTAATCAGAATTGTTAAAAGTGGACGCCATTTTGAACTTTTTTGTTACTTGTCCGATTGCCCTGAAAATCGATATCTGAGAGTCCCTGGGGACTACAAATACGGTTCCATAATCAGAATTGTTAAAAGTGGATGCCAGTTTTAACTTTTTTGTTACTATAACACAATAGCATTGCAGGTCATTTCTCTACGGGTTCTGAAGTTCTGAACCCATCTTAGAGCACTTATGATATGTGTGTAGATAAAGTAGTGTATGTAACTGTACATAATTAGGCCTTAAAACACTCGTGTGATCCTATTGTGAAACTCGCTGACGCTCGTTTCACAAAACCACACTTGTTTTTTAAGGCCCCTCATTATGCATCAGTTGCATAAACTACTATTTTCTACAGGCTTATAATGACAATTACAAAAATAAACAATACTAATTTTTCTCTTATACTTTCCTAGATTGTTCTGCTAACAATTTACTTGTTAGCAAAGTATTTTTCATTATTCCGATTGGCGTTAATAGTTTGTGAACGTTATTGTTAAATGTTAACAAATTCCATGCAACAACTAACAACAACTAAAAGTGTTCTGACAATTTATCATAAAAGTTCATATCATATTGAACGTAATCATGGTAACCAAATAACAAATCGTTAAATATTAACCATCTATTTTTAGTAATTAATAAAAATGTAATATTAAGCACAAAATCAATTAATCTCAAAATTAGTCTCAAAATTAATTATGTTTTTAATATACATAATTTAAATTGATGTTAAAGTACTTTGAAAGGTTTATTATACAAATTAGGATTCTAAGTGTTCACTAAACGCCAACACTGATATCCGGAATGACCGTAACCATGGTATTAACAATGCTATAATTATTATTATGACTGTTGTTACGCAATAGGTGGTATTCTGATACCGTTATCGATATAAATATTAGCGGTTTATAGTACGCGAGTAGAAAAATACAATTATTTGGTATATGACAGAATTAACAGGGGACAGTAAACAGGATACAGGAGAAGGGAACGGAACTTTAAGGGAAATAAGTCCGTGTAGGAAACATGAACGGTCATATTTGCTACAAGTAAAATTGATGTGGTTGATATCACCTTCAAGGTCGCTACATTCAACACAATGTAGTGTACGCACAATGACAATCCATGTGTTTTTAAAGTTGCATGCACTTTCCACGTTGTCAGACCAAGGCTATTTGCTATGTTCCGTACGGACAAAGAAGGATTTTCCGCTATTAAATCCAGGACATTTTCACCGTCTCCCTCCCTCGGTCTACCTTCGCTATGTCCTCCTATACCCTGGCCAAGAACTCTGCCTTCACTGTATGCGTTATGGATGCGAATAAAAATCCGGTAATCGGGATGGCGTCTGTTTGGGTAGCGTTCAGCGTACAAAATTGCAGCAGCACTAGCGTTGCCTTGGCACTAGCCATAAATGTAATGCATTTGAGCATATTCATTGGACGTGTATTGTGTTCTACACATTAAAACCAAAAAAATCAACACCCCAATCTAAACACAATTCACCATTCATTACGCAATAATAGCGAAATTGAAAATCGAATTCGAATAAAAAACAAAAAGCAGGCGGCATATTTTTTAAATTTGGAATAATTGGCATTTAAATTAGTGGCCAGTTATGTTAACTTTGCAACAAAAAGTTTTGAACTCTACGCCCGGGATACAAAAAGTAAATCGGGAAAAATGGGGGTGGGCGTGTATTTTATTTATTTATTTGGCTTTTAGATTTTAAATTCAAAAAGTAGTTACTATTTTGAATTCGGCAATAAATTGGCATGTTTTAAAGCTTATGGGCCACTAGACGGTAGTGTATTTTTTTTTCACCATGAGAGTTGAAAGTTCGATCAATGTACGATTGAAAATGCAAAATACATGATTGCGATTTTTTTTTTTTAATCTATTGATGTCTCACGAAAATGGTAATTCCCATCTGATAACACAAGTATTCAATAATATTGAGCAAAAATAAAAATTAAAAAAATTACCTTATAATGGTGCTATAATCGAAACATTGAACAAGGGTTTTCATTTTCGAAAAACACCTAAAAGTCCAAATATCTCGAAAACCGTGCGACTTTTACTAGACCTATTTTAGCTTTTTCGTAACGTCCTAAGTGCCCTCTATCCGTAGTTCAAGGATTATCCACTCATTACCTAACACCCTGTATATGCATAGATTATTTCATTTTGATCTTATGTTTTTCAATTGCCCTTGGAGATATTTCAATGTAACGCAACTGTTAATTATATAATTTTATGCTAACAAATAACAAATAATTTAAACGGCTTTTGCTAGCTAAAAGGTATACAGATTGTTCAGGTATTGATTATTGGACCTTTTTGAAAAAATTACGTTTACTTAGTATTCATATTGTGTCATTTTATTGCAATTTGTTTTTGTCTTAGTAATAACACAATTAAGAAACAAAATTTGTACGAAGTAAAATTGTGTTCGTCATTTCGGTGTCACTGCGTCATTTCAGTGGGTAAAATCACCATGAAAATGTCGCCAGCGAAATTACGATAATCGAGTATTTTGACGATTACTGCTAAACCAATCATGCTATGAATTATAACTAGAAATAATAAAATATTAATTTACGTGTCAAAAGATAAACTTGAATCCAATTTTTGTTGTCCCTCAATTAGTATCCCACGGAAATGACGTTAAAGTGAACCAAACTACGTCGCGTAAAAGACTTACCTCTCCAGACGCTTAATAATTCGTTGTAACGCGTCCACTACGCTTGACAGCCGAAGCACCACTAACGTACTTGCCTAGAGTAACGCAAACATGACGGTACAACTGTCGAGTAAAGAGTTAGTCGCGGTTGTTTGAGCGTTATGATTTTAGTTCCTAAGCGTGGGACAAGATTACATTAGCCAATATGTATTTTATATCAAAATGCATTTCTAATAAACAAAACACTGTGAAATGCGTCTTTTATTCTAGTTTTTAATGATGTATTAAATACTTATTAATACTTTTCTTACACATGCAGTTATGCTAAATTGTTTGTAGTAAACCGCAAGTGGGACAATGCTCACAGACTTAGTGCATTATGAAACCTGTTTTTTTTTGTTTCCTTTTTGACTTTTTTTGTATTATAATAATGTCAAAAATGTAAGGCCAGAATGTATTTTCGTGTGTTTAATGTGTAAAAAAACCGTAGTGTTAATTCGCTTTCATTTAATGGGCTTGGGACGTCTAAAAATACACCCGTGAATAACTTGTAAAATTATGGAAGCCTTGATTCCTTATTGGTCAAATCCTCACATAATTGGTGCGGAGAGAGGTCGGGAGGGATATTAACGCTCGTTAAAAGAAGTGCTGTCAGTTCACCAGTCAAGTTTTACCATGTCCGCCATTATTTGTTTACTCACGGTGTTTTCTTCTCAGGTAAGAAATGCTTGGGTTAAATATTTGAAGATACGTTGTTGGATGTTATTTGTGTTATGTATACATTTATCTAATACAGGGTATCCACATTCAGGAAAGTCAGGGAAAGTCAGGGAAAAGTTAGGGAAGCTAAGGGTGGTCAGGGAAAGTCAGTGAAAGTCAGAGAAGCTATGGGAAGATCAAGAAAAAAAGTTTCAAAAGAAAAAAAACGCTTTGCATCCATATCAATTCCAACCAACATCAATTCTGTCCCAGTGATTGTTAATCAAAAATCTTTGGAATTTTACGGAACTCGTATGATAGTTGTTTTAAAATCGTAATTTTAATAGTTTTCAAAAATACTGTGGGACAGTTTGATTCTCGTGATTCCTTAATTGATAATATAATAAAAGCTTAGGAATATAATGGCACTCGTATCATAGTTGTTTTAAATTCGTAAGCCAGGTTGATTGTTTACGAATTCCTTAATTGTATATTTCTTGCATTTTTAATTCATATATATGCATGCTAAATTTTTAAAAACTTCCTATCAAGTTTGACTCTCATGTTGTTTTTCGTTTTTAATGTACTTGTTGTTGTTGAATTTAATTCGGAAAGGTCTTGCTTTGATTTATTGATATTAATAAGGTTACATTCGTCGGGCTTTAGTTCAAGCTAATGTGACCGGTCTTAATAGCTTGGATGGTAAGTGGCCAGACGGGTTTACGCTGTTTCCGTTGGCTAGAGGCAGTATTCTCCCGCGGGGATGCAACGTGCGTCAGCACTTTTGCTTCCTTGCACCTCAGCCACACGATACGAAGCGCAGGTGCTGCTGCTGAAGGTGATGTAGCAGTGCTGAAGCACGTTGCATCCCACAGGAGACTACTGCCCCTAGCCCACGGAAACAGCGTCAAGCCGTCTGGCCGCTTACCATCCGAACATTTAAAATATTAATGAAGACCCCGTAGCTCAAACACACAAGACACATTCGCTTGAACCAAAGCCCGACAAATGTAACGTTTTTAATGTCAATAAACCAAACCATTGGCTTTACGAATTAAATTCATATGGCGCCTTCTGCTCGTTTAATAAGCTTAATTTTTCAAACCTGTACTAAAGTGGACAACATTTGCACCTTGTTGGAAAGCCTATGAATTGGGGTAGTTATTTGATTTTCGTAATGACCGTAATTTGTACGCTAAGTGTCATGAATTTTTTGGAGTAATGCCCCATGACTTGTGATTGAAGAACCTTTTGTTTCTTAGGGTTTTGGTTTTTTGCTAAGTGTTTTAGTTTGAAGCATTTGCGCATTCGTCAGCTATTAGATAATGAAATTTTAGTTACCAGAGATACATTTTTTTTCACCATTGACAGTTTTAGATCAAAAGCCTGTTCTTTTTTTAAATATGTTATAACTCAAATAACTTGAAAACCAGTTAAATTATTGCAAATTACCTCTAGTGTTACCCCTTTTTAGCTTTTTACAAGGAATAGGTCGAGTTACCTGTCGCGCTGTATTTATCTTCGTTAATTCCTTAAAAGTTTTTATACATTTTATTTCTCTCTCATTGCGGAGATGAAAAAAATACCCACGTTCCGTGACGACAATATCGAGCCAACTACTAAATTAAAGACTGTATCGAAAAGTATAAGGACAACTTTAACTGGCCACCATTCTTGTTTTATTTGTTTTAAAAATATGAATGTCTCATTATGTCATAGATGCTATGGTATTGAACTCAGTTACTAAGTTTTTTTTCGGATTACTTTTGATTTCACAAAATGAGAGGCCTTACACCCGAGCAACGAAAACGAATCGTGGACAAATACATACGAGAAAAGGGTATGTCCATGAGAAAGATCGCGAAAATCGAGAAGGTGAGTCGTTCTGCGGTTTACAATGCTATTAAAAAGTACGGGGAAGACTTCTCTTTTAATGACAAGCCAAAAAGTGGTCGAAGAACTGGCTCACATAATTGCAATATCGACTCTAAAATATTGCGAACAATCAAAAACTCGCCCAGTGCTTCAATAAGAGATGTGGCTAAAAAGTGCAGAACTTCTGTAGGAATGGTTCAGAGGGCCAAGAAGCGTAACGACTTGGTAACTTATCGAAAGCAACGGAACCCAAAACGAACTCCAAAACAGGCTGCAAATGTTAAACATCGTCTTCGAAAGTTATACGACACAGTTTTAACCAAAAATGAAGTGTGCATAATTCAAGACGACGAAACCTACGTCAAACTGGATTATTCTGTTCTACCCGGCCCTCAGTACTATACTGTTCGCAAAGGAGAACACCTGAATGAGAACCAAACGTCAATTTATGCCGAAAAATTTGGGTCTAAAGCAATGGTGTAGCAGGCCATATGCGAATGCGGCATGAAATCTACGGCGTTCATCACTACATCCACGATGACAACCGATCTATATATCAGGGAATGTTTGAAAAAAAAGGATTCTGCCAATGATTCGACGCCACAGGGGCTCTACTTTATTTTGGCCCGATTTGGCTAGTTGCCACTATGCCGCCCGCACCAGAGAGTGGATGGAAACCCACGACGTGCGATATGTTGATAAGAATATGAATCCGCCAAATTACCCTGAGGTCCGCCCCATCGAGGAATATTGGGCAATCATGAAGAGAAAACTTCGGCAAAGCTTCTCAGCAGCGGATTCCGTAGACAAATTTAAAAAAGACTGGCTAAAAGCGTCGAAACTAGTCACCGGAAACGTTGTCCGTAATCTGATGAAAAATGTCCGAAGCCAAGTGCGAAAAGTCGCCCGAAAGCAAACTTAATTAGTTATTTATGTGACTGGTGCATAATGAGAGGCATTAATACACGAGTGTGGTTTTATGAAACGAGCCGATAGGTGAGTTTCATAATAAGATCACACGAGTGTTTTAATGCCTAATTATGCGTACAGTCGCATACATAACTTTATCTACATGCATATCATAAGTTTTCTACAATATGTGAGAAAATTGTACCATGTTGCCTTGTATCTTAAAGAACCTGCATCTTAATGTTCACTTTAAAGTTTCGGTCACCGAAACTTTAAAGTGAACATTAAGATGCAACTACATCAATAACCGATACTTTAATGACATGTAATACTTTAATGTTAACATTAAAGTGCAACCACAGATACAGGTTTCTTAATATAGGCTGTTTGCTTATCGTTTCTAAACATATAATAGGGAAGTTATGATATGGATGTAGATAATAGTATTTTAGTTGTCAGTAAAACGTTTCAAAATGTCTTTCAATCATAAGCCAAGAACATATTTATGTAAAATAAAAAACATTTAAAAAGTTATTACATATTTCACTTGTCCTTAT
The DNA here is from genome assembly GCA_923062465.1 of Acleris sparsana. Lineage (NCBI taxonomy): Eukaryota > Metazoa > Arthropoda > Insecta > Lepidoptera > Tortricidae > Acleris > Acleris sparsana. The sequence continues at coordinate 24,902,333 of OV281285.1, forward strand.
ACTTTTCAATACAGTCTTTAGTCCTATATTTTCAGAAACAATTTGTAACACGTCTTAAAAATAAAAATCTTATAATTTATACATTTTTCTTCGAAAAAAAAATGGTCTGTAATGTTGTATTTTTGGTCAGGGAAATTTATAAAAATGGTCAGGGAAACTCAGGGAAAAGTCAGGGAAGTTATTTTAGGATGTAGAGTCCTCTCTACGTCCACTCTATATCCTGTAATATTACCCACCTTAATACTAAGAATAAACATATATTTTTTTATAAAATGAGGGGGCTGGGTACATCTTTTTTATTAAAAAACCAATGTTCAGCCTCGGACGGCTGACTTCTGGGTTTTTCAATATTTAGCTATATGAATCAAATATTAGACCGTTAATATTTTAGTATTTAAATATTTAAAAAATATTAATAAAATCTATATTATATTTAGGAAAAACCCCGTAGTCAGCCACATAAAAAAATTGGGCTGACTACTGGATTTTTTAGCTCCAGTATTCATACGCTTTCATTTTAAGTAGTAAATATAAAGGCTGAGTACTGGGTACACTGCGGCTGTTGACTGGATTTGTGAGGCTGAGCACTGGACAAAAGTACAATTTTTTGTTTAAAGTAAATATGTCATTCATAAACTGACGAAATCGAATATAACCTTGGAGCATGTCTTATTAATGCAACCTATCCTAGGTTGCAGTAATAATATAAGCATAAGAAACAAGAGGTCAAAAATCGAAAATTCGTTAAAAGCCTGACTACTGGAACTCAGAACTTCGCGGGCTTATTTTACAACAGTTTGGTTAACATTTCCGAGCACGTGTACCAAACGACGTTTTTTAGCGAAAAAATGTGTATCTGTGTATATGTGTATGTGTGGGTATCTGTGTATGTGTCCTCTTCCCCCGGACCATAGAAGTGAGCTTAACGTGTGTACACACTGTCCGACATTACACACATTTTAATCAAATACTAGGAATAAACATTAGAAGTACCTACCTCACCTACAATCGTATCGGCCGCGACCGCCCGGGCCCGCCCGCCGCTGCGCCGCACCGCGCTACCCTCCTAATTACCTCTACGCTCCTGGTACTATATTTAAACATGCAAACTCTTTGGTTGGATGCACGGTCTAGACAGTATATTTCAAAAAAATAAAAGTAAAACGCACTAGTGCGAAATAGGAAAAGTAAAAACTAGTGCTTTTTACTTCACTTCGAGAAAACCCAATTTTCCGCACGATTTACAGCTACGAAAACGACCACTTTTTGAGCAAGTGTATTAAAAAACATATAAAAGTATTCGACTACTCCGTAGACGCACTGTTCTTCAACTACCAAATATAGACAATAGTTGGTCCGAAACCAAAATAAATTATTTGGTTAGAAATACTTCGTTCGTTACTTATTAATTTATAGTACATTTCGACAATTACTTACCGAAAGTTTGATGTCCTCCGAGACATTCTTCATACGGTAATTATTTCTGCAGCATTTGAAAACACACAGGTTTTGTGACACGTGGCACTGACGATAATTTTGGCGTAGTTGACAGCGAACTAAATTAAAATATGCTCCCAATTTGTATTCAGGCTTTATTTTAATTTAGTTCATCAAAATATGCTCCCAATTTGTCGCTCGGCCGTTGTTTGTGGTGTGACCGGATATCTGCAGTTTGCTGCATTGGTGCCGGCCGAGAATAGCACCATCCCATCTCTTCCCGTGGGTGTCGTAAGAGACGACTAAGGGATAAACCGGAGGATGGGCAGCAGTGTCCTCTGCGGACTACATGGTATAACTGCGGTCGCCAACCCGCCTGCCAAGCGTGGCGACTACGGCATTTTTCTCCCCAACGGTTCTAGATCAAAAGCCAAGTATGAATGTACAAAAACAGCCTAGACCCCTAGTCCCCGGCGGCCCCGCTATTCCTGGCTCCGGTAGCAGCCATGTTAACGGCGGGGCGGGGGGTGCTTTAGGTAATCTCCGGCGGAGACCCGGCTACCAGAAACGACGACTTTTGGCCCTGGCAATATACAACTGCCGAATATTACGGACCGATGAAAAGTAGCTGGAACTGGGGGAGGAATTGAGCAGGTTACGATGGGGAATCAAAGGGTTGTCAGAAGTCCGTAGAGAGGGGGAGGACATGATAACCCTGAAGTCCGGTTCCCAGGGAGGTGTCGGGTTTATCGTCCACAAGTCCCTCGTGAACAACGTGGTGAAGATCGAGAGCGTGTCAAGCAGGGTAGAATGCCTTGTACTCAGAATGACCCAACGATATGCTTTGAAGGTCATACAGGTATATGCTCCGACCTTGACACGATGAGGTGGAGGCTATGTATGAGGATGTTTCCAGAGCCATGCATAGCTCCAAAACTCACTTCACTGTTGTTATGGGGGACTTCAACGCAAAGCTGGGCAAATGAGACGGTGAAGAGCAGAGAGTGGGGAATTTTGGAGTGGGGCGTAGAAATCACTGGGGCCACTTACTGGCCAGTTTTATGGAGAAAGAGGGACTCTATATGATGAACTACTTCTTCAGAAAACGTGAAGTGAACCTGGATGAGCCCTGATGGTGTAACGAGGAATGAGATAGACTTTATCATGTCGACGAAGAAGCACATATTCAATGATTTATCCGTGATCAGTGTGGTTAAAACCGGGAATGATCAGGGAATGACGAGGCTCATTGAATATCTATATCCATTTATACGACGAATATCCCGCAATTATAAGGGTCTGTTGCACCAAAGATTTCGTACCATTTTTTTTTTACAAAAATTGATATATCCCGAAAACTAGACCGAATCGAGCCTACTTTATACGACGTTTTTATGTCCAAATTACTAGGTTAATTTGGACATAAAAACGTCGTATAAAGTAGGCTCGATTCGGTCTAGTTTTCGGGATATATCAATTTTTGTAAAAAGAAAATGGTACGAAATCTTTGGTGCAACAGACCCTTATAATTGCGACGCATCCATAACATCTGCAGTTAAGGTTTATATTCGTAAGCAACGTGGCCTAAACTTGTTGCCTATTAATATGACAATCATAAGATTGAATGAATATGACAAGTATGCTAGTAAGTGTCATTGTCAGTTGTTTTATTGTTTACGTATCGGTTGACATTGTGAAAATTTTCATTGCAAAACACAATAAAGATGATAATTATGGAGATTAAAAATTGCTAACATATCCTTTTAACCCTCAGTCAATACCTTTAGTTACGGACATGTATGTACCAACAAACGGGTCCCATACTCGTACAACATCATAGAATCCAGCATCGTGACAGACCAAATAAGCGATCGAGGATGTAACCGGGATGAACACCTTTGTTCCAGACTGGAGAAGTGGAGAGAGAGTCCAAGATAATTATGGCCACAAATAGAAACGGAGGGACCCTTCATTTTGCTTAGCAGTGACATAACGACCACATTGCGGACGACGAATATTCAGGACTAATTTAAGCATGAAATTTCGATACGCTAGATTTTTACCAACGTTAAATATAGCCGGACGATTGTGACGAACCTGTAATGAGTTCTAAAGTGGCAGTTTAATACTTTATTGGAATATTGTAGTGAGGGACACAATACAAATTATTTTGTAGACAAAATAGTTTAGCTTACTTGAATAAATAAATTCTCTTTCATGTTGATCGGTGTTAAATATTACTAGCCGTAGTTTCTATTGATATTTATTAATTATTGCTTGTATGTAATTTTAATAAAGTTCCCTTCACGTATCTTAATTTTCATCGAACTTGGGCGTGTACGTGTAGGACACATTTTCTTGCAATAAATCAGAAATCATTACCTAAGCCGGAATTTAACTGCGGCGCATGGTCGAGTGGCTTCGAATCAGAGTGTACGTAGGTATACCACCACTGTACCAACAACGGTCACCATTGTTCGTTTGACACCATCGGCATCGATCATATCGGTATTACGTTTATCATGCGAATAATTACATGGATCATCAACGAATTTGAAACTCGCAATAATTAAAGTGCACCATAAGTTTTTAAATAGCTATTTATTTTATTTATCTAAAGTACAAATTTAATTGGAGCGTATTTTATGCGCCGATTTGTGTAAAGACACATGTATCTGATATACGATGCTTGTGAGACAAGTCTTTACATTATTCAGCATTTAAAAATGATTTACGAATGAAATTTCTACGAAATTGTTTTGAAATAATCTATGCTTATTACGCTAACTAAACGTTAACATCTTCTTATTCATGTCAAAGTTTAGTCTCTTTCTTCGATTAACTCTTCCAATATCACATGAAAGAAAGGGAGTAATTACTCACATACATAACTTTCTAGGGAATTTCCCGTAAACAAGTGCTAATTAAAAGTAAAGCGTTGCCACCTCGTCCTTAGGATTTGTTTCTTGTGGTGGATTTTTACAAGTGTAAACTGGCAACATTGGTCGAAAAAGGTAGTACAATCGTTTCACGAAGCTACTTTTCAACAATTTGTAAAATTCAAGTTACAAATGTATTTTTTGAAAAACAGTAAATAAAAATATTGTTGGAAATTGCTTCAATCGAACTAACTTTTCTCAAAGATTTTGTTAAATTTCAACATGGTATTGTTACTTAGTAAATAAAAATCTTCAGAGCTTCCGAGCTAAGTACACTTGTTAATTTGTTAGGTAAAGTCGCTGTCAAATCATTCATACAAGCTAGACAGACATTGGTCTGACTAAAGAAATCTGTCAATATTAAGTGTTTAACGGCCTGTTGTTTGATCAGTATTTAAACCAAGTAATCGTTAAAAATCGTAACCTATGGTTAAATCTCAAGGAAATGTGTCAAATTTTTGATTCCTTTTTCGAATTTTAATCAACTCCAAATCAAACAAGAGGCCCTAAATATGCTTGCGGAATGTGGCATATTAATGGGAGTCTGAGGCGGCGTCTTAGGTGAGCGAATTCCAAGCGAATGCGATGCGGTGTGACATAGCACGAAAGAAACAAACAGTCGACACCTATTGAAGTGTCCTACGTGACCAATAAGGGCGCGGGGTGCGGGCGGTGCGGTGCGAAACGACGTGAACGCGATCAAACGGGTTGATATTTTTCGCGCGGCGTCGGTTGTCGGCGGCAGAGGTAATCCTGCGGCGGGGCGATTCAAGCCCACGTGGGACAATGGCCGCCGCGTCGCACCGCTTTACATTGAAATCGCGTGTCACCGCATTGGATCGCTTTACCCTAATTTTAAAATCGAAGTTAGAAGTTACGTTAGCCCCATCCCTGTCTCTCGTTATTCGAGACAAGATCAAGAGAGAAAGGGATCGAGCTAACGTAACTTCGAAACGTCAAAACACCCACATTTTTTTATATAAGGAACTTGTTTTAATTACCATACGATCCTCCTATTCTACCATGGAAGGCCGCTTTCGAGAAACACTTGTACTTGTAAATTGTATTTTTTGCACTCGTTACTTGTGAACTTTTAATTTGTAACTTGTAGCTTCGTGTAACGGGCCACTTGAGAAGCGAAATTATTCCATTTAATTTGTATGAAAAAATAATTAAGAAAGCCGAATTGGACGGGTGCGTCTCACGAGATATAACTAACTACATTATACAGTCGCCATCAGATATATCGGAGCGGCCGAGGTACTCAAATATTTCTGAGCAGCAATAAATTTCAATTAATTCTTTATGGTAAATAAGGTCAATAACATCTGAACATCCAATTCGCCGTTCAGTTGCCTTCCTTTTTTTATTATTTGTATGAATATTATGAATACTTATATTTTACTTCTCTATTCCATATTTCTACTATATATTGTATTCTCTTATTAGTTATTATTTAAATCAGTGTATATGTGGGCAACCGCTGTCTCTTCGTTCGTGTGTCACGTTGGCGCCACTGAAAATCAGCGTCGCGGTTCAGGCCGTGACATAGTGCTGAGTGGTGTCAATTTCGACGACAGGAATCACCCATGGCAACATTATGCTAAAGTTTCTTAATTCCTTTTCCTTATTGTTTATTTTTTTTTCTGTGTTGCCATTCTTTTTGTCAATGTTAAATTTAATCTGTGTTTTATTTGTTTTTTCCTGTGATCGTCGAATAAATATTTTCTATTTCTATTTCTATTTCTATAAAGTTATTTCATCTAGGTTATCGCATATAGTAAGAATTTGCTATGTTTTATGACGTAAGCAATGTCGTTAACAAATAAAACGAAGAGTAAAGGGCCCAGATATGAACCTTGCGGTACCCCTGAGGTGGCTAAATAATACTCCGACCTGTACCCTTCCTTTACGACTCTTGGCCTCCTGTGATATACGATCTACGCCAAGCTGACACTTCGCCAGAAATAATAAAGATATGGAGAAGTTAGTTTACTAGAAGAGAAGGGCAAGGCAAAAAGATTATAAATATCGGTTTGGTTGTCGACAGTATAGCAGATTGTTCGCCAAGAGATGAAAAGCACCTATATCACACGAGAAATTATGGCCCTCGAGCAAAGTGAGACAATACTTTTCATTTCGATTATGAGGAAGGTAAAAAGAAGTTAGTTGTGGAAAAATATTTCCTTTTATGTTTGGGGTAGAAGATTTTCCATCACTGCTTGAGCCTCTTCCGTAACCAAATCTGGCGTTAAATCTACTTTCAGCTATCGTAGAATCAGATGAGGAACTCATTGTATTAACACTAATAACTTATAAAAAATATATCGAACACAGTATATTACGTAGTACTAGATAGGTACAGTGCCAGGCGGTAAATATTGCACATCGGCATTAATCGTATTTCCGAATACAAACGAACAATAATTTCCATGTCCGTGAATTATGAGATTCATCATTTATTCGAATTTGAATTTAGAACTTAGTACTAAGTACTTGGTTTTTGTTTTGTTTTGATTCCCGCGTGAACTATATAGAGCTGTAAAACAAGTTCTTAATATATTTTACTCCTTTTCAAGATGTGATTATAGAACACCAACGAAATTAATACAAATATTAAACACAATAAAATACTTCTTCAACCGACTTCCAAAAAAGAGGAGGTTCTTATGATTGACAATTAGGTACGCAACTAAAATGAATACTTGTGGCGTTATCTATGAAAAGGGACCTTATTGTCGATGCCGCTTCCGCCATTATTAACGATGCTCCTGTATAAATACAACGTCGCGTGACGCAGTGCGGTGTAAGCGCCATCGACAATAAGGTCTCTTTTATCCGACGACTGACGAAACACGAAGTTTGCCGGTAGACATTAAGAAAATAGAAGCATTGTAATATAATTACTAAATTATAATTATTTATGTTTTTAAGCTGAGGAATAATTAATAAAATATGCGAAAAGAATAAAAAACACGTTATTTTTTCAAACACATTTCACTATCCGCGCTCTCATTGATATTACCGTCACTAAGTATGAGCCGTATTAATTACTAGTCTCTTAGTGTAACCGTCAACACATTTCTTACATTATCATCCTCATTTTTTAGGGTCGCGTAGTAGTAAGTATTATAAATAATTTCGCGTAATAACAATCAATAGACCTCGTAAAGATTTTCCTTATTTCCTATAGATGCCATAATTTTTAGCAGAAAACTTTTCGGAGGTTTAGTAACGAAGTCGATTAACATTAATTAAATTTTACATCGTGGGGTGAAATTGGTACTAAGTCCACAATTGACTAATTAGTATCAATAATGTCACAAAATGTCCGCTACGTAAAATGTTCATCACACAAAATACATTACCCGTCTTGAAGAATGACAATTTCTCAATAATGATTACTTTCTAAAATAACTGTTTCTTGTATTGACTATACCTGAAAATGCTTTTCTAAAATGAAATCTGACCAGACTACTCATTTTCAAAAGTGGTAAATTATAAAAATATCGGTCTCCAGAAGTGGCATATTCAAGCATTAAAAAAAAGAAAAAGAAAGAAGAGAGAGGAACAGAGAGAGAGAGAGGGGAGAGTTAGGAAGTGGTAATTTACAGAAATGGTGATGTGAACGTAAGTTATAATACTCACGCAGAAGTTATCTGGCTAAATACAATTTAAATATTGTGAATATCCTCAAGTACAGTCAGCAACTTGTACACATATTTTTGAAACTATATATATATATATATGTTGCTGACCATGACTTCACATTATTTACTTCTCATTAGATCCATGACAACATGTAAGATAAGTGAGAAAAATATTCTCCGTAGATCCATTTCTTGCAACTGGGTAGAAAATGTATTAGATGACAAATAATATCTCATTAGATCCATACTTTCGTGTAATGAATCTAGTTAGAAAAAAGTGTTTCATTAGATAGATCATAGATGTGATGAATAAGTGACTCGCAACGAGGCGGCGAGACCTGCCACACACCATGAGGTGGCTCAAAGTTGTCAAGCACTCCGAGAGTTGCCAGGCTATTTTCCTATTTAATAAGCTACCGGTGGATATAAAGTCAATCGTGAATCACTTCACCCTTAAAAATAAATTAAAGGCTTTCTTGCTAAAGAAGTGTTATTATACGGTTAAGGATTTCTGTGATCATGGATTTGCTTAGTAATCTTAATTTTTAAATTATAATGGAATCGTAATTGATTACGTTTGATATTTACATAATTCCATTTGATATGATTTAAAAGTATATAATTTTAATGTTGACATAATATTTAAACTAGATTGACATACTCATATTGGAACCGGATTGTCATATTTAACTTTATTGAAATTCGTATGTTTTTTGTACATCTATGATTAGGTTTATTGTTGGTTGTACAAGTTAAATGTTTTTAATTCAGAATAAGTAATAAATGTTATATAAAGTAAATGTATGCATTCAAACACAATTTATATTGTTACTGAATAAATAACTATGAACCATGAACTATGATTGTTTTCCTAAAGATGCCATAGTACACCTTTAAGTAATTTAAAATTTGGGGTTTTAACAACTCTATGTGGGTAAAAACCAAAATAAATGTACATAAAGACGCTATTTAAGTGTCACTTAAATGATGTTTGACGTTAATCGAAAGTTTCGTTACGCGACGCGACCGCACTTTTATCGCACCTGAACCACAACTAGCAAACATTATAAAAGTAGTGTGCGACAGAGATAGCGCTCTACGAAGCCGAAATTAGCCGGGTACTGTACTGAAGAGTGCCATGAAGGGTTTTTTAATAGGTGCGGTTTTGAGGCGGTTATTTTATTAAAAACCGCAAGCAATCAAATAGGAATAAAATAAAAAGTGACAAGTAAAATAATTATGAAATTAAACATATATCTATATAACTGGTGCTTTATTCTGAAACTTGATATTACAACTTATAAAAGTAAGATTCGGTAGTTTCATTAAGGAATGGCTGTATAAGATTTTACCATGGCTAGGTAAGAACTTAATATACAGGGTGTCCCAGGAAGTAGTGTCAAGCGGAAGTCCAGAGGTAGTGCACCTCAAGGGGCATCTGAATCACCCCCATGTATGTTCCGCGATTTTTCGTAGTTTAGGAGTTATGGCCTTTTTTCACATTTTCTATGAATCTGCGACCACGGAGACAGTTTTGGTCATTCTGACTGCAATAATTGAGATATTTGGCTGCTTGTTTTTTTAATGTATTCCTGAATAGTACGTGCATGTACCCCATTTAAAAACAAAACATGATCGTTGACCGTTTTGTCAAAAAAAATAGAATCACAAAAAGTGAGAAAATTTTAACTGTGGTTCGGACTTTGAAGGCCGATTACAAAAAATAATAATAGCATAACTTTTTTTTAAAACCATGTTTAAAAACTGCCTAATTTTATTGACTTTCTACCCTATTAATTTTATTGATCTAGTATTAAGGAATCATGCTAAAAAAATAGTCAAAACGTACGTCATCCGTAATTTTCACTTTTTCAAGTACAAATCTGAAATTAGGTTTGTACTCCGGAGTTGGCATAAAAACCTTCTTGGTGCAAAACAATAACACTGGCCACTAATTTTCAGATGCCATTAAATTAAAATTAAAAAATATTTGTTCCTCGTTTGTTTTTTCTACCCTATTCATTTTATTGATCTAGTATTAAGGGATCATGCTAAAAAAAAATCAAATCGAACTCGTTCCTAATTAATTTTTTGTAGTATTACTTAAAGTAAATAAAAGCAAATACAATACACGCTAGTAGTTTAATTACGTACCAAATTATAAAAAGTTTTCAAAATGACGACCTCCGTGATCAATGCATGCTCTGCATCTCCTGAAAAAAATTCCTTTCAGCCTTAAGAAGGCGGACCTATTGTTTTTAATCGTTTCTTCCGCTTCTCTCAATCTCGCTCTTAGTTCTGTTATGTTAGTAATGTCATGTTGGTAAATTAATTCTTTGTAATAACCCCAGACAAAAAAGTCGATAGGGTTAAGATCCGGAGACCTTGGTGGCCATGCGATTGGTCCCCCACGGCCTTGTTTGGGAATCGTGCGTCTAAGTGTGCTCTTACAATTCTCGCGTAATGGCATGGAGCACCATCGTTTTGGAACACCATGTTCCTGCGTGTGAGTAAATCCACGTTATCTAACAATTCGTTTAGTTCTTCTTGCAAAAATCTTAAATACGATTGGCCGTTTAAGCGGTCGGGTAGTTCTAATGGACCAATCAGCTGTCCATTCACAACCCCAGTCCACAAGTTTACGCTAAATAGCTCTTGAAAATTAGACGCACGTGCCGCGTGTGGGTTTTCAATCCTCCAATAATGGAAATTATGGATATTAAAAATCCCAAATCGCTTGAAGTGGGACTCGTAAGTCCATAAAATAGTGTTGAAAAAATTTTCGTCCTCAGATTGACGCCGCAACATTTCTTGACAAAACGCTACTCTTCTAGGATAGTCTTCTTGTTTTAACTGTTGAACTTTTTGCAAGTGGTACGGGTGTAAACCCTCATTTTGCAGTACGCGATGTGCCGTTGATTTTGAAATACCAGTTCGGTTTTGAATTTTTCGGACACTAATCGTTGGATCTCTTTCTGCTTCGTCCATTACCAAGTCAACTAAACTAAAGTCATGCATTTCTAAAGGACGACCAGATCGCGTACCAGGTAAGCGACCTTCCATGTAACAGTTATGTACTCTTAAAATGGTACGGTGATCGGGATAAGATGCAGGTTCGGGCTCGCCTCTATTCTCTACATGCTCCCTGTACAATCTGGCTGCTTCAGATGCGTTGCCTCTTGCATAACCATAGTAATAATGCATTAACGAATAGTCTCTTTGTGAGAAAGACATGGTTTTGAGAATAATTTACAATTAATGTGCAGAAAGAGTTCGAAAAAAAAGGTAAAAAGAAAATAAATCCAATTCAAAGCAAATCAAAAATCCAGAATGTAGCCAGGTCGTATTAAAATCACTAATAAGATATCCAAGTCACAAAGCAAATCAAATCCAAGTTCCAGAAACACCAAATCGTCGTAAAATCACAATGAAAACCAAAATCCGAACCGTAAATGAGAACACACGATCGAATGAGAAAAAAAACAAACGGGGAACAAATATTTTTTAATTTTAATTTAATGGCATCTGAAAATTAGTGGCCAGTGTTATTGTTTTGCACCAAGAAGGTTTTTATGCCAACTCCGGAGTACAAACCTAATTTCAGATTTGTACTTGGCCATACTAGAAAAAGTGAAAATTACGGATGACGTACGTATTGATTTTTTTTTTTTAGCATGATCCCTTAATACTAGATCAATAAAATTAATAGGGTAGAAAGTCAATAAAATTAGGCAGTTTTTAAACATGGTTTTAAAAAAAAGTTATGCTAGTTTTTTTTTTGTAATCGGCCTTCAAATTCTGAACCACAGTTAAAATTTTCACACTTTTTGTGATTCTATTTTTTATTGACAAAACGGTCAACGATCATGTTTTGTTTTTAAATGGAGTACATGCACGTACTATTCAGGTATACATTAAAAAAACAAGCAGCCAAATATCTCAATTATTGCAGTCAGAATGACCAAAACTGTCTCCGTGGTCGCAGATTCATCGAAAATGTGAAAAAAGGCCATAACTCCTAAACTACGAAAAATCGCGGAACATACATGGGGGTGATTCAGATGCCCCTTGAGGTGCACTACCTCTGGACTTCCGCTTGACACTACTTCCTGGGACACCCTGTATATAAAAAACTAAAAAAAAGTTGGAATTAGGTCGTGTAGTCGTGCTTTTTCGTGTCATTGCCAACGGGTTTTGAACGCATAATAGAGGACTTATGATATAATTATGTGTAGATTTCAGATTACAGAAACAAGGGAGATATATTATGGGGGCATGGTTCATGACACGTCGGTATGGTCAAATTTGACATATCGGTACAAGGGGCGTCAAGCGTTGCCTTAGTCACCCGGTGATCGCTGTCAATATACGAGCTCCGTTTAAATGGTAAAATTACTGTAGCGTGAAAGTATGCAAAAATCAAAGTCCAAACATTAATATTAAGTCAAGCGTTGAAAATTACTTGTAAAATACATGTATATTTCAACCGCCCCTGTATTTTTCAATAAAATACAGAATCTTACCTTGCGGATTTTCGGTTGAATCTTTCGCAAGTTTAAGTTTTTTACGTTTATTTTACGATGTATTTTTTGCATTATTATAATTATGATAGTGCTACGTCATTTTATGAGCGTATTTGTATCAACATCGTAATATCCAGACTTACAGTTTAAACTTTTATGTAGGTACTATATAATCGTGTAAAATCAACACATAAAAGTCTTTACCAGCTAGTAGGCTCCAGCTAGTGTTGTTAAAAGACTATTGTACCTTAAAGACTCGCAAACCTTCAAAGTTCAAGCTTTGAAGATTCGAGCGTTGAAGGTTAGAGCTCAAAAACGGTTCGGAACCTTAACGACTTTTTATGAGCTTTTTACAAGCTTTTTATGAGCTGTCAAGAGTAAGTCTTTAAGACTCGGGCTTCATAGAGAGCTCAAGCTTTAAAAACTCGGGTCTATAACGCTTGAAGTTGACACAGGTCAAAGATCTGTGTCAACTTCAAGCGTTAAGAGCTCACACAATCAGCACTCTAGCATAGTATATAACATATAGCTAAAGCAGTCAACAAGCTAGGCCTACTTTTCGAGTTAAATCAAATACCTACTCTCTAAATGAGCGTAAGGGTTCTTATAACCCTTACAATTGCTTTAAACTTTTGTAAAATTGAAAAGTATATTTTATTATATCTCAGCTACTGTTCGTGCAAAATCGATTCTTGAAATTTTTAGTTATTCGACTCATTGCATTCAAAGTCGATATTTGGGGATATGTGTGGTTTCCAACAACGAATCCGTTGATAGAATGAGAAACAGTGGCCCCCATCTTGAACTTTTTATTTATTCGACTGATTACTTTCAAAATCGATATCTGAGGATCTGCGTGGTTTCCGATAACGAATCCGTTGAATAAGAAAAAGAAAAAGCATTCGCCATCTTGAACTTTTTCATTATTCCACTGATTGCATTCATAATCAAGTCGCTGGACTCACGCTTGCCACGACTCGGGACTTGGGAGTCTTCGAGTTCACCGAGTCGTCTATTAAGTGAGTCGAGTCTACAAAATAAGGACTCAAGAGCTCGAGTCTTTTACAACACTATCTACAGATGGCCTGTGAACTGATTAGTTTTTGTTGACTTGCCGAATCATTATAAAATGGTACCTATCTGTTGTCCGTGCCCTTTCTTTCCCATAAATTGTGGAAAAATGGAGGAGAGTTTTTCCATGAAATGTCGGTTTTTCATAAACTGTGTGTAAAAAGAAAAATCATTACACAATCTATCATTATTAAAAGATGTGAAAAGGCCTGAGTGCTCGCGTGCCTTCCCATTGCCATAAAAAAAATGTCTTACCGAAAGTAAGATAATCCGACTGTAGTTATTTTTGCAACTTTTGAATAGGCACGTTTACACGTTGCGGCGTTGTAATGCGTGTTGACATTAGCGTGTCAACTGAACTAATAACAATTTGGCGCCGACTCGTTACTCGTTATCTAGTTGATCGAAGAATAAGACAAAAAATATTCACAAACCATTTATAAAGTAAAAGTTAAACCCCGCCATGTATTAATTGTAAATAATAATTATGTTTCCTTGTATTGTTAGCCACCCCGGCGCCAGAGGAGGAAGATTCTGATGGGGAGTCGAATCGCTCCGTCAAGATGAAAATAAAGCTGAAGGGCAAGAGCAAGGGCACTCCAGCTCGCAAGCGCAAGGCTCGCAAATACATCTCAGACGATGAAGAGTACGAGCTAGATTAGCTGGGACCACCAGCGCCCCGCGACCCGGACTCCGATTCCTGAGACATGACAGTAGTAGACCGCTGTCCCAGGGCTAAAAGAGTGCATCTTAGTATTGGCCTTGCAGACATTTATAGTGACGTAGACCTATATCTCCTTCAGCCTAGTTGACGCGTAAGAAATATCCATTTCTTACGCGTCAACTAAGAAACTTTTGGAATTCGCAAAAAAGTAATATGTTACTAAGTTACGACATAGCATCTACATAATAAAACAAGGTCTTCTCTTCCGAAAGGAACACTTTCTACGTCATCACAAAGTTGCCACTTAATTAACCAATACCCGAAAATATGGACAAATTTGATTTTAGATTAGTGTACGATTTTATTACAATGATCATATATATCACAAATAATATAAGTCCCGAGCATCATTTACATATTTAATTTAATTTAACGTTTTATTATAATATTTTATATGCATTTATGCATGAAAAGAACTAACGGGGATTTTTTTTATTTAAAGGTCACATTACAATGTTATATTATAACCTGATATAACAGGTGATGCCTGTATTCACTAGATCAAAGTAACATAAAATTTACAGATTTGTAACCGGCCGGTAATGTTTTCGTCATACTATTCGAATCTATGGGAATATCATATTCCGCTTTCGCTCGGTATCATTCATTATGCTAATGATGCGCCAAACTGTCGCGGTAAAAGTAGTAGATGACATGTTTCTGTAATTTATTAGGTGTTAAAACAAATTTATAATCATTGTAATAAAAAGGGACATAATATTTTCCTAAACACGCATCAATATTCAAGTTGTCATAATCCCCTAATATTAAGGAATTATTTTTTATTTCGTTATGAGTATAGTCGTATACTTACCATTAAACGTTCCACGTTTAAGGGGCTACCATGCCCATAACAGACGTTTTTGTTGAAATTAAAGTTCTTATAACTCAGTCAGAACTGAATGTAAATTTATGAAAAAGAATATTGTAATTTTCCATATATTCATCTTTAATTCTGTCGAACAGAATTTCAAAACAACATGTGGTTTTTTTAAAATACATTTTTATAACATGACTTTAAAAACACAAAATTGGATAATTATAACAAAAGTTAAAAAAATGCACATTAATATTACTTTTGGGTCGTAAGAATGAGCCCTGCAAAAAGAATCTCTTATTCATCAAATGGTGTAATTTGCATGTTTTAGGTGTACCGGCGCGACTACAACTCTCTCAACAATCTAAAGCTACCACGTAATAACTAAATGAAAAGCAAGCTTTAAAACCCCGGCTGCATTTTTTGATATTATTTTCTAACCCGTTTATTAATGATACTATATTCATATATATTTAAGATGGTCACATTAAGACCTTTCAAATGATACCCATACTGTAATAATTAGAAGACTTTTTTTTTGTTGACTTAAATAATTGTCATTTTGCCATTGTTGCTATATCAATTTTTACAGTTAAGGTATTCTATGTCACCAGTGATGGTAAAAGGATTCTAACGATACCACACACATTTAAATCGGCTCAGTCGTTAAGATGCTATAATAGAATAAAGAATCGTTACATACATGCATACATTAACCCTGGAAACATTACCTAAACTCCTTTTTTGAGTAATTTTGTAATTACAACAAACACAAAAACAACAACAAACAACAAAAACACAACAAACATGTTACAAATATTCTATACATTTTTATTTGTTTGGAACCGTTTGAATCATCTAACAAGTTGTAACGAAATGTTATGAAGTATTAGACGATGTTATCGTGTTTTATAACGTTATATAACATTTATAACAGCTAGTGTGGGAGCACCATTAGAACAGCCGTGTTAATGCAAATAGGTTTTAACAACAACTGAAAGTTTAAAGCTTCAGATCGAAGGTCATCTGCCCATGAGTGCCGTGGTCACGGACATTTCTCATAGAACTTATACCCATATTTACGTCGGAATTTAGCAACACGTATTGACGTTTTTTTTCTTTGCAATGATAGTCTTAAGTTAATATATTCGAGCAAATATTTTAAAATCACCCTGGTTCTAAAGTTTGGAAATCTTTGGTTGTCGAATATGACGTAGTACGTGTCCCCTCACGTACCACTGCTTCTCGGAAGAGAATACCAGGCGAAGTATATTATTGTAACATGAGTTACGAGAGTATCTACAACATCATACCCGGTACACCTAACAAGCCAAAAAACAATTTTCCTGATTTATTAGGCTCCATTACTTCCAGGAGCTTCCTAGTCGACGCGTAAGAAATGGATATTTGTCTTCTGTAGGTATAGGTCTACGACACTTCGTCTCCAAAGCTAGTAGGTACTGTATGTATAATACACTTTTTAGCCCTGGGACGGCGATCTATATATAGCGCTTTGCCCCACTCAAGCTGATGGTGTAAGAGAGTAGTTAGTTATGCTATCATGTTTCAGAGTAATCCGGGTCGGGCTGCAAGGCCCGACTTCCTGATAAACATAGGACTTCGGCCATACAGAACGAGCGCCACAATCGTCACGAACTTCAAGGGTAACTGACATTTGGGCTTACGATTACTTTGTACAATTATTCAAATCAAATGTTATTTTTGTAATTATAAATATTACTGCTACTTCACTTGCTGGTAAGCCCGACTTAGCTGTAATCCTAATGGGAGACTTTTTTTAGTATAGTACGCTATTTTAATAGCGTCAAAAATACGACAATATTAAATATTTTATAGACGAGGAAGTCACGATAAATTTGGTCACGATCTACCAAATGGAATCCACAGTGTACAGAGCGACTCCCTGATGCCAAATATGTCGGTCTGCCTACGCACAGTGGTTGCGTAAATTATCTAGAGCACATGAAAAACTACTTATCGATCCAAAAAAAACGATGAGGTAAATTTCTGAATTTGTGTATAAAGTAAGTACTAGTTGTATAGGTACAAAACTAATATGAAATTTACTTCAAATTTCAAATATAGAATGTATAACGGTCCATACACATGTGTTACAACTATAAGCAATACGTCATTTACTTAAGTTTTCACCTATACCTACTCACGTCAAATACATATGTAAAAACTGACCAAATATTTGGTTGCTTTATTGCGCTACGCCTACAGCCGTACTACTTAATTGACAGCCGAGGTATGCGTGAAGTGGAGGGGGTAACAGAGTTGGTAAAGACTCATATTTACGAAACTCTGCGTTTAAAACTCTTCCAAGACTTTCGTTACCGGATTTGTCATGACCTCCCGTAATATTATCAATATATCTTAGCAGATGGAGCTGGTAAGCAGTCAAAAAACCGCTTAGTTACATTTTAAGATTGGCTGCTTTAAGAAGCTGATACTTTTACTCGTTCTGTTTGGTTGAATGAAAATAAAAACCATTCAGAACAATCAATTCGGCGAGCAATTAAGCGTATATGCTCAAGTCGATCAGCACCATTCGCTTAATTTAGGACGGTTTATTGACTGCCTTATTTTTAAACCTTAGGTTCTTAGTGTTTTTACGAAGAGATATTCAATACTTTAGATAGTCATGAACTTTCATACAATCACTATGAGTATACGCGTATCATACGAATTAGGCCGGCAGAATACAGTTTATATGAAAAAGACAAATCTCAGGAATCTTAATTATAATAATGGTATTAATTATTTAATTGCTTTAGTTTTACATGTGGTAAATTTGTGTGGTAATTTTTATTATTGTGTTATAATGATATTATAAAATGAAATAAATAGCATTCTACCTTTTTTGCTATAACATGTTTTATTGACCCATGGATTTTTATTTTTAAGAATGTAACTTAATTACGAAAATATTTTCTTCATTAGTAATGTAGCCATTAGATTTTAAGCAAAATACTTAATGTAGTATGAGCTAGTTAATATTGCGCTCTTTCGCATCATTAAAACAGTTTCAGTCGTATCAAGTTGTTTTATTATCCAAAAATTAAATTAAATAATCATAACGTAGAATAGTAAATTATTGCAAAGGCCAGAAAGAAGGCTATAGATGGGTGTGCGCTGTACTTAGTCAAACTGGAGTTGGGGTCCTCTAGAGCCCTCCTTACAAATGGCTTGGTCTACCTCGTCAGGTCGCCGAGGTAAACCATGGAAAGGTTTATTTACCTGTGATACACCTAGGTGGACTAAATTGTACCATGGGCAGATTTATTTATACATGTCCATCAATTTCCCTTGAAAACTGTTCCACCATAAACTTTATTCCTGTTATTAACGCTTAGCATACAGCAAAACCGCGTATGAGTCCGCACTGCGGTCTGCGTTTTAGCGTTTTACCAGAATGCTTCAGAAGGAAGGTTATTGACGGTCTACTGACGTCGAAATGGATTTCTGCAGGGCAACATATACGAGGGCCATGCCAAAAGAAATTAGACATTCAAAAACAACTAAGTTTATTAAATTATTGCTATCAATATTTTCGAAGTATTCACCGTGAGCGAGCACCTATACACTTTTTCATCTGGTAGCTGGTTTGATAGTGCAATCCGTTGTATGGGAACCTTGCACTTAGTGACTATGCGCTGAGACTTGTCACAGTTGATTCTTAGCTGGTCTTGAGTAGATTCAGACCGGGAGCCATCTAGAGCCATGACGCATTTAGTGGGGGTAAGTTCGACGCTGCCGCGTATATCATTTTCGGGTAAATTAAGGATGAGAAATCTATTTTTAGAACAAAAAAATGCACTTTGTATCAACCAAAAAAAGTAGAAAATACTAAACTACGTAATTCGTTATTTTTTTATAATTACATAGGGTAAGAGCACCAAAGGATTAAGCGACTACACCAACTTTAGACAGTTTATATTCAGTGAAAGTAACAAATTTCACCCTATATTTTTTTTTATATGGTACAGTACAGTCCGACAAGAAAGAGTAGAAAATAATTGAGGGCGCCACTATCTGTTAGCAGGCAACCCGATATAGTGCAACTCAAATGACTTTGATAGTTGATTTAGTATATTATAGTTTGATTAGTATATTAAAATTATCTACAATTATATACATCATACTATTAAGGATAATCAAGCAGACCTTTGTCTGTAGAACTCCTATTATGTACTATATGTATTTACACCTTTTCATTTATTATACCCTGATTGAGCAATAATAATATATTAGCCCTACGTAGAACCTTGTCATTATGACATATTAATCCGATCATATAGTGACGTAAATACGTCGGCTTGTTAAGGCAAGGTTCTATAGAGAGATAAAATAAAGTTTGTTAGGGTTTAGTAATAATAAAGTAAAACTGTAATGCGTAAAAAAACAATATTTTTATTACTATTTTAATCTGACATGTCCGATTCAAGATATTCTTCTACCATCTCAGCAATATCTTCATTTGGGCACTCTTCAATTTGTTCTGAATCGGAGTATTGCCTCATAACCATTCCTTCAACTTCCGACTCAGACTCAGAGTCTGGCCCCACTCTTATGACCAAACTGTCTATAGTTTCATATAGAGTTTCGCCATTTTTGAAGTACTCTCTTTCTATCTTCTTTATGTGCTCGCAACAATTCCTCCAATTTTCTTCGGTGATGTCATTGAATGCATCCTCGGTTAGTTTTTTGATGTCACTAGCCCCAACGTTTTTAGATGCAACTTTTTGCTTAGCCAGTGCCCAAATGAGCTCTATGGGATTCAGGTCACAGTGGTAGGGAGGTAACCTCACCACTGTGTGCCCAAATTCTCCCAATATTTCGTCTATTTCGTATATTGGATCCGGTTTGTGTTTTCTTGCTAATATCAAGAGTGATGGCTTTCTCAAAGAGGGGTCAAAGGGGATGCCATTTTCTTCTAACCAAGTTCTTATGTCTGCTATTTTTGTTTGTGTTGTAGGAGATTTATTCTTTACGACAGAATGATAGGGAGCATTGTCCATGACAATTATTGATGGCTCCGTTACATTTGGGACCAGTTTTTCCAAAACCCATTTCTTAAAATTTTGTTGGTTCATTTCAGAATGGTAATCTTCTTTTTTGTTGTGACCACTAAATATCAGAAGAGCGTTAGGTACAAACCCTTTGTCACTACCTGCATGTACAATTATCCATCGTTTGCCCTTGGAAACCTCTTCTAAAACACCAGTTGTTCTGATAGATTGCCAACATTTTTTTAATTTATATGAAGAATGTATATAGCTTTCGTCCAAATATATAATTTGTTTTCTAAGCTCTTCGGGTAAATCACGATTCTTCATAATAACATTTAAATATCTCTCTCTTTTATCTGCAATTATAGGCTGTTCTATAAGAGCAGAGCGTTTAGATTGGCACTTTTTGAATCGAAAACCTATAGAAATCAATAGTTGTCTGAGATGTTCTCGACTACCTTCATAAGCCATATCTTCTCTTAAAACTGTAAGAAGTTTTTGGAGAGTTGGTGCTTCTTTTTTCACGGTATAGAAAAATTGGATCTTTTGACGAATTGCACAAATGTCAAAATCGTCTAACTTTTTCGGAGGGCGACCTTTTCTATGTTTCGCTGGGGTCCCAAACTTTCCTTCATTTTTACTGCCTTCGTTTGCAATTCGCCTAACCGTGCTCTCAGACTTCCCTAAAAAAAGAAAGTCAATTAACCATTTTTATGAACAATTCATTTTTACAGAGAAGTAATGTATATGCAATAGTAATAAGGCGTCTTGATCGGTGCAATGGATAACACGTGAACGAAGATTCAAAACAAAGTGCACGTCAAGTATTAAGATATTTTTGTTACGCTTCACAATTCGTAAATCCCAAATGTCAAAGTTGAACTAACCTAAAAATATTAAGAATAGTTAAATTACACCTAAATACAAGGAAATTTTACAAATTATACACGTCATTGCCTAGTTGTATCAATAAAATATTATATTATATGAAATCCACACCTGTCATTTCAGCAGTCCGTTTATAAACATCATTAATATCCGACAACATTTGGTTAGCCTCACATTCCGCCAAACAGCGTAAATACACGTTAAATATCACCTCCCGTGCTGCACTACGTATTGTGTTATTCATATTTTCTAGAGCGTCGGCTATTCTTTACAATTAACACTCAGAAAAGCTTTTAAAATTTTAAAGAAATCTTGAAAACAACACGAACTGTCAATACCGCTAGACCTTTTGACAAGAATGACAAGTAAGCAGGTGTTGCCAGGCAGCATTCTCTTTTAGTTCTGCTTTATTTAATTTCTACTCTTTCTTGTCGCACTGTATATGGTCTAGATTGAAAATGACTATTATAAAGCCTGTTATTATATCTCCGTATTTTTCTAAAAATCATTGAAACCAAAAATGTACCGATTTGCCCAAAAGATGAACAGCGTGCCCTAATTCTGAACGGTTTGGGCCCAAAAGTTGAACTAACATAATAAAATACCTATATCATTTTAATTCTACTCACTTTTAGCAATAAAATGCGAGTTAACGAAATATTCTTTATTTTTTAATTGTTTACATTTATTTAATATTACTTACGTACATAAGGTTCCTGTTTTTTATGGTTATTTGTGTCATAAAAACAACGAATTAGTATTTTTTATCAATAATCATTAGCAAAACTACTTAGTTACTTATCTTTTTAAACAGATAAATCGACAAAAAGTGTTACTTTAACATTTATAATATTAGTAAAAAATTCCATAAATACTACTAGTATACTACTACTAGTGTTCATATTATAAAACTATGCCTAAAAGTTGAACTACTGAATTTACATAGTTCAATTTTAGGACACAGAATTTATGAAATGAACAAACAAAATCAATTAGGTGTTCACATATTGGAATAGAATCCAAAACATGAACTAGTAAATTTAATTCGTTCAAGTATTAGGCACACATTTTTTATTGAACAGTGATAGTTTTCATAGTATTTAATACTCCAAAATCATTGGATTAGACATCAAAAGCTATGTTCATCTTTTGGTTTAAAGATACAAGAGCATTTAACGATCATTTTAAGTTCTATATTTTCTATCTGTCATTTCAGTACGATTTATTAAGAAGCTTTAAAAAAAGTACGCCTTGCCTAGTAGCTGAACACCGTTCAAGTATTGGCTTAGGTATACATTTTTGAAACCATTACTTGAACGGCATATTTCTCGTTAACTAACAAGAAAAATTAAATATCGTATAACTCCAATAAAAGAGTGATTAATCAAGAATACATACCAAGCAAATCCTTCTAAGACTGACAATTATTGAATTTTATACGTAATTAAAAGCTTAAATTTGGAGAGCACTGTCCTTATGTATTTTCCCATACTATCGACATTTTCGGCGGGAAGCTCCAGAACGACGACCGATCACGGCCAAAATAGTAGATTGTACAACAAGTGCATAAAACGAGCCATTTTACCCAAGATGTGCACATAGCCACACGAGCCGGAACGGCGAGTGTGGATAGTCACGTCGAGGGTAAAATGGGTTTTATGCTCGAATTTTACACTCTGCTTTTCACTTCGATTGCAAGGAAATAAAACAAGAAGCACATACTTACAGGATAATTTTTTTTTTTTTTATATTTAATGTTAGTAATTAAAATGTTATGTTTGCGCATGGCTGTAAGGCCTGATTACCTTCTTAACTTTTTTTTTATTTTCGACTATGTGACGTTTGACAGGTTTGACTATGGTCTGATGATTAATGCCAAGTTATTATAAATATTTGCGTTGTATTTTTTTACCGTAAATGCACACCGTAGGTATTATTCGTAAATTTGTATTTAGATAGTTATACAAAAATGTCGTAATTAAATTAAGATGTAACCAAAATCTCATAAAAATATATCAATTAAATGAAGGTGTATTGTGTGAAGGCTGTAAGGCTTGATTGCCTTAGTCTTAAAAGAAGAAATTACTTTATGCACTAGTGCATAAAATGCGATTTTATGCAGCCTATACCCAGCATAAAGAAGGACTTTACGAGCATGAGAAGTGAAAATAATATAATACTATGTTAAGATTTAATGGAGGTGTAAGCAAAGAGTTGCTGTTTAAGAAAAATACATTCCGAACTATGTAATATCTGTCACGATTTAGTTGTGATTATTTCGATCGAGTGTTCAGCTTTTGGGTGTCGTTCATCTTTTGGTGCCCCTACCCTACCTATTGTGCTCAAAAGTATAACAGAAATCTATTGAAAATTATTTAGATTTCAAAAATATATAGTTAATCATATACAGGGTATATCTATTAATTAACACATGGGTGCAAAAATAAAATAATAGGCGTGGGTCGGGGTCATCTCAATGCATTATAATCGTCCGTATAGTAGGGTTTAGCTTAGAATAATAACACATAGAAACCTAGTCCGCGCACCAAAACCGTCAGACTTAAACTACACCATTCTGGTGTACTCGGCGATCGCCGCCTGTCAGTCGCAATCACGTCACACAGCGTCAACAGCTCCCGGATTTTTATTGATTATGACGATTTGTATTGTTAATGGGTGCCACAACACTTCAGACCAAGAAAATAAACACTGTAAAATAACATTCCACGTGTAAGTAATATGATTTGACTTGTTGTTTTACGTAAAACATTCACTAAAATATTAAATTATTTTCTAACGACATTACATGCAAATGTTTCCATTATAACGAAATTTTTCCCCCTAAATTGTTATAGTAAGTACTTGTTCTATTTTGTGATGTTCTGTGATACGAATTGAATTACTTGTTTTTCTCGTTCAAGATTTCCTTCTAATCCGATTATTGCCGCACGTTGGATTGAAAAAATTAGGCTTAATCGAAATGAAAGCTGGTGGAAGCCGTCTAGGAGGACAAAAATATGTTCTGTACATTTTAATGACACAGACAAATATCTAACTAAAGGTGGCTTGTGCAGACTACGTTGGGACGTCGTTCCTACTAAGGTGATTGCGAGTATATACTGGGTGTCCCTGGATAAATTGAATTTTAGTCCGCCAAAAAACCACCGGCCAAAAAAGTACCTTAGAACATTTAAAAACTACCTACTTAAAATATGATATTTTATGCGAATTAGAAAGAGACAAAACATTTTCTTATTACATAAGTGTTAATAAACGTTTGTATTATTACTAAGTAACTACAAAAAATGATCGAATTTAACAAAAATGATTATATGAAAAAATCCCCTAGTTTAGGGGGAAATGTAATCCGCTAGCAACATTATTTGTTTACTTGTGTGCGTGTTGTCGTGTGTTAGTACGCGTTGATTACGCCCACATGAATCCATTTTGTGCGACACTTTTGACGGGTTGGCTGTAGGAAACTATCATTCTATGTGTTATTATTCTAAGGGGTTTAGGTACTGTTTTAAAAACGAAAGGTGCATCTATCTCTTAGTAAAAAAGGGCAATTAAGACAAAAGTCATTTTCCATATTTTTATTTCTACCTCTTTTTAGTTGGTTTGATAGTGCGATCCGTTGTGATGGGCTAAGATGGGCATGGAACTAATCCGCGTAAACGTAAAAATAATATAATTATAATTACGCATCTTTGGCGGTTCAAATATTGTAATTAGAATATTTGAACCGCCTTATGGTATGTTAAATAATTTTCTAATAAATACTTCAATCCAAACATACTTAGAAGTATTGTTTATTTCTACTTTTTTATTTTATTCGCGAACATAACATAGGTATAGGGGTAAGTAGGTACAATAAATTTTTACTACAGTGTCCGGCCGCTATGAAGTCAATCCTGACACATTGCACAACTATGAAGTTCCTGATTATTGTCAATGTGAACCTCAGGAGAAAAATGTTTTGACTTGCTTGTTGCGTGTGACAGAATAGTGTGGTGACAATACCACACAATATGTATATCGATTCGCGTTAAAAAGTTCGTATAGGGAGCAAAAATATTGTCTGATATTATGTATTAATAAAAAATATTTTTTTTATAATAAAATTAATTCTAGGTAATATTCTATTTCATTAATAACACCAATATCATAAAGAGGTAGGATTTGAATAAATGCGTAGGTACCTTTTTTTCCTTTATTAGTAACCTCTATAAATATAACTTTTTTCAAGGTTGATGTCTATCTACCTAGAGAATTAAAACTTTTTGTATTTGAATGCAAATTTATTTTTTCGTTTTTCATACTTCCTGTCAATCAATTTATAGAACGTCAAAATAATAAAACGATTTGTATTGCCTTGATATTGCTTCCAACGGTTGATAATTTTGTGACTGGTTTTGCCTATAGATACTGCTTCACCCCCTGACCCCTTGCTTGTTATCTTTGTTCCGTACTGGAACAGATTATTTAATTAATTATTTAGATAGGTATTTCATACAAGGCAACACAAATTCGAATATAGGAATTCCGTCCTTTTCTTTTAATCTTAATTTTGATTGGGTCTGCGATATGCTGCGAAAATCTAAACGCCCCAATCCCACGGGAGCGCGCGACAGCAGCGCCACCAAACGTCACGCGGCGCGGACCATCAAAAGACGAGTCAAAAAACGAACGCCGCCGCGAAAGCATCTAAACTTTCCACCTGTCGTTAAAAACTCCACAAACATCATCCCTTTCACCCTGGAATTAGCATTTATCAAACTAGTGAAACCTATGGACTTGTGTTGTGGTATATTTACTGGACTTTGTGACCTGTGCCGACTTGCCCCCTGGTCTGCCGCCAAGGCCGTGGAACACGTGGTCGCCGGAGGATCGTAGCGGTGAGTCGCGAGACCTAGTAGAATACCTAACATAAAATTTGGTCCTTCGAACCGGATGAGCCTAATTCCAGTTTGTGTTGTCTTGTAAATTAGCAGTATTACGTACTCATTATTTTACACGCGTTCAATTAAAGTTCTAACCCGCCATCTTTGTCACGCAAAATGTCGGACGACGAATCATTGCCGTGTGAGCAAGATATTTTCGAAAGGGATTTGATTCTTGACGAGCTTCGACGTATTTTACAGCTCGCAGCGACAAATGAACAACAGTTCCGCTCGCGAACTAGTGATTTAAATGTTCACCATAGAAAGTTCAATAAAGTTCAGTCTAAAATCGAGAAAACTCTTATAAAAACTAAATCCTTCAAGAAGGACGAAAACATTAAAATTCGTAACGATTTTAGTGATTTATACTATGCTATTGTTACTCATGTTAACAATTTTAAGACCGTGGATGAGCATCAGCGCCGCTTGAATCGGTCATTCACCTCTACAGACGCGTCAGTAAATCAAAAAAGAAATTTACCTATTTTGCCATTGCCTGAATTCAATCAACGGCGACCCTACGAATTGGCCGTCTTTCTATGACTTGTTTCGGTCGCTAGTACATGGCAACAGTGCCTACACGAACACGGAAAAGCTTCGGTACCTACTTCTTGCTGTTAAAAAGGAGCCATACAATTTAATAAAATCAATTCCTATTACGGACGATAACTACTCGATTGCATTAGATACTTTACGTTCCCGCTATGAAAACAAAAGAATAATCGCATCGAAACATCTCGATCGCATATTCGATATTGAACCTTGTTCCGATAGGTCAACGCATAGTATGCGAAACTTGCTAAATGTCTACCACGAGAACATCAAGGCATTGGAGGTTATGGGTTTTCCTGTCGATCAATGGAGTTTTATGCTATTAAGTACGTTACTACGCAAAATACCTAACGGTACGAGAAAGAACTTCGAGCGTTCGTTAAACAAACCTTCCGATATTCCGGATGTAACATTATTAATTTCCTTCTTGGAACGCGAAATTTCTGCCGAGGAAATGACTTGTAATACGCAGTCCACTAAAAAACCCGCGGCAAATGTAGGTACTTCGGGACACGCCGCGCGGTATAACAGCGGCGCCGGCGCGACTACCCAGCCAAAGCGCACGTTCGTGGCTAGCACTTCCACCGCAGACCAAACTCGACCTAATGTTCATACTACTAAAGTTAAACCTTGCTTGCAGTGTACTGGTTTACACTTGTTGACGAAATGTCCAGAGTTTTTAAATCTTTCCCCGCAAGATAGGTATTCTTTCGTGCAAAACAAAAACGTTTGTTATAATTGTTTGAACGTCGGACACGACGTAAAAAGCTGCAAATCAAATTTCGTGTGTCGTACTTGCCATAAACGCCATCACAGTTTGCTTCATTTCTCATCGAATTCGTTATCGGTCGTAAGTGAAGTTGCGACACCTAGTGTTGTCCCGCTCTCTCCTACGGAGGAGCGCTCTAATGAGATCCCTGTGCAATATAATTGTGCGTCAAACGCGCCGAGACGACTCGATTTGGCACAGTTTTGTTATCTACGGCTCTGATTGATGTGTGCGTAGGTGATTCGAAGGTATCGACTGTTCGTTGTATTGCCGACACGGGCAGCCAGGCGTCGTTTATTACCGAGGCTTGCGTACAACGGCTGGGCTTGACGCGTAGCCATGTTAGTGTTCCTGTGTTTGGTATTGGTGATACCGAACCCGTTCGACCTAAAGGTATAGTTTCGTGCGTGATCAAGCCAAGGGGTAAACAACAGCCCGTCCTTCCGGTAGACGCATTAATCTTGCCGGAATTAATTTCGAAAATGCCTAGCGTGGCACTACCTTTTACCGAATGGTCTCATCTAAAAAATATAACATTGGCCGATCCTGATTTCCATACGCCTCAACCGGTTGAAATGTTACTCGGAGCGGATATACTATCCCACGTTTTGTTAGGAAATACTATCACCGGACCTCCAGGCACGCCAATGGCGATTAACAGTGTATTCGGGTACCTATTATTAGGTAAATTATCGTTCGATGTAGTTGGTTCGGCTTCACTCCAGTCCTGCTTTAGCTCGTTTGACAACGACAACCTGCAGAAATTCTGGGAGCTGGAGTCAGTTTCGGAGAAGCGGAGTTTCACTCCCGACGAAGAATTATGCGAATCCCTTTATCAAAAGACGCATACTCGTGACGAGGCAGGGCGATACGTTGTCGCTCTCCCTTTCAAGCCCGATGCCCCGCCCCTCGGCGAGTCACGGCAGATTGCATTAGCTCGGTTTCATAAGCTGGAATATCGCTTAGAACGTAACCCTCAGTTGAAGGTCGACTATCACGCGTGCCTCCAGGAATACGTGGATCTCAACCACATGGAGCCCGTCGCGGGCGAGCCGCCGGCCGGCGCGAGTTACTACATCCCGCACCACTGCGTGGTCAAAGCGTCGAGTGAGACTACTCGTACGCGAGTGGTGTACGACGCGGGTTGTCGGTCGACTAGTGGGTATTCTCTGAACGACACTCTACTAACGGGTCCTAAGCTTCACCTGGACATCGTAGACGTGCTTCTAAAATTTCGTGTTCATTCCATTGCATTCACCGCTGATATTAAACAAATGTATCGTAATATACTTGTTCGTGAAAATGATAGGGATTTTCAGCGCATTCTATGGCGCCAGTCGCCAGAAGAGCCTATTCGTGACTACCGGCTACGTACAGTCACGTTCGGAGTCAATTGTTCTCCCTATCTCGCGCTACGCACCGTCCAACAGCTTGCTCACGATGAAGCTGACCGGTTCAAACTCGCCTCGCCGGTGTTACTTAATGATGTTTTTGTCGATGACGTCGTTTCAGGCGAGGCCACAGAAGCCAGAGCGCTCGCTCTGCAGAGCGAGTTAATAGGTATTTGCGCATCGGCCGGGTTTGAACTGCGTAAGTGGCACAGCAACTCGCCAGCGATACTCGCTGCAGTGCTGCCACCAGATCTTCATGGTGAGCGGCGGGAGAACGTACCATTTGCTGAAATGGAGAACGACCAAAAAATAAAAGTTCTTGGGTTACAGTGGAACCCAAATTCAGATGTATTCAATTTTAAAGTGCAAGTTACTTCTAATAAATGCACGAAACGTGTGATCCTATCTGAAATTGCAAAAATATATGACCCGCTCGGGTTATTATCTCCAGTGACATTGTTCGCCAAACATTTGATACAATTATTGTGGTTAGCAAACGTTGGTTGGGACGATGCTCCACCCGTTGATATAGTAAATTCTTGGATGTGTTTTATAAAGGAGCTGCCACTCATATCTCAAGTTTCGTTTCCGCGTCATATTTTTAATCATGGTGATATTGAATCTATTCAAATTCATGGGTTCGCGGACGCGTCCCAAATTGCTTTCGGGGGTTGCGTCTATATACGTCTTACCGACAAAGCCGGTTCTATTCAAACTTACCTGGTGATGGGTAAAACTCGAGTCGCTCCACTTCGAGTACGTTTAACCATTCCCCGGCTCGAACTTATGGCAGCGTTACTATTGTCGAAATTACTTGAAAAGGTAATAGTTATATATGGCGATCGTATCAAACTCGATCAAGTGTTTGCGTGGACCGACGCATCCATCGTGCTAGCATGGCTACGCTCATCTCCGCACGAGTGGAAAACGTTTGTTTCACATCGCACCAGTGAGATCTTGTCCCGCGTGCCCGCGAGTAGATGGCGCCACGTGCCGTCGGCCGACAACCCCGCCGACTGCGCGTCGCGGGGCCTGCTACCCGCCGCGCTAGTTCATCACGACTTGTGGTACCATGGTCCTCCATGGCTCCAACTAAGTCCCGACTCCTGGCCTATACAGACGCCAATTGTAGATACCTGCGAAGAAAAACGCAACTTACCTATTTGTTCCAACGCCTCCACGGCGGCGCCTCCGATTCAAGACGTGGATTTCATTACGCGATTTTCGTCGCTCGGCAAACTAGTTCGCGTCACAGCAATGATATTCCGCTACTACAATAAATGTAAAGGGCTTAAAGCAACTTTTCCCGACTACATCACGGTGCCCGAATATAACTTTGCCTTAAATCGACTTATTCACTTAACTCAACAATTTGTTTTTAGCGATGACATAAATAATATATCGTCAGGTAAATTACCTTCCAATCAGCTGCGCCGTCTTACGCCATTCCTGGATAGTGATAGGTCGCTACGACTTGGAGGTAGAATTCATAAGTCACTTTTACCTTTCGGTTCCAAACATCAACTTATTTTACCAAAACGACATCCTTTAACGGATCTTATTATAGACGATGCACATATTTGCAATCTACATGCCGGGCCCCAATCCGTACGATACGCGCTTTTACAGCGATATTGGATATTGTCGAGTCGTGACATTGTGCGTCAGCGCATACATCGCTGCGTCCGTTGCTTCCGCGCGCGCCCGGCGCGTGTACAACCGCGCATGGGACCGCTCCCCGCGTCAAGGTTGCGTCCTTCGCGACCATTCTTAAAGACCTCGGTAGATTATGCGGGTCCATTCTATGTGCGTGCTAATAAAATACGCAACGCTAAAATAATAAAATGTTACGTTGCAGTTTTTGTATGTATGAGTGTAAAAGCCGTACACCTTGAATTAGTTTCTGAACTTACCACCGAAGCGTTTTTAGCAGCCCTGCGTCGTTTCACGTCCCGACGCGGCTTATGTACTGATATTTATTCGGACTGTGGGAAGAACTTTGTCGGTTGCGATAATTATCTTAAGGACCTATACACATTCTTACGTAGAGATTCGGTGCAAAGTGAACTTAACCAACAAACCTTGCAACAGGGCCTTACGTGGCATTTTCAACCTCCGTACGCGAGTCATTTCGGTGGACTTTTCGAGGCTGGTGTTAAGAGTTTTAAACACCATTTATACCGGGTAGTAGGGACTCGTACTCAAACTTACGACGAGATGCACACACTTCTATGTTAAATTGAAGCAGTTTTGAACTCTCGCCCGTTGTGCGCGATAAGTTCGGCCTCTAACGATCCTTTACCTCTGACAGCGTCACATTTCTTAATCGGAGAACCTTTAACGGCTTTACCTGATGTTTCTTTGGTAGACGAAAATCCAAATCGCCTTACGAGATGGCGCTGGATACAGCAATCGGTCCAGCATTTTTGGAAAAGGTGGAGTAAGGAATATCTCCACGAATTACAACAAAGTAGTAAGTGGTTTCACGACCGCGGTTCCGCCCTTCGTGAAGGCACTGTAGTTGTGTTGTGCGACGACCACCTGCCGCCGCTGCAGTGGAAGCTGGCGCGCATCCACGCGTTACACCCCGGCTCTGACAACGTGACTCGCGTAGTCACTTTAAAAATGGGAAACACTTTTTGTAAACGACCGGTGGTCAAAATATGTCCTCTCCCTGTAGAATAAGTAAAACATTAAGAACTTAATATTAGTAGGTAGGTAGTCAATTTAAGTTTTCATTTTTTTTTGTGTGCTTTAAAAGCAGCTGTGTGCTTTTAAGGTGAGCGGCATGTTCCGTACTGGAACAGATTATTTAATTAATTATTTAGATAGGTATTTCATACAAGGCAACACAAATTCGAATATAGGAATTCCGTCCTTTTCTTTTAATCTTAATTTTGATTGGGTCTGCGATATGCTGCGAAAATCTAAACGCCCCAATCCCACGGGAGCGCGCGACAGCAGCGCCACCAAACGTCACGCGGCGCGGACCATCAAAAGACGAGTCAAAAAACGAACGCCGCCGCGAAAGCATCTAAACTTTCCACCTGTCGTTAAAAACTCCACAAACATCATCCCTTTCACCCTGGAATTAGCATTTATCAAACTAGTGAAACCTATGGACTTGTGTTGTGGTATATTTACTGGACTTTGTGACCTGTGCCGACTTGCCCCCTGGTCTGCCGCCAAGGCCGTGGAACACGTGGTCGCCGGAGGATCGTAGCGGTGAGTCGCGAGACCTAGTAGAATACCTAACAATCTTGGAATTCGAAAACGCTTACTATTTGGACTTGCTAAAATGCCGAAACGATCGAAGAAATTCGTTCTTAACAGTCAGTCTCGTGAGATTGTCATACGTGTTCGTAACTATTTTGAACGAAAAGCTCAAAACGGCGGACCTATATTGCCCGTGACATCGGTGTTGGATCGAGTTGCAGATGCTCTCGATATCAGCAAAAAAACGATCATAAAAATCACAAAAAAAATTGGGTGAGACTGGCATGGAAGATAACGTTCTACATTCTCCCAAAAAGAAAAAAAGGAGCGAACCTTACCGACATAGATAATTTTGACGTTGACGCTATCCGTAGTCATATTTACAAATATTACTCACGTAAAGAGTCCGGATCAGAAAAATCGCTGTAAAAGATATTAAAAATTATTGGATTCCGATACAAACAATGCGACAAACGAAAGGTGCTAATGGAAAGATCCAGATTATTGCCATGAAAAGGGTTGATTTTTTACGCGAGATAAAAACCATAGAAGATTGGGATAGTGTCGTTTTTTTGGACGAAACGTGGCTAAATGCCAATCACACAGTTAGTCGATCGTGGATCCTGTAATGTATGTGTATAAGGAGGTTGTTTGTGTTATTTGTCATAGGTATTCAATTGTTGCTGTCATTGTCCTTCTGATTAAAATGTAATAACGGACGGATGTGTTTCACTGGTTTTCCTTAGTTCAACGGTTATTATAGGCAGAACCTCCAGATTCTTCAGTGGCGACGAGTAATTAATTACGATACGCGCGTGTTAAAACTGTAAATTTCATTTTAAAATATAACCAGCAGCAATGTCAATCGGCAAGATCGGAGCGTTCGACGTGGAGAAGGACAGCTGGGACTCTTACGTGGATCGCCTCGACCAGTACTTTGTAGCGAACGACGTGAAGGCGGCGGTGCAGGTGGCGACGCTCATCACGGTCATCGGGAGCGATGCGTACGAGTTAATGGTTAATCTGTGTACACCCGATAAACCGTCGAAGAAGACGTACTCCGAGCTGGTCGAGGTCATGAAAGGTCATCTACAACCGAAACCTAGTATACTTGCAGAGAGGTTTAAGTTTCGTCAAAAAACGCAGAAAAGTGATGAAAGCATCGCAGAGTATGTGGCGGAACTTAAAAAACTTACAAAAAACTGTGGGTTTACCGCGACCAGCTTGACAGAAAACATAAGGGACCAGTTCGTATGTGGAGTTGCGAATGAAGCTATTCGTCAAAGGTTATTCACAGAAGACGACATCACGTTTGAAAGAGCATTCTCGATCGCGGTGGCGATGGAGGCGGCGGAGGGTCACGCGGCGTTGGTGGAGGACCGTGCCCGGCGGGGCGACGGCGCGCCAGCGGCCTCGGTGCATCAGTTGACTCCGGACAGGCGGCCGGCGGGCGCGAGCCGCGGCGGCGCAACCCGTGACGTCACGCGCATCCCATACCGCACTCCAACCGGTGGTCCAAGTAACATGAGCGGAGCGGGTGGCAAACAAACAATTTTTAAAAGTGTTCCTAACGGCAGGGAAGTGAGTAACAAAAGTTGTTCGGCATGTGGGGAAAAGCACGAGACTGGAACGTGCACGTTTAAAAATTATGTTTGCAGAATTTGTTACCGGGAAGGCCATTTAAAGAGGATGTGTCCGAATTTGAAGAAGGGTACCTCGTTTCTTAACAGGTTAGATGAACAGGTTGTGTATACGGAAAGTTACAGCAGCGGCAGTGAAGAGGTAAATAGCTTTTCAATAGGCATTAATAGTCGTAAAAAGTTTGGACCATACGTCATAACCTTACGAGTAGATGATGTCGATTTAACGATGGAGGTAGATACAGGAAGTGCTATCTCTTGTATAAGTAACGATTGTTATAAACGACATTTTGGTAACTGCGAGTTGGTAGAAAGTGACCTTAATTTAAGATACTATACGGGAGAAATTATGAAACCTTTAGGGAAGATTCAGCCCATGGTTTTCCATAACAATAAGTGTAAAAAACTAGATTTGTATGTTGTGGATAAAGGCAAAACTAGTTTAGTAGGAAGACAATGGCTGAAGGAATTGGACATTCAAATGTCGTTGAGTGACTGCTATAATGTAAATAGCACGGGCGGTGTGTTCAATTTAGAACAATTTAGTTCCAGATATGGTGAAGTGTTTGAGGACGGTCTGGGAAGGTTCACCGGCGGCACAGTGGGGTTCCGGCTGCGTGAGGGAGCGACGCCCGTGTTCCTGCGCGCGCGCCCGCTGGCGTACGCGCTACGCGAGCCGGTGGACCGCGCGCTGGACCAGCTGGTGCGCGACGGCGTGATCACTCCGGTGAATACTTCCGACTGGGCCACTCCGATTGTGCCGGTTATGAAAAAAGACGGCTCTATTCGGGTATGTGCTGATTACAAACTAACACTCAATAGGTGTTTAGAAGTGAAACACATCCGTCCGTAAGAAGAAGAAGAAGAAGAAGAAGGAAGAAGGAGAAGAAGTGGACCATTTTCCGTTACCACGGGTGGAGGATTTGCTTGCTAAATTACATGGGGGCGAAAAGTTTACCAAATTGGACTTGTCACAAGCGTATACTCAGTTCGAATTAGACGAATCAAAAAAGTTTACAGTCATAAACACTCACCGGGGTCTGTTTATGTATAATAGGTTGATCTTTGGGTTGGCATCAAGTCCCGGTATTTTTCAGAGGAAACTGGAG
Source organism: Acleris sparsana (assembly GCA_923062465.1). Taxonomy (NCBI): domain Eukaryota; kingdom Metazoa; phylum Arthropoda; class Insecta; order Lepidoptera; family Tortricidae; genus Acleris; species Acleris sparsana. The sequence goes on from OV281285.1 coordinate 24,937,038, forward strand.
CAGCTGTTTGGGGACTTACCAAGGGTAGGGATTTTTCTAGACGATTTGATTATCACTGGCGTGGATGATAAATCACATTTGGAAACCTTGCATGAGGTTTTTAATAGGTTAAAGTCTTACGGCTTAAAGATAAGAAAGGATAAATGCTCGTTTTTAGCGGAATCCGTTACATATTTAGGTTATGTAATTGATAAAAAAGGAGTCCATACGTGTCCGGACAAGTTGAAAGCCATAGAAAAGGTACCGAAGCCAAAAAACGTGTCAGAGTTGCGATCATTTTTGGGGTTAGTAATGTATTATGCTAAATTCATTCGCAATATAAGCACTTTACTGTCACCATTATATTATCTACTTAAAAAAGACGTTAAGTTTGACTGGAACCGTGAATGTGATGAGGCATTTGATGAAGTAAAAAATCTTTTAATGTCCAGTGAGGTATTGGCGCACTATTCGCTCGAGCTGCCGCTGGTGCTGACGGCAGACGCAAGCAGCCAGGGGGTCGGCGCGGTGGTGTCGCACCTGACGCCGGACGGGGAGCGCCCCGTGGCGTACGCCTCGCGTACTCTTAACTCGGCCGAGAAGGGTTATTCGCAAAATGAGCGTGAGGCCTTAGGTATTATATTCGGTGTTAGGAAATTTCACCAGTATCTATATGGAAGGAAATTTACGTTACGAACAGACCATAAGCCACTTGTGTCAATTTTTGGGGAAAAAAAAGGCATACCGGTTATGGCAGCTAGCAGGTTACAGCGTTGGGCGGTTATACTTGCGGGTTACGATTTCGATATTGAATATGTTCGTAGTGAGAAAAATTCTGCGGATGCCTTGTCACGCTTACCTTTGCCTCCAAAGACAGCAGATAAAAAGGTTAAGGAGTCGACGTACTTAAATTTTGTACAGAATTTTATGCCAGTAGATAGGAAAGCGGTACAGAACGCTACAGACCGGGACGAAATGTTAAAGAAAGTTGTGCTTTATTTACAGTCCGGTTGGCCAGGTGTAAATAAAGAGGAAGAAATGCAACCTTATTATTCGCGGCGCCTCGAGTTGTACTTAGATATGGGATGCGTTGTTTGGGGTTATCGAATAGTTATTCCCTCAGCCTTAAGGGATATGATGCTCAAGGAGCTGCATGTTGGTCACATGGGGGTCGTGAAAATGAAGGCGATGGCCCGGAGCGTGATGTGGTGGCCGGGCATCGACGCGGACATCGAGCGCGCCTGCCGCGGCTGCCGCACCTGCGCCGCGGACGCGCCCGCGCCTCCGCGCGCCGCGCCCATGCCGTGGCCATACGTGTCAGAACCATGGTTAAGATTACATGTAGATTTCTTAGGACCTTTTATGGGTCAGACGTTTTTAATTATTTTTGACGCCGGTTCTAAATGGCTTGAGGTCTTTCTGATGAAGTCAACAACGGCGAGTGCTGTTATAAAAGTATTGAGAGAAACCTTCGCGCGATTCGGGTTGCCAAAAGAAATAGTGTCGGACAACGGACCTCCCTTTTTCAGCAAGGAGTATACTGAATTTATGACGCGCAACGGTGTAAAAATAACTTTTGCTGCACCGTACCACCCATCTTCAAATGGGGCAGCAGAGGGAGCGGTCAAGCTGTGCAAACGGGCGGTGAGAAAGGCAATGCGAGATGGCTGTGAGGTAGACTGCGCTCTGCAAGCATACTTGTTAAATTACCGTAACGTGGCGCACAGCACCACGGGCGTATCACCAGCGACGCTTTTGCAACGTAGGAATCTGAGGTGTAGGTTAGATTTACTGAAGGGCGACCGCCAAGTAGAGGAGAGGGTAAAAGAGAGACAAGATAAGCAAGTAGAATACGCCGGGGGGGCGACGCGAAACTTTAGTGAGGGGGAAAAGGTACTGTTTAGGAATTATAGTGGGGATAAGAAATGGTTAGAGGGGACTGTGTCGCAGAAAACTAGTTCACGTAATTATGTGGTTTTAGCGGAAAATGGTGCACTTGTAAATAGGCATATAGATCAGCTCAAGCGTCATTGGGCCGGTTCTTTCGAATGGCCGTCACAGCCGGGGACGTCAGGGAAGGGTTCACAGGTTACTAGAAGTGATCACGCTGCTGTGCCGGAGCATTCAGCGGGCGGTGCGAATCCAGCGGAAACGGCGTTAGTGCGGCAACCCCACAGCTCCCCGACTAGCTTTCCTCGACCGATTCTTAGACCTAGAGATAATTTACGGCCTGTAAAGAGATTCGGATTTGAATTTGATTAGTTAAATAGGTTTACCGCGTGTTCAGTAGATTAGGGTTCTGCGTGTTGCGCACGGATTACTTTGTATTTAATTTGTTCGTAGTAGGTATTATTAAATAACGGTGGAGGTGTAATGTATGTGTATAAGGAGGTTGTTTGTGTTATTTGTCATAGGTATTCAATTGTTGCTGTCATTGTCCTTCTGATTAAAATGTAATAACGGACGGATGTGTTTCACTGGTTTTCCTTAGTTCAACGGTTATTATAGGCAGAACCTCCAGATTCTTCAGATCCAAAGTCCCAACCGGAAAAGGAGCCAGACTAATAATATGTCATGCTGGCAATGCCAGAGGTTTCATCGACAACAGCTTATTGGCCTTTGCGTCTAAAACCACCGGTGACTACCATGAAGACATGGATGGTGAAAAGTTTACGCAATGGTTCACTAATATGCTGACTAGCCTTTCTGAGCCATCAGTTATTGTAATGGATAATGCACCTTACCACTCCATGTTACTTGACAAGCCACCTTCAAATTCAGAAAAAAAAGCCAATCTCGTTGCATGGCTTCAAAAAAATGGTGTAGATGCAAGTATGACTATGTTGAAAGGAGATTTAATTAGATTAATGGATATTCACAGACCGAAACAAAAACGATACGTCATTGATTAACTAGCAACTGCAACATGGCTACCGAGTCATTCGTATACCGCCTTACCACTGTGAGTATAACGCCATAGAATTGATATGGGCACAAATTAAAGGATATGCGGCAAGTCACAATACTGAACCTCCATTTTCCACAGCGAAAATGATGAAATTATTAGATGAGGCATGCAATCACGTAACCAAAAATAACTGGGAAATGGTAGTAAATAATATTAAAGCCAAAATAAGGGACGGTTTTTTCTTTCAAAAGATTATTTATGCTTGTCATATTCATGTCAAGATTACGCTGGGCTACGTATTGTTTTATTTGAGCACATATATTCTCGATGGGATTAAAGTCTGGGTGGTACGGAGGGAAACGCAGAACGGAATGACCATATTCAGCCATTATTTTATCTATGGAATATTGTATTTGTTCTTGTTTGTTTTGCAAGATAATCTCGTAAATGGCTGGTTTGTTTTGGTTGGGTTTTACTGGGATGTTGTGATTTTTTTAACCAATCTATCATATCTTGTTTCCGGGTATTAAACATGATAACGAGAAGGTTTGATTGCCCCTACATGGTTCACTGTATGCAGATCCATGTGGGGAGCAATCGTACTTACTAAAAAAAATATGTGTTTCTAGTATATTACCTATATTGTAAAAAAAATGTGTAATTTTGATTTGGATTTTAATTGTGATTTTTTTTTTAACTTTAATTTTAATATTTAATTATAGTGTGTAATATGGAAATGATTTTATTTCTGAAATAAAAATAATTTGAATTTGAATTTGAATTAAAATTGGACAGTTTTTCAGTATATTTTGTGTGATATGGGGCATTATTTCATTTTCATTTAATAGGTCAAATTTGGAATAAGCTGATTTCTAAGCCCTTTTTCATAGTTCTCGCAATTTATCTCTTAATGGTAATCGCCTGTTGTGTCTGTTGATTTGTACGTAAACAACGCACCAGGTATAAAGATAACATCTCATTTCCCCAAAATGCAACTAAAAATAAATTGATCACAATTTTGAGACGTCATAAACCCGAGCTAGTATACGAAATAGATACGATTATCTCAACTCATGGTCACAAAGTGATAAGGTTACCGCCCTATCACTGTGATTTAAATCTCATCGAGATGATTTGGGGCATCATGAAGAGTGATTCCCATCTTGCAACCTAGCAATCCCACCCAGGTTGGATATTGGGAAATCACAGTGCCATCTTCCAACCTGCCTCAGGTTGGATCATAAACTTATATTATATAGACATATTATATAACAGTGGTGCGAGTGAAAAACCGATCCTTACAGCATAACCTATGTGTGAGGACGAGATAAAAAATCATTGACAGCAGAACCCGTTCTGACACAGTTAGCGTCCTTTAGCCTCCTGTCGCAAAGTGTCCTCGTGCTTATTTTGTGTTTTTTTTTTGCAATCCCGTTGGTTTATTTAAAAAAGCTATATAAATAAGCAATGGTATCGTGTTCTGTGTTGAACTGTGGTGTAACTTATGGCAATAACTCAGAGAAACACTCACTTCACAGGTAAATATGATTTTACTATAAATGAACGACAACCTTTGTCCGAGTATTAAATTAGATCGAGTGATGAACGTAATTAAGCATTGTTTTGACATAAATTTCCCTTTAAAAAAGTACCCTGTAAAAACCCATGTGAGTAAATGGGCCAGTGACATTGTACGTAAAATGCGAAATGACGTCCGCTACCTAAAAGCTAAATGTTCTCTTAGCCCGGATGATAACTCATTATCTGATAATTTATTATTAGGGTAATTATCTCGACCACATTTTTTGAGCGGCGGACGTGATAATTGGGGTGTAAAGTACATGTATTGGAAAACTATTTATTTTATAAATAATCTTACTCAAAGTACCATATTGAGCCAAAGTTAAAATTATTATTAACTTATTATATTTATCGTAAAAAAATATTTTCAATCCAAAATCAATTTTGGTGTCGTGTCCTGTACTTCCCGCTTATACTGATATGTCGTGGTACAAACTTATTAAGCCTCAACTAGACTTATATTTTAGTTATCTGTATTCCTTATTAGTTGAGGTATTTTAAAATGTATCAATTATTGCATTTGCAAGTAAAAGGAAACTGGGAGCAGTGTAAATAAAACTGTCCAAGCGAAATAGTTAATTTTGGTGGTGAATATTGAAATTGATTTTATGATCGAACGAAACGTGATTAAACAAACAAATATAGCGTCAGATGTTCGTTCAGTTTCACTCCAGCAATAGACGGTGAAAGATTTGTACCATCTTTCTGCGTCTTCCCGCTAAGCACATAAGTATCTAATTTTGGTGGTATGAAATACACTTTATTAATCGTGATAACTTAGATAAGTCATTATTTCGCAAAAAGTTTTGTTGTGTGATAGTTTTTTCAAGTATGTTTATGGTGTCTTTTTAACTGTAACGAGTTAAGTTTTTGTTAACCTAAAACATTTGTTTTGAATTTTAAAAAAATGTTATATTTTATAATTTTGGTGGTACAATTTTGGTGGCTTTTGCTAAACACCAAAATTATCAAAATTTCTGGTCTCCACCAAAATTATTTAAACAACAAATAATCATAATTTATTATATTAGAAACTTACGTTTTGGATTTTCAAAAATAACAAGGAAGATTCCCTAACGATTATATTTTAATTAGCCCGATATGTTATTATTGATCGTGAGTTTTTCTAAGAAAAGTAATTTTGGTGGATAATATAACAATTTTGGTGGTACATAATTAGTAAAATCGTTATATCTTAAAAAACACTTGGTATAATAAAGGGCCATTTTAACACTGTTTTTATAATGACTAATGACGTCACTTAAACGTTTAATTGTTAACCCTACTAAGAAAATAAAAAATACCACCAAAATTAGGATAATTTGACGCTTGTTGAAATTCACCCATTACTTGAACAGCTTTACGCTAGTACCCTGAAACATTCACGTAGTGAGTACCTTAATAATAAAATACGTAATAGTGATGAGAATATGTGCCGTAGTGTGTGGCGAATCATTGCATCCGAAACTTGTAACAGCAAAAACAAAACTAGCGCTCTGGATGTGTTAGTGAGTCGATCAGCTGGTGCGAGCGAAGCCGAGCGCGCGGCCGACGCCGCAGCGCGCCTCAACCACTACTACACTCACACGAATACTCACAACAACAAGCCACAAACGTCTGCCGCGTTAGCGTACCTAGACAAATACTTACCGTCCCAAATGCCTGAGTTTAATTTCAGTCCATTTAATCTCGCAGATATAATAAAAGCCCTGAATCACATAAAAAGAAAACAATCAAAGGACGTAAATGATATGTCAACCTATGTATTAGATTATTTACCTCCAATAGTAGTATCGCTGCTTCTCTGCCTGCTTAATCAATGTGTGGAAAAAGGCGTGTATCCCGACTTACTAAAGATTATTAAAGTGCAACCAATTTATAAAGGAAAAGGTGATATGGATGTACTCAAGTATTATAGGCCTATATCATTGATACCGGTGATATCTAAAGTATTTGAACGCCTAATGAGTGTTAAATTAATGAATCATTTCACTAAAAATCAACTTCTGAACCCACATCAATATGCATACCAGCCTGGGCGTTCAACCGCGGACGCGACCCGCGACGTAGTGGCGCGCGTCATGACGCACCTCGAGGGCAGGCGACACGTCGCAACTATATTCTGCGACCTGTCGCGAGCTTTCGAGATGGTAGACCACGCGCTGCTTCTCGCACGGCTCCTTTGCGAGTACGATTAAATCCTTCTTAAAAGGTCGTAGACAAAGCACCTATGTCCATACCCACAAATCTGAGCTGGAAGAAATAGGCAATAGTGCCGTTCCGCAGGGATCGGTGACAGGGAATAACCTGTTCCTGATCCTTGTAAACGACATTACCTCTGCCTGCGATGACTCAGAGTACGTTATATTTGCTGACGATACAAGCATTATAGTTTATAGTATCTGCCGATAATTTCATTGGCTTGGAAACAAAACTCACGCGAACAGTGCAGAGCATTTCGAAATGGTTTACTGCAAATGGCATGCTCCTAAATGTCGAAAAAACAAACATAATGCACTTTCAACTTAGAAAAAACGTAAAAGAAAAATTAAACATTGTAATAAACGACATCCCTGTCCCTCAGGTGCATGTGGTCAGGTATTTAGGGTTCATTATTGACGCGGGGTTAACTTGGTCGCCTCATATTGAAGCCGCCTGCAACAAACTCTCTTCAGCGTGCTTTGCCTTATCCAGACTAACCAATAGCCTCTCTGAGGATAACTTAAAAAAGGCATACTATGGGTATTTCCATTCGACGCTAATCTATGGTGTAGATCTGTGGGGTACTGCTGCACAACGGGATAAAATATTTAAACTACAGAAACGCGCAATACGTATTATGGCCAAAAAATCATACGACCACCCCGCTAAAGACTTATTTAAGCAGCTAAACATTCTGACGTTACCAAGTGTGTATGTACTTGAGGCCTGCAAGTACGTAAGACGGAATCTCGACTGTCTCCCCACCTACTCCCAGAAGCTACACTGTGTCACGCGCAGGCGCAACCAGCTATACGTGCCCCCGCGCCGCCGCTTAGCTAAAACCAATAAATCCTTGCTCATCGTAGGAATAAAATTATACAACACACTAAACGATGACTTAAAGTCTGCTAGCGATGCGATATTTGTCAATAAACTTAAATCTGTGTTGCTCCACATGGCGTGTTATAGTGTTGATGAATTCTTTGAAACTTACAAGTCACTGGCCCAATTAACAGGGAAATATTCTTAAATAAATTAACAACTATAATAAAGTACCTAATTAATTATTATAATTCAATGTGAAGATACACTTTCAACATTTTAAGCATGTTGTAATGTTAATGCAATTGACTGAAAAATAATGTGATAATGTGATGGACGTGAATATTTTTTATGACGTGTAAAATTTATTTTTACCAATAAATAATCTATCTGTCTATCTATCTATCACCATTTTCATATTCGTTATTTACGAGTATGTTAATATCATGCGGTAAATAGTCTACTTCTCAAATATCACTATATTTCTAAATATTATGTGTTAAATAGAAAGATATTATGTACGTGAATTTGAGAACGAATGGGGTAGAGTTTGAATTCTTTTTATCGATATTTCGATATCTTCCAATAATTTTTTTTACCTATTACTTTTGTATTACCCATGTAGAAAATTACCCGAAAGTTATATTTAAAGCTGCTTGTATCTGATATCAAGAAGAAAATACTTAAGATTTAATGATTATTCAATTTTTAATAAATCAAATAATAATTATTTCTGTCAAGGAAAAAGTCAGTATGTATACCTACATTTAAAAAAACCATTCTATCATGGAAATAAAGAAAACATTTTTCTAAAAATTTACCGAATTTATGAGTATTTCTCGAATCTAAAATTCCAAGATGGGACTTTAGTTGTTACTTCAACAAGACGCCTAGGTCTAGCCGGATTCCTTATGAACATTCTAAGTTTAAAATGGCTCTACGTAGATTTTATTGAAAAAGAACGTTTGCGATTTTTGCCTTTTTATAAATTGTCACAGGATCATTTGGAGACTTTTTTTAGTGCGATTAGATCAAGAGGGGGTTTTGATAATAACCCTACTGTCCGAAATTTTATATCGGCATATAAAAGGTTGCTCTGCCACACGGAAGTACGGATATGTGATACTGGCAACTGTTTAGAACTTGAAAATATCACAATCCTTTCTAGCGTACCTCCATCCACAGAGGAACGTATTAATTGCTCTGTTAAATTCAACAATATTATAAAACAATATGAAATAGAAAATAAAACTAATCTATTGCATGAAAACGAAGACGACATGTGCGGCGATTTTAATAGATTACCAGACAGTTTTAATGATTTAACGCGATTTGTAAAATCCATAATGATGATTTGTAGTAAAAAAAATAAAAAAAGCATTCATTGCGAAGATTGTATTCAATCATTAGAGCATGTACGGAATAATGAATCATTGATTAGTCTTAAATATTTTGATACACACGGCGAAGGTTTCATGTGCTATCCATCGACTGACGTAATCAAAGTTTGTGAAAAATGTGAATGTTATTTTAGAGAAAACATAAAGAGCAAAATAAATTTTGACACTAAAGAATCTTTCGAAAAAGCTGTTTTACTCATTTTAAGAAATATTATTAATGAAAACGTTTTTCCTTCTTTGATTGCTCATTCATATGATCAAGAGGCTTTGAATAACCACAGGTATTTAGTTGTAAAATACATAATCGAAATATATTTGTCAATTAGACTTAGGTAAGTATGAAGCTAAATTAAAAAATTGTCAAAAGAAACGTTGAGGAACTATTTGAATAAGATCGTTCTTTTCAGAGGTCAATAAATATAATAAAATAGCTGAACCAGCAAACTTCGCACCGCACCATTTTTTTTTAACTTTTCCGATGTTTTAATTTCTGTTATGTTATTCGGGGCGGAGACAAATCCAACAAATATTATGTATATAGGTATATAAATAAATATTTTGTTATTAGCTATTTAATACCTTTCATTTGATACCCGACCGTTACCACTTAGTACCTACTTTTTATCCCACCTCCAACTTTTTTTCGCGAACGCCATATTGATATTCGATAATGTACCCTTCGTCACTTCGATAATTTTAAGACTAATCGAATGACACCTAATCTGTTTAAATCCTTCAAGCCGTCTACGCTGCAGAGCTACACAAAGAAATAGACATACATACATTCGACATTCGAAAAATATAACCCTCTCGGGCAGTTGAGTAGGTAATAATAATCGGTTCAGCCGTTCTTGAGTTATAAATGGTGTAACTAACCCGACTTTATTATTTATGTATCTCGTCGGGTCATAAGTTCTGTTACTAAAATACCTATATTGCAAATTAAAAAATAAATTAAAGGATTTTTCAACTTTTTATCAACGGTACCTATATATCATATTAATTGTGTCATGCTGTACCTATGGTAATCGATAACTCACGTAGAGCAGTGAGAGCATCTCTAAAACTCACACACATTTACAAATTTACACAGACAAGCTCATCTTACTTTTGGTGACGCAGTGAAGCGAGGTCTGTTCGTCTATTACGCTAGTATAATAAGATTATGGGTTGGATAGTGGGAACAAAATTTATTATTATTTTTTCTTCCCATCTTCCAACCTGTACAAAAGTACAGTCACAAACAAAAAAAATAAAAAAGTGCTTACATATTATATTTATTCCTTTAAAATGTTACATTAGGTACCATTTTTTTAAATTAGATACCTATTGTTATTAAACTTGAACATCAGTTCTACACAAAAAAAACATCAGTGTTGTCACTCGTTACATACATCAAATTATTAAATAAACTAATAACACGTCAACAATAACCTTAGGATTTTTAGAATTCTACTATTTATCCGGCCATTAACAATGTTCTTTCCTCAAGAAGAAGTGGTAAGTATTATGTCCAATATCTTGCCTTGTTTTTGTAAACTTTTTGATGATGGTATTGAAAGCCCTCATATAAGAGCACTTGGCCTTTGCCTCTTTTGAAATAAATAATTTTATTACAAGGCATCGTGCCATTCGGTCCGGGTTCATCAGTAGGAGAATACATTTTCGATGGAATTGTTCAAGGCAAAAACTGAGAAATTAATAATTTCAATGACTTTGACTATTGTTGACATTTAAATGAATTAAATATAACCAGCTATTTATTATTATGTAGGTAAATGTGAAGAGGTATGATATCACTCTTGAAACAATGGCCAATTTGCGTGACGATTGGGTACTTAGGTTTTTGATTGTGCTAGGAGATAATACATATATAAAAAAAATCAAGCTTACGGTACACGCTATCGCCGGACAAATCTAGATACAGACAAATGTACAAACCTACATAAATATAAACATATAAACATACCAACGTCTTGACTATATAGAATTATCTGTGACTGTACCCTATTCAATACAGGTTGGAAGACGGGAAGAAAAATAAATAATAAATTTTGTTCCCACTATCCAACCTGAGGCAGGTTGGAAGATGGCACTGTGATTTCCCAATTTCCAACCTGGGTGGGATTGGTAGGTTGGAAGATGGGAATCACTCATCATGAAAGCAAAAGTGGCAACTAAAAATGTTTCCATCAGGAATGATTCCTTCCTAAAGCTCGTTGAAGATAGTTTTGACTTTTGAGGTACTTACATTTATCAATATTTTAATTTTATTTGAATTTTATTGAATAGTTAAAAATATATCTCACTATTACACTTTGTTATTACTTAGGAAGTGACTATAGAAAATTGGAATAAATGCTGCGACCACGTAAAAAAATAGAAGGCGGATATAGGACAAAAGTTCCTATAATCGAATCATAGACCGCAAAATTTATAATCGAGGTTGGTGGTCCTGAAAGTGACTCATCAACTGACGAAAGTGAAGATACATCGGAGCCAGAATCTGATAAATTTATGGATGTCGAATATTTAGAATTGGATTTTGACGGATAGGTAATTATTCATATTTAATTATCAACTAGACATGCTCTTCCGATTACATGAAAACATAGTTTCACAATCTACAAGTACATAATTGTATATCTCACTCGTTCTTGCACGATGCCAATACACACTGACCCGACTATTCATGACGTACTCGTATTATTGCCATATGTAAGCTGTTTGTAACGACACTATATCAGGGCTAAATAGGAATTTGGCAGGCTTTACCTATTGTGCTTTAAAGTATAACAGATATCTCAGAAAAAAAAACAAATTACGTATTTTAGTCTTTAGTACTTTCTTCTGTTTTTTGTTAGAAAGTGCAGTTTGGTTCGAAAAATAGATACCTCATCCTTAATTTACCCGAAAATCATATTTCCCATGCTCTAATATGTATAGTTTTAAAGAAATATAGCTTCTATTAAGGCGCGGCAGCGTCGAACTTACCCCCACTGAATGCGCCATGGCTCTCGATGGGTCCCGGTCTGAATCTACGCAAGACCAGCTAAGAATCAACTGTGCCAAGTTTCAGCGCACAGTCACAAAGTGCGAGGTGTCGTGCAGTAATACCCTAGCTATGGCTAAACCACTTGGAAAATGTCAATGACCATCCTTCTTTGCGTACCTCAGAAATTTTATAATTATAGGCAGCCAGGGCATCTTCTTTGGTTTCAATCTCCTTCATTTTAATTTTCGGAAACAGGTAAAAATCGCAGGGTGCCAGGTCACGAGAAAATGGCAAGTGCATAAGAGTGTTTTTTTTCGAAATAATATAATCGAGTGTTCTGGCAAAAGTTTGCCGGCGGCGTTGTCGTGGTGCCGGCGCATGTGCTAGGTTCCTGGCTTTGGCCGCTTGTCACACCAAGCTGACAACACTTGTGGAGCACAAAACTGTCACATACCATTCTAAGTTGACAGTTCTTTGATCCTCTAGCACAGTCGCAATACTCGCAATATGCCCTGAGATGACAGTCTGATACAGATGTAGTGCATAATTGTTTTCCTTCGTATTTTCACGGAAACGTACGAACGTGTCTTGCTATTTCAGTCGGTCACAGTACAAAAAGTACTGAGGTTGACTAAAGTAGCATGACACGTTCGTACGTTTCCGTGAAAATACGAAGGAAAGCAATTATAGTCTGTCTAATGAAAGCTGAACCTGGGAAAAAGCGGCAAATTCAAAAAATCTTGATATGGTATTACCGATCAATGAAGGAATAAACGATATTGATACTTTTATTATTTTATTTATTTTGGTGGGCACAAAGGAAGAGGAAACGCGTACTATATTTTCATATATATTATTACGAGCGCTATATTTTGATGAAAAGCACTTTAGGTAAAATACGATGACAGTGACTGGAGCACATTTGGTTTTTCGAAATATATTTGACATGAAAATATAGTGATCTGCACGTGTAGCACAAGTTGTATTTTCTCGCTTGTCGCTCTGTGCGTCTCTATCGTAACAGACTAGATAGTAAGGGAGATCTGAGCGACAAACAAGTCACGAGCAACTTGTGCTAGTCGTGCTGTTGATAGATTTCATTGATACGAGAGGTTTTCGTCTGTGTCGCACACAGCATAATAAAACAATGATGATGAGGAATATTATATTCAACCTTTTTAATAAAGTAATTAGAGGTAACATTATTCTCATCACCCTTACACCTCTATCTAACGACAATTATATCTTGGAGAAGAAGCGCCGCAAGAAACTCCAGCAGATCATTTTTTCCAATCATAAAATACAATTATTCTTAAAAGTAACATTACAAGGTAGTAAAGTAATTAATAATTATTTCTAACAACACAAACTTAGTCGTTACAAATGTACGCTCAATAACATTGAGTAAATTAAAAATAGTGACTAGGAGAACAACATGACGAGGTCTCTACGTCAGGAACGATAACTAAAATAACTAACTGGAAAACAGGTTCTTGCAAGCATGAACAGACAGGACCCCACTGACAACACCCGTTCACGAGTATTTATGAGGCAGATAAAATTCCTAAAGCTAGTGGTCATGACATGAAGTGCTCACACTCTCACCTATATAAAATATATAGTATAAAATTCATTTATTTTATTTCGGATAGCTTGGATGTCAAAGCTATCCAAATTAGACACCGTGGCCTTGTGAGGTCGCTTTTTTCCGGGAGTACTAAAGACACCGTTGTTTAATTTTCCCTCATTACTTATTCTTTTTAAAGATGAAACACTGATATCTGTAAGAAGAAAGAAAGTGTTAAATAAACAGAACACCATTTAGAAATACATTGTGTGGTTGCGCAGTACAGCCCCATTGTACAGTCCGACAGCCCTAAAAACATTTGGGTTTAGGTGAAATGAAATTGCATCGGTGAGGTTCTAATCGCAACGGTTTAAGAACAAGGAAGACTCATATAACCCGAACATCTTTTATATCTGGCCGATCAAAAATGACATTAAATAAATAGATAAGGTACTAAAGTGTACACATATTTATGAAATCGACTGTACAGTGTACATTTGGTTCATAAACAACAAAATGCTGTTTGCTCCGCACACAGAAAATACATATCAAATAATATGTTTATGATATCTTTTAACTAAACACCTCCTTATTGTTTTATTGAAACTATGAGTGTCAGTTACATTAATCATCTGTCTATTAAATTAATTTAATAAAATTGAGAATGCTAAGAGATTCAACATGACAGACACTAGGACAGACAATAGGTACCTACACCTATTATATAGGGAAAGACAATGATAATTTTAGTAATTACCGGTCATTGAAGATACTTCTTCCAAATATTTCGTCTGAGTCTGGCAGGCTAACTCAGTTTCCTCAACCTCTTTCAGCTGCTTTACGTTTTCCAGCACACTTTTGTCAACGTGCACGTCCAGGTTTTCTGAAACGAATTTAATTTCGTTTAATTTCTTAATCTCATCGTATAATAGACAGAAAAAGGTAAATTAAACTTAGGATTGCACATAGAGAAATAAGAAGTATCAAAATGAACATGCCGTACTAAAGCCGTACTAACCTATAAATTTGGTCACCGTAACTAAACAATTAATTTTTTGCATCAATAATGCTTTTCTTTCTTCTTGTTTTTCTTTGTACTTCTGTATAATAGTATACAGAATCTCCCGGACACCGCCTCTTATCGTCGACGGCATGATTACTCCGTATTTTTATCAATTTAGATCTCGAATTGACAAGTTTCTAACAACAACAAAGTCCAAACGACATATTAAATAGTGTTGCCAGACTCGTCAGCCAAGAAAAATCCAGGTTCAGCTTTCATTAGACAGACTCTATGCACTACATCTGTACGTAGTATCTCTAAGTAGTCTATGCATGGGCTATTAGAACATGTTGCGCGCTTTACATTCACGTGCGACCTCTCGAAAGCAATACGCGAACGCGTGAAAGTTTTAATGTGAAGGCCGTCCGCGGGTTCACGCATGGTTCGCGCCTTGTTAACCACTTGGGGCCTGTTTTATAATATACCTAAAGCTAGAAATTACAATTTACAGGTTACAATTTTCCATTTGACACAACCTCGACCAATGATGATTAGCCATTTGAGCAGTGCTGCCTTTTTAACCTGTAAAATTGTTACTTGTAGCTTTATAAAACGTGCCCTTGGTGTCGGTACCTCGGTACCTACGCGTCAAAGTGCCGCGAGTATACATACTCGTCATCCACCATCTTCGCGTGTTCCATTTCTTTTTAATTGGTTTTTTACTTATAATCTAGACCTAGTTACATCGTCGAGCGCGCGAACTATTCTGTGAATACAATTATGCACACTGCTAATGTGGAGCCTAGAAGAATTTACGCGCAATTTACGCCGCGATTCACGCGCAATTCGCACCTGCGGAAGTTGAGTGTGAATGTAGAGCGCGCATATTCTATACTCTGTTTACGTGTGTGGTACTGTGGTGTCAGCCATACACAGTATAATCTGTGACGGTCGTGCGTGTCAGATCAGAATTTTCTTCTGCACTAAACTAACTTTGGTCCTGTGTGCGGCTGCCATTTACGAGAACTTCTTTTGTCACTTTATACTGTTTCCTCAAACCAGGGGTTTTTATATTATTTTTGATTCAATTCAATATTTTTATCACTCGTAATTAATAGTATTCGCATGATGGGCAACGAAGGATCTCGTCTCAACGGTTTAGAAATAGAGGAAAAGGCAATTGAGATAACAGATTTCTGGGCGCAATTTAGAGCGACTATAAAAGATAGTTGTAGTTATTTTAGTTTAAAAAGTGATGGATCCGTATCCGTTTTTAAAGGGGAAGCTGTTCTTGGACCGTTATGGACAGTAACAACACCTCTAGAAAAATTCTCGAATGTATGTACACTTTCCAGTTTCTTGTAAGAAAGCTTACTATGCAAGTAATTTGTTTTTATGATGGTCATCGCGGCACGCAATGTATTGATGATTACTATTACAAAGTTCTTAAAATAATGTGTAAGAGATTTCCATATTGTTATGAGTATGTAATGACAGTATTTAAATATTAGGGCATGAATATTCAGTATTTTAAGTATACCTGTAAAGTGTGGCACCCTCAATAACACATGGGTTGGCTATAGTGACCGGCCCGCTCCTATTTGAGCCTGAGATAGAATTTTTGATACCATGTCCAATTTAAAATCTGAATAAGTATCAAAAATTTGCAATCGCAAAAACAATTGAAGGTGTGAAATAGAGCTCTGGATTTGGTGTGGTATTATAGCTAATTAATCATTTATCAATTGAAATATAACAGCCAGGCATTTTGATTGGGGAAAAAGTAGTGCCAGGTGACATCCAAGATGCGCAAATAAGTGCCATCCAACTTCTTTACTGGTGGTTTTTGTGTTTCATCACCTAAAGGGTGAAATTGGGACTCTATTACTAAGCCTGAATGACTCACACTTGACCATTTTTTTTATTAGAAAAGGAACTACAACCCGCGATCGAATTATTAATTTTTATAAGCCCTGGACAAAAATATTTATTTTGGAGCAATAATATTAACATTGTGTGTGTTATTTATTTATTCTAAATCAACATAATAAAAGTAGAAATAATAGAAAATAAATAGAAATAATTATGTTACAATAGTGCCACTTCATGCCTTCCTGTGGAAGTCGTAAAAGGTGACTAAAGGATTAAAGGCTAGTAGTATTGTTAGGCGATGGGCTTGCAACCTGTGACTAATATAGACTGGTAAACATCTTAGCCGGTTTGTGCAAAATGTGGTTCTAGAATTAACAAGTTGTTGGTAATTCTGTAGCTCTGCCTACCCCTCTCTAGGATGAAGGTGTGACGGTATGTATGTATCCATAAATAAAGTAATTTCTAATATCAAATTAATATTTTTAAAACTGTTTGCTCTCAGAAACTTTCTGTAGTCTTCTGTTCTGTAAACATGAATGAAAAGTTATCAATCCATAATATCTTGCAAGAATTTCATTGTTAATTAAGGTATACCGGAAGCATTAATACTTCCACATTTATTTTGCCACTCAACCTTTGCCAAGCAAGCAAACAATGGCTCCAATGGTCATCAGTTCTGCAGCAAACATGACCGCCCACTACCCAGGGAGCGGCCCGCTATTCCTTTGAAAGGGTTATGTATGGGTTTTTCGTAAGGCTTAACTTACCAAACCCGTCAAAACCCTTTAAACACTCTTAAAACCCACCCTTTCACCCTTTAAAGCACTACTTTCAAATGTTACCCCATTTTATTAAGCGCTAACCAATACCCTTACAAAACCCTTTAAAAAGTTTACTAGTAGGCAAACCTTCACTAGAAACTAGGCTTAAACCTTTGGTAGACTTCATAAAACACATGTTACCTTCATCCCTTTTATAGGGACATCAAGGTGAATTAGTTATCAGTAAACAAATTGGAACTTCATTTGATAAGGGAAAGTCAATTGTATCGGCTATCAATTGGAATGGGTGAGCATATCCACAGGGCTAACTATTTCAAGGGGAAGCCCTATGAAAGGCTTTTCCCGAGGAAAGGGTGGTCCGGTCCCTGCCACTACCGCTTCAGCTTGCTAATTCCTCTGGGAATGTTGATTACTTTGGTTCTCTCTCAGATCACATCATTTCTATTGTGATCATTCAGTGAAACTAAAAGCAATTTATACACCGTGTTTTTTTTTATTTACGATAACTTCGGCATATTACTAGGTATATCCATAGAAACTATGTAATTGGTAGACTAGATTTTTAAATATTGCAAAAAAAATATTTTTTTCACTTTAGAACAAAATAATGAAATCTTTTATCTTTGGTCATTCTAAAAGGGCCTTTAGAGTTAACTAATAATGAGTGTCAAATACGTCTATGTTGGCGTGACATACACACACAAGTAAAGATAACACTTGACAGGTACAAGATAGTCACTTTAGATTGACGCGTATACAAACCTAACAATTGGAAACTCTTTACTCATAAGTATTAAAAGAAAATTGTTGTTATCAATTAAGAGCCTTTTACACTAGTTTAACGTGATTAAATGATTAAATTTAAAAATTAAATATCTTTAAAACCGTTAGACTTATCATTTGTCTGTCTTCGGGAAATTAACTTTGTTTGGCCTAAAGAACGTTCCCTTAAAGTTATCGTAAATCAAAAAAAACACGGTGTATATACCTGTCACATTTATTTCATAGTCTTCGTGTTCAGGTTGAATGATAACATCATTTCACATTTACATAGGCTGGTGATTGATTCCCCTAGTCTTCTTCTTCTTCATTAATTATGCTGGGGTTTTTAGATTTGCTTTTCCCCCATACACTGCTAATATAGTTTGCTTGATGCAATTGTTGATGCAGTTCTGTTTTGCATGGTGGCAAGTTAACTGCGTCAATATTATTAAATTTACGGCGGAATCGCTCATTGTTCTCTTAGAATTGGAAGGATTTATCTAAAAACTAGCTCGCCTCTATGACATCATCAGCTTGTTGGTATCCATACATGTGGCAGACAAACTTCTTGATATTGCATATACAGCATCACCATTTCGGGCAAGCGGCCTGTTTTTCTCCTTTTTAAAGAGTGCCTGATTATAATCACAAGCCATTAAAGCCTAAAATCTAGGCCATGCCAGTGATTGGCCCAAGTTGTTGTATAGTGATGTAATATCAAGGCACTTTTTCATGTACCTTGGATGTTACCTGGCACTACTTTTCCACTAACTGAAACTCCTGTGGCCTGTTTCACGTAGCTACAAGTTACAAATTACAAGCGGAAGTCTCTTTCTAGCAAAAGGAGTTAGAAAGAGACTTCCGCTTGTATTTTTGAACTTGTAGCTTCATGAAACGGGCCTCAGGTAATATTAAATTCAAATTAAATACCGTGAAATAAGCCAACATTGCCCGAATTTTGTAAAAAAAAAACATTTTTTTCGATTTTTTTCTATAACAGCTATGGTTTTTTTTAATCTTTGCTGAAGCAATATGGTCATGTCCTTCCATTCATGTTGAAAAATAACTCCTAAGACTTGATTTAAACCCTGATTTTATCGATTTTATTGGCGGGCAATGTTATCTGGACTTTCAGACAACATTGCCCTTGATGATTTTCGACGTAAATATAGGCCCTACGCAGTTGAAATGAGCAACAGGTCAAGAGTAAGGGATATCCTACCGTTTACTTTAATCGCCGAGTAGATATCATCTTAACTTTCGCTTAAAAATGAGTGGGCAATGTTATCTAGGCATTTCTCCTCATTTCTATACAAGTCACCAAGAGCGATTTCAAAATGTTAGGGTTGTCACATTGGGGTTAAATATTTTTAAATGAATTTATTTTGATTAATTGCATTAAACAATTTTTTATTTTCGAGTTTTAGGACATACAATATTGAAAATTATCAAAATAAAACACGGTATTTTTAAAATTTACCTTTTACTGTAGCTTTTTAAAAAAAATGTAAATCAGTAATCAGTAGGTAACAAATACAAGAACTTCAATATCCAGTATCATAAAAAAATAGGTACAACTAATCCAGTAACAAAAACAGAAACCGTAAGTAGTTTAAATTTTAACCGGTTTTCGAGCCCTAATTATTAAACGGGGATCGATACCGGTATAACTTAAAATTAAAATACCTGTCTTTCTTAACTTGCATCATTCCCTTGATACTTCTATTTTAATTTAGGTAATAACATTAAACTATAATATAAGTTAGTCGAAAAACAAAAAAAAACAATAATTAGCGAGATACCGATATTTAATACCGGTATTTTTGTATTATAGTAATACCGGTATATGACCCCGTTTATTAATGCGACCTAAATAATAGTCATAACCGCATGCAAATCAATATTTTTTTTCGATTTTCCCGAATTTACTCAGAGGGAGTCTGCTTCAATTTACTTATACAGGGTTATTGGTAAGTCGACCTATTCCCGTTAGGAGGTGATAGGGGTGACTATTTGCGATAAGTTTGACCCCCATATGCATTATGCAAAAGTGAACCATTTTTAAGTTATAGCGTTTATTAGTTTTTTTTTAAATTAGTCGGAAATTCAAATTGAAAAATTTATTACAAAAAAAGTATCAATTTAAATCTTTTTTTTTCTTCTGATTTACAAAACCGATTATACACTGGTTATTTTTCAATATTAAAACAATAATACTCGTAAACACAAATAACAACATTAACTTATGTAAAAAATTACAAAATTAAAACTAATAAACAATTTAAATTGAAATAATCAGGATTTTTATAGTTAATTTTCAAAATGGCTACCTCCATTTCTTATTCTCACGTAAGTTAATGTTGTTATTTGTGTTTACGAGTATAACAGTTAGTTTTGATAGATTTAGTTAGTTAATTTTAAGTTTTGTTCGGACGTGACTTCCTTGTTGCTTCCTTTGTGATCAATTTTTTCCAGCAATCTTTAACAAAACTCATTTTAGTTTTAATAGCTCGTTAGAAAGCTGGAAAAAGGTCAATGTTTTATGTGTAATCTGCACGCCAAATGTATTGGTAAATTTTTCTGTTTTCGTGTAATTTATGTTGGAGTTTGATAAAAAAAACATGTATTTTTTAGTTTTCGTGTACAGATATTTTTTTTTTTAATTTTGCATAGGAACAACAAATTCATCTTGTACAAAAGCAAATAAAAAATGTATGATTTAAATTTTGTATGTTCTTTAATTTTAATTTTTAAGTTGCATTTGTGACTTTTGTTTCCGCCCGCTTCCTTTGTGATGATTATTTTTTCAGGTTTTTTTAAAATAATTTTCTACTTGTTATGCGTTTTTGGAGAGCTAAGAAAACAGAATAATCTGCAAGCCAAGTTTCATAACTTTTTTTTTGTTTGGCATTTTAGTGGAAAGCGATCGCAAAAAATATTGAAAAATTTCGTTTTCCGTCTCGCTTTTTTAAATTTGGACCGATTATTATTGTTTTAATATTGAAAGATAACCAGTGTTTAATCGGTTTTGTAAATCAGAAGAAAAAAAAAGATTTAAATTGATACTTTTTTTGTAATATATTTTTCAAGTTGAATTTCCGACTAATTTAAAAAAAAACTAATAAACGCGATAACTCAAAAATGGTTAACTTTTGCATAATGCATATGGGGGTCAAACTTATCGCAAATAGTCACCCCTATCACCTCCTAACGGGAATAGGTCGACTTACCAATAACCCTGTATAATAAATTTATGAAATATGACAACCCTGACGCTTTAACGACATCGGGCAAAGTTGTCCGTCATACATTCAAAAATTAACGGATAACATTACCCATGATCATAACTTTATTTATATAAAACCTAGAATGTTAAATCCTAAGCTAAAATACTCTCCTAGGTGTACTTTATTACATATACTTGGTTACACTCTCCTGCGTCTTCGCCATCATATAATAGTACACACGCACTTCACATCAAATTTCTGCCCGTAAAAACACACCCTGTCTTTAATGAGTCGTAGCAAGCTACTGAGTGAACTTAGAGACAAATTTCAATCACAGTGTTACCACAAATATAATTTATTTTCTACCATAGTAAATAGTGTTGCTGTAAAGAAGATTTTTTCCACATTAACGAATTTGTTTGTAAATTGCATTATGGGCAATGATACCCTTGGTGGCAATGTTGGCGTATTTCACGGTACATAGTTAAATTAATTAGGTATAATACCACACCAAATCCAAAGTTCTACAAATTGCATGCCCTTAAATAATTGATTTCACAACCCCTTTTTTGTGCAACCACTCACCCCAACTGCTGAACTAATGCCAGGTGACTGGATCAATTAATAATGATAGTATAGCACACTAACTAGAGGTAAAGGGATGAATGCATGAATGCTCTATAAATTTGACCTAGCTCTTCGGCTACAAGTAGCTGGTTACATATTCAGAAACTAATGACAGATTGTTTTTATGAAAAAATCGTATATTTAACTTCATTTGTCTGAAGCAGCTCCTATTAACGAATGATGTGGAAATTTAGAGTACCTACATATACATTTAAACCCAATAATAATCCTATATTGTGGTTTTTAAGACATTCACTGCCAGCCCACAAAACCAATTCCCAACCACACGCCAGCGTAGTGGCAAATAGTACTAAAGTACCCGACAATGGTGTAGTGCGGCGTGAAGTGGAAACAACATCATCGAATAGGGCTATTCCCAGTAGTCCGCACCCCGTAGTTCGCACTGTTTTATTCAACATAACTGTGTTCAATTTCATATGGTATTATAGGAGCAGGAATATAAAAAAGTAATTTTAATTTAACACATTGCGTACTACTGGGATTTTGATTTTCCCATTTGTCCGCAGTGCGAACTACCTACTGGGATTACCGGGGGTGCGGACTACTGGGAATAGCCCATCGATAGCCGATAGTCGGGTACTTAGCGTCAGGTGGTGTCAACAGGGCCTCCCACCATTGGGTCGTTGTTTGGACTTGATAAGCTGATAATAACTTCAAAAAAAAAAGTACAGTCTGCAACCAGAGCTTCACCTGGAAACGAGTTTGTAACAGGAAGTTGTTTTTGTAGAGTTCATTTTTATTGTCCAGGGAGTACTGGTTCAATATGATAGATTTTATGAAAAAGCAAAGAAATACACAATATATTTAAAAAAACTTATTGCATTGCTGATGGCTGTGAATGTTGTATCTACTTCCAAGTCAAGGTTACAAATCAACTGAATTATTACATATTTTGTAGAATTTACTGAAGTATCGCCACCCCTGTATATTGCGTTTTATCTCTGCATGGCAACAAAGAGCGACTATTTATTTAGCAACTGAATACGTGCAACCACTCTCACAAGTTATTGACTTGTTGACTCCACTCCAGATATGTATTGGTCTAAACAATATATTAAGAGCATTAGTATTTCTTCATGAACAGGTAATATTTGTTTATTATTTTGCATTAGATGTAGGTATTTAAACTAAACTGGCACTTATCTATACGTTTTCAAGTAGGTATATTGTTTGTTTCGGTACTTAAAGTCGGGGTCATTAGAAATGACAAAAGATGTAAACAATTTACACCTTTTTTACACCACCATATCCTTTTTGCTTCGCCGTAGTCGGGTAATAATCACGTAGGTACTTTGGACATCGCGTGAGGTACCTATATTTTAATGATGTACCTACAGCGTGTACACGCTTGTTACCTTTTTAATCTGTTTGAGATTAAATTACTATTAATTTGGTAAGTACTTATACGTTTTTTTAAATAAAAAGTTTTTGCAGCTATATTGCGGTTAAGTGTCAACTGTTGGAATTCACATAAATAAATCCGTCTCACTCACACTAGTAGTAAGCTAGACGTTCTCTTTCTTATATGGATAATAAGTTACAGTCTCAAGTGTTCCTTGTTTTTATAAGGGTTTCTTTTAAAGCAATATGTTTGCTTATAGTTAGTTCCCCGGGTCACCCCGTATCGATCGTACAGTTACGTTGAGTACACGCACGACTCTCCTAGTAAATAATATAACAATATATTATTTTCACATATAAAACAAATCTCTTATTTATCACCCTAACCAATAGGTTATGGGACCAGTCAATAAAATAATACTGTCAATTAAATTTGAGTTAATATAAAATACGATAAAGAACAATTTTAAAGTGTGTAATTTTGAAAAGACTTTGTGCATTAGTGTTTATTCTAAGTGAACTTTTATTGTTAGTGATAATGGACAATCTAACATCTAAAAGAAACATTAAACCGTTTAATGGGGACAAATACAGTGTGTGGAAACTTAGAATAAGAAATTTACTAAATGAACTTCAAGTGATAAAAGTGATCGACAGTGAAGTTCCGAAGACACCGGACAGTGCATGGCTCAAAGATGAGAGAGTAGCGAAGAATACATTGATTGAGTATTTATCACCCTTGTTCGGTATATGGCAGATTCTGTATTGGACAGATTCTGCGATTGGGCAGATTCTGTATTGGACAGGTTCGCGATTAGGCAGTTTCTGTATTGGACAGATTCGTGACTGGGCAGATTCTGTATTGGACAGATTCGTGACTGGACAGATTCTGTATTGGGCTGATTCGCGACTAGGCAGATTCACTACTCAACAGATTCTCTATTGGACAGAATCGCCGTTTGGCAGATTCGCCATTTGGCAGAAGTAGTACAGTAAGGAACAATAGTCTTATGCACCTAATCATATATACCACCAAGCCTACTATATGAGCTTATAGCCTGGTCGAGTTAGCCTAAAATGTACGGGAAAGGTTACATTATTACGCATATAGCTGAAAATTACTACGAATGTTCTGAACATCATTATAAATAAAATGTCAAAAGTCCCCATCGATCGTTTGCGAAAAAAGTTCAGGTTCAAAGTTCGCTTCGAATATGGGTTTTTTGCATTTTCCATCCAAACGGTAAGTTTTATGATAAAAGTATGTAATAAAGGATTGATTGAAGATCATGCAATTATCTATCTAAATTGTCGTACATTTTTTCTCCTATGAGCCACCGTTTCGGAGTTATGACGATTCAAAACTTGTAAAAGTTGTGTTGTGTTATTAAATCTAATTTATTGCAAAGGAAAGCGGCGTAACTCGAAATTGATAGAAAAAATAAACAGGTAGACATAATTGTTCAAGCAATTTTAAATAACGAAATAAGCGTGTCAGAATGTCTGGAACGATTATGCAAAATAAACTGCATAATATACAAAAAGTAGATCATATAAGTAATAATTGTATATAATTTTAAATTTATTTTAAAATTTCAACCATAGGGTTGTATTTTTATTTTCCTGTGGTGATGGATTAATTACTGACATTAAATATGGAAAGTTTACTATAAGTTGTTTTTTTTAACATACCTACATTTTATTATCATCTTAACTGTACTTCTGGCCAATCACATTTCTATCGAATTCAGAATCTGTCCTATCCAAGATTATGCCGAGTAGCGAATCTGCCTAGTCGCGAATCAGCCCAATACAGAATCTGTCCAGTCACGAATCTGTCCAATACAGAATCTGCCCAGTCACGAATCTGTCCAATACAGAAACTGCCTAATCGCGAACCTGTCCAATACAGAATCTGCCCAATCGCAGAATCTGTCCAATACAGAATCTGCCATATACCGAACAAGGGATTTATCAGACTTTTTGTTAGGGCTTGTAAATGAAATTGACAGTGCAAAAGATATATTTGATAGATTAGATAATATTTATCAAAGAAAAAGCATTGCTACGCAGTTAGCTTTGCGTAAGCGATTACTAAATTTGAAATTGGAACCTGATATTACGCTACTGAAACATTTTCAGTCGTTTGATGAATTAATCGTCGAATTAATTGCCGCCGGAGCAAAATTAGAAGAAGCAGATAAAATAACACATCTGTTCATGACACTTCCTAATGAATACGATAGTGTCATTACAGCTATCGAAACATTGGCTGAGGATAAAATTACATTAGGCTTTGTCAAAACAAGGCTGTTAGATCACGAAATCAAAGTGATAAATGGAAGGCGTGACACGAGTTTGAAAATTCTCCAAGCACAAACAAGACGTCAAGAAAGTTTTAAGCAGAGAAATTTATATTGGAATAAAAACTCAAATAGAGTTAATAAAAACCCATATAGACCGAAGGACCACAAATTTAAGAGCATTAAGTGCCATTGTTGTGGAAGAAAGGGCCACTTTCAAAAGGAGTGTTTTTATAGTAAATCGTCAAGCAAAAAAGATCAACGTCAATGGGACAAAAACAATAGAACAGTTCAAACTGTTAACATAACGGGACCGGAAAGTCCTCAGATGTCAGGTTTTGCTTTTATGGCTGGAGATCATCACAGTACACAAGAAAGCCAAAATTGCATAACATTTATACTAGACTCTGGAGCCTCTGACCATCTAATAAATAGAGAGGACTTGGCACAACATTTCGAAAAGTTGCAAATGCCAGTTAGCATTTCAGTTGCGTAAAATGGAACCTTCATACAGGCAACAAAAAAAGGCAATATTGCTGTTACCAGTGATTTTGGAATTAAGGGAATGCTACGAGATGTACTCTACTGTCCTGATATTCCGTCCAACTTGCTTTCGGTTAAGAAGATGCAGCAAGCTGGAATGACTATTGTCTTTAACCACGACGGTACAGTTGAAATCATCAGCAAGGGTAAGGTGTTAACAAAGGGTGAGTCTTTGAACAATTTAATTGGTATAAATTTTCTGGTTGAGAATTACGCTTTAAATACCGACAGCTCATCAAATAGAGTCGTAAAAAATAGTTATGAAATATGGCATCAAAGACTTGGTCATATTGGCAAATCTAAGTTTGCACAGATAAAAAGCAAACAAATGTTTTCTGATTTTGAGCAATTGAATAATGTTACGATTAGTGATAAAATATGTGAAGCTTGTATAAATGGAAAACAAGCGTGTTCGCCATTTAATAAATTGAAACCTAAAGCCATAAAACGACCTCTATTCAATGTGCATACAGATGTTTGCGGTCCAATCACTCCTTCAACACTTGACAGCAAAAACTATTTTGTGATTTTTGTCGATGAATTTAGTCACTACACTGTGACATACTTAATAGCCCATAAATCTGATGTTTTTGCTGTGTTTCAAGATTATGTTGCAAAAATCTGAAGCTAATTTTAATTTGAGATTTGTCAATTTATATTGTGACAATGGTGGTGAATATTTATCAAATGAGATGAAACAGTATTGTGTGCAAAAAGGTATAAGCTACCACTTAACAGTGCCTCATACGCCAGCATTAAATGGTATTGCTGAACGTATGATACGAACAATAACAGAACGAAGTCGTGCCATGGTATCTGGAGCAAAACTCGATAAAACGTTCTGGGGTGAAGCTGTTTTAACAGCTACGTATTTAATAAATATTAGCCCTACAAAAGCACTGAAATCCGATAACACACCGTTTGAGCTGTGGCATAGTAAGATGCCTATTCTTAAATACTTAAAGGTATTCGGTTCAACTGTTTATTTTGTAAATAAAACAAGGAAAACCAAGTTTGATGAAAAGTTGTTAAAAGGTATATTGGTTGGTTATGAACCGAATGGCTATAAGGTGTGGGATGTGGTAAATGAAAAGTTTGTAAAAGTCAGAGATGTGATAGTGGATGAGATTAATTTCTTATCCAGTAGGCCGTTGAAGCCTGGCGGTATTATTTCGGATAATGACCGTAAATCTGACGGGCACTCTTTAAAGAAGATGTGCATAAAATCTGATGTGGCAAAAAAAGATGAGTGTAAACAAACAGGCAGAGTTTCTGCACCATTAGGTCCACCACCTAATAAATCTGTATGTGAAACAGATGAGCACAATCACTGTGGTTCATTTCAAAATGAATTGTCAAATTCTCAAAATGATATGGTTAGTGAGAATGATCTGAGAAGGAGTGATAGGATTAAAAACATGCCTAAAGTAACATATAATGAAACTGATGATGATATTTCTGTTAACTATTTATTGTGTGCGAAGTCGATAGTTTGCAAAATACCGACATGTTATAAAGAAATTGAAACCAGGGATGATAAGCATTTATGGGAAAGTGCGATAAAAGAGGAAATAAATTCTCTTATTGAAAATAAAACCTGGACACTAGTACAAAAACCCGTAAACAGAAATATCGTCGATTGCAAATGGGTATTTACAATTAAAAATGATGAGTCTGGAAAACCCCTGAAATATAAGGCACGTTTAGTAGCCCGCGGTTTTAGTCAAGAATATTTGATTGACTATAATGAAACATTTGCACCTGTTGCAAGAATTACGAGTTTTAGATTGATATTAGCTTTTGCAAATCAATTTAATTTACTTGTTCACCATATGGATGTTAAAACGGCATTTTTTGAATGGGAAATTAAAGGAAGAAATATTTATGAAAATTCCTGAGGGAATCCCATGTGCAGATAATCAGGTCTGCAAATTAAATAAGTCGTTATACGGTTTAAAACAGTCTGCACGTTGTTGGTTTCAAATGTTTGAACAAGCGTTGATAGAAAAGGGATCAGCTGATCGATGTATTTACATTTTAGATGCGGGTCATATAACGAAAAATATTTACGTAGTGCTTTATGTTGATGATCTTGTTATTTCAACTGCAGATATAAATACCATGAATGCTTTTAAAAAGTACTTAATGAACATGTTTAAAATGGTAGACTTAAAAGAAATAAGATGTTTCCTGGGAATTCGGATCGAAAGAATCGATAACAAAATCACTTTAGACCAGGAACTGTACATAAAAACTGTTTAGAAAAGTTTAACATGAGTGACTGTAAACCTGTTAGCACACCCTTGGAAAGTAAAGTAGATTACAACGAGCTAAACTCGTGTGAACCCATTACAGCCCCTTGTAGAAATCTTATCGGATGTTTGATGTATATTATGGTTTGCACTCGACCTGACATATGTTTTGCTGTAAACTTGTTGAGTAGATTTACTAACAAAAACAACCATAAACTATGGTCACACTTGAAAAGATTGTTACGGTACTTAAAAGGGTCTATGGATTTCAAGTTGACTTATACTCGAAATAACTGTGAACATTTTTTGTGTGGGTTTGTTGATTCTGATTGGGGTAGTGATGAACTGGAAAGAAAAAGTACGACGGGTTATTTATTTAAACTGTTTGAACAATGCACATTATGCTGGCAAACAAAAAGACAACATACAGTTGCAGCTTCGTCAACTGAAGCTGAATACATGGCTTTGTTCGAAGCCGTTAGAGAAGCTCTTTGGTTAAAATCTTTAGTTACCAGTATAAATATTGAAACAGCCAGTCCAATACCAATTTATGAGGATAATAATTGTAATTGTTGTATAAGCATTGCCAATAATCCAACAAGTCACAAAAGGTCAAAACACATTGATATTAAATATCATTTTTCTAGAGAACAGGTAGAGAGAAATGTAATTAAAATGATTTATGTTCCCACAGGTAATCAGTTGGCTGACATTTTGACCAAACCATTGCCCGCAGTGCGTTTTTCTGCGTTAAAAGAACAACTAGGAGTGATTAATCTATAAATATGTAAAAACAAATTACATAGGTCATAAGATAATGTAAATATATAAAGTGGATTGGTCTGATTAGGTTTTTCTGGGTTTTCCCTAATCCTGTGCAACAAATGTTGGACCATGATGATAATGATTGTACCCCAGATAAAGGAGAGCGTGTGATTTTGATTTTGATATTGTAAATAAATAATAATTATTAATTATTATGTTGATAATGTAATTTAAAGAAAGAGGATTTATTTTTGAGGGGGCGTGTTGGAATTCACATAAATAAATCCGTCTCACTCACACTAGTAGTAAGCTAGACGTTCTCTTTCTTATATGGATAATAAGTTACAGTCTCAAGTGTTCCTTGTTTTTATAAGGGTTTCTTTTAAAGCAATATGTTTGCTTATAGTTAGTTCCCCGGGTCACCCCGTATCGATCGTACAGTTACGTTGAGTACACGCACGACTCTCCTAGTAAATAATATAACAATATATTATTTTCACATATAAAACAAATCTCTTATTTATCACCCTAACCAATATCAACCAGTACCTACCTACTGATTTGTTTCCATCTTTTGCCATTTCTATTGACCCGATTTTACTAGATAGAGAGTTGGTGGCCCAGTGGCTTGCCTAGTTTGTCACCATTTGATCTTTAGGTATCAAGTTCAAGACCCAGTAGCTATGTACTAATAAGTATCTTAAGTAGTATCTACATTAATAGAATCTCTTACATTGGGAGAGAAACATCACGAGGAAACCTGCACATTCAAACAACCGAGAGTGCAAGAGGGTTATTTGCTTAAAAGGTCGTACAAGGTTGAAGTGTATCAGAACAGGGTCATCTGATCACGATAAGATTAAATCTACCAGACTGTGTTATGTAATGTAGTTACTTGATACTGCATCTGCAAAACTTTTAGTCCTCTGGCAGAAAATGCCTGCGTCCAGTTTTGAAGGAGAAATGTTTAACAAGATGAATTTCTAAAGTGCAAAAAGTTTATAAACACTTTTTATATTTAAAGAATTTGCTTTAGTTTACTAAGGCCCGTACCGGAAAGTTCTTTAACAGAGTCTGCATACTAGTAAAATCCGATATGATTAACATTTTTTTTTCTGATTAAAAGCTTCACTTTTGGTCAACGTGATTTATCGATTGACGTAATTATTTCAGGATAGGTATCGCAGGACAATAAAATAATTCAAAGTTAAACCGTTTTGCGAATATACCTTGAAATTCCTAATTCAACTTTTGCAGCGGTAGGAAAGATAGTGAATATGAGTCGTACGACGGTACGAAATATTGTTAATCGGTACTTAAAAGAATATAGAAGGTACGGAAGGTACTTAAAACAGAGCTCGAAGCGGAAGCCCAACGCGTCCCAAAATAAAAAAATAGAATTGAAAATAGTGTCTGCTTACAAGAATAATTGGGTAAGTAAAGTTTTTGGAAGAGATATAAATTATATATATTTTCTTCTTTTTCATTAAGTACGGAGGCAACAAGTTTGTCGGTCATTAAAGTTTACAAATGTCAAATTCATAACTAAAAAAAAAATTCTAAAATATTAGAGGAAATAAAAATAAAAGAGCCGCAGTTCCATGATCTTAAGGATGACGACTATCGAAAAAAAAAAAAATTACATCTCTTCCAAAACTTTACTTACCTAATTGTAGTTTATCGGTGCGGGGTGTGGCAAAAAAAAACTAGTACGGCTGCTCCGGAGAACGAAAATGTGTCAAAATTTAAAGACCTAAAAAAAAGAAAAGGACCCAAATAAGTCGGTAAAGCAATACAATAGTTCTGTTATAAGGTCGCGAAAATTGTACAAGCTTCTCTGCAATTTGGACAAAACATGCGTTCTAACGTGTGTCAAACAAAGTACTCGAAACTATTGTGCAAAACACGCTTGAAGAAAAAAATCCGCCTGTTCAGCCGCAAAACCCTCAAACTACAAAAAATATTATAAATTGTAAATTGACATTATATTCGTACATCATGTAACTAATATAAAATATCTTTTCACACCACCTGCTCGACAATGCCAAATTACATATCATGCAAACCTTACGCAAACCAAGTCATTAAAGCCCTTGGCTTTAGCCGGGGTGTAATGTTGTACTGAATCTCATTATAACCCGCTGGGTTGTAATATTTTCACTTTTCATAGTTCTTATTACAATGGCCTTAAAGTCTAATTTCGTAATAAAAGATCAACTAATACTCGAAGGCCGGGCGCGGCGCCACCGCCACCGCCGCGTCGAACCTAATTTGAAAATCGAACATTTTCTAAAATCGAGCTGGCCACGGCAAGCTGAATGGAACACATTTGAAATTAAACAAAAGCCGCGAGTATTGTAAGACGCTGCAATAAAATACATTGGTGATAACTGGACTAATGTCTCAAATATCAATTTTCACTTTTAATTTTAATTTACTATAATAAAACGCTGTTTTTAGTAGACTCGCTTTTTTATTGTCTCGCAAAAGGTGAGAAAAGTAGAGTACACTCCTCGGGGATAAAGCTGTTTTCGTCTTGGGCGCGCTTGAACCCCTCACTGCGCTCAGGACTCTTCTTAATTCCCTCGCTTCGCTCGGGAATTACCTCGTAACACCCTCGCTGCGCTCGGGAGTTAAATCTGGAGTCCTTCGTTACGTTCAGGATTCAATATAGCGCCCGTGACATAAAACTGTGCTTTATTCCCTCGGTGTATAATCTACTATTGCTGTTCATTGTAGTTTAATGGATATCATAAACATACTCTGGAAAAGAACTTTTCGGTACGGGCCTTATGTTTACAAGTTATTTTAAGAGATGTTTACTTGGTTTAAGGCTGGTGTATCCCATAATAATGTTAGTATCCAAGCTGTATACGTGACTGGTGATGGACAATGGAAACTTGGCGGCTTGCAGTACCTATGCTCATTTTCTGAGCTTACTGCTGCATATTTAAAGCATGCTCGAATTCATAGGTTTGTAATGAAAAGTGTTTAATGAACATAATTATTATGAAATAATGAAAATGGTTATAGAATTAAGAGATATTACTTAATTGATTTTTGGTTTTACTATTCAGATATGACAAAGCCATTGATCCAAATGAAGACTC
The DNA here is from genome assembly GCA_923062465.1 of Acleris sparsana. Lineage (NCBI taxonomy): Eukaryota > Metazoa > Arthropoda > Insecta > Lepidoptera > Tortricidae > Acleris > Acleris sparsana. Next base: position 24,969,100 of record OV281285.1, read on the forward strand.
CTATGAAATCACAAAGAAGGTTGACCAGTACGGTTTTGCTTGTCTAGTAGATGATGTGTTTGCTGGTCATGAGGACGGTATGTAATATTTTTCCACTGTTACAATTAACGATCAGAATATGTTTTATAAATTTGAAGTTACTCTGCTCGTTAATTGTCACTACTTACCTACTTATAGTAAGATTCCTTTAAATGTCGGAATTCACTTGGGTTCCCAAGTCGATTCCGAGATTTGAAATAAATCTAGGATATTTACAGTTGTGTGCAACATAATAGCAGTGAAGACTAAATTAAAACTAAACTAAATTAAAGATTAAAAAATATAAATGTAACTTATTATTTATATCATACCTATATTTACAATTCTATGTCTAATTATACGAGATCAGATTTAAATTTTATGAGCTTTGAATATGCTTTTAAGATGGAAATGGGAGCTTTTCGACAGACGAACAATCCTTGTATCCCCTTTTTTTTTTCTACCTTTTGCTTCGGGTTTTTTTCCCACTTTAAAGCATGACTGATAATCTTAGCTGAACATTTTATAATGTCTTGTATAATTTTATTTTTATGTTTTTCCTTGTGAATCAACCTTTTATTCAAAATTATCTTTTCTCTGCAATGCCTTCCTCTTCCCATAGTTGTAATTTTTTCTAGCGTCAATTTTACCCAGCAACAAATTCTATATTCTACTACGAATAGATAATAACTGTACCATCAGAGACGGAGAAAACTATGTAATGAGGATATTTTGATGACATGGAATGGTATAAATTTATATGGAATGTATTTTCTTGAAATTCCTTAATACAAATTAGAAATTATGAATAAATATTTATTTGGTAGCCAGTGCTAACAATCCTTGCGTGAATAGTTTTTACTGTGAGGTACTCTTTTGAGCACCTGTCTTATTTTAGAACATACTTACCTAAGTACATATACTGCTATTATTTTGCACACAACTGTATATTACGCGAGGCCGATTTTTGTATGTGGCGTGTTCCAGATCTACAGTTATGGTACGATTTTGATAAATGATATGTCATTGGATTTGTCTCATGCTGGAGAGTTGCATAAAACTCTTCGTTTTTTAATTATTTTATTTTAAAGTACTGAAAATATACCCGAGCCCTGCTTTGACTTGGGATGACAATATAACATAAATAAACAAGAATTCAACACAAACCTATTGTAAGTGTTTCAGTCAGCATGAGAAAATGTTAGTTTTGAGTCGGCTGCTTATAACCGCAACACCAAGAGAACTACGAAATAATCGGTCTATTTACAATGGCAATTTTTACATGAATGACAGACGCATTGTGTTAGTTTTTACTTTAACTGACTTCAAAAAAGAAGGAGGTTATCAATTCGACTGTATTTTTTACTTCTGAACTTTCGACAGGGTGAACCGATTTTGATGATTCTTTTTTTATTTGAAATCTGGTGCTTCCCGTGTGGTCCCATTTTTATCAAACTGAAGATCTGATGATATATATTATATACAGGGTAATTTTTTATCAGTGCAAATTTTTTACATTGATTTTGTATCCTTATATAATATATTACGACAAAAAACCGAGTACATTTTTTTTGTTTTTGTTGCAAATTATCTCTCTTTTACCTTCTCGTGTGGAAACAAAGTCACATTAGAAAATCACTTTTTACAAACCTCAACAATAAAAACGTTTTTACTATTAAACTATTAAGTTTTGAATAGCGAAACTTCAACCAGGGATTGTAAAACCGGTTAAATTGAATACCTGTACATAAATTGTCAAACGATTACCGCTAAAAAAATAATACCTATATTCGAATTAGAGGTAATGTTGTCATTCCGCTTTTGTCTTTTTCACTATGTATGCATTATTTACAGTATTCTTTACCTCTATTTAATACCGGTATTTGCTCTTGATATAGATAAGGTGTCAAGTAGACGTTATGACTGAAGTACCTACAACAAATAGGTGTAACGTAACTCGATAGCATTGTTGGCTAACACTGGTTGAAATGTCTGCTAGTAGGTACTGAACAAATCATGGTCAATGACGTCATGATCAAAATGAACACCGATCAAAATCAAAATACAAACCGATCATAATATGACAGAATGGTAATCTTTTCGGTGATTGTCATAATTAAAAATTAGAAATTTTGCTTGTTTGGACACTGACAGGTATTACCGGTAATGGTTTTATTGCTAAAGTATCAAATAGGGGTTATGTTGTCAATTGTCGAAACCGCTATTACATTTGAATACCGGTTTTGATTATACCGCTTATTAGAGCTTTAGTGATATAAATACCGAAATGCAATTATAACCGGTTATACCTTATTTAAAACCGGTAGTAAGAATACCGGTAACGATCCCTGATTTCAACTGACAGCGTCATGTCACTAATACAGTATGTAAACTTACTAAAACCATCTCTTTCAACCAGTTGATAGCCTAGTTGAGTTAAGTGTTTTACCACATTTTGTGCTAGTGTGTGTCGGATATTCTTAATTTTAGCATTGCATAAAAAATATAAAATCTTACCTTTTTAAAAGTCGGTTAACCCTAAAAGTATCATCCTGTGTGTAATGTTTACATCGTCGTCCAGTGCCCATGACACGATCCGTATGTAATGTTTACATCGTAACCGATTTTTGAACTTGCGTTCAGTGCATTATTTGTTGATTAAAATAACTTCTTTTTTCATACCTGTTTTACGCTTTTGTTAAAGTCAGTCAAATAAATAAAAAAGCAGCCAAATTATTTTCAATTTATCATAAACATTATCAATCCATGCCATTTAATTTACTTCAATTTCACTGATGTCACTTTATTGTCAATAGTTTTTTTCTTTATCATTAAAACAAAAAAGTTTGGCTAGCAATCAAATGACAAGACGACAATCAATGTGACGTTTCTTTATTACAAACAAAACATTGTAGTTCATGATGCCGCTGATTTTTAGTGCTGCGGAGATAGTAGATATGATTATTATTTACGGGGAGTGCAGAAATAATGGTGCGGCATCTCTTCGATTGTACGCCGAAAGATTTCCGCAGCGAAGACAGCCTACGGACTCGCGTGTAATTATAAGGGCGGTTACCAGACTGCGTAACAACGAGAGAGCGGTTCCGGTTAGTACTGGTGGCCCTCGTCCTCGTATTGACGTCAGAACGGAAGAAATGATCTTAAACCATTTTGCAGAAAATCCTGGCTCCAGCACTAGAAAAGCAGGGAGGTTGTATGATATTAGTCATACAGCCGTCCACAAAATTTTAAAACGGGACCAACAGCATCCATTTTCGGTGATCAAGGTACATGCGTTGAAACAAGATGATTTTTTACGGCGGGTGGACTATGCAAATTGGGCTTTAAGTAAGATTACAGATGATGCTCATTTTATCAGAAAAATAATATGGACAGATGAAAGTTTGTTCACAAGAAACGCGATGTGGAATCGTAGGGTTATCCACCACTGGGCACCAAAAAATCAAAACCCTCATGTCGGCCGCGAACTGGCCCATCAGACTCGTTGGTCATTAAATGTTTGGGCGGGAATAAGAGGTAACGACGTCATTGGACCCGTGTTTATTAACGGGTCGAATAACGGGCAAAGATACCTGGAAGTACTGAACCAGTCAGTAAGCTGCTATGTGGACAATTTACCACTGGCCCAATTGAGAGAAACAAGGTACCAGCATGATGGAGCACCGCCCCATGTTGCTATTCAAGTGAGGCAAAGGCTGAACCAAATCTTCGGACGTCAGTGGATTGGCCGCTTCTCTTCGGATACTCCATGGCCGGCTCGCTCGCCGGAGCTCACGCCTCTGGACTATTTTTTTTGGGGTTGGGTCAAGCAGTTCTGGTATTTAAAAAAGAATCTAGGACGGAGGAAGAAATGAGGATGCGAATTGTACAAGCTTTCAACATAATCAAGCGACGTGCCCGGCAAAATCCAGATTTGATGCGTAGTGTTCACGAAAACAACCGCCGTCGCTTGGTTCAAATAACGGCTAATGGCGGACGCCACATTGAACTACGTCGTATTTAATCGTAAGTGTGCACATAGCTTTACTTACTTGAAATGACATTGCATGTGTTTGACACATTTGACCTTGACTTGATAACCGGGTAACAAATGTCACCATTGTAAACAAATAAAGGATGTTATAGGAACATGACTTAATTAAATTTTAATTTTCGTATTTTAATTGTAAATCTGAAAAAGCGTTAAGATTTCAATAATTTATATACCCTTACCTTATCTATCGCCTAGACATGCCCGGGTTCAAATAAATGGTTTTAGTAAGTTTACATACTGTATTTTGAACTGGGATAAAATCTCTCGCGATGTCTTACAAATATTCTAATGTTGAGTATTACGAAATGGTCCGTACGAGGGCTGCTACTTATGTATCCGGAATCTGGGATTCCAACATTTATAAACGTTATATCTGACCTCCATGGTAAAATTTGAACTTTTTTTTAATACTGGCCGCTATAATTTTTTTTCTTATGTACGCTAGTCTTTTGTTTTTGGCGGGATCAAAATGTCATCTCGCTGCAAGAATGGAACTCACTCGTGAAAATATTCGTGCTATGATTTATTATGATTTTCGGCGTGGTTTAACGCAACAACAGTGCATAGATCAATTAACTTCGACTTTTGGTGATGAAGCTCCATCGAAAAGCACTGTGTACCACTGGTTTAGTGAGTTCAATCGTGGACGTAGTATGCTCACGGACGAAGTTAAGGAAGGTCGCCCGAAATCGGTCGTTGTACCACAAAATATTGAAGCTGTGCGAAAACTTATAATGCATGACCGTCATGTTACATATCGCGAGATAGAGGCGACTCTGGGCATATGTATGACGAGCATTAATAAGATATTACATGATCATTTAGCTGTAAAAAAAATTTGTTCCCGTTGCATCCCTCACAATTTAACTAAGGATCAAAAAGAAGCTCGCGTCGAATGGTGCAAGAAAATGTTAAAAAAATATATCCGTGGTGACTCAAAAGCTGTTTATAATATCTACACAGGTGACGAATCCTGGATCTATGCGTATGATCCGGAAACTAAACAACAATCAACAGTGTGGGTGTTTCAAAATGAGCCGAACCCGACGAAAGTAACTCGTGCAAAAAGCACCTTGAAGCAAATGGTCGCCTGCTTTTTCGGTATTAATGGCCATGTGGCTACAGTGCTACTAGAGAATCGTAAAACGGTTAATTCGGAATGGTACACGACCATTTGTTTGCCGGAGGTATTTGAAGAAATACGTAAAAACAACCAGCGACGCAGAATTGTTCTTCACCATGACAATGCCAGCTGTCATACATCACGCGAAACGACTCGATTTTTGGAAGGTCAAAATATAGAATTAACGGGTCATCCGCCGTACAGCCCTGATTTGGCACCCAATGATTTCTATTTATTTCCAAATGTAAAGAATAAATTACGTGGTCAACGATTTTCGACCCGTGAAGATGCAGTCGACGCGTTCAAACAGCACGTTTTGGAGATACCTCAGTCAGAGTGGAAAAAATGTTTTAAAAATTGGTTTCAACGTATGCAAAAGTGCATCGATCATAAGGGAGAATATTTTGAAAAACAATAAAACCATATTTAGTCATATACGTTTGTTATTTTTTTTTATTCCGGTTACATAAGTAGCAGCCCTCGTATGTACATTCTGAGCGGTGAAAGTTTAAGAGAGGCTCAGAGGATGTACCGAGACGAAAGTTTACCTCGAATTCATAGCCAAGGATACGTAAATCCACCAGTACCAAACAAGCGAACAATTTCGTCCGCCAATAGCTGACTATTGGCATACGGCCAATTTACTACCCTCGGCATGCTGATGGACGTGGTAGACCTTTTTTTAGCGTTTGAAGCTGAAGATGAAATCTTCGAATTATTAGGTCCCTATTTTATCGAAGGCCGCCCGCCGCTGCGCCGCACCGCGCTACCCTCCTAATTACCGCTGCGCTCCTGGTACTTTATTTAAACATGCAAACCCTTGGTTGGATGCACGGCCTAGTTTATTTAGTATAGAGCCTAGTAGTGGCCTTGTTTATTTAGTAGGAAAAGTAAAAAGCACTAGTTCGAAAAAACCCAACTTTCCGCACGATATACAGCTACGAAAAGTATCACTTTTTGAGCAACTGTATTAAAAAAATTGTTTATTGTATCTCAGCTAGTTAGTGCAAAATCGATACGTGTGGTCTGCGACAACGAATCCGTTGATAGATTGAAAAAAAGTAGCCGCCATCTTGAACTTTTTTATTATTCGACTGATTGCTTCCAAAATCGATATCTGGGGAACTGTGTAGTCTCCGACAACGATTCTGTTGACAGAATGAGAAAAAAGTAGCCGCCATCTTGAACTTTTTAGTTATTCGACTGATTGCTTCCAAAATCGATTTTGGAAGCAATCAGTCGAATAACTAAAAAGTTCAAGATGTCGGCTACTTTTAATCTTTTTTTTTTATGTATATGAGGCAAACGAGCAGACGGATCGCCTGATGGAAAGCGATTACCGTCACCCATAGACACCTGCAGCACCAGAGGAGTCACAGGTGCGTTGCCGGCCTTTTAAATGAGAGTACGCTCTTTTCTTGAAGGTTTGAAGGTCGTAACGGTCCGGAAATACCGCAGGCGACAGATCATTCCACAGTTTAGTTGTGCGAGGTAGGAAATTCCGATTGAAACGCACAGTTGTGGACTGCCAACCATCTAAATGATGTTGGTGGAATTTCTGTCGCGTAGGACGAAGGCGGAAGGATGCGGCAGGAATTAAGCCGAACAGCTCCTCGGAGCACTCCCCGTTGTACAAGCGATAGAGAATGCAGAGTGAGGCTACATCTCTACGCAGCGCCAAGGAGTCAAGCCGATCAGAAGTACGCTGGCAGCTGACAATTCGAGTGGCTCTCCGCTGGATGCGGTCCAGAGGGAGAAGCTGGTATTGGGGAGCCCCAGCCCACAGATGGGAGCAGTATTCCATATGTGGCCGTACCTGCGCCTTGTACAGCTGCAGGCGGTGGGCCGGAGTGAAATACTGTCTCGATCTGTTGAGCACACCGAGCTTCTTGGAGGCCAATTTGGCCTTACCCTCTAAATGACCGCGGAACTGGACTTCACTCGAAATGCTGACACCAAGGATTCCGATACTGGCTGAGGCGGTGAGGGGAGTGCTTTCAAAACGAGGTGATGCATCGAACGCCAACTTCTTAGCGGTGAACGCGCAAACTTGAGTCTTTGTGGGGTTAAAACGGACTAAATTAAGTCGACCCCATTCTGAAACTTATTTAAGGGAAGTCTCAATTTCAGACACAAGTTTGTTTCGGCTCTCAACGACGTTGTCCCGAGAAATATTGGCGCGGCCGGTGTAGAAGGTATCGCCTGTGCTATCATCCGCATAACAGTGAATGCCGCAGACTTGCAGCATGTCATTGATATGCAGAAGGAACAGCGTGGGTGATAGCACACAGCCTTGAGAGACACCAGCATTAACAGAGATGGAGTCAGAGCATGCACCGTCAACTAAGACTTTTATGCTTCTGTCTGCTTTTTTTGCCTACAGATTCATTGTTGGAGACAACACACATCCCCAATCCCCATATATCGATTTTGGAAGCAATCAGTCGAATAACTAAAAAGTTCAAGATGGCGGCTACTTTTTCTCATTCTGCCAACAGATTCGTTATCGGTGACTACACACATTCCCAGATATCGATTTTGAAAGCAATCAGTCGAATAATAAAAGAGTTAAATACCGCGGCTATTTTTTCTCATTCTGTCAACGGATTCGTTATCGGACACCACACAGCTCCCTAGATATCGATTTTCGAAGCAATCTGTCGAATAACTAAAAAATTCAATATGGCGGCCACTTTTTCTCATGCTATCAATAGAATCGTGTATACTGTGATGATTTATTTATATACTGTGGAATCGTTGTCAAACCACACATCCCCCGATTTCGATTTTGGAAGCAATAGGTAGAATAACAAAAACTTTAACATGGCGGCGGCTTCTTTTTTTTCTACTCGTGAGGAGGTATGCTTATTTGACATTATTTCATAACCTAATAAACAAATGTCATCGTATAACAAACATTTTATTAACAAATATTTTATTTAGTCTTACCTTTCAACATCAGCAGGGAGTTTAAAAAATGAAAGCTCCGGGTTTGAAGAAGCCGAATTCAAACAACCGTATACCACGCAATAGGTACACTCGCGGCATCTTTATAAAGAACGAATATAAAATTCGAGGAACACCATTAGTCTCGACGCGACACTCGCGACTGACAGCACCGCCATGTCCGCTTAGTGGTCTCGTAGAGGCGTGCTTCTGTGTGAGAGCGTCGTTTCGAGCGTTTGTTCGTAGTTTCTTTACTGCTTTATTTATATACTGTGACAACAGTGCGAAACTACCTAATTAACGTTGGGTGAAGTCAAACTTCGCGTGTATGTCGAAGAAGCCCAGAGTATCGACTATCTTATACAAAAATAATGTTAGCATTCGGTGGTATTAAAAAAGAAATTCGTGTTTTAAACTAGCTAAAACGTGTACGAAAATAATGGAGGTCATTTTGAGCATTTGTTAAAGTACGTTTTATTTTGTATTTGTTTTTTTTAATAAATTTTAATAACTTCGCTGCTGAGTGTGGTTCTTATTTTAAACAAATTATAAACACCACATAACTTATGTACATATCGCCCACACTGTTAACTGACTAGTAGTCACTAGTGAACTTTATTATCAGGAGATAAGGTTACAAGTGTACAATTAACTGTGTTTGCATTAGGGGGCTTCTAAACGAGCAACATTTTCACGGCAATGTGTGGCTGGCAACTATACGCATCTTGCTCTAACATACGAAGTAAGAGTAAGATAGCACTAGTTGCCGGCTTCAAATTGCAGCAAAGCATGGCCCGTTTAGAAGCCCCTTTACATACCCTTAAGAAATGGAATAAGAAATGGAAAATAATTTTAGTCGCTATCATGTTATTCATCTGAGCTGTCACAAGTATTGATAATAAGATTGTCTGAAATTCGATCCATTTCCCCTTCCTGATATCGATATTTATTTTCTTCACTTTCGACATGGCGACAAATATTTTCCCAGTCCTCAGCAGTAATAGTATTTATACGTTCAGTTGCTAAATTCATAATGCCTTGCATGTTTAAAGAAACGTTTCTTTTCGCTACCTATCCTTTTACCATGGACCAAATATTTTCGATCGGATTGAATGTCGGGTGATACGGTGGCAATCGTAAAACGGAGTGGCCATGTTCTTTTAAAATTGCATCTATGTGGTACTCCCGAAACCGCTCTTCATTTTGTTTAATTAAATCATACAAACTGGTTTTGTACATCAACGGGCTATATGAAATGTTGTGTTCTGTCAACCAATCCATCATTTCTTGTTTAAGAGAATTTGACGTTGGAGCACGATTCAAAAGTTTGTTGTGATAGGACGCATTATCTACGATAAGTACGCTATTCGGTTTAAGGTTCGGTATTAATTTTTCTTTTAACCATTTTTCGTAGTTGACGAAGTTCATCTGGTCATGGTTAACTCCCGTTTTTTGGTTTGCCTTAAACATTAACAAAGCGTTGGGAATAAAACCATCTTTTCCTCTTGCGTGCACTATTATAAACCGCTGGCCTGTACCGATTTGTTTTTTTACACCAAATTTTGTTCCATCAGTCCAAGCCTCTCCGGTCACATCTGAAGTGTGGATGAAGGTTTCATCAGTATAAACTAGTGGTCTATCTTTAGACCGATATTCCGCAATTTTGGTAAGGTAATTTATTCTTAGCAGTCGTATGTTGTGTCTTTCCATTAATATTTTTCGGTTGTCCTCGGTCTTTTTCCATTTAAATCCTAATGTTTGTATTTGTTTTCGTAAGGTGGAAATGCCAAATTTGTAATCTATATCGGATTTTAACACAGAGTGGAATGTCTTTAAGGTCGGAAATTGCTTATGGGACAGATGAAAATTGTATATAATTCTCCGGATGACTTCCTGATCAAAATTGTCTACTGCTATTGACGGACAAGTACGTAACTTTTTATTTCTCGGGGAGGTGAATTTCTTTGTTGATGCGAATTTTATACACAATGTTATAAACAGTAGAGAGACAAATACCTGTAGCTTTTTCAACTAACTGGGCAGCGGTGTAAGGGGAATTTAATTTTTGCTTCAGTTCAAGTGCAAAATATTTATAACAGTTAAAAATAATTTGCTTACTTTGACTCTCAATCGGACCAAAACTACTCACTGCCATATTTTTTGAAAATTATGTAACTTACACTTATATTATTCTAACTTACATTATTCTGATAATTGTGAGAATACAATAAAATCAGACATAAAAATATATGCACAACGTAAATAATATTCTGGTATTTACTTCTTCAATATATAACAAACCTCTTTTTATGCTAATAGTACGAGAAAATAGAAAATTCAAATATAGAATGCCTGTAAACATACTATACTACTACATATGCAATTCCATGCTCTCGTAAATTCATCTATAGTGAAAAACGGAATATTCAGTTGAACACGTGCGTACGAAGTCTTCTAAAGTGATAGTTCACTTAATGATGACATGGGTTGTCAAGCTGTAGGTATACGATACTCTGTATTGCAATTGGACATTTGAAATTTCATGTACAGCAAACTAAACTAACTAAATGGCTGAAAATGTAAAATTACAGCGAAATTGAAGACTTATTATAAAATAATAAAATAATAACACACACACACACACGCACGCACGCACGCACGCACGCACGCACGCACGCACGAACGCACGCACGCACGCATGCATGCACGCACGCACGCACACACATAGACACTCAGACACAAAGACACACAGACACACAG